>CM045497.1:42557433-43180744 GCA_024704745.1 Rosa lucieae
AATTCGAGCAAGCTACTGCTTTTGAAGCAAAAAAGCTAAGGCCATAATTCTCATGACAAGGCACATGAATGACGCGCTCCCAATGAATACCTCAATGAGGAAGACCCAAGAAAGCTATGGGTAGAACTAGAGCAGCGATTTGGCAACGTTCGTGACTCCCTGCTTCCTGATTTAGAAGTGCGATGGCTAGCCTCCGCTTTTTTGATTTCAAGTCTGTGCTTGATTATAACTCGGAAGCTCTTCGTATCAAGTCTCTGATGGAGTATTGTGGCCAAGCCATAACTGATACGATGTTGATCGAAGAACGCTCTCTACCTTCCCCGTCTCTGCACTGATGATTTCAAAGAATTATCGGATTGATGTAAATGCAGGACGTATCACAAGGTTCATGAGCTCATTGGCGCCATGAACGTAGCTGAAAAGCACGATAATATCCTTGTGAAGAACTATAATGCTAGACCCGTGGGAACTAAGCCTATTCCGGAGTCTAACTATAGTCGCGCCCCCAATGGAGGACGCAAGGAGCGAAACCCTAAGGATAGGGACAATTCTGGACGTTCTGGTCCATATATTCGCCCTAAAGAGGAAGGAAATCGCCAAGAGAGGCGTGCACGGAACCGTAGAGGTCAACGTGTGAAGAGAGAGAGGCGGAGCCTCCGACCATGGTGGTAACGCCACCAAAGGATAGGTCGTTCAAATCGCGCCCCAATGGCGCCTCGATCAAGGGAGCCTGACCATGATGATGTTTGTTTTCGATGTGGATCAACTGAACATTGGGCCAAAACATGTACCGCACCCCAGAATGTTGCAAACGCATACAAGACGTATCGTGAGCAAGGGAAGCAAATTACATGGCACAAGATGATCAAGATGGTGATCTAGATCTAAGGGTGGAAGACTACAAGGATCAAGACCCAGAAATTGGCGATTTTGATTAAGTCTTTTTATTTTCAAGAGATGTAGGCGATTGCCATATTCCTTTTATTGGATTAGATTTTCTTTGATCATAGAAACAATGATGTATTTCGTTGGCTTATGAATAAAATTTCGAGTTCTTTTCATTATGACTCAATTTTGATTCTGAGCATATGACTTTGTGACTACGATGGCTAGACCATCAGTATTAATTTAAGGACATGGAATAGCCCAAGTTCCACTTGCCAAATGGCACCTTGATTACAGTTGTCACAGAAACTCTCTACGCTCTTAGGGCAAATAGTACCCTATGAATAGCCAACGAATTCCATGCGAAAATGCATGTAGAGAACGGAAATGAGTTCCTTTGCATTACCTCTAATGATTGCGAACAAAGACGCATCTTAGAGACGTTTATGTGTCTCTCTAGTGGATTTATGTCACTATTCGAGCTATTAAATCCAATAAAGTTTGAGAGAAGATCTCTTGGATTTAGACACATATTGGCTTTGTCACGACAGGATAGATCATCCTAGTCATGATATGATGATCCGTCTACAAAAGACTTCACATGGACATCATTTCTTTTGAGCAAAATGAAGCAAGATGCCGCCATAAAAGGCGCCAACCATGGGCATAACGCCATGGTTGTTCCTCCTTGTGGCCATGACGCCATATATGCTAATTTCCATGGCCCCACGCCATGATGGGAGATGTAGTCACATATTTTGCTTCTAATAGCGCTACAGACGCTTAGGCCTAACCAAACTCCTCATTGGTTGCTTCTAAGGCCTCTCGCTCGTTTTACAAAGCCCATTCCTTAGGGAAATTAGGACTGAGACCGTCCTATGCAAAGGATATGACAATACTCATTCTGTTCTTACAAAGAATCCGTAGGGATTTTGTGGATTGATTCAACCAACTTGCGGACGCTTAAATATTTCATGATGTTGGTTGACACGCAAACACGCCGGTCACGTGTTGTGCCATTGTCCACCTATAAATGCTACTTATGCTACACTCCTAGCACATATCATGTGACAACGGGCTCACTCCCCGAATCATCCTATTCAGTCAATTGGATTTGACTATGCTAGAGAGTTTACATCGAAGACTTTCGATGGATATTGCAATGGGTTTGATGTTGGACATCACATTCCCATGTACACACCCAATTGGTCTCGCGGAAACGACTACGATGGTAGTCCGAACATTGGTAATGCGCACCAATCTTCTTACATCCGCTTGGGGTGATGCAATATCGCATGCAGCCATGCTAATTCGTCTACGACCTACCGCCACTCAATGTACCTATGCGTTACAGCTAGTGACTGGGTACACGTATTTTGTACTTACGCACATTTGAGTGAGCCATTTATGTGCCAATTGCGCTGCCACAGCGCTCTATGATGGGTCCTTACAGACGAATGGGCAACTACGTTGGATTTGCGCTTCCAACAATCGTCCGCCACTTAAATGCCCTTGCTAGGCGATCTCCTTACCGCTAGATTTGCGGATGTCACTTTGATGAGACAGTCTTCCCGTCGTTAGGGGGAGATAAGAACACGAATGTTCAACAGGAACGACAGGAATTGTCGTAGTCTGTCCCCACTATGTCTCATCTTGATCCCTATTAAAGTGACGAGATCACACAATATGCTGCAAACATGCCTGCAAGGAAGACGTCCCTACGAGAGGACGTAGCGCCACCCTACACGGAGGTAGGCATGGCGCCAATGCCAAAGAGAGTGGCACTCTGGCGTTACAGGCCATGGCCCCAGCTAGGATGCGTGGGAGGCCCGTGGGTTCGAAGGATACTTTGGCACATTCCAATCCTTTAATCATCATGACTCAAAATCCGTCTCATGAGTATCTTCCGGGTTATGGTTATCGTTGGGGGACGCCTCAACGTCAAACCCTATTCCTGAGAATATAGAGCTCTATGAAACTTACACTAGTGTACATGAGACGTGGGATAGAAACTCCATCATAATTGATGATGTAGTTACGCATTTTGTTGCGCATGAGTTTGCTGAGTCCGATGATATCGAACCACGCTCCGTTGATGAATGAATGCCAACGTAGAGAGTTTTTGGCCTAAATGGAAAGATGCGATCCAGGTTAAGATGGATTCTCTAACGAAGAGGAAGGTTTTCGAGCTAGAGATGCCAACACCTCCTAACATAAAACCTGTTGACTAATGGGTCTTCGTTAGAAAGCGTAGTGAGAAAAAGAGATGGTAATCTCGCCTTATGGCGCAAGGTTCTCACAAAACGCCCTGGAATCGACTACGATGAGACATATTCTCTCGTAATGGATGTCATTGCACTCCACTACCCTGTCAGTTTGGTAGTTTCCGAATAACTGAACATGCAGCTTACAAATGTGGTCACTACGTATCTCTATAGGGATCTAGATACGGAATATACATGAAGGTTCATGTGAACTTCATTTACCCAAGTCAAGTGGCTCTAGACCATGGAGCGCGTTTACAAAGAGGTTGAAACGCTCACTAAAGTGACTACTTGATTGGGAAGGGATATGCCCACGCGTTTCTATAACAAGTTTCGGATTCTATCGCGGTTCATGTTGGACATGATCTTCATTAGAAGCCCTTAAAGAGTTAAGGGAAACCGCTGAACACTTGAAATCCGAGTTTGAGATGAAGGATTTTGGGAGAACACGATTATGTCTCGGTTTGGAACTTGAGCATCGTGTCGATAGATGCTTAGGCATTTTGACAAGGTCAAGCCTTCAAGCACCCCCATGATCGTCCGTAGTCTTGATCCTGAAAAGGATCCTCTTCGTCGAAAGGATGATGACGAAGATGTGCTAGAGGCAAAAGTGCCTTACTTAGTACAATAGGCGCATTATTGTACTTATCTCAATGCACAAGATCGGACATCTCGTATGTTGTGAACTTGTTAGCTAGATATAGCTCTGCGCCAACGCGACGCCATTGGATTGGTGTAAAAGATATCTTTCGATACTTGAGATGTATGAATGATATGGGCTTGTTCTATCCCTACGAAGAGATGATGGATTCGGACCCATCACACACCAGAAACGCCGCCAACGCTGGCCTGCGTTCTCTATCCCCATTCCAAAACGACATGTGTTTTGGAAGGTTTTGCTGATGTTGGGTATCTGTCTGACCCACACAATGGTCATTCCCAATCCGGTTAAGTGTTCACCATGGGAAAAGACCGTGACATCTTGGAGGTCTACATATTAGACCCTAGTCGCTATATCTTCGAACAATGCAGAGATCATTGCTCTTCACGAAGTGGTTCGTGAATGTATATGGATTGGATCCATAATTACGCATGTTCGAGTATTGTGGTTTGAAGTTACCACAGATGAGCCTACGAGCATTTAGGATAATGCTACTTGTTTTGAACAAATGAGGCAAGGCTACATCAAAAGCGACAACACCAAGCATAATCAGCAACAACAGACACTCCTCGAGATCAAAGTGAACTAGGTTCGATCTGAGGACAGTGAGGCAGACTTGTTTACTAAGTCATTGCCCAATACCACGTTCGAGAAACATGTGGCAAGAATTGACTTGCGGAAATTATCTGAACTCCCATGATCGTAGTCATCAGGGGGAGGTGCAGACATCAGGGGGAGATGTCTACATGTTCGTCTCGAATCGTGAAGGGTGTGTTGTGCTCTTTTTCCCCTTCGACCGAGGTTATTTTTGTCCCACTGGGTTTTTGTTACTCGGCAAGGTTTTTAATGAGGCAACGAGAGAAGCACCGCGTTTGGGCAACACAAGGGGGAGTGTTGAAGGAAAACCTAATTTGTGTTTAGCCCAAACTCTAGGTTACTTGACCTAGTGGTAATAGGATTTAATTAGAAGGATCTAGAATCCTAATCAATGTAGAATTACTTTCCTTGTATGATTGAGATTCTATGCATTGTAATCCTCTATATAAAGAGGCCCCTATTATCAATGAGAATACACAGAAAATTCCTCTCAAATTCAGTTTCTCTACAACAGAATCAAAATTGAATGGGGGAAAATTGGGGTGGAAGAAGAAAAGGAAACGCATTAGAGCATGTCTTTTTTTTTTTTTTTCGACAAAGCGAAGAAAATTACAAAACAAACCCTCTAACACAACCAAGACCTAATTCATCAAACAGAAAAGCATGACTAGCAGTCAGGGGTAAAGATTTATTCCAACTCTAAGCAGGACCGTGATGACCAACAGAGGCAATAGCATCAGCTAAGAAATTCGATTCCTCTTCACATGCGTAAAAGAAACTGAGTTGAGAAAAGTGGCCAACTTGAGAATATCTTGAACCAGAGGCTTGATTCTCCAGAGCGTTTGAATGCGACCAGTTATAGTGTCAATCAAAAGCTTAGAATCACCTTCAACTTCAATATATAAAAATCCATGCAACCAAGCAGCATGCAAGACTGCTCTAAGAGCCATAGCCTCAGTAGTAAGGACATCATATGAGCCAAGGTGGTTCGCCGCCACTAAAAGAGGCTCACCTTGTGCATTCTTAAAAACAAAGCCTTTTGCACTACTATGATTCTATAAAACTGAACCATCAAAATTTAATTTCAAGAAACCGATATGAGGTGGTTGCCATTTAAGTAAGGTCTGAGAACAAATTCTTCTCGGAGGAATAGGATTGGAAGAATCATAAAGAAACAGATAACGGGCTGTAGCATGGACTATTTGAATTGAAATATGTATTTTATCTCTAAAGATAAGGTCATTACGAGCTTTCCAAAGTGAATAAGTAGTGCAAAGTCCTACAGTAAAAGTATTAATAGAATCATAATTTTTAAAAGATAAAAGAAACTGAATCCAATCAATGAAAGAAGCATTCCAAGTATCTAAATCAATATGAGGAAAAGTTAGCTGCCAAACCTGTCTTGCAATTAAAGAACAAATGTTCCTGAGTTTCCAGATGAGTATGACAAAATGGGTAGCTTCTGTCAATAGGAAGATTAGTGTAAATGTGGTCTATGGTAAGTAGCATTTCTCGAAATAGTTGCCAGGCAAAGACTTTAACTTTAGGATGTAACTTTGCCCTCCACATTTTCATTAATAGTTTAGATCTGGAATGAGCAAAAACATTTTGAGTAAGTAGAGAAGAAGCTGATTTAATGGAGAATTTACCATTACTTGGGTTCCAGACCATTTCATCTTGCTGTTGAAAGAACGGAATAGGGGTAGACATAATTTTCTTAACAGTGTCTCTAGGTAAAACAGTAAGTAGTTTAATTAGTTTCATTCCAATGAGAATTTGTAATATAATCTGCAACAGTCTCAGACGTAGACGTGTTAATAATTTGTCTTTGACTATCATCAAGAAAATTCAAAAGTGGGAAAGGGTAAACCCAATTAAATAGGAAAAATCTGCTATTCACCTAGGTGAGGGTCACCTGGTGACGTGGCAGAGGAACAGGGTGACGTGGCAGAACAACATAGGCCAAATGAAAAGTTGTAGGGTCCGCTCTGACCCAATCTGTCCCCCCCCCCCCCTCCGTTACCGTCTTCTTACGAACAGGTTTGGAAAAAAAAAAAGTGAGTTCGACTGAGAGAGAGAGAGAGAGAGAGAGAGGACGGGTAAAAAATTGAGAGAGCGAGAGAGGACGGGTAAACAACAAAAATGGCTCCACAGTGCCAAACATCCCGGGTTCCGCTCCCCTAGTGTTGAGAAAACCTCCTCTCCATGTCCGGCGGCGTCGTCGGACAGTTCCTTTTCGACTCAGTTTGGGTCTGATGTGAGGCTTGGGACATCGGCGAGTCGGCGATTAGTGTGATTGGGACATCGCGGTGGCGGTGTGGGAGTTGAGGGAGGAGGAGATTGGAGAATTGGCTGGGTGTCGAATGAACGGAGACTGCCTGGTGGAGACGAGATCGTGCCGGCGCGGCTTGGATCCGATCAATTTGATCTGGTTTGGACTGGGTCGCATGAGTCCGATCTGGGAAAGGGATGGGACGGAAAATTTGTTGCTGCTCCATGGTTAAATGGTCGACGGCTCGATGGGAATGGCGGTGGGATGAAGGCGGCGGTCCCGCGAAGGTGGCTGTGCGGCGCAGCGAGTGGTTCGTCGGAGGTGGTGGGGTTGGGCCGGGTTAAATGGTTTGTTGCAACAGAGATCAGAGGTCGAAATGGGCCTATACGTGGTGGTGGTTGGGCCTGGGCGTTTGCCAAGGCCTTGGGTCTTTTTTGTATTTATTTATTTTTACGTATTTTTATTTTGTATGAATTGTTTTGTGATAATTTATTTTAATAAATTACATATTATTATATGAAATTTGTCCGTGACATAAAATTAAAATGGCAAAAAAAGAAGAAGGAAGAATTATGAAATTAAGCTCTCTAATTGGAGTATTGGACGTTGAACGGTTGTAAGAATTAATTTTTTCTAGATTTTGTATATAAGTCACAAAGCTAGAGCTTATGCGAGATGGTCATGAACAAGGTGCAAATAGATTGGAAACTTGTGTTTTATTGTTAGTTATATCGAAGTTAGTATGGTTGATTGAGTGGATCGATTTTGAAATAAAGTCGAAAGTTGTTAATATTTTGACTATGAGTCAACACACTTTGTAAAAGTCAACTTCTCTAAGGGAGCGGCACCATGCGTGGACAAACATCCCGAAATTTTAACAACATTTGGTAGACCCCCTACACACGAGAGTGTGGGAGCTGAAAGATCGAAAAAATGAATTGGCAATGACCGGTTACGAGCATATTTGTTTTATGTTCAATTTAGGGTATTGAGTTGACCAGATAGATCGAGGCCCAACCGAAGGCGGAAATGGCTGAAATTTCTACCACTTCCATATATTCGTATGCGGACAACATCCGATGGTGCATTTTAAAAAATTCCAATTCGTCCCCCATTTTGCTCATAGAGGGTAACAAGCCTAATAAACGAAGTTAATACTACATTACTAGGCTTATAAGGATTATGTGTGGTCCAAAATTTGGGAAATGGAAATTGATGAATCTGAAAATTTCCATATGTTTATACAACGGTGATATGTATTGTACAAAAAAATTAGGCCTTTCCGTCTTGAATAAGGGACCCAATAGAGCGGTCAACACTTTGAACACGCAAAATTCCATAAGGGGAGCGACACCATGAACGAATAAACATCCCGGAATTTTTACATCCGTAAGAAGACCCCCTACACATGAGAGTGTGGGAGATCAAATATCAAAAAAATGAATTGGCAAGGACCGGTTGCGAGCATATTTGTTTTATGTTCTATCTAGGGTACCGAGTTGACCGTGTAGATCGATGCACAACCAAAGGTGGAAATGGCCGAAATTCCTACGACTACCATATATTCGTATGCGGACAACATCCGACGGTGCATTTAAAAAAATTCTATTTCCTCCCCCATTTTGCTTGTGGAGGGTAACAAGCCTAATTAACAAATTAAACTACATTACTAGGCATATAAAGATTATGTGTGATCCAAAAATTCTAAAATGGAAAATGATCAATCCGAAAATTTCTATATCTTTATACAACAATGATAGGTATTGTGTAAACAAATTAGGCCAATCCGCCGTGAATAAGGTACCCAACGGAGCGGTCAACACTTTGCCAAAGAAACCATCCATAAGGGGAGGGGCACCATCCGCGAACAGAAATCCCAGAATTTTGACATCCGCAGGTAAACCCCCTATCCACGAGAGTGTGGGAGATGAGAGATAAAAAAAAATGAATTTACAAGGACCGGTTGCAAACATATTTTTTTTATGTTCTAATTAGGGTATCAAGTTGACCGTGTAGATCGATGCCCAACCGAAGGCGGAAATGGCCGAAATTCCTACCACTACCATATATTCATATGCGGACAACATCTGACGGTGCATTTAAAAAAATTCCATGTCCTCCCCCATTTTGCTTTTGGAGGGTAACAAGCCTAATTAACAAATTATACTACATTACTAGGCATATAAGGATTATGTGCGATCAAAAAATTTTAAAATGGAAATCGATCAATCCGAAAATTTCTATATATTTATACAACAATGATAGGTATTGCATAAAAAAATTAGGCCGATCAGTTGTGAATAAGACACCCAACGGAGCGGTCAACGATTTGCAAAATAAACCATCCCTAAGGGGAGGGGCATCGTCCGGGAACAGAAATCCCGAAATTTTGACATCCGCAGGTAGACCCCCACCCACGAGAGTGTGGGAGCTAAAAGATCGAAAAAATTGAACTGCCAAGCACCGGTTACGAGCATAATTGTTTTATGTTCTATTTAGGATATCGAGTTGACTGGGTAGATCGAGGTCCAACCGAAGGCGAAAATAGCTGAAATTTGTACCACTAACATATATTCATATGTAAACAACATCCAGCGGTGTATTTTAAAAAATTCAATTTCTTCCCCCATTTTGCTTATGGAGGGTAATAAGCCTAATAAACAAGTTATACGACATTACTAGGCATATAAGGATTATGTGCGATCCAAAAAATTTTAAATGGAAATCGATCAATCTGAAAATTCTCATATGTTTATAGAACAGTGATATGTATTGTATAAAAAAATTAGGCTGATCCGTGAATATGGCACCCAACGGAGCGGTCAACGCTTTGCAAAAGAAACTATCCCTAAGGGGAGGGGCACTGTCCGCGAACAGAAATTCCGGAATTTTGACATCCGCAGGTAGACCCCCTACCCACGAGAATGTGGGAGATGATAGATAAAAAAAAAAGAATTTGCAAGGACCGGTTCCGAGCATATTTGTTTTATGTTCTAATTAGGGTATCGAGTTGACCGCGTAGATCGATGCCCAACCGAAGACGGAAATGGCCGAAATTCCTACCACTACCATATATTCTTATGCAGACAACATCCAGCGGGGCATTTAAAAAAATTCATTTTCCACCCCCATTTTGCTCATGGAGGGTTTTATTTTTGAATAACCTTAATAAACAAGTTATACTTAAGGGCATGTTTACTTACTTGGAATGGGAGGGAATGATTACGGGGTAAAAACATTCCTGCGTTTACTAACACATAAAGGAATCGGAATGATTCCAGGTAAAAGAATTCCTGCGTTTACTAACACATGAAGGAATCAGAATGGATGTAGGTCCCACCTCCTTATCAGGAATCGATTCCTGAATACTCAGGAATTTGATTCCGAAGGGGGGAGATGGGTTTAGGAATCATTCCTCCGGAATCAATACCGATTCCTTTCTTCTCCCATTCCACTTGTCTCCGATTCATGATTATTTTCCATTCCAAGTAAGTAAACGTGCCATTAATTAGGTCATTAGTTTCATCTATTTCTTCTGTGTATGCATTGATAGATTAGTTTCTCATATGCATTGATAGATTAGTTTCTCATATTCATAAATTGCTGAAAATGTTTGAGATGTACCATGTTTTTATTTTTAGTTTTATTAATTTATATGGTTAGTAGTAAATTGGTATGACATATTTCTATTCGACTGTGGTCACAAACCGTGCACTATTTAACAGTGATTAATGAATTAAAAAATTCTTGATGTTAATTTCTAAAAAAACAAACAAATTTAAATAAATAAAACGGCGGCGTTTTTCAATTTTCAATTTTCATTCTTTCCCTCCAGCGGACCAATTTTACCTTTATGTCCACTGGGATTTATAGAAACTAACCCTAGAAACTCAACACAATCTCTCTCTCTTCCTCGGCCGCACACCTAATTCTCTCCTCTTTCCTTTCCACTTCTCTCTGCCATCATCGGAGGCCTCCATTTCCGGCCACCAATTCACAACACCGCCACTGCCAATCGATTCTGGACCCAATTCCGATCAAAACCCAAGAAGATCACTGCCATCCACCGCCGCCAGCCTCATCACGCAGACGAAGCCGGACATCAAAATCCAGAAGTCTCGCCTCCGGCCGTACCTCGAAGGACCCTGCACGTTCTATCGCCGGAATCCTAGACCTTGGGTTTCTCCGTTCTTCCCTCTCCAAATCGAATAGAGCTTCAATACCTCCAAGAATGGAGTCGGTGCCTCTCCTTTTATCAAAACCAAGGGCCCGACTTCTGATTTCAATCAGAGCCGCCGCGGACTCCGCCGGATTATCCTCTTCGTTCTGGTAACCCATTCTCCCAAGCCTCTCATTCGTTAATAGGCTGAGTTTCAATTTCACTCTAATGGAGTTATTAATTTTGATTGTTGTTCTTGAATTTCGTACAAATTGAAATGTAAAGGGGAGCTTCTGGTCTTGATTTCGATTGATTTTTAAAGGGATGACGAGGAACTAAGGAGGACTGCATGAAGCAGCAGGTCATTGAGACTATTGTCTCGGTCATTGATACAAGGAAATTTCTACTTGGTAGGTTTCAATGTTTTCTATACTTTCTGTTTGGGTTTTGGTGGAAATTTGTGATTACATATATCAATATATTTGGCAGGCCTCTCTGTTATTTGTGTTGAAATCTCTGTTATCGGTACCGGAATGAAACGATCTGGGTTTTGATTGCGTTTGTGTACCGGAATTTCTGATCTCGGTGTTTTTGGGTTGGATTAAAAATGTGTTATTTTTGTTTTTGGATTTCTTAAGTTCTGTTAGATTATGATTTTTATTGGGTTATTTTTTCTGAATTTCTCAGACATTAGATAGTGGCTTGCTTGATTTGACGAATTTTTATATGTCTTCTGTGATTTCATATGATTATACTACTTGATCTTATTGTATAAGAAATGAATCTATTTTTCAGGTAACCTAAGGGACGTGAGAGTTTAAGCGAACACCCCCTGAAAACCTAGAACAGGTTTGATTTCGAATGAAACTGTTTTGCTATTATTGTTTTATGAACTTTTATGTGGTGCAATTTTTACATTATTATCTGCTTTTGTTAGTTTTCAAATGATGTGATTTGTTATGTTCTGGAAATTTTGTTTGCCGTTTAGTTTGATGTATGGAGTTCATTGGAGTGGCTTGAAGGGATAGCTTTTGTTTTTAATACTGATGCTGAATTTTTCATTAATTTGTATATGCTTTTCATAAATGTTTTCACTCTGTAGACCTTTGCTGTATACTGATTAGTTTCCTACTATGCGCTAATGATGTTGTCTTCAATTTTGTTCGATTAGAATGTCGGGGATATGTGATGATAATTGTTTCTTTCTGTTAGGAACTTTTTATAGCAATTCTGTTTCATTAGAGTCCAGTGAATCAAAATAGTATTTGATTGGTTCAGACTTGCAATTGATAATATCTAAATATTTGTTGTTACCATCATATCTTTGATGGTGTTAATCTTAGGAATATGATTTCATCTTTTCATGATTTAATCATACCCCAGAAAGTGAATTTAGTTTAGGCTCGGCAGATTCAGTGTTCTTTTTGCCTTTGACTTGATAATTACCTTTTTGATTAAAGATGTATATCCTGTGCATTAAATTGATTGTAAATTCATGAAAAAATAGAGCCTTCGGTTTGTATTTCTTCAAACAGCATTTAAAAGATTCAGTTCTTTCTGTACAAGTATTTTCATTTGAATGGTTGGCCAATGTATCTTCTTTTAAGCATTTGATAAAGTTTGTGAGTAATTAAGATTCTTTTAACAGTATTTGAGTTTATTTAGTTCTGTTTAGTAGGTTGCTGAGTTTAAAGTTTGCGTAGTATGTGTTTTTTTTGTTTTTTTTGTAATGAGACTGTTGTGATTAAGGTGATTAAATTTCCTTTTTTTTTTTTTTTTTATTTCAAGGGACTGTGTTTCAATTAAGTAGGCCCGTTTACTTATCAAGGAAAGGAGAAGATCAAGGTAATGCTAGAAACTCGAAGTTCTATATCTGTTCTGATATCTTTTAGCAAGCATGTTAGTCCTTTAATAGAGTGTTTTTCTATCTTGGCAAACTTTGTCCTTAAAGTTACCTCCTTCAATATTGTATATAATATACTGAATTTGTAGTGATTCAAAATCTTCAATGATAGGTAAATTCCTTCTGTGAAGAATGAAGAATATGTGTTCTTTTTTGTTGTTTCGTGTCTAAATTAAATTGTGTTTTAAGTTGTTGATGAACATCACTGTATATACAAATTTCTCTTCTTTTCTTTAATTTCTTGCCAACCTCAAGTACAAATTTCTTGAATAACCCTTTAGTATTTGTTTCATCTTCTATGTTTGTTAAGTATCTAAAACTTCTCTTATAAATAACAGGGTAGGAGAGCCAATAAAGGGGTAAGTGAATTTAGTTGGTCAAAAGAATAGAATGCAGTACAAAGCATTTGCTTGAGTATGTGGGTAGTATGAAGAAAATGTTGGGCTACTTGGGATATGTGAAATTTATTACACTTTGGAGAAAATGTTAAGAGATTTAGCTTTTTAGTGCGGAGTTTTATCCCTATTATATAGTTCCTTTTGCTTCCACGGAAATCTACCTCTTGATGTTGTTGAACTGAGGCGACTAACATGCGACTAATATTCTGACTAAATGTAGAACAGAGTTTTTTGAGTGATCAGCACTATCCATAAACTTATGTATCTCTCTCCACTTCAACCAACATATTGAAGCTGTGTTATGGTTAACCTGATGATAATGTAAACGAATTGTGGGAATTGAATGGAAACTGCTTGATTCATGTGTGATTTTCACATTTGGTATTGATTGCTGATATGTGGGTTCCAATTTTATATTTATATTGTTGTTTTCTTTGTGCTTTGTAGATTCTCGGCAAAAAGGTGTAGGCGTGATTCTGCAGCTGCTGTTCCTCTGTAGATTGGTTGCCATTATTTTAACGTTGTGTACGTCTTTAGGTTTGTGGTTAATTTTTTTTTTTCTTTGACCTTCAGTCTAAAGCGAATAAGTTTGTTGTCGTATTTGGTCATTTGCAATTCTAAATGCTGAACTCTAAAAATGTAAGACTGACTAGTATGAAGCCGACATTATATTGTAAGCTCCTTATTGAGTTATTTCAGTGTTTCAATGTAAGACTGACTAGGATTTTGGCCACACTATTTACTTTTGGTCTATCTGATGCAAATACTAAAAATTCATACAATGTCTTCTCTGCTCTATATCTATGTTAATTGTTCTTCACTGTGCAGGTCTTTTGGGATAGCGTGATATCAAGTTGTATGACTGCTTCAGTTTGAGGTTTAAGTTTTGAGGCGATTGAGGTACTGAAATTCATGAACTAAGTTGCTTAAATATGATTTCTATCATAATTCTTTGTCCAGTAAACGTCGTTTTTTCACTATTTTATTTATTGAGAACAACAATGTTTAGCATTTATTGAGGTTTCAGTTATTTATTCAGTTTTTTTTTTATTTGAGAACAACAATGTTTTATATTTATAACAATTGATGTACTTGGTTGATGGGTTTAGTGAAGTCATATAAATACTTGGAATGAAATATGTATATCATGTTCAGTATTAAACTTAAATGAGGGATATAATTTATGTACATTGAATTCATATACATTACATTCAAATATAATGTATTTTTCAGATTTTAATTGAATTAATGCTGGTGGCATGTAATTTGTAATGCAGTTATGGCACCGAACCCAAGGTTGAGAAAAATGAAGAGATTATTACAATAACATCATGGCAAAGGCCCATAACTAGGTTACAATAACATCATGGCAGAGGCCGCCCATAACTAGGTAAAGAGGAACTAGCGTATGGTTTTCGTTCAGTACGAGTTGTTCGATCCGACATCTTCCACCTACCAGCTGTTGATCCATTCTCATTGATGCAGTACAATAAGCTACTGCACTCTGTTTCTTTTTAAAGACTGATACAATTTCGTCATCTTCATTTTGAATGGCAGAAGTTATTTGGGTTGTGGGGATAATTTGAATGACGGTTCGTCAGGACAGACCTACATCATCTCCACCTTGGAGGTATGTATTGACAAAACCTGCTTAATTTGTTGAAGAAATCATGGCCACCATTTTACAGCAGCATAATATAATTACTTTTCTTTTTTGTAATTCAAATAGTAGGTGTACCCATCCAGTTTTTCCATCAATCTGATGTGTTTTTAACATTATTTGCAGCTCCTACCCGGTACAGCCATCTCAAATACCCGAAGCATCTTGTTGGGTTCATGCACATAATTCCGAGTAGTGTGGTCTTACAAAAGCTTTCATCATCTACTGCACATTTGAACCTGAAGATGAAACTTTGTTTTTTTTAAACATGTAGTTATCAAATTTGATCGTCTCGGTTAAGGCAAATGATTTGACATTTTGCCTTAATAGCTGAAATTAAGATAATAACTTTCAACACCCACAATAAAAGACACAATAGTACATGCATTGCACCAAGAGAGCATCATCAAGATAGCTATAGCTCTCCGCCCCTGAGACCATCATAGATTCATCATTCATAGTGTAAGGTATTCTTAACAGTAAAGAATTTAAACCACACAACATGATTAATAAATTCATATGACCACAAAATTCACTAAATTTGATGAGTTGAAGTATATCACAACTGAAATTTAAAACAAATAGTAATTACTGTTTAACTATCTTTATACAATGTAATTCAAACAAGCAAAGCGTACTAATTTGTTATGCAACACGTTTACAGTCCGCCAAATACATGATTAATTAGGATGCCTTATAAGCACGATCTCTCCGCTTTCGATGACTACGGCATTTGCTTCCCTTTGGTGGACAAAATGCATTTTCCCCACCGACAGTCGTGGTTCGAACTGATGTACCGACTGCAGCAACCATGACAACAAGACTATGTTCATTCCGGGGACACTTTACTATTTCTAAAGCAACCCGATTCCTGTGTTCCTCAGAGATGAACTGTCATGACATTAACACAACTATCATATATCTGAAAACTCATTTCAATGCATTTACTAGTGACTCTTGCATGAGTGACTAACCCCTATTGACCATGGGTCAACATAGTGCTGCATGTGCCTAATGACGAATATTCCGCTATCAAATGTTTGGGGATTTGTCGGCTGGCCTTCGGCCAAGTTCACTGAGAAGGATGGAAAGTGGTAATAAACATCGCCAAACATTGTCATTTGGCATGAAAACACCTTACACCACAGTTAATAAACGACATAAAATCCATTGTGATTGCCTAACATCAAACATCCTGTTACATTGAAATGATATTAATAACCGAAGATGCATTAAATCCTGCACAGATTAAAACCATGATTAACAAATCTAAATATGATGAGACATGTTATAGTGACGGGCACGAGTGACCAGGGAAACGTTATCAAATCCCCTACCTTATAAACGTTATCAAACCTTATAAACCATTTACATGATACATAATGATCAGTGATCAATATGAAAACATAATCGATGCAGACCTACTTAAAGTCTAATAAAAAGAAGACAGAAGTTCGTATCAGATGATACGCAAGACAGAAAATCTTCAAGGAGCAAGCAAGGTACAAACTTTGACACTGATATACACCAACCAAATTATTCAAATTCAACAAATTCAGCAGCGCCCCAAAAAAAAAATTCCAAATCAAAATCAAAACCAAAGAGAGCTACAAATGCAAAGTTTACCAATAATGTATGCTAAAGTGCATGCATGCATGCATGAGTAATAAAACTGAAGCAAGCAAAGCAAACAGGAAAAAGTTGAGATACAAAATAACTAGTGATGAGAGATCAAGCTGCAGGGCACAGGAGGAAGGCATCTTAATCTAAACAGAAAGTCAACGCGCAAACTATAGATGGTTGTATACTAAGCAGGTAGCTTATTATGGTTGTGCAAGATCTCCCGTTTGCAACAAGCCTGCACAATACCTAAGCTGATCTGAAGGAATTAGCAGACCAAAGTTCTTTCTCATATTCCTCTTTTACTAAGGTTACGTAAGGTCAGCGCATATACAAAGAATAGCTAGATAGCCAAGCCTTATTCTACAAATATATGGATATTCCTTTCTAAGGTGCACTGATACTTTTATATTAGTTGCTATATGTCCTAATATATAGAAAACAGCTAGCTAATATGTAGTCTATATGGATCGAAAATTCAAAATACATATTACGTACACAAAATCTTCTAGTTAGTTATTTTGCTTTGTCATAATGTCAGTAACTCCACAATGAAGAAGGTAACTAATATTATGAACAATAGACACATTGATATTTATATTAATCTAGTCGCATATGCAAACCAATGAAGAAATTAACTATAGTTTCATGAAGGTAGTTTCAAAATGTAATTCTCACAAACACATTTTGACAACAACAATTCGAAAATATCTTTCACTTAATTAGCTGCATGCTACACAGTACACGCACACCATGAAATCAAAAATAACAAATCAAGCTAGATAAGAGACGTAGACTAATGAACATACGCAGGAGAAATGTAGACTAATCCTGACATAATGTTACCTGAAACATAAATGCAGAGGAAATATCAAGGTATATTCACTTTACATCGATTGCTTCCACAAATTCAAGAAGACAATGAAGGACAGAGAGTTGCATATTACTCACACGCAATTCACTTGGGCAGCGTCCCCTCGTCTGGAATTGGGTGACATCGATTTTGACTTTTTCCCAAAGGCCAGGTTTAATTTCGGGTTTCATTTCTCAAGCCCGTTCCGTTTTCCTTCTTCAGCGCCGCCTCCTACCCAAACAATCGGATCGAAATTGACGGGGGCTTTGTCAGAAATGCGGTTTTCCGATTCAGGGGATTTGTGGAACTCTACCAATTCTGTTAGCAAAACAACAAGCAGATATAGATTAAGTTTCATGTTTCACAACCAGAACCATACGATTGTATATTAATAACCGAAGATGCATTAAATCTTGCCCAGAATAAACCATGATTAACAAATCTAAATATGATGAGACATGCTATAGTGACGGGCACGAGTGAGCGTGGAAACGTTATCAAATCCCCTACCCCTTCTACGTTTACACATACCTCGATTTCGATTTCGGGTTTCGTTTCTCAAGCCCGGTCATTTTTCATTCTTCAGCGCCGCCTCCTAACCAAACAATCGGATCCAAATTGACGGGGGCTTTCTCAGAAAAGCGGTATTCCGATCGAGGGGATTTGAGGAACTCTACTCTTGCTGTGGACGAAGATCAACTCTTGCTGCCGTCTGTTATTGGCTTATTGCTCGGTTTCGGTTTGCACTTTGGAGCCGTCGCTGGATGGTGACTGCGAATGAAAACTGAAAACGAAAACGGCCAGTCTCCTAAACTCAAAACAACCCTAAAGAGAGATGGTAAAACTTTTTAACCGAGTCAAACAGGCCTTTTTTGGTTTGCCACTGTTCTGTCAGCGTTTGTACCCCACGCGCTGTTAACAGACAGCAGGTGAGGGTTACCTAGGTGGATAGCAGACGCTCTCAATTAAATAACCAAAAATTGATACTTGAGCCATTACCGATGTTCCATCTGATACCTTCAGTAAGTAAAAGTCTAGGCTCTAGAGTCAAGGAGGATACCTTTCCAAGCAAAAGAAGAATTTCCGAAAGGTAATTCAAATCTGGTGGACCCAGCTAATTAAGGCCCAGTGAGGGTTGGTGCCAGTGAATTTTTTTTAGTTTTGTGATATCAGCTTCACAAGTTCATTTGGACTTTAAATTGAGAGGATTGTATGCACTCATAGTGTAAGTGCATTGACGGTTATTTTAATCTCTAAAAAAATAACAACCATTCATCTAATCCACTCTTTTATATATTTTAATATCAAAAAAATTACATTCACTCATATAAGTACTTGTAATGCACTAACAGTGCATGTAATACATTCCCACCCATATCATTGCCCCCACTTTACAGAAAGCCTTTGTGTAACAACTTTAACAAAAAAAGAAAAAGAAAACCTTTGTGTACAAAGATGCTGTCTGGCCAACATATATTAAACAAAGAAATATATAATTTCTCTTTATAGATATTGATCACCTGCTCTGTGGACATCAATTTAGTTTATCTTTATTACAGTTTGCTGGTTAGTTTATTTGCTATATTATAGATGATTTAATTTAAAAATTTTCTTTCTGCTTGGAAATTTTATGTGTTTTGTTTTCTGGGTAATGTATGGATATTTACTTTTTGGTAAGTATTGATACAATATGTTAGCGACATTTGAACACGAAAATATTGGCATTCATTGAAGTTTTATTCTGTATTGGGAAAAGAATTTCGCCCCCTCACATATATAATCATGCGTCCGCCACTAGTTCAAATTCTTGCCTTTTGTTTTGTTGTTTTTGTATTTTTTTAGAAAAATATGTTCGTATAATTAAATTGAGATAAGTCAGACTCTGAAGAAAATGAAAAAGAAAACCTTAAAAAATAAAAAAGAAAAAATTAATTCTGGTCATGCACAGAGAAACATATGCTTATGTAGTGTTCTGTACATGGTCTGCCCGAATTCAGAGAAATAAATGCACATACATATAATAGTTGTCCAGTTTCTTAAAAATAAGCAGGGAAGATCAGACCTCTCTTGGGTAGACTTGTATGATTGATAAATAAGTTTTGTAGGAGAATTTGTTGAAACGATGAGTGTGTTATAGAGCTGTTGCAATACCTGATTAATTCTGCTATACCTTTTTAATGAGAAATCATTATTCGGAGGATGGTAGGGACACTAGGCAAAAAGAAAACAGTACGTATTTGGATTTTGGATTGAGTAAGCAACCAAAATCATTACATAGATTTCTAGTTCCTTATGTGGGTGTACCCTACCAATGCAAGATTTCTAGTTCCATTTGTGTGTGTACCCTACCAATGCAACATTTCTAGCTCCATATGTGGGTACGTTTACCAATGCAGCCTGGTACATTGCTCAATGCAGCCTGGAACATACCCAATGCCCGAACTTAAAAAGTAACTTAAAATTAGGCAATGCCTTCGGCTAATCCTTGACATCTCTTTCTCCCCCTATGGTGCAAATCCTTGGAGCAAACATCTTTCTTACTCCCTTTTTCTACCACTAAACCCAAGCAGAGGAATACAGCAAGAGAGAGAGCTCTGGAGAAAGCTGTAATTGGAAGTACTGCCGGAAATCACTTCTGATACCTCTCAGCCTGAGCACATGTGAGTGTAGCTATAAACATCTACTTATTCTTTCTGTCTTCCATTGTTCATATTTGTTTTATCTCTGGTCTTGTACTGCTAGTTTTTGTTTTCACTCATCATCATCGTTGTTGTTCTTGGAATCTCCTTCGTAACTTATTTATCCCTTATAGTTCTCTCTTCCTTGATAAGCAAGTCATGAATCAACCTTGCTGTGGACTGTGTTAAAATTCCCCAACCCATACTGATTACTCAGGCTGCTGTATTTTGATCTTGAATACCCCCACTTGCTTCAATCTCACAATGTTTTGGGATGTGATTCTTAGCAACTCATCATTACAGGGTTGTGATGGTTCAGTTTCTGTAGACTGTCAAAATTCCCCAAACCATACTGAGGCTAGCTGCTGTATTTAGATCTTGAATACCCCCATGCACTTGCTTCAATCCCACAACAATGTTTAGGGATGTGATTTTTAGTAGCTCATCGTTACAAGGTTGTGAGGGTTCAGTTGCTGTAGACTGTGTCAAAATTTCCCAAACCCCCAAACCAACCAAAAAAAAAAAAGAAAAGAAAAATAAAGAAAGAAAGAAAGAAAAAAGTCGAAGAATTTTATGAAGGCACATTTAGAATCTCTCTCTCTCTCTCTCTCTGTTATCACAAAAGGATAATTGCCACACATTTCTGGGTTACTATGTACATTCCTCTGTTATGAACAAATGCTACAAAAAGTAGTTCTCTTAATTTACTAACATGTATATTTGCTCTACATTGATGATATTAAATAGATAGTAGTCATCTATAGTTGTCCCCTCATTCTATTCACTTTTGGATTGCCTGAAGTTGATCTGAGTAAACTTTTTATTATGAAACTTGGAGATATGTTCTTGGAAGTGTGGCAAAATTAAGTTCCCCATTTCCAGTGCAGCTTATAAAAGTCTTTACATTCCAAAATTAGTACCACAGATGATTAGCTCAGACTCTCATATAAGTTGTAAGCGGCTTGAACATCAAGGGTTGAAGGAAATTAATATGTTCAATGTAATGTTGCATTTTGTCATATAACAGGGTGACATCACTTGTATGCTAGGATCTAGTCATGTACCATATGAGATCAATGACCCTTATCAAGCTAGCTCACAACATTTTTTAAACGCATAGTTTATACTTTATAAATGAGTAAATTCTAACTTTAAAATTGAGTATTCTCAAACACAATATAATTTTTACCCCATTGTGTTCTCCTACAACCAAAAAGGTGGGTTTGATTTGGTTTGGGACTACAGTAAATTTCCAGCTTTTTGCCTCCCTTGCCCTGAAGGATTTTTTTCCTTACTTTTTTATTTGTTATTATTATTATTTTTAAAAAAATTTCCGTGTGTTTGTGAGGTAAAAGTTCTTCTTTCCTTATTTTTTTGTTTATATTTTTTAATTTCCTTGTATTGTGAGGTTGCTCTACAACCAAAAAAAAACTTAATAGTAACAAATTTGTGAGGTAACAAATTTGTAAATGCTTTGTTTGTCATGTATTCTCAAGATATTCACTTTCAAAAGTGATAAAAATGTCAAGACTTTCAAAAATGATAAATTTGGTACCTCACTCTATTTTCCATTAGTTGTATGTTCTTAATTTCCTTGTATTGTGAGGTAACAAATTTATAAATGCTTTATTTGTCACGTATTCTCAAGATATTCACCTTTTTTGACAGAAATATGGGCTACTCGAGTTCAAAATACTCTTCAGCTGGAGAAACAAAAGGGACAACAATTGTTGGTCTATTGTACAACGGAGGCATCCTTGTTGGAGCTGATTCTAGGTCCTCAAATGAAAAAACGCATGACAAGCGACTTAATAGTAACGATAGCTCTTCCTCTTTCTTTTTTTATTTTCACTTTTTGTGAGAAGAACTATAACTCTTCCTCCCTGACTCTTCCTTGTTCTACTAACCAAAAAAAAAAACTTTATATTTAAAATATTTTTCTTTATATTTCAGTTAGAAACGATATGGAAAAAATGTTTCCAATATCTTCCAATATGATTGCTGTAATGTCGGGGACAGCTATTGATTGCATGAAGATGTGCGAGAGTGTGAAATCCAAATGTATAACTGAGGTCATAGCACCTAAAACCATATTCAATTATTTATTCTCCCTCATCACTTGGACTAATCTCTATAATTTTGCTTAAATTTGGAAAAGGAAAAATAAATACTAACCAAACTTACTTGTTTGATATATATATATATATATATATATAACAGTTCAAGAAGAATGGTGGATCGGTTTCATATGCATTACAACTGATGTATGCTCATTTACGTGATCTACCTGAAAACAATAAGAATGACAAAGCATTTGGGGTACTCATGGCTGGATGGGATGCAGACAATGTAAGGAAAATTAAAATCTTTATCGCTCAAAATGTTCTCGTTTATTTATGATATGCTCACTTGTGATATATGTTTCACTCAAAATGTTGGCTGCAGGGTCTTCAACTTTATCGTATTTTTATAAACAGGGGACGCGTTACAAATGAACGAGTCTACTCCAGGTTTACTGCACTGGGATCTGGTTCTGAATATGCTACAAGTATTATGAGACATTTGTAAGTGATAGTTCTAATTAACTTTCATTCTTTACTCTCTTACTATGTGACTAATTTTAATTTGTTATGCTAACATGGGTCTTGTAATTGTTCTAGTTTTGTTGAAATGTCCAATGAAAACGATGTTGCTGACATAGCCCTAAAAGCATTGTTTAATGCAACAGTCTTTGATAAGTTTACCGGTGGAACTCTAAGAGGTAATATCTCTATTCTTTTTTTTCCTTTTTTTTTACATAATAAACAAATAATTCACTGTCAAAAATTTCTAATTCTCACTTTTATTATATATGTTTATGTTTCTATCCAGTGTATAAGATAGTTGAGAAAATTCCATATATAACGATGCGCGGCGTTGATTCTTTGGAGGTCCAAAACCCTGTTGTTTGCTCACGCTTTGACTCTCAATACTACTCGCTTGGTGAATATAAATCGAGGACACTTTTCTTGGTTTATTCTACGAGGTTCTCACAACCATTTCATACATACCGACTCATAAATCATTTCAGGTATGTATTCTACGTTTTTCTTCTCCAGATATAACACACACACACACACATTCTTAAATATCCTCTTATTTTAATTTTGATGACAGGCAATATGGTGGAAAAGAGGCAGTAGAGGCAATAGCAGCTCATTTGGTAGTAAAGAAGCAAGAATTCTACTTTCACCGGGTGGTCTTCAAGTCGGAAAGGGACGCTTCAATCGTATGGAATAATGTGATGATGAATTCTGAGGCCTCCCGTCGTCCTTGTGATACTTTCAAGCTTCTGGAAAGTTATTTCCCATACCAACTTGTTTTGAAAAAAGAAGTGCCGGTTTATGAGGAAGATGTGCTGGTTTATGTGGATGAGAGTTCAGAGCCTTTGTTGCAGCTCATCATACGCGCATCATATGAGAGACGTAGTGAACAAGATACGAATGTAATGTCAGAGATATAGGGAATCAATTTGTTGAATAGTTTTTGCCATCTATTTAGAATTCAGCCTGCAAACTCAGAATTTTTTTTTTGGAGGAATCGAGTGATACAGAAATTTTTTCTTGTTAATTATATATCGTAGGTATAAGGAAGTCGTACTTCTACTTCTTCTTGTCTTTTTTTTTTTTTTTCATCAGCAATTCATGCATAAGCAATTTGTTGGAGAATTAAATAGAGCCGTCGATTAGTATAATTCAAATTCACTCTATACCACATCGGTCACGCATGAAACATGAAGGTAAAAAAAAAAAAGATTGAAATTTGCACTCCCTATTTTAGGATCCACACTCCAAAAGACTTAAATTTTGTCTTTTTATAAGAATTTGAATTAAAAAGGAAATGAAGAGTGTGGATTGCAAATCAGGGTGTGAATATCTAATGATAAAATATTTGCAGTTTGTTCACACTTAAGCTTACTTTATTTAATTAGTTAATTAAGTAATTAATTTTTTTTTTTTTGGAGAAGATTGCATTGAAAGAAGGATTTGATATTAAAAAAAATCAAGTTACATTAAGCTATGCATCAAACGAACCCAGATCAAATATAAATGTAATTTGAACAAACATGAAGCTACACCTGTCTAGCTTGTATATTGTTTTCTGGTGTTTAAGTAATGTTTTTATTTTTATTTTAAATTTTTTTTTTTTTTTTTAAGAAGGTCAGTAATTCTATCAAAATTCAGCAAGATTGACCCATCCCTATGGGGTAGTCAAACAAAGCCAATTCATAGAAAACAAAAATATATTCTAAAAAACAAGCTCCCAATACCCTCAGTACACCCACATTTCTGAAAGTCCACGCACTTTTATTCTAACAAAAAATCTAGTACTCCAGAGTATATAAAAATTCATTTGAGTAACTAGATTTTTGCAACCTAAAAAATTAAAAAGTACTAGGAAAAGGGCAGAAATCCACCCTCAACTCCCATTACAACCTGCTTGCTATCTACTTTGTTGGACTCCGCAAAGTCTTTGACATGGGAGTCATCCCCAAAATCCTGCTGCAGAAAGAATGAGAGGGCAGGCGAAACCAAAAGGATGTCATCTCGGAACGACTCATGGGATTGAAGGAGGGCATTAGAAATATGGAGGAAATAGAATTCGATGATGATGTCATTTAGAAAGCGAGGGCCTTTAAGAATATGAAGCTCTCTGTTTATCACCAGGACATTCTCGTATTGCATGCAGGACCTTCTTGTTGGCCTCCTCCTCAAAGACTTGGGTTCTTGACCAAAAGCACCAAAATGAGGCAAAGTTATCTCATTTTACCCCAGCAACAGATTTTTATTCCCTATTACCCAATTTAACATAGAAAGACAATTTTACCGTCAGTTAAATTAATAAACTACACATGCTTGCGATCTCTCTCTCTCTCTCTCTCTCTCTCTCTCTCTCTCTCTCTCTCTCTCTCTCTCTCTCTCTCTCTCTCTCTCTCTCTCTCTCTCTCTCTCCACCTGCGGCAGGCGTCGATCCATTCTCCACCTCCGGCAGGCCTCTCTCTCTCTCTCTCTAGCCACCTCTGGTAGCCGTCGATTCGCTCCCCGATCTCCAACTCCGGCGAGGTTCGACCTCTCGCCCAGGTTCTGCTGCAACTCGTAGGTGAGCTCAACCGCGTCCAACCGCCTAGCCTGTGCGGGTCGACTTTTGCCCGGATTCTGCTGCAGCTTTCCCAAGCTCGGCCATCGCTGACAATGACGACCACACAATCGTCTTCGATGGCCTCCTGGACGCCGCCGGTGCTCTACCCAGACTGTGGCAGAGGAGTGAGGTGATTGGGTGCCCAAATCAATTTCTAGCTTTTTTTTTTTTTTTTAAGTAATGGGACTGAAGGAAAGAAAATTTTTTTTTTGAATGTCTATTGCCCCCTAATAGACGTCTATTACCCCTCTATTGGAGGGCAATAGACGTCTATTGGGAGGCAATAGCTCCCAATAGACGTTTTGAATTGATGTAATTTCCTTATTTTTTTTTCTGTAATCAAAGTTTTATTTGTCTAAATTTAGGGGGATTAGTTCTCATTCTGCCAACTGAAAGTCCTATTGGGGGGCAATACATGGCTGATAGTCGTCTATTAGGGGGCAATAGTCGTCTGTTAGGGGGCAATAAACTTCTATTAGGGGGCAATAGACGTCTATTGTATTGGGGGGCAATAGAGGTCTATTAGGGCTAAAAAAAACTTTCAGGCGAGATTTTCAGCAAATTCCGGTGGGCGGCAGCCGGTGATAGGAATCCGACGGCCGGTGATCTGAAT
Source organism: Rosa lucieae (assembly GCA_024704745.1). Classification (NCBI taxonomy): domain Eukaryota; kingdom Viridiplantae; phylum Streptophyta; class Magnoliopsida; order Rosales; family Rosaceae; genus Rosa; species Rosa lucieae. The sequence continues at coordinate 42,583,175 of CM045497.1, forward strand.
CCGGTGACCGGAATCCTGCGAAAGTTGACCGGACTCCTGCGGCCGTGACAGGGCTCCGCGCGAAGTCTCCCATGGTTTCTCTCTCTTCCATTCTCTCTCTCTCTCTCTCTCTCTCTCTCTCTCTCTCTCTCTCTCTCTCTCTCTCTCTCTCTCTCTCTCTCTCTCTCTCTCTCTCTCTCTCTCTCTCTCTCTAAGTACAAAGGGGTGAGTAGGGATGGCAATGGGGAGGGTAGGGTAAGGGGATTAAATTACCATCCCCATACCCGACTTCATTCCCCATCCCCTTACCCGCCCCAATCCCCGTAATAAGAAACTGGGGATTCCCCGTACCCATACCCATTGGGGATTAGGTCCCCGTACCCGCCCCAATCCCCGTTAACAATATTACTAATTTATTATATAAAAATTCATACAAATAATTATTAATTGTAAAGTATGAAGTTAAAATCAAACATCAACATAAAATAAATTCTTTATTTCAATTAAACAAAAACAAATACAAGTCTCACTTAAAAAAAAAAACAAAAAACAAAAAACAAAAAAAAGTCAGCATTCGACAAAAAAATTCCACAATCAACTACTTAGTATAACCTGACAACTTACTCATTCACTCTAACAAGGCAATAATCCCCATCGGGTAGGGTACCCATCGGGTATTCGACCCTAATGGGGAGAAATTCGGGGGAAACCTGACAACTTAGTTCGATGCAGGTTTAATATGGTTTTGTTGTGTTTCCCTACCAAAGCAGACTAGGAGAGTTTGATTCCTGGCGGGATTTGTTTCCTTTTATTTTTAAATAGAATTTAACCTTCCCTTATGATGCCTTGCTAGTCTTTAGTTTCTGGCTTTTTATTTTTACTTTTGCCTTGCCTCCCAAGTATTGCTACTTTCTCAGTTACTTCCCTTTTACAGTATTACAATTTACTAGGTGCGTTTGTATCAAGCAAATACTCAAAAGGATTAGAACTTAGGCAATGAAGTTACTTGTGGTGAGTGTAACTTTATGAATGTCAGATGTCAGTGGAAGGAAAAAGAAAAAAAAACGTTAAAACTTAGAATATCTCTCATGATACTAACTAAAAACAAAGGGCCAATTGGTTATTTGACTAAAAGCCCTAGAAAATATTGTTTTTTTTTTTTTGGACACATTAGAGGGAAATCGTACGCTGATCGGCTGATATAATATAATCATAACCCAATACCCACCCTTCCTTGCCACTACGGCTATAACCCTAGAAAACATCGTTTCATTTTAAGGAGCAATGAACTATTATTTTCTTTAGGAGAAATATTTATGGACAAAACCCAGACTGAACTAGCAATTTCAGTCTGCAATTAATTCAAGCAAATGAAGATGGATTCAACAACTTTTGACAAATAATGCTGCAAAGGAAACATAATACAGTAAATGTGGGAGGTCTCCTGTGACACCAGAAATGGTAAATCCAGTATCATTTCTACTTACAATCACACACATTCGACTCATTTGGAAAACATCAAAGCAGCTGTCAACATATAAGATAAACAATAGCTGCTCATCATAAATTTAAAGGCTTTTAGACATGTGACTTTTGAGTTCAGAAAATGGTCAATACTATACCCACATCAACTAGTCTCCATTGGTGCTTCCCCAAATTCAGGTTTTTCTTTATTGCCATCATTTTGTTCAATTTGTTCCAAGTTCATGGTCTCTGCATCAATCTCATTAGTATTGGCTTCAGGTTTAGGGGATGGTACAGTTGGAGGAGTCAAGACCTCTGCAACCAGTTCTACTAGCTCATCAGCATTATCCTCCACGATCTGTGAAACATCGTAGAAGATAAACAAATCGTGCAAATAAGTTCACATGTTCTTAACTTACACATAATTAACATTATATCAAGGGCATTCAAAATATATAAGGTTCGCTGCACCAGGTCCTTGGCAACAGATTGCCTTAGATCTACAACAAGGAAAACACACTATGCCATTCAATGGTCCTTTCTGGGAAGACTGCTATTCCTTATAGACATTGGACACTGACAGCCATAGACTTCACCAATTATCTTGTTAGTAAGGAGAAGAGCACACTGGTCACAGGACACAGTTGATCATGTTCTGATATCAATGGGTTATACCAACAGTTATGCAAGTAATTTTAAATAAGTGAATCCAGGGTGGGTCAAGAAATAGAAGATTCAAAATTCCACTCATCAGTTTTCTTTAAGCAAAAGTTGCTATAAAGTTCTAAACCATTTTCTCAATCCCAGTCTAATACAGTGCCTATTCCACCCACAATGCAGGGTACAAAGACAAACTCAATTACAGCAAAAAAGTCATGACATAAACCCAATAGAAGAGCCTCACCAGAAGAGATGATACAAGATTATGAATTTAAGGAAAAAACGAAAACACACAGAAAAGCTCACATAATGATGAACAGCGAAGTGGAAGCAAATAGTAGTAACACACCGCATATATTTCAACCACTGAAGCTGGCCTAGTGTTAATAATATTGAGGATCTTATCATTCCCAAGGTCATATTGTCTACACTTCTCCTTGAACTCTTCAACACTCTCTCTTGTGTGAGTACCAGTAGGAGTATCAACCAAATAATCAAAAACCTAAACAACGCAAATCAACCATACATCACTTCTCACTACAACTTGGAATTAAGAATACAATATAGGTGATAAAAAATAAATTCCATCACAACCTTATACTCTGATTGTGTAACTCTTGCCACCCGTGATAGATCATTCTTTGAGGCCCCTTTAGATTTTAGGAATTCGAGCACTTCAAAATTGTCAAGTGCTCCGACATCAGCCTTTAGTCTGCAAGAAGTTGTAAAATTTGAAACTCATAAAATCCTCCCGCCAATAAGTGGTTAAAAGAAACTTTAAATAATAGCTAAAAGCAGTCATTCATAGAACTTGATTGCAAGTAAACAAAAACCAATACTAGAAATTTAAGACATACATCTTCATTTCACCAAGATCAGAGCCTGAGACCAATATCCAACTATAGCGAAACAGGGTGTTCCGAATATCCGCAACGAGTCAGAACTCAGACGGTTTTTTTGTTTTAATCTGTTTCAGCAATAAAATTAAAAGTAAAAGTAACGTAACCAAAATCTAAATCTGCTAAAGGAAAAGCTAAACACAATGCCTATCTTAACAAAAACAAATAAAATTATAGAGACCAAAACAAGCCTAAAATTTTCATTTTATAGAAACTGATAAGTGTCCAATGTGATAATATCATCAAATTAGGCACCTATATACCCTAAGAGCTCGTTGATCACATCACAGTATCGAGAACTGGAAATTTGAATACGCTATATTGTCCTCAGTACAATGAATGAAGAGAAGATAGATTAAGCAATGGGTAAACTGTACTGTGATTGATGCTACTCATCGTGCTTTTAACAAGTTCAAAATGCCAGTACCACTCTCCTACTGGCTAGAGGATTCTAAAATAATATATAATTTTCGTGCTCCCATCGCACAAATCGGGAAATCAATTGTAGAAATTGTTGCACCACTACACCACTGAAAACTGATCACCGCAACAGAAAGCAAGTAAACACCAAGCAAGAGACTTTAACAAATATAGTAAACAAAATCATAAAGCAAGAGACTTTAAAAAGTAAATCACTATTTCCACATCTATAAAGCTGTTATTAAAAAGACCAATGACAATAGATAATATGGATGAAACTTGAAATCAGAAAATTGATGACAAACTGAATATAGATAGAAAAAAAGTATTCTGAAAACAATTAAAAAATTAAAAATAGTGAGCCTCAGCCGTAGCGACAAAGTGCTGACTATAGGAGCAGCAAAAGCTACCTTTCCCAATTTTAAACCCAAGGAACAACAGGCTTAAAACTAAAACCAACAGAACCAAAATAATTTTTTTAAACAAATAGGTAGTCTGCAATGAAACTCTCTGGCATACAAAGAGACGTACCTTTCTTTTAACATTCGGTGCTGATTTAAAATTGTCATTTGCAAAACAGATGGGATTTAGCAGAAAACCTAAACTCTCAAGAATAAGTGCCGGAAGAAAACAAAACAGGGTTCAGTGAGCACTTGCTTCTTGCTACTCAGAAGCTAACATATGTGAAACTTACAGAAAAAACTAACAACATTGAACCAATCCCAATCCAAATTCATATATGAAATACTTTACTATTTGACAGTAATTCTGACAACCTAAAGACCGTGCTATTAAACAAAGTATAACCAACAAGTACCCTACTTCAGAGAATAGATTGAAAGCACACAAACAACACAAAACAACAGATAATAATTGAATCAGTACAAGATCAAGGCTGATTTCAAAAGCTAACAATAAACCCAAGAGCTCCTTAACAATCATTATACCGAAACCAAAACCCATAAAAGTTCAATTGATACAGAGCATAAACGACATAGTACCAATACAATATAATTGATAAGCATTGTGCAAAGAGCACCCAAACTAAAAATCAACAAATTCAGTAAGTTCACATGACATCAAACAACCAACATAACCCTTTATCAATACCAAACTCTCACATTCCATGTTAACAGCAGCAAGGCAGTGGATATAAAGAAAATAAAACAATTAACAAAGTAGAGAAGTTACTCACAGTAAAACAAGACAACCATACATACAAAACAACCCAGACAAAAACCCTTCACTTCTGAAAGCTTCCTCCCTTGGCCTTCCCACAATTCAGTTTCAAGAGCAGGAAATCAAACTCTCATTCTCATTCCTTCATCTTTCTTCTTCTTCTAAAATTCAATCGAAACTCTCAGGCAATTCTATAGCTTCACTCTCCTCCAATTTAGAAATACCCAAAATTTGCAGCCTTTGAGAAAAGCCCCAAACTCTCTAATTCTATCTTCTCATTCCCTCTTTCTACTTCTCTTTCCTCTTTCTTTTTCAAATAGTCGCGCTCCCCTCCCCTCTGTTTTCTTTCTTCTTCCCTTGCATCTTACCCCTGATCTCCCCCTTCTTTTCTTTCTTCTTTCTTTTCCTCTCCCCTTCTCCCTCTTCTTCCTTTTCTTTTGCCGTCTCCTCCTCTCTTCTTTCTTTCTTTTTTTTTTTTCCTTTTTTCTTTTCTCTTCTCGTCAGCCCCAAAAAGCTGAACCCTTTTCCTCCTCATTTAAAACCCAATACCCAAAAACAAACCAATAAAAGAAATTACTGAAGAACTATTAATATAAGTAAATGAAAAACTGAAAGACATAAACAAGTAAAACAAAAGCACCCAACTAAATGAGTAACAGAAATAAATCTTCAATTGCTTGAAAAATGTAAACCCAACAAGCTTCCATTTGTTCTGTAAGTTCAACTTTCTGACTTTCTGTTTCTGTTTAACTAAATCCCCATCTACAGAAGGAAACAGAGACTAATCCACTAAACAATTCAAGATTAACTCCACTATAATGCTCTGATAAGCTAAAAGCCCAAGAGAGAGTTTAAGTAAACCTTGAGCAAAAAACAGGGTAAAGGACAAAAGTTGGTAGGCACTAGAACAGCTTGGTAAATTCGTAAGCTAATACTATGAGGAACGGGAATAAATTGCAGAAACAGAAAAATAGAAATTGCAGAACCAAGAAGCAGAGAATAGTATAAACAAATATAAACAAGACAATTCTTTTCAATACCCACCTCCAGACTCCTCTATATCAAGCAATGTTCTAGAAGTCTCAGTGATACACAAACAAAAAATCTCACTTTGTAATCAATGCAACAAGAATGTCACATAGAAATAGAATAAATTGATAGATCTCCTAAGCCCAATTTCAGTGGGTATAGTAAGCTTAGGAAAAAAAGAAAAAAGAAAAACCATAGACAATCAACAATACTATACCGTTGCAGCAGGAATGCAACAACGATGCCAACCTATGCTGATAGTCTGACATTAAACCCATTAATCTCTTTCCAATTGCTCACCTCTTTTCCCCCTTACAACTAAAAACTAATCTATCACCTGAAAGTCTAAAGCTAAAAGACCAAAGACAAATCATATAGAGTTGTAACAATGACAGATGTTGTTAAGTTCATGAGACTAGCTGACTTTCGATTAAACTATCTCAAGCCAATTCTCCAATGCAGAAAACTAAGCACAATCAAACTAGCAAATGCAAAAACATGGTAGCTCACAACTATTAAAACTAGAACAGATAAACAACCAGAACCTGCCCCAACAGAGCAGAGCAACTCATTCAGAACAAACCCAAATATCAATTTTTTTTTTTTTTTTTTTACATAATCAATAAAACAAGCAACTAAAGATGAACATTTCAGAAAATAAACTTAGAATACAGAATCAAAAACCCAATTAGAAATCATAAACATACTGCTACTTCAATCAATGCGGACGAAGTAGAGGGAGACGAGTCTTACAGTTCAGTCTTGCTCGCAGCGCAAACTAGAGAGTAGAGACCGAGGACAGGATTGCCGGGACATAAATTTGTTTGTTTATAATTGTTTTTGGAAATTAGTGATGCGGCGGCGCGTCGGCTTTGAGGGGTTTAGTGATGGCTTGGGGCTCATTCCGTACGCACAAGTGCGGCGTTGGCTGCTCTAGTGGCGGCGTCAATTTTTTAGTTTTCCTTTCCATTGAACCTCCTTTGTTTTTTGGGAGTGGGTTTCGGACTTTTGTGTGTTTTTTTTGGTAGACGGCAAACCGTTTGGTTCGATTGAGTTTGTCTAGTGTATTCAATCTGAAGTTCTTCGATAAGTCATCTTCTTAGAGTGTTATCTATGTTTCGTACCACAATTAAGTGGTTGGTGGGCGCAGGTAACAACCTATATGTTTCTTTTGAAGGCGAAGTGCTTTCGCTTAGCTTAGACTTGGAGCTTTATTATTTAAGGAGTAACTATGTACCAATGTAGGCTTGCTTGCCTATGTTTCATGTATTGGTATATGTACTATTCCGACCTACTGATTGGTTCCATTAACAATATGAACAGTAAAAATATTATTTCCCAACAAAAAGATAAATAAATTATGATCTAGACCCTTTCTTATATATCTCTATTAACTATTTGGTGTATTCATCTCATCTAAATCTTGGAAGTCACTTATTGGGAATGTGAACTGAACATAGGATGAAAAACTTATGAAGACGCGAAATTTGTAGTTCAACCCTATTTTAATTTTCATTGATATGTTTATAACATTTCATTATTCACAATTTTATTGTAATTGATCTTTTTTCTTGCAAAATACTGTTCTCTAAACTTGTCGAGGATGGTATTGGCCAGTCAAGTCTCAAATGGTACATATCCAAAATAAGTTTTGGAATATCTTGATTCACATAGCACTAATATATAGTAGTCATGTTTTGGCAAAATATTCACATTAACGATCTAAATGCATTAAGAGCATTTTTAGCAATGCTATCCATTTTTGAATCAAATTTTAGCTAAAGTAGGTAAAAAGTTATTTTAGCTTGCCATTTTAGAATTACGTCTGCATCAATGCTCTCTATTTTAGCTAGTTTTAAATTTATATTATTTTTTAAATGAAGATTAAATAGTTTAAATGTATTTATAAATTACATAAAATAACTTAAAAGGAATGTTTTAAATTATAGAGAGGCTCATCCCGCTCTCTATATTTAGGAGTGAGATAACTAAAAGTTATAATAGAGAGCCACTTAGGAGTCTGGTGCAGCTGCTAAAATAGATAAAAAGCTAAACATACTCTCTAAAATAGCTAAGAAGCCAAAATAGAGAGTCTGCTAAAGATGTTCTAAGCACTTTAAGGTTTTAACTTTTAAGTAAAAAACATGGTTTCAATGTTTCATGCTGTTGTCATTGACTATAGATTCTTTTCCAATCCCTTTTTCTTTTGAAAAAAAAAAAAAAAAGATTTTATTAATCATGTATGATTAATATCGTATAAAAGGGCATCCAAAATGAATTTTGTAGCATGAGTAAACCAATTACATTGTAAATTGTTCTCAAAACTATGATTAGCTACTGATGTGCAACTCTGTTTGTTACTCAAGGAGCAAATTGAACAACATAGTTAGGAGCAGCTTGAAGTAGAAACTTGATATATCATTTTCTTTAGGCCAAAGGGATTGACAATAGACACACACACACACACACACACACACACACACACACACACACACACACACACACACACACACACACACACACACACACACACACACACACACGGAGCCGTTCGAGAGCAGACGTTTGCAACCCAGAAAAAGTGCGGACGTCGCTCCTCCGGCCTCGATCGAGCGTTGACGGCCCGGCGCGGCTTGTTGAATGGACGCCGGGGGTCTGTGAAGCCGGTCTGCGGTCCAGTGGAGTCACCGGTGACAGTTCTGCATCACTGCACAGAACCTGCAGTTGTAGGTGAGGTGGCTGCCCAGAAACTGGCAACCCCGACCTCGATCGCTGCCCAGAAGAGGTATGGGATGTCTCCGGCCTCCCTCTGGCCAGCCCCGCCCCGCCGTCGCAGCCTGCAACCACCTGCTGCTTCGACGTCCGCACTTTAGCGAAAGTGCGGATGTCCGCCTATGATCGGGCCTGTATATATATATATATATCTTAGTAGGCACGGAAATCTTCATTGCGAAGGAGCGTGCATTGCCGCTAAGTTTGCAAATAAATGTGATATCATATTGTGGTGTCGCAAATACCTTTTTAGTAAGTTAAGGATGCCATTTTAGACATAAAACCAAGAAATGAAGCATCAAGTAGGAAGAACCATTTAAGCATTCGATAGTTTTATGTAAAGATATGTCTATATGATGTTGTATCAAAAGAGCTTTACCTACATACATATATAAGATTTGAACATTGGTTGTAGAGATTTTATACAAGGGAGTGAAATTCATACTCTTCATTTTACAATCCACAATCCATACTCCATATTTAATTTTTAGTATCTCAACATCACATGCATTTTTATAATATACATTACAAAAACACAAAACTTAAGGTAATAGAAATGGAAACATTGAAAGTGGATTGTAAAATAGGGAGTGTGAATTTTATTCTCCTTTATATACCCTATATTACAATTGTGTAGGATACATACTATCCTTTTTTAACAATCAATTTTTTTTTTTCATAAGTAGATAAGGTGACATATGGTATACTTAGTACCGATTTACAATCCCATTTGTAAGGGCCTCCTCTACTAAATAAGGAGAACCACCCACACCATCAGACATTACAGTCTCTCCCATTACAGTCTCTAGAGCTCTTAGCTAGCTCTTGACCCTTATAACTTCTTTATTCATAGTGAATACCGAACTTAATGTAGCCTAGGTGAACCATTACAAAGTATAAAGTATAAACCTTCATCTCTATGTGATTGTGTGTGATTGTGATTCACCGAATGGTTTCCTTGCCGCCCTGTGAAAATGGTAAAAACAATTAATTTCAAGTGCCACATTTTCTATGGATGCATGTATCTGATTTTCATTTATTTGTTTTTTTGTTTATTATTAACTTCTTAGTATTTGGAGTCAAAAAGTGAAAAGTAAAAACTCAAAATGTTTTTTTTTCCCCCTTCTCTACAAGAAGTCATGGGATTTGTTCATGTTCGGATAGGATATTAGCATCTTTGCAAAAAAGTAAGGACAAAATCATAGAGCAGTAGATTTCTTGAGATCAACTGCATGCTAAAACCATTTTACACATGCTTCGTTCAAAAATGTCAAAGGCAGGCACATCTTCATTCAATTTTCGATCATATACTATATACAACTTCTAAGCTTTCAATTAGCACTTTCTCAAAAAAAAAAAAAAAAAAAAAAAGCATTTGATTAGCAAAATAAGAGTAACGTAATTTTTATGAGAACTGGATGGTAAAGCTATTTTACAAATGCATGGGTCAAATTGTCAAAAGTAGCACATATATCTTCGTTCAACTTTCATGTATTTTACAATTTAACCTCTATAAATTAATAGTCTTGGGACCCCAAAATATATAGATTTTTTTTGTTTTTAAAGAAGCTGAAATAGGACAAACTCCACGTCCTACCCCCAAAAAATATAAATTGATTTAGCTAATATTAAATAATAAATAAATTAATATTTATTAATTTATCAATTAATTAGTAATTTATTAATTTATCAATTAATTAATAACTTATTTAATTTATTAAAGTATTCTTTATTTTCTTAAATATTGTACATTGTATATAGTTTCTCATTTTACAAACTAACAATTAATTCTATGTATTTATTTAACTAAGTAAAATTTCATGAATCTACTTATTTTTCATAAAATAGACTGTACATTGTTCAATGCACTATATTATTCCATTTTATGAACATTTAACCAAGAAAAAACTGTATTCAAAGTTTATATTATTAACTTATTATTACAGGGCACATATATAAATTTTTTATATATAAATATAGCAACTTAATAATTTAACACGTTATTCTTAAGTTAATTTGGATCAGATAAGAAATTTATTTAACAGAGTTTATTAATTTATGGAGTATTGAATTATTGAGGTTCAACTGTATTAAGCTTTCAAATTAGCTAAAGTAATCCTAATGCTTATTTCCACTAAATGTAAGCAAAAAAAAAAAAAAAGAGTGAGTAAGGATGAATTTAAGGTCTAAAGCAACAATTAGGTTGATCTTCAATAGTTGTTAGATATACATAAACCTTCAATATTCATTAGATTCGGTGGCAACAAGGTAGCACATTCGTTTACTGGACGTAATTAAGCTTCGAAGTGATATGATCATACGACAAAATATTAATTAAGTTCTAAAAATTAGTTTATCGTCTCTTGTTTATTGTCTACCAATATTTTAAAATTTTCAATTGCTCATAACTTTTAGCCCAAAGTCATTCTTAAGCATGTAAATTTACTATTTCAAAGCTTTGAGAAGACGAGAAATCCTATCCAATTTTTAAGGTCCACTAACATAGAAAAATATTACACATTGTAGAGGTAAAAAAAGAATAATTGGTACAGTAATTGTATAGTCGGAACTAAAAATGATTAGAACATAGTTTGATGGAACTGGAAATTGGATTAGTGAGGTAGGAAACAGTAATAGAGTAAAACGGAAATGTAAGATAAATGAAAAAGGAAACAGGATAGTGGATTTGAACGGTAAAGATAGGAACCAGTCGAACCACGATAACTGCCCCACAACTGCCACTTCTGGTTTGAGCCCCAAGTAACCGCCATCGTGCCTCTACAAAACACAAACCCACTCCTACGCTTCGACTTTTTTCCCTTCTCTCTCTCTCTCTGCCCGAAAGTGTTCCACCAAAACCCACAATGCACAATCCCGACCTCGATTTCCGACACCCCACTCCACCACCACCACCAACGCCACCGCCATTACCAACTCAAACCCACCACTACCCAAACGTCGTCGTTTCCGTCCCTACCGCCGTCCCTTTCGCTTCTTCATCTTCTACTTCCTTCAACTTCCCCGAGAGCAACAATGCCCCACAACCCCACCAGCAAAACCCTCGAAAGAAGCGCTCCAAACTGATGAGGCCCGACGCCGACAACCCGGCCAAGCGGCCCAAGTCCGCCAAGAAACCCGACCCGGCCGCTCCCAAGATCACCACGCCGTGCAGCGAGTGCGGCAGGAAGTTCTGGTCATGGAAGGCTCTCTTTGGCCACATGCGCTGCCACCCTGAACGCCACTGGCGAGGAATCCAACCTCCGCCGGATTTCCAACCAGCCGGTTCGCCGCCGAACCCGGTCCTTCCGGACTTGGAGCTCTCAATGAGCGAAGACGACCACGACGCCGCCTCTAGCTTGTTGATTCTTGCCAGCGGCACCGACCAAACTCAACTCCCTGGTACTAGTTCACAAGGCCTTCGAGAAAACGACTCCGGCGGCTGTCGTTTCGAGTGTTCCAGTTGCAAGAAAGTGTTCGGGTCCCACCAGGCCTTGGGAGGCCATAGGGCGAGCCACAAGAACGTGAAGGGTTGTTTCGCGATTACAAAGAGTGATGTGGAGGTGGATGAGGAGCTTCATCATCATCCTCATCATCAACTTCAGCATGGTAATGTAGTAATGGCTAGTCGTAGCTGTGGCGTTGATGATAGTAATGTTGATGATGTGACGGAGGAGAATAACAAGATGGTTATGGCGGTCGAGTCGGGGCACCAGTGTAGCATTTGCTGGAGGGTGTTTTCGAGTGGGCAAGCTTTGGGCGGGCACAAGAGGTGTCATTGGGAGAAAGGGGAAGAGGCGTCAGTGGTGATGACACAACTTGGGATCGGCAACAACACTAATTCTGGTGGGCTGGACTTGAACTTGCCTGCTGCTGCTGCTGCTCCTGCTTCTGCAACTGAAGATGATCAGTCGTCTTCGTATACGTCTCCAGGCCGGGCTTTGGATTTGAGGTTGGGTCTTTGAAATGGCCTTTGTTGATGCTGCTGACAGATAGACTATTTTGTTGGGTGTGCTAGCTAGCTAGTGTGCTAATTAGGTGATTGTGACTTGGTTAATTCGGTCTAGGTGATTGGTAGATTCTGTAACTATATTGATATATTGGACTTGGAAAGGACATATGTGTGGTAGTGAACCTGCTGGCTCCGCAATTGGGAGTTAGGTTGTGTTTCATATGTAAAATACCTGGAAATATATTTCTCATTAGGAATATACTAATAAAAACAAAGCTTTGTTCAGTTGCTAGATGTTTTCTCATATGTGAATGTTATGATAGTAGTACAATGGTGTCTGACTTGATGAACTTAAGTAGCCTCGATCGACTTCTTGCTGGTTGAGTGTGTTTCGTCTTACTGCACAGATATATAGCTAGCTAGCTAGACCAATTTCATTGTCGATCTAGCTTGAAAACTTCTTCTTTATGTAGACCTTAAATTGATTTGTTACTGTTTAGTTAATATTCTGAGGTCTGCGGTGGCATGTGGCTGGTTGATCGATTTGTTGCTCCTAGTTGTTTGAATGTATACACAAGAAAAATATAGTCTGAATAATCAATAGTTGGTCGCATGGTAATTCACTTGTATGTGGGAGTAGAATCCATCTCCTTGCATGATACGTTCTAAATGTACATTGTTATGGGGCTATCTGATTAATCTTTACGGTTTGAAATTCCATTCCCTTGTGTGGTCGTAATATGCTACATTGTTGGTTTAGTAGTCAGTTCATGTCTGACAGTGCCATAATAGTCTGCAGCTATGTTTCCATTTATGGAAGTTGAGAAAGTGTGGCATTGTTATCTTTGGCTTGGAAGTAGGGTCCTGTATGTTTCCACATTCCAGTGGAGCTAATTGAATTGAACAGAAGATAACAAGGTGGGGATGTTAATCAGGTCGTGAATTTAAGTCATGAATCCAGATTAGGGTGTTGTTTACCTCCAAATAGCTAACCTCGTGCAGCAATCTTCTTGCTGGCTTTGCAAATAGAGCCTTTTATTTGTGAACATAGTGCTTGCTAGAGAAAAAAAAAAAAATCTACTCAATCCTAGAACTAGATTAGTTTGTAGTTTTGTTTCTGTTCAGGGTGATTATCTGGGAAAGTTTTACCTTCAAATTGCAATGATAGGCACGCGCGCGCATGTATCTGATTTGTGTGCAGTGTGCACGCATGTATGTGATGTGCTCGTGCACACATGTATGTGATGGGCTCGTGCACGCACGTGTATGTGTAATGCGCGTGCGTACATGAGTACATTTAGATCTATAGTAATACATTATTAACTGTTTTTCCTTCCTTGGCCACATCATTTAAAGATTATAAGATCTATAGTAATACATTATTAACTGTTTTTCCTTCCTTGGCCACATCATTTAAAGACCAAATTTGCTCACTTGACCTCTATGCTTTTTACACCTCTTATCAAATTTTCAAAGGGTTTTTGTCCATTTACACCATTTTTAGAGATTTTTTTCCCACTTACCCCACTAAGTTTTTTTAATTCCCTCTTACCCCAAACACTCTAAGGAGGTCTTCCCTAATACCCCATTAAGATTTTTTTTTTGTTTTTATTATTTTTTTAATACCATTTTACCCTCACCTTTGTTACTTAGAGAGAGAGAGAGAGAATGGAAGAGAGAGAAACCATAGGGGACTTCGCCGGAGTCCGGTCACCGGCAGCCGGATTCCGGTCACCGGCCGCCGGATTCCGGCCAACTTCGCCGGAATCCGGTGAGCGGTCGCCGGAATCCGGTCACCGGCCGCCGGAATCCGGTCACCGGCTATCACCCACCGGAAAGTTTTTTTGCCCCCAATAGACGTCTATTGCCCCCCAATAGACGACTATCAGCCATGTATTGCCCCCCAATAGACGACTATCAGCCATGTATTGCTCCCCAATAGACGTCTATTGCCCCCCAATAAAGGGGCATTAGACGACTATCAACCATGTATTGCCTCCATTAACCATGTATTGCCCTCCCAATAGACGACTATCAGCCATGTATTGCCCCCCAATAGACGTCTATTGCCCTCCAATAGATGTCTATTACCTCCTAATACCCATTTATTTATTAAAATTAGATAAATAAAACTTTGATTAACGAAAAAAAGATAGGAGATTACATCAATTCAAAACGTCTACTGCCCTCCAATAGACGTCTATTGCCCCCCAATAGATATTTAAGAGGCCTCTATTGCCCCAATAGAAACTTTTTTTTTTCTTTCTTTCTTTTCATTTTGGGCTTCTGAACCAATTTACAGCAAAAAAAAAAAAAAATTTGATTTGGGCACCCAGAGAAAAGCTCTGGGCACCAAATCGTGGTTCTCCTCCACCACCGGCATACCAGATCCATGTTCTCCTCTACCACAGGCCTGTGTCGAGGCCGGAGAGCCTGGGTCGAGCACCAGAGGTCGAGCTCGAGCGCCAATTCCCGCCGGAGATGAGTTGCGGTTTTGATTTCGTGATCGGCGAAGCCAAGCAACCGGTGAGTTCAGTCTTCAGCACGAACTCGCCGCCGGCAATCGATGGCGCGAACTCCGAGCTCGCTGCACTAACACGGAACTCCGACCTAGCTGCACGGAGGTGACGTAAAGGAACTCCGAGCTCGCCGCCGGCTGTACGATCGATGGCGCCGGCTGCACGAACTCGCCGCCGTCTTCTGGGCTGCAGAAACTCGTCACCAACTGCACGAGCGCCGGTTTCTGGGCTGCACGAATATTGCCGGATGAGAGAGAGAGAGAGAGAGAGAGAGAGAGAGAGAGAGAATCAGATCGAAGAGGAGAGAGAGTCAGATCGAAGGGGAGAGAGGAGAGAGAGCTTGATGGCATATGGTGTAATTTATTAATTTGACTGAGGGTAAAATTGTCTTTTTAATTTAAATCGGGTAGTGGGGAATAAAAATCTGTTGCTGGGGTAAGTGGGATAACTTTGGCTTATTTTGGGGCTTTGGGTCAAGGACCCATTTTCAAATACTAAATTTACTCACTAAACCTCTCTAAACTTCATCAAATAACCTCACTCATATAATTTGCAAACAAATTATTAATTATCTTTAAAATAAAAATTTAGTCATTTCAATTATTTAATCACTCTATAAATCTTAACTAAATATACATTTCTTAATCAAACTTGAGTTTCAAAAATTAATGTCTAATCAATAAGAAAATGCCATGAACTATTATGTTTTTTTTCTTCTATTTTAGCTGTACAAAAAAAAAACAAGAAATCATTTTGTTTTTATTCTAAAAAAAATCATTTGTTTTTTAATGTTTATTTTTTTTTCTGTATTTTTTGTACCACATGGTTAATTATTTAAATAATTTTTTTTTTCCCAAAATATAATGGATTGACTTAGATTTAGGTTATAACTCATAAGAGGATTTATTTTGTTTTCCCTCACCAGTATGCGTTCAACATATATATTATACATTTTTATGTCACATGATCTTAATCATATTTTTAATTCTTATTAAATATATATGAATGCTTTAATGAGTATGTAGTGAAATTGGAAAATGAAAATATATAAGGAAAATAATAAGGAATACAATCTAATATTATTGAATTGGAAAGTTTACAAAAAATAAATATAATATTTTTTGGTATAATTATTGTCCTTAATTGTCATTTTATAGTAGGTTATATATGTCATTTAATAATTCATAATAGAGTGAGGTCAAGTGAGCAGATTTGGAGGTCCCAATAGAAACACTCAAATACAATATGCTCGGGGATAATCGAAGTTTTTAAGAAGGCATATAAAGGCAACTAGATGAAGAGGCACTAAATTAAGGCGCTTAAAGTAAAACATTTCAGGGATACTAATCAAACGCCAAGAAGAAGAATTGATGAGGAATTAATTTTGTCAACATTTATGCATACCACGTAAGGATAACCAATCTAAATCATATTTGTCTCTAGAAAAACTAACAAGATCTGGTAGTTTAAAAAAAAAAAAAAAAAAACTCTTAGCCCACCCCACGCTTATACATGTCACCGAGATTTGGTTGTTTCTTAAGTGTCAAATATATGAGATGAGGGAACATGTTGTTGTCCGTTGCTTCTTCTCGCTCTTCTGCTGCTATTATTTCTTCCATCCCGTGGCACTCCCTGATATATAGTTCTTTAAGGTTCACAAGACTTTTGGCAATGGAAGAAGAGCACACACCTTACCTCAAACTCTGACATCCACTGACAACTAGTTGTGTTAGATGCTCAAAGACTTTGAAATCCATGTTCTGATTGTTTATTTCACTACTAAAAACAATTGTTTTTGCGATGCCTATTTTACGACGGCAAATTGAGTTTTTGCGACAGAAAAAAATTTTTGAGATGGAAAAATGAGTCTTTTGCGACGGAAATGTTGGTGTTGCAATAGATGGCGGCACAAGATCCATTTGCGATGGTAAAATGCCGTCGCAAAAGATAATCACGACGATATTCTGTTGCCATCGCATCAGTTATTGTTTTGCGATGGCAATTTGCTATGCAGACTTCCGTCGCAAAGTTTTCATCAGGGTAGCCCATGTAGAAGTATTTGCTACGGCTATTATGCCGTCACAATGTGTATATTTTTAAAATAATTGCCAAATCTTGCCGCCAAAATTGTTGCTACGGTTAGTTTGCCGTCACAAATATATTTATCAATTTTTATTAAAATATTTTGATAAATAGATAAAACTATATAATTTTATAACAATTGTGATACTGAAATGGCCGTCGTAAACGCTAATTTTGTTTTATTATTATTATTATTATTATTTTTGATCATTTCCACAAAATTAAACAAATAAATAATAATAATAGGAAATTAACATTAATTCATAAAAAATATAGTTAAACATATCCATTGAGTCATCGTACCATATTCAAATACAATCACTAAAATGAAAATAAATGTGTTTGTCATTTCCAAGTATTGAAAATTATAACCACACTTGAAATAAAACAACAATCACAAGTGCACCATTTTACTCTCATCTTGTTAGCTTTGCACTTGCTTTCATTTGCTTTGCTCTTTTTGCCATGAGAACCTGTAATATAAACATAGAAAAACCAATGTTAGCTTAATGTCCAGTAAGCAAGATAGACAACAAAATGCACATATTCATTCGTGATGGTGTCTATGCAAACAAAACAAAAAAATATTAAGGCATTGATGGACCTCAATCAATAGTAACAGTTATTGTAATGCACATGGGTGTGGTTGTGTGTACTGCAACCACTCCCCAATATATACCTGAATAACAGAAAGATGGGAAAAGCTGACAAACAGCATGACCAAAACATATAGCAGATTCCTCATAGAAGCAACTAATGATTAAGACTTATAAGTTCATTCACAAGAAGCTGAGGAAAACAAAAAAAACAATGTTCAAGATGCCTGAACACAGAATTGAAACAGCATGGCCAGAAGCATAGCAGATTACTCATAGAAGCAACTAATGATTAGGTTCAAGTTAGACAAATTGCATCTCAAGTAAGCAATTAACTTACCATGTTGAGCTTTGGCATTGTCCACGTAAGCTATGCTGCGACCCCAAAATCACCTACGTAGAAGCAACTTACCTGAGAGTAGAACAATGTTCTAACTTCTAACCATCATTCTCAACCATTATTTTCCATGGTCTTCCAGTATGTCTCGTGACATTCTCCAAAGATGGGAACTACATAAGAAATATAAACAGATTAGGTTATCTTCCTACCACTCAAATATATACAACCAACCTTATAAGAAATGAAAGGAATTATCAGCAGTAAGTATCGGGAATAGAAGCAGGACAAGACACTTTGAAATACACTAAATCTCCTGTGAATAAGGATCAGAAGTTAACAGAAGCTCAATATACTACATGACCCTGAACTATTGAGCACAAAAGAGAATGTAGTTTAACAGAAGCCAGAGGCTGCAGGAATATTTAAGTTCCTGTGTTCAAATTTTGTTTTGTTTCTGCTCTGCTAAAAATAACACTCAATTTAAAACCCTTTTTGTTGTCAATCAAGTTGTAGTAGTGAAAGTAAGGGATCATTCTACGCCAAGGATCAAGGGTTCACCTTCAATTTATGTAACCTACAAAACAAAATAAACTAGAATGTTAAACTGCAATATAAAACAAATTGAAAAACACAATTGGGGAGGGGGGGGGGGGGTTGATTGTTGATTTATTATGCTGAAAATAAAGTAAGAACAAAAGATGAATTTAAAGTAAAGTTTGTGAATATGATGATGAGCAGTTAGGAGTTCGTTATCCACCACTAAACACAATCCAAGTTCCAATTTTCCTTCCTATGTTTATTACTAAGTCATGAGAAAGAGATTGACCAAGTTACAAAGCTAGAAGCAAGCTAAGTACCTTATATTACTTCCCTATAATGTTCTAACAAGAACAAGAGCCGTTATTAGAACCTTTTAAAAACATGCAATATAGAGATCACAAGCGGCTCCTACATTTAGCAGGTTCTAAAGCATTTAAGCACATATGGAAGGATGTCAATCTATGTGTACAAACTAGTACAACAAGCGTGTCTAGTTGCATTCCTCATCTTTGGTACACACCTAGGCGAGAGGCTTGACTACTTCAGTTAAAATCACAAAACTATTAGGTGAATTGCTATTTAACCTAGCACCAATTACATGCATATCCTATATGTTTGCAACCACATAAAACATACATATAAAAGATTCATCTAATCCAGAACCAAAGAACAATCTCATTGACAAAGTAACTAAAACATAGAAATTTATTATGAAACTTGAACCATAGTTTAGGGCTTCAAACTAGCCCCTAACACAAAAGTATTTAGCTACTCATTGTTCTAAGGTAAACACACAATAACATATTGAAAATAAAAGGACAAAGTCGCAGAAAAAGAGAGTGAAGAGACACGGTGGATGTTGCTTGAAGATGGATGTTCATGGTGGTGGCAGATGGCGACTTTGGCGGCTTCTTTTCCTTATGCTTGTATGGAGCTTCGAAAATCAGAGAGCTAGGGCTGTTTTGAGGTGTGAAATATGTCTGATATCATCTCCCTATGACGCAAAGAAGCCTCCTATTTTTATGGTTTACAAGTCCCTAGCTTTCCTCCTCAAAACCGGGTTGAGTTTTCTTTATTCTTCTCCAATTCCACTTGCTTAGCTGCCACACAATCTTCTGAACCTTCCTTAAGTCTTTCTAACCATCTCTTGATAAGTATAACGCAGCAAAAATCCAATAAAATTCGTCCCAAAATCTGCCAAGAATATCTTCAGAAAATATAGCCTTTAATTCACTTTCCTTTCTCAACTAGGATTGATTTTCCTCTCCATGTTTGACAAGGGTTCCCAGCATATACGAGGGTGATATTCTGCCACATAACAATTCTGATGTCACTCTTCAACAAGTTACAAAAACCTTCTAGAAAGCTTCTTGAAACGTGGCCCAACAACGGTGTTGAAAATGCTTCGCAGAAAGACTTGGCAGAAATTCCAGATTTTCCTTATCCTCTGCTCATCTTTGCAGCATCATAACTTATGCATTACACTACCTTTCTGGATGATTCTTGATTTTAAAATTCTCTACAACATCTCATATTTAAATCTGGGTAGACAACTTCATGAATTTCCTCCTTTAAGTATAGTAGAAGAATCCTTGAAAAGGCTTCCTCAAAAGCTGATGGAAACAGTCTTCTCGGGGTACCAACTTTGAGCACAGCCTCCGGCTTCCTCTTTATCATTCTGGACCAAATCTTTTACTGAAGTTATAGTAGAACATGTGGTCTTCAAATTTTTTCAGGCCTTTCTTCATAATTCCACTTCAATGTTCTTTAAAACAGCTTCCCAAGACAGAAGAAAATAAGGCAGACTCCAGTACTCTGTTTTCTGCTTCTCGGCAATTGTTTTGCACGGCAACTTTCTCCGTCTTCTCTTGAGTTTTATGACCAATGAATGATCAGAATCCATCCTTTGCATCACTACTTCATGTGAAGTGCCTTGATTTCCCCATTGTAGCTCTCTTTTCTCCTTAATTGCTTCTCAAAGTACCTAAGAAAATAACAAAGTTAAATTAATCTTTTTAAGGAATAAACTAAGCAAAAGTATAAAGGTTTGAACTATAAATTCATTGCATTTTATACTCCTATCAGTTTCATAAAGACCTTGATCAGATCCATGAACTCTAGGAACTATAATAATTACATGAAATATCCAACACTCCCCCTTGGATATTTCATGTCAATAGTGTTGCCTAGGCTGAGCACTTCTAAGTTGCCTCGTCAAAAACCTTGCCAAGTAATAAAAACTCTGTGGGAGAAAAACAACCTTGGTTGAAGGAGAAAAAGAGCACAGCGCGAGTGAATGTGGAGTAGTCATATCACAATAGAGATAGGTGAAGTCTTCTTATCAGCATTATAAGTATATAGTATGTCTACGAGAGGGATGCAATAGAGTTGCTACACCAAAATCTTGCCCGGTAAACCCAGTGGGAGAAACCCGTGGTCGAAGGGAAAAGATGAGCAAATGCATATATGTCAAATCAAAGCATCTTCAGGATGTACTATAATTGAGGTGACCATGCGAAAGATGTGCCTCGTTAAAACCTTGTCAGGTAACAAAACCCAATGGGACAAAATAACCTTGGACGAAGGACAAAAAGAGTACACGTGGTCAAGTGGGCATGCTTCAGGATACTCCCCCTGAAAATTACATGTTAGGTAATTCAGATAGTTTATGTAGACCAATATCTTGAACATGCTTCTGGAATGTATACTTTGGTAGTGACTTGGTGAAGAGGTCTGCATGATTGTCTTCAGATCAAATCTGCTTTACTTCAATCTTCTGATACTCCTGTTGTTGCTAATTGAAGGAGAATTTCGGTGCAATATGTTTGGTGTTGTCTCCTTTGATGAAACTCGTCTTTATCTGCTCTATGTAAGCAGCATTATCCTCGTAGATAATGGTTGGTTCATCAGTGGTGGAATGCAGTCCACATGTGCTTCGAACATGCTTTGTAACGACTCTTAGCCATGTACATTCACATACTGATTCGTGAAGAGCTAGTATCTCAGCATGATTCGAAGAGGTAGCAACAAGTGTCTATTTCGTAGACCTCCAAGAAATTGCAGCATTCACAATGGTAAAGACATAACCAGTTTGGGAACGCGCCTTGTGCTTGTCTGATAGATAGTCTATATTAACATATCCAACAAGGCGAGCATCATTCTAAGGATCAAGGGGGTTTGATCCATTCTTTGATGCGTAGGGATAGAATAAGCCCATATCCGCCTTACCTCTAAGGTAGCAAAAAATGTCTTTTATGCCATTCCGGTGGCGGCGTGTTGGTGCAGAGCTATATCTAGCTAACAAGTTCACATCGAATGGGATGTCCTATCTAGGGCATTGAGCCAAGTACAATAATGCTCTTATTGCACTTAAATATGGGACTTCTGGCCCCAATATCTCTTCATTATCATCTGCAGGACAATACGGTTCTTTATAAACTTCGGACGACCATGGGTGTGCTTGCTTTTATCCTCATTAAAGCGTCTTAACATCTTCTAGATGTAATTTGGTTGATGGACCGAAATTTCATATGCACTTGTCCTCGGGCTTCAGGTAGAGACAATAATTTGTTTTCCCAAAGCCTTTCATTTCAAATTCCAACTTCAGGTGCTTTGCGGTTTCCTTGATTTCTTCATGAATATCAATCAAATTCATGTCTTTGACATAGACCGCACAATTGCAAACCCGAAACTTGTTTCCTTAATAAACACTCATGGGCATAGTTTATTATCCACATATCCCATCCCGATCAAATATTCACTTAGACGGTTATACCACCTCCGTCTAGATTTTTTCAATCTATAAAGTGAACGCCTCAAAACTACTGGAGAGCGTGTTCAGTGGTGTAGAACTATTTGCATCCGGTATCATAAGTCCTTCAGGAACTTTCATGTATATCTCTGTATCATGATCCCCATAGAGATAAGTTACGACCACATTCATAAGCTGCATATTAAGTTTTTTGGAAACTACCAAACTGATAAGGTAGTGGAACGTTATTACGTACATTACGGGAGAATACGCTTCCTCGTAATCAATCACAGGGCGTTGAGAAAATTCTTGCGCCACTAGACGACCCTTGTGTATCACAATCTCGTTTTTCTCATTACGCTTCCTTACAAATACCCATTTAAATTCTACGGGTTTAACATGGGGAGGTGTAGGAACAACAGGTCCAAACACCTTTCTCTTTGTCAAGGAATCTATTTTGACCTGGATTGCTTATTTCCATGTTAGCCAGTCGTCTTTTCATTGATATTGATCAACAAAGCAAGGTTCGAGGTCATTGCATATTATTGATTTGGTGGCCACCGCAAATACTAATATATCATTGATGATGATCTCATTCTAATTCCAAATCTCACTAAATTTACCGAGATTTCTCTATTCTCGGGAGTGGGTTCAAATGTTGGAGCGTCCCCCAACATAGTCTCTTCTATGACATACCCATAATCCGGATTTATCTCATGAGATGAATCGGTTTGAGATTGCGATGTCAAGAGGATTCGTTTGTGCCAAGTTTACCCTCTTCTAGGGATAAGAATCCTTCGAACCTAATGGTCTACCTCACTTCAGGGTAGGGACATATGATTGGTTAGTCGCCATGGTCGTACCTCGTCGATCTGGGATGACACATCCTACAGGGACGTCTATCCTTGCAGGCACATTTGCAGTAGGTATATATGATCTCGTCACTTTAGCTAGATCAGAGAAGGTGTCTGACATATTGTATTCTATACTCTATAGATCTAGAATTGTCCGCACTTCACTATTTTCATGCGGTTTGGGGATCAAGATGAGACATTGTGGGGACATTCCATGTTAATTCACGCTGTTCATTAGGAACAGTCATGTTCTTATCTCCCCCTAACGGCGGGAAAACTGTCTCATCAAAGTGACAATCCACAAATCTAGCGGTAAAGAGATCGCCTGTCAAGGGATCTAAAGGGCACATAATGGATGGGATTCATAATCGACATGTATGCCCATCCTTTGTTGAGGACCCAATTTTGTACGTTGTGATGACACAATTGGCACGAGGACTGCATACCCAAATGCGGGTAAGTGCGAAACATCAGGTTCGTACCCAGTCACTAGCTGTAACGCAGAGTAAGGTTGGTAGCAGTGGGCCTCAACGGGACCGACATAGCTGCATGCAAGATTGCATAGCTCCATGCAGAAATTAGAAGCTTGGTGCGCATTACCAAGATTCTATTTGCGAGACCATCTTAGGTGTGAACATAGGGAACTAAATGTTCAGCATCAATCCCAAAAGATATGCAATAATCATCGAATGACTTCGATGTAAACTCTCCGGTATTATCAAGTCTTATGGACTTTATGGGATAATCCAAGTGGTGAGCCCTCAATTTCATGATCTGGGCGAGAGTTTAGCAAAAGCAGTATTTTTTTATGGATAGTAGTGTAACATGTGATCACTTTGTCGATATATCAACCAAAACCATTAATATTTAACTGGTCCACATGGTGGTTGGATATGTCCACAAATTTCCCTTCCATTCTGTGCAGAAAAATGGTGGTGTATGTACTAGTCTTTGCATATGATGGTCTAGTATTAAACATTCTTAACGAATATGGCATAGTGTGTCATAATATACAGGACCCTTATTCAGAAGGGGATGCACCTGCGATGAGTTGAGGATACAGTGCATCATACTTTGACCTGGGTGTCCCAAAAGGTCATGCCATAGCAAGTAGTTACTTGAATTAGTTAGCTTCTAGCTAACATATTTCAATTTCTCCAAATGTACGCTTCTGGCCGCACACTCAGAGGTTATGCAAAGATATTCCACCCATTTTTCTCAGTGGTTTCAACGTGGTAACTGTTGGTTCGAATATCCTTAATACTCAATAACGTTCTTCTGGAACGTGGAGAATATAAGGCCTCATTAATGGTAAGTTCAGTACCATTGGACAACATAAAGTAGGCTTTGCCATAGCCCTCTATCAGGTTGGATTGCCCTAATACGGTTCTCACAGAGGTATGAATAAACAATAAGTTTGAAAAACATCTCCGATCTGGGAGTATGGTGTGTGTAATAGCACTTTTAACCAGACAACAAACTTCCCCACAGAATATGTCTATTCATTTATTTAATTCAATGGATCACATGTATAAATAAGTTTATTGAATTAAATACATTCGAACATAACCTCATTTTCATAATCCAAAATGATTGAAAATATAAATCACCAAAAATAATCCGAAGATGTTTCATTCATTAAGATGAAATAGATATGACACAAGGGATCAATTATACTCATGTCTTCGAGTTCTAATCCTCGGTATGTTCAGTAACTGCCTGAAAATCCATGATCTCTAGTGTGGAATCGATAGAAAATTACCCTTCAATAAAGTTGGTATTTTGAGTTCCGCGACCGGCGTAATACTCATCTACTGCTTCGGCTATCGCACAACAGATGCGGGACCAACAGTCAATTCCTCCACATCGATAACAAAGATCCTGCTGATTCTGGTGGTGACAGGCTGGACCAGTGTTCCTTTCAACTTGGGCTTGCTGAGTTATGGCATCATGGTTCCTACCACGTGGAGCCTAATTACGTGGCCTCTTGGTCTTTGGCCAAGTGGCAGACGGTCATATGGGTTAATTTCGTTCTGCCAATCATGTCTTGCTTCAAGCAAGAAATGGTCATCTGATGGTGAAAGTGCTCTTCTAGAGCGACCCAAAAAGTCTGTATATCCTCTTCATCGGATACTCAACTTGGAGTGCTTTCTCCATATGTTTCTTTATGAACATTATGGCACTCGCCTTAAAAATCTCAGTGACGACATTGTCAATATCGATTGTTGATCTCATCTTCTTTATAGTCAGATGAATTTTCACATCTTGAGTCCATTTTAGATAGTTTCTTCTTGAGACCTCCAAAGCAACAGAGTCAAGCATGTTGAGATTTGACATTTCTTACAGGAAAGGAACAAATAATATTAGTGTTTTGGGTAATATCATCCATAAGCAAGTAATGAGAACTTCAGGTTCTATAACATGGTATGAAAAATCATATTAGACATGTAAAATCTACTGGTTTTATCATGTGTGGTGAATTTATGAAGGGAAACTTCAAGTTTCTTAAATGGCATTATCGAAACTACAAGTTCGATTTATATATGAACTACGGGTTCATTTAGAACTTCTAGTTCATTAGGTATCTGCATTTTCTACACATATATTCTAGTGCAAAAATTTAGACAAGTAACACAATAATATTGAATAAAGTAAATTGTAATAATATCTCACAAATTGGATACATAAAAATCACAAATCAATTGAGATATTAATTGCATGCTAGTAATATAACATATTAATTATCATACAATTATGTAAATAAATGCTTCTGGCAATTAATTACACATATTAAATATGGTGAATCTCTTTACAATATCAAATCATTTTTTTTTTTTTTTTTATTCTGCTGGACCAAAGAAGGAGTGGGCTTGATAGTGAAGCTTATCGGGCTTAGTTTGCGGGCTCATGACCTAGGCTTTCATGTGCTAGTCAAAGAGTATGTGAGGTCTGCTAGGCTGCTAGGTCCTGCAGAGGGAGAGTGGGCCTGCTGGGCTCAGGCTAGTCTTCCAAGGAATGAAAAGTTATTACTCAACCCTTTCGGTAACTCCAATTGAATACGACCAGGTAAGGAAAGATGAGGTTTAGGTAGAGCGAGGCTCGCTTAAGTACACGGCCTCATCTGAACCTTTCCTAGACATCGCATCCAACTGGATGAGCCTAGTTTGAGAAGATTCATAATTTTTGTCATGGTAACATGTAGTGAGCTTCTATTCTGGCCCTGCAACTTGGGCCTGAGCTTCTGGCTCCAATTTGTTGTTATGACTTTGGGCTTGATTTGAGCTTCTGACTCAGCCACTATTAATATTCACAATTGTAACATAACCAATTCAATATATGTTATTAAATCGTAACATAAATAAATTAATGCAGTGGTTATATACCTAAGAAAATGAGTTCAAATCTCATTAATGCTTCTTGCATTACGTACAGGTAATAAATTTGGCGAATGCTTCTGGCACAATGTTTATGTAATCATCGTGTAATAATTTAGCCCATAATGCTTCTAGCATAAAGAATTATAATGGCATATTCAAATTTGTGTAACCAAAAATTCAGCCCATAATTCACGCAATACACAATATTCAGATGTAGTAATAAAAGATACATTGTGAAATTATTATGGCAATTATTTTGGATAAATGTCAATCAAAACTAAAACATGAATTGAATCAATTGATCAATCACTGATTAAATGGAGTTGAATCTACTTTTGGCAGTATTAATATTAAATGGTGGTGATAATTACTAATTGGCCATAGTGGCACAGTGGACAACATGCTGTGCTGGTACACACTGTGTCTGGGTTTTAATCCCAGAAATAGTAGATTTTATTTTTGCATGATTGATTGATGCTTTCTAGTTGTAAATTGGTGCTACTGGACCAAGTGCAGCCGAAGTATCCTAATTTTTTTCTTTTCCAATCAAACAATCCAAAACATGAACAGGTATATATATTCCAAATAAAACAATCAGAATTTAGGGTTCATGCATCATGGAGGATTTTTCAAGTTCAAGCAATAGGCTCAATAAACATGAATATAAAATTAGATTTTGGAAAACATTACTTGATGAAGAGCGGATGAATCTTCAGTTTATATGTGCAGAACTGAGAAGGTTGTCTTCTCAGCCAATCCAAGAGCTATTCGCCTCTTCTGGACAGCTCCCACTTTGAATGGTGTATAGGTCTCAAAACGACTCCAATAGGGCTGAAATTTGGAGGGAAGATAGAAGAGGCAGAGACGAAAAACTTTGATGAAGGAAATATTTTGATCTGAGGTCCCTATCAAGAGGTTTAGGGGCGTGCAAAGAGGCTGCAGCAGGGGGGTTTATTTTCTTTGGCTAGGGCTTGGGTTAGAGCTTCGTGCTGATAACGTGTTGTAAAACAGAAAAAATTTTGAGAGAGAGAGAGAGAGAGTTTGGACACAGAGAATCAGATTGTGTGTATTCATCTCACCATGAGGGGGTTTATATAGGAGTACATGATGTATACAAATAGACAACGTTTAATAGCAACGTCAATTACGCCTATTCACAATCCTATCAATCACTAATCTATAGTGAAAGACATATATGACTCTCCATCTATTTACATGATATTAGCCATAATTATTTACAACACAAAGTTCATACAACACTTTGTTATACAACAGATAACAAAAAGCTGTTGTGTGATGGTTCAAATTTCATTTTGGTAAGCTCGTTCTGGGAGGGAAAATCTACCGCTAAATTTTGTAAGACTCAGACGACAGACATTACTTCATTTTCGTTGTCCAATGTAGTTCTGATAAAAAAAATTTCACTTTGTTGGCATTCACACAACAGAATATAACAAGTACTATTGTGCAATAAAGCTTACTTAAACACACAACGGATGATTTATGTTCCGTTGTGTGATTAATTTTTTGTAGTAGTGTTAGTTATATTATAATATGATCTAATAACTAACTCCTTCATCACATACCTTTACCCCATCCTCATGTCTGGGCTACTCTCAAGCACCTCAAGATAACTGCCAAGGAACTTCTGACCAGAAACCAAAATGGAAATGAAAACCTAACCTAAACTATTCCGATTTCAATGAAATTTCATAGACACTAAGCTAACATACTAAACAGAATAATGGTAAATTTTCAGGGATTTTGGAGATCATTTGCTATGCTAATTAATTAAAAGAATACAGAGGACAGGAAACTGCAAAAACATAAACTAAAGAAATAAACAAGAAAAACTCCAATTGCACTATAACACTGGACCCTATCATATTCCACTGAGGCGCAGGACTAAGGGTTCTAATTCTTCTAATTAAATTTGGTTTTGAGTAACATTAACTTCTAAGAGATCTAAATCTAAAAGCGTTACTATACCTCTAGAAAATACTCATGGTACTACTTCTAATCGGCACTGCTTGAACAACTCTACCTACAACGAAGCAAATAACAACAATTTCAAACAGATGTTATCAGAACTAGAGTTACTGCCAATTTCAAGCAATTTGAAGGCTAGAGTTACTGCCAATCATAAATATGAATCTGCACTCAGAACTTGATAAGATAGAAGATTAGAAGGCATAGCTAGCTAGATCTGGGTGTTTGGTATTTTAGGAGGGGCACTTTGGATAAAGAGGATTTTGATTTCGCTGAAAAGAAGGAGGATTTGGATAAACAATACAAGCAAGGAGCTGGGAGCCTGGGACTGAGATAGGTTTTGACGAGAGGCTTAGGCTTCGCATTTTGACCGAGAGAGAGAGAGAGGGGGGGGGGGGGGAAGGGGAGAGGATAGTTTTAATTAGATCTTTCTTTCTTGCTTTTTTCTTTCAGATATATGATTTCAATGGCAGATTTATTGAAATCTTCATAACGGCGGGAACGGTGAGGTTCCGAGCTGAGACATTTCCAGTTTAGGACTCTGGGCGAGAGAGAGAGAGAGAGACCGGTGAGGTTCTGGGCGAGAGAGACAGAGAGAGAGCGCGCGGTGATGTTTGGGACTTTGGGAAAAAGAGGGGAAAAATTAGGGTTGTTTTGTTAGTAGGAAATTTGGACAAAAGAAAACAAAAAATAAAAAAGGGGAAAAATATTTTGGGCTAGTGCGAAGATTACGGTTGACCAATTTGATCAGATTCAAAAATATAATGAACTTAGCTAAATTTTTTACCACACTCATAATTTATTATAATAATCTCATCCAACGGTTTTCCAATTTTCCTTGAATTGATAGAGGTTACCCTTTGTAGTGTATGATATATAAATATAGATTTATAAAAGTAACTAAGTTTGACCTAGTTGATCGAATTCGAAACAAGAACCAAATTGACTGGATTTTTTACAACCACCATAAAACATTACAATTTCTCCATCAAGCGGTTGGTTTCTCCAAATTCATTTTTCACTTCATGGTTGCTTTAGAATTAACCTCAACAATTTAAATGCAATGTATAAGTCATACAACTTTAGGAGGCAGATTGGTATAAACTAACGTCTTTGTAATTAAAATTAAAATTTTTATCTTATGTCCACGCACATCCATCGATGAAATATTTACAAACGTGATGTGAAAAAATAAGCACGTTTCGCAGCCATCACATCATCAATCTACTAAGAAGACATACAAGTGACGACGGTTGACCAATTCGATTGGATTCGAAAATATGGTGAAATTGGCTAAATTTTTTACCACACTCAGAATTTGTTGTAATAATCTCATCCAACGGTCGGTTTTCCCATTTTCTTTGAATTGATAGAGGTTGCCATGTGGAGTTTATGATATATAAATATAGGTTTATAAAAGTAACTAAGTTTGACCTAGTTCATCGACCTCGAAATGAGAACCAAATTGGCTAGATTTTTTTACAAACACCATAAAACATTACAATCTCTCCATCGAGCGGTTGGTTTCTCCAAATTCATTTTCCACTTCATAGTTGCTTTAGAATGAACCTCAACAATTTAAATGCAATGAATAAGTCATACAAATTTAGAAGACAAATTAGTATAGGCCAACATCTTTGTAATTAAAATTGAAAATTTTATCATATGTCCATGCACATCCATCGATAGAATATTTACAAATGTGATGTGAAAAAATAAGCATGTTTCGCAGTCGTCACGCTATTGGTTAACCAAGAAGACATACAAGTGATTACGGTTGACTAATTTGATCGGATTTGAAAATATGGTGAAATTGGCTAAATTTTTTACCACACTCATAATTTATTGTAATAATCTCATCTAATGGTGGATTTTCTCTTTTTCTTTGAATTGATAGAAGTTTCCCCTTGGAGTGTATGATATATAAATATAGGTTTGTAAAAATAACTAAGTTTGACCTAGTTGATCGAGTTCGAAACGAGAACCAAATTGGCTGGATTTTTTACAGCCACCATAAAACATTTCAATCTCTCCATCGAGCGGTTGGTTTCTCCAAATTCATTTTTCACTTCATGGTTTCTTTAAAATGAACATCAACAATTTAAATGCAATGTATAATCATACAATTTTAGAAGGCAAATTGGTATAGGCCAACGTCTTTGTAATTAAAATTGAATTTTTTATCTTATGGCCACACACACCATACCAATATTACAAAAGAGTAATACAGTGACATTTATGCGTTGCCACGACTTCTTTCCGTAGTTTTTTTTTTTTGGTAAAATACATATACAAATAAGTTTTGCGATTGCAAGAGGTAAAACTGTCGCAATTGAGCACAAAATTACTACGGCAAAGATTTTCCGTCGCAAATGATAAGGGTTAATCGCGACGAAACATTTTCCGTACAAATAGGGTGTCAATTGCGACGGCAACTGTTGCCGAAGTAAAAAAGTGAAGCAATTGCAATTGTTTTTAGTAGTGTTTGTAGTATTCCTCTATCAGCCGTAGATAGTATATCTAGTGATTTAAGCGACACCACTGGCAGTGGTATATGTGGTTGAATTAAGGCATGTTTGGAAGACAGGCGAAAGCCAGTTTGACCGCCTGGAACGTCGAGAATTAATATTTTGCCCATCATTGCTTGGCAAGAACTGGGACATCACCATGAGGAGGAAGCCAGTGAGTTCAACTTTGGTCGGTGGTTGAATGGTTTGGGTCCAACAAGTAACTCCAATGACGTTGCTGTACAATATCTATTCGACCCCAATGTATTTTTTCTCTCTTTTCCGGTGAAATTGCATTTCTGAAGAAACTTTCGACTGTGGGAGTTTTGGGTAGTGAAGTTTTGGCGACGAGAGCTTTGGTGCCGAAAGTTTGGGAAACGAAATTCTTGCTGTTGTTGGTGCTTGTGATAGACCTGTGTGACCAGATCAACAAATTTTCAGTGAAAGTTGTTACTTGGAAAAGTATAGAAGCCTTCATAGGGTAACTTGATGATCAATACTTTCATAAATACAGAAATGAACATAGGGAAAGCCATTGTTAAATGACCTGAGGCTTTTCTGCCCCGAATTCCGAACGCTTCTTTGCACTGAGACTTTTCTTCATTGGCGCCTCGGAGAAAACTGATCTCACATCATAAAGTGACCTCGCATGAGAGCAAAAAGACCTGGTATCATCTATAACGGTGAGACTAAAATTAAGGCAATTTTCTAAACATCTTCAGAAATGCAATTTCACCGGAAAAGAAAAGGAAAAAAAGTACCTAGGGTCGAATAGATATTGTACAGCGACGTCATTAGAGTTACTTGTTGGACCCAAACCATTCAACCACCGACCACTGAACTGCGGAAGATTTCTGAGTCGCGCGTAGCTTTAACAACCGAGGGAAGTTTAGCTTGCAGTCTTTTTTGCTACTAATCATCCCTACAAGGCTTGGTAGATATCCAAGCTCAGTCTGTCAAATTAGGGAAGTTGAACTCACTGGCTTCCTCCTCATGGTGATGTCCCGGTTCTTGCCAAGCAACAATAACTTGCAACGATCGGCACAACATTAATTCTAGACGTTCCAGGCGGTCAAACTGGCGTGCGTGTTGACCGCCTGGAACGTCTAGAGTTAGTGTTGTCCCGCGACGTCATTAGAGTTACTTGCATGTTGGAGCCAAACCATTCAACCACCAACCACTGAATTGCGGAAGATTTCTAAGTTGTAACTTTAACAACCGAGGGAAGTTTAGCCTGCAGACTTTTTTGCTACTATCCCAACGAGGCTTGGTAGAAAGATTAGAAGGGAAGGAAGGAAAGAATGAATTGACAAGCGGATGAGTTTTCTAGTTAGGTAAGCCTATAATGAAAGCAGATATATAGAAGGTGTCAAGTGGGAGATCTTTATGTGTCTCTAGAGAGAGAGAGAGAGAGAGAGAGAGAGAGAGAGTCAGATGAACAATCTTGATCTTGACTCTTAATCTGTCCCAGTAAACTTTAGTAAACTCCACTATACCACAGAGTCTGGCCTTGGTCCTGCATTGTAGAGCTTATTTGATGGATTCCTTTCTGCAAATCTGGTTTTGCAATTCTTTATGCTTTAACTCATGCTTCAATTCTTTCTTTTGCTTTTGCTGTTGCTTTTGCTTTTGCTTCAACTCTTTCTCTCTTTGTCTCGCTTTTGCTTTTCGTCCCAATGGATTACTATGGTGATGAGTTGTGTTAATTTAGCATATGGATAAGACTAGTCTAGTATGTACGCTTTAAGGAACTGTATCTCAGATAGTCATATCTTTCAATTTTTCATGACTCATCTTCAATTAGCACAGCATCACAACCTTCTTTTTTTTTTTCTTTTTTTTCGAAAGGCTTCAGTACTATCACCATTACATCACATACTATGCCTTAACTACAAGTTGGTCAATGCGCTAAAAAAGGTCAAATCAACTGTCACCATTACATCACATACTAGCTGCATTGCTGCAGTTCAATCAACTTTAATTTACTTTCCCTGGAAGGAATCTATCCCATATATGCAACTTAGAGGACTTCTTGGTGATATGTGTAGTTTTACAATCGGATATTCTGTTTGGTTTGTGAAAAAGAAGAGAGCTAGCTCACTAAAACCCTAATGGCTGGGTACATCATTTGGCTAATTGCCATATGTAGTCAGAACAGTAAACTTTACTCTATCAACTTGTGATTGAGATTGCCCATATCTTTCATATTGGACTGATCTCGACATACTGGGATTCCATGATTCCTGCTCTGAACATCACCTGTTTCGGGGTCAAGGAATTGTTGAAACTGCATTCGCGACAAACAAACCATGCTTTGCAACTGAAAAAAAAGCCTTAGCAAGACAGAATATCCTCTATCATCCATGCCAGGATGTTCGGCATGCATGCTTCTGTGGCAATTCCCTTTTGAAGTGTCTATACTGGATCAGCTGATTTTGTTCTAGAGTTTTTCTTACCCAAGGATTGCCCAGATCCTGAAAAACAGAAGCAGATGCTCAACTCATTCTGCATTGTTACACAACAGGCTTGCCGGAGGTTACATGTTGATGTAGACAAAAAACTCGAAGAGGAACTCAGGTTTCCTGTTGTTGCTTCAGATGGGGGTCTTCACAGAGAAGAAACTCAAAAACTGATCTTATCCCACAGAAGAGCCAACTGCAAAGTCCACGACGATTCTTGCTCATATGATCGAGGCCAAACAGAAGGGTAAAGGCGTATCTCACTCCTTGGATTATCAAACAGAAGACCAAAGGAAGAGTTCAAGGTCACAAGCCATTGGGATAACACAGGCAGTTTACAGTACACAGTGGGCAGTGGGCAGGTGTTTTCAGATTTTGGGAGACTTCATCAAAGTTCTGGACCACATGGTCTTGTTGAGGGTGGTGTAGACTCTTATTCTTTTGGCGGACGTAGGGCATCGGGAGGCAGAAAAGCTGGTGAGAAGAGGAGGACAAAGACTGAGAAGACGATCAGCTTGCCAGTTCTTAGGTAATACTTAGCAGTGGTCAGGGAGCCTAAAAGATGCTGCTAAAAGCATTGGTGGTAAGAGAAATATCCCTCGCATATATAATATGAACTAGTACGGCTTTTAAGGCAAGTCTATAAATATTGATATAACATGACACTAGGTGAAATCTAGATCTGATTCAGGTTCTAAAATCTTTTCTTGTTGCTAAAATTAGATTCCTCTAAAGACAACATAACATTTCTATGCAGTTCTCGCCATTTTTTCCTGATTTAGACTACTGCTAACTCATCAATGATATCTAACCCAGTTTGTTTCAAATGCAGTTTGCCCCACTAACTGAAAAGGATATGCAGGCAGCACAACCAGATGGCCTTCCCGAAAGATTAAAAAAGGTTGGCCACTCTCTCAAGAAACTCCAGCTTGTAATCGACTCGGTTCAAGGTGCTGAGGGAGCTATTCACATTGGGTCCTTCTACAATAGCTTCCCAGAATTGAATTCTCCAAAGTTTCTAGGGAATGCTGCTCAATATTCGTTGTTCAATATGAGTGACCATTGCAAGCAAATGCACCCTCAACTTGATCTGACTGGCAGCATATTCAGCCATGGAACCACTACAAAGTCATCATCGTCCTCTTGCAGTCAGACTTCTGGCCAAAGTGTTTGTGTTCCCAGAGTGCACTAGCAACATATGAGTTCCTTGAGTGGAGGAGATGCTTTAATGACAGAAGACCCTGTTGGAGAGCTAAAGAGAGCTTGCGGTGACGCAGAATTGCATGCCTCATTTCAAGATCAGGAAACAAAGCTCATCCATACATCCCAAAGCCACAAGTCCTTCAGCAAAAACTCAAATTTTGAGAATCTGCCTCCCTAACCAGGAAGCAGTAGTAGCCGTAGCTCTTCACAGGATGGGGGTATCTTTAGCGATAAAGCCACTTTCAGGGATGAAAAGTCAAGGTTCAGCATGCTACCAAATTGTTCTTTCAGAGACTTGCTACTGGAGATAGCAAGACGATTCAACTTGGAATATCAGTAGAATTGAGAGAGAGTATCTCGATGATGATTGCTAGTGGGTTCATTTGACATTTGATTCTGACCTTGAAGAGTGTATGAAGATATACAGCTCTTCTCCAGGCTGCACAGTCAGGCTATGCCTTCAACAATAGCAAGCTCTTTATCCAAATCTAGCAAGTTCTTTTGGCAACAGCAGTCCATCATAACATTTATGAGACTACTGCTTTCTACTCGGCACACGTTGTTTAGGATCAAAGAGTATACTAGGCTGTTGATGGTTGAAAATTGTTAGAGAGGAATTATACAGTTGACGGTTGAGAATTTAGGATCTGTTCAGTTCGATGTCAGTCAGCATAAAAGCCATTAGATCTTATTTTAGATAAAATGGTTAATCTATTAAGTCAAATAAACGAACTGTGCTGTTATTATTCACTAGGAATGTTGGACCATTAAATCGTATGTTTGTTTGTTTTTTTTTTTTTAATAGCATCTATCCCCGCCTGTATAAATCATAGAGTACATCTATGTCAGATTTTATCTGTGGAACTTTCCTTGTATGAACATTCTATTTGGTGAGATTCAGTGTCTGTAGTTGTAATTAAAGGCTTTAGGGTAAAGTAAATATAATGTTTTCTTTAAGATCAGATTCGCCTCATTATCTTTATATGCAGGGATATTTCTCTTAAGAGATATCTGTTGTTAATGTAGCCGATCAATCTTCGGTCACTCTAAACCGAGTCCATCTGATCAGTAATCCATAAACAGTTGAATGATGTAACCTGCCATATTCATTTTCCAAGTCTCTTTACGGATATGTACAAACACACACACACACAACTTTTATAATCATGAAGGTAGTCTAATCACTATGCTGAATGCAGAACTAGATAAAATTCTGGAGCATTTTTCAAATTTTCACTTTAAAGATATATATATCAGTTGTACATTAATTGCCGACGACTTGGATATATAAAACGGTTCTCTCACATGCATTGCTCGTGTGCTACTCATAATGTACTAAATGATACCCACAATGGTCGAGGAAAAACTTACCTCGGTTTAGAGGTAACATGATCTGCTAGATGTGAGACATTGGCGCAGATAAATTTTCCTCGTAAATGTTATAATTGAGTATAGTGTCACGGACCATGATTTGCTGGACTGCTGGATGTCTAACGATCGAGTCAAAGCAGATTTATGACTTGGGTCACCATGTCCGTGAATGACAAATCAATCTGAACTCTGGAGGTAACTGGATTCTAGCTTCCTTCAACTTAGCTGTAAAACGTTCCAGTCAACAAAAAAATGCAACCAAATTATTTCAAAGACACAATACAATAGGACACTTGCTCTGTTTTTATCTTCTTATTTTCTGGGAAACTTAGGAGACACTCTTAGTAATTTACAAGGAACATGGGTTAAACACATAATATACCAGCGAATCACAAAAGGCAAGTTGAATATACATGAAAGAATATGCATATTCTTCAATGTCACACATTTCATACCTACTTAGACTACGCATAATGGCTGAACATAATAAGTAGCATATTTGTAACAGTACAAGCCCTATCATGTTCACTCGATATATGTCAAGAATGAAAAAACCTATAAGGGAATATTGGCTGAGCTTTTGCGCCAGAAACTAAGAAACTATAATAGGTAGCGGAGAGGATACAAAGAGAGCAGAAAAGGTTTGATCCTCACAAGCATGGTAATTTCTACTCAACAGCAATGTAAAGTTATTTAACATAAATTATTTATGATGAAAGAAAACTCTAAGAATAAATATCAAGCTAAAAGCGTGACAGAAAGTGAGCTGCTTGAGGTATCACATACTACATACTTTTGCAGTGGATTTGAGCAGCTAAACCATGGAAACTAAGGAACCATCAACACCACATTCATTTGAAACCAAAAGAAACAAAGACAGTGATATTCAGAAACCAAGTATACCTGAGAACTGAGATACTAGGGTTAGTCGTCTCTTGGCCTAAATAATTTGGGGCTCCACTGTCTCCAACATACTCGCAAGAAAGTGGGGGGTGGGGAATTGTTGCCTTTCAATAATCAAGAAATTCATCTTTCTGGGTTTGCAAACTCGTTAGATTCACTCGACCCCAGCCTTTCTGCACCCTCTTAAGAGTTTCCAATACGACTCCACTGCCATCATCTCTGGAAAAAAAATTATAAAAAATAAATAAATGTATACCAAGTGAGAAAGATCATCATAGATTGAAAAACTAATAATGAAATTAAGAAAGGATATAGTGCACCAAAAACCTAAGGGGCTTCAAACCCAGAAAACAGTAAATTCTGGGACTCAATTCTTTGAACCATCTTTATATCTGGTTTGAAGGAATTACAATTCTTTTAGTTTTTTAGTATCCCCTTCATCAAAGAAGGAAGTCCAAATAACACCAAGCCTTGATGAGGTGGGATTTGATCCCAGCCTCTTATGTGTCAAAGAACTACAACTAAATTAGACAATACCCGCTAAACAAATCGTAACACTTCTTTATATCTGGTTTGAAGGAATTACAATTCTTTTAGTTTTTTAGTATCCCCTTCATCAAAGAAGGAAGTCCAAATAACACCAAGCCTTGATGAGGTGGGATTTGATCCCAGCCCCTTATGTGTCAAAGAACTACAACTAAATTAGACAATACCCGCTAAACAAATCGTAACACTTGAACCACAATCCTACAAAATATTCATGTATTTCAGTGTAACACACATTGCAGATCAAAAGGTGTGCACTAAATGAAGATATGTTACCAAGAGTGTCTTCCAACTGTGAAGAAATAGGCAAATCATGCACACTTATCTTGTATTATAGTTTATGCATCCAAATGATCGACTACCCCCACCCTCACATGAAACTATGATTAGTTTGACCAACACGGAAAAGAAGGGATAAAAATCAGGCATAAACTTCATGGTCCAGTTTTGACCACAAAGAAAGCCATTAATCCAAAAGAGAAGTTAAGAAGAAAAGAATTATAAGTAATTTTCCTCTATCATACCTGTTCACTATGGTCTGCCAATCACTTCCACGAGACTTTGGTTTTCCACCAATTATATCCCTCTCATTTCGGTAAACCTTATTTGCTATCCTACCTTCTGATGCCATTTCCATCATTCTCTCTGCAAGTTCATCAGCCTCATGCTTATTCCCCCTTTTACCCAAGCCATCAATTACTGGTAGGAAGGATGCTGAATCAAACCCGTATCCCTTATTCATCATATTGTGAAGAATGCTACAGGCATCCTCTAACTTTTGATCCTTGCAAAGTCTATCAATGAGATCTTTGTAAAGGAAGTTCCCCAGATAAAAATACTTGTCCAATGCTTCTTCAAATAGCTCTGTAGCTTTTGCAACTTCCCCTCCAGCAAGTAACTCATTAAACATCAAACTATATAAGGCTTCCTTGTGGCCACATACACTTAAAGCAATGTCAAATAACTCCTGTGCGACTCCAAAATCACAACCCTTGCAGAAAGCTTTAATTAATATTCTGAAGGTTGAAATATTCGGGGATATGCCCTTTTGCAGCATTTCATCTAAAAGAGAAGTTGCATCTTTGACTCTCTCTACTTCACAGAGACAGTACATCATATTATTGTAAGTACAGACATCAGGAGGGACTCCCCTCTCTTTCATTTCATCCATCAGCCCATATATTTCAAATATTTGCTTTTTACTCCCTAAGCCCAGGATTAGTGAATTATAAGTTTGAATGCTCTTGTTGCAACCTTTCTTCTCCATGTCCTTCAACACCCGAAATGCAGATGATATCCTTCCTTGTTTACAAAAGCTATGTATAAAAGTATCATAAATCACTGAATCAGGGTGCAAGTTTTTGCCCATCATCTCCATGAACTTCTTCTTAGCTTCATCAAGCCTCCCAGCCTTGCATAACCCACTAATTATGGTTGAATATGAGATCAAATCTGGAAGGCATTTATTCCCATTATTACTATCATCAACCAGGCCAACAAAGGAATTCCCTAAGTTTCCAAGAGCCGCACTTCCATGAGTCCACATCCCACTTACAATTTCAATTGCTTTGTCCAATTTCCCATCATTGCACAGACCATCGATCACGATGTTGCAGGTCACAGTATCTAAACCATAACCTCTCTCATTCATCTTTCGCAGCAGTTCCTCCGCTTCTGATGTTCTTCCCTCTTTCCATAGGCTGTGCAGCAGAATGTTGCAAGTATGAGTATTTGGGAAGCAATTCTTTGTTATCATCTCTTGCAGAACATTGTTGGCTTCAAATACCTTCCCTTTATTGCAGTATCCGTGTAGTAAAGTACTGTAGGTAACCGTATCTGGCGAAATATTGGTTCTTGCCATCAGACCCATCACAATTCTTGCATCACGGAGCATCCCATTTTTGCATAACCCATTTATCACAATGTTATATGAGTAAACATTGGGTTCTATTCCCTTATCTACCATCTCTTTCAGAACCAGTCGAGCCTCCAAGAGCTTCTTATTCCTGACCAAACCCAACAACCATAGATTATAGCTCTCTATATTAATTAAACCACCAGCTTTTTCCATAGATTTGAACAAGCTCTCTGCTTCCTCTAACATCCCTTCCTTGCAAAATCCTTGTAACATCAGATTATACGTTACAACATTGGGTTGCGGCAGCCCCAAAGCCTGATCCATATGCATATCTCTAAATATTCTAGACGCTTCAAGAATCTTCCCCGCACTACAGAGAGCCGATATCCTCGAATTGAAAGTAATGACATCCGGAAACATACCCTCCTCTCGCATCCTTTCCACCAATTTCTCGGCCTCATCAGTCCTGCCTTCTTTACAAAAACTCGAAACCAAAGTATTATACACAACCCTATTGGGCACAACACCACAATCCAAAACCTCCAACCCTCCACTGCTCAACCCAGCTCTGCAATACCCGCGAACCAAAATCCCAACGCTGTACTCATTCGGCTGACAACCCTTCTCACGCATTTTATCGAACACCTGGCGTGCGTCTTCCAAACGACCACAATCGCACAGCGCACAGATCAGAAGATTAAAAGTATACGTTTCGGGCTTGACCCCGGAAACAATCATATCCTTGTACAACCACAGCACGTAATCCACATCGTTCTCCCTGAGAGCGGACTCGAGAAGCAGATTATACAAATAAACAGAAGGAGGGTCATTGGGGAAGTGGCTTCGGAGAGACTTAAAATGCGAAAGGGTCTTGTCGGCGAGGCGTGACTTGGCGAAGATTCGGACGAGGGAAACGAGGCAGGGGCGGAGGGTTTGGGGGGGCTGTGAGTGGAGGAGGAGGTGGTGGAGGGAGTCGATTTCGGGGTGCATTTTGGCGGAGATGAGGATGCGGGCTATGATGGTGAGGGAGCGGAGGGAGAGATGTGAGGAGGAGGAGGAAAGAATGCGCTTGAAGAGGTGCCATGCGAGTTTGGGATTGTTGGTGTTGTTGAGTAGAGCTTTGGTGAGTGAGGTTGCTTGGTCCATCTTCCTCTTAATCCTTAATTTTGTATATTTGGCGGGAGAAGAGTACCTAATATATATATATATATATATACAGATCCTATCCAGAGCGGAGCTCCGCTTTGAAAATTAACGTGTGAAGTTCGAGTTTTTGGTCACTTTTCGGTCGCATATCCACATCTCGACCGTTCAGTTTTTAGGTACTTGTGTATAGATCATCTCTGCAAATTTTCAGCCAAATTGATGATTGTTAAGGTATCTAACTCTCTTAAACCAATGGACGGACTGAATCTGTCAACCTGAACCGTACTAGCTTTAAGAAAGTTATCAATGCCTTAATGATCATCATTTTGGTTGAAAATTTGCAGAGATGATCTATACACTAGTACCTAAAAACTGAACAGTCGAGATGTGGATATGCGACCGAAAAGTGACCAAAAACTTGAACTTCACATGTTAATTTCAAAGCGGAGCTCCGCTCTGGATAGGATCTGTATATATATATATATATATATATATATATACAGGGCCCTCCATTTTTTTGGTATTTTATAGGGATATGCATTTTACCAACTTTGGGATTATATTTTCACATCTCAACCGTTCAGTTTTTAGGTCCTAATGTGTAGATCACTTCTGCAAAATTTCAGCCAATTTGATGATCGTTAAGGCATCCAAAACTGATCCCTCATTAGAAGGCTTCTATATATCAGGGCCCTTCCTTTAAGGGATCCCTTTTTTTGGTATTTTATAGGGATATGCATTTTACCAACTTTGGGATTATATTTTCACATCTCAACCGTTCAGTTTTTAGGTCCTAATGTGTAGATCACTTCTGCAAAATTTCAGCCAATTTGATGATCGTTAAGGCATCCAAAACTGCAATTTACCATTATAAACACGAACGGTTCCGGTTCGACAGATTCGGTCCGTTCGTGTAAATTGCAGTTTTGGATGCCTTAACGATCACCGATTTGGCTGAAAATTTGTAGAAGTGATCTACACATTAGGACTTAAAAACTGAACGGTTGAGATGTGAAAATATGATCCAAAAGTTGGTAAAATGCCTATCCCTATAAAATACCAAAAAAAGGGATCCCTCATTAGAAGGCTTCTATATATATATATATATATATATATATATATTCTTGTAAATGAAGACACGTGTTGAAAGTTTTCAGCTCGTTAGAGAAAAAAAATTTAATCAAGTCCAAAACTTTTCTATATTTGATGTCTAGATCAATTTTTTCGTTAACCTTGAACAATTGAAAACTTTGGATAAGATTGCCACGTGTTGAATTTTTTTTTTATCTCGCTACGAAAAATTTTGAGTCCAAAATTTCTCTGCATCAGATATCAGGATCAATTTTCTTGTTTAATTTCACTACTCAATTCCCACTCATTCTTGTTTTTTTTAATAAAGTATTGGTGCGGCTACCCTCAAGTCATTATTAATGAAACTGTCGAATACAAGAGGGGGACATTGAGCCTAAACCCCTTATTATACAATAAGCATCTAGATTATTTTCTAAAATAATATCAGAAATCTCTACAAGCCTTTTGTATTCTAACAAGCACCAACTAGCAAAAAGTGCACAAATAACTACTCCATTTGCTTTAACATAGCAGTGACATCTTTCCGCTATATCTCGATATATACCCCGATTACAACATAGCATAAATACTCGCTTTAGCACAGTCTTCCTCTTATATTGCAGCCGAAAAGTAAATCCGACGACACTTAGTCCCACTCATTTTTGTTATATCTATACTACTATTATTTAAAAAAGAGATTTTATTAGCCAAAGTCAAAAAATTTAATAGAAATAACTTAAAAAAGAATAGGATATGCAGAAATTTCAACATATCAAAATAGTATAGCATCCACGTCTGACATTAGTACATTATTACTAGAAATAATACTGTAAAGACTCACCCACCAGTACGTACGTTAAAACTTAAACGTGGAAGTGATTTTCAACGGCAATGCTCTAGAAGCTGTTTGGAGATGTGAGAAAACTTATGCTCGGTCAAGGGAGACATCGCAATCACCTCAGCAATGTATGACTTTGAGATTTTAAAATCCTAGAAATGAACAGATTGCTACCAAGTTAGAAAAACAAAAAGGCATAATAAAGAACCAAGTCAATATTCATTCATACATTTTTTCTGGTTGAGGCAAATGCCAGCTGAAGGCATCACTTTGCTGCTGGTTCATCTTGGACATCTATAGACCTGTCCCACCTTCATTAGGACTGGAGAATCTTACCTCCCTGGCCAAAAGTATACTCTTATTAATGTCATTGATAGACATAAGCGCTAGCTGATTACTCATATATTTTAAGATTTTGAATAGTATAAACCATAATGGTTAAATGCATCCAATAATAAATATATTGTGCCAAAACTTCCATTTTATACACCCAAGTCCAGCAGCGAAAGTCAGGCATCAACAAGACCAAAGATTTTAACTTAATCACATATTAGGTGTGAGTTTTAACACAAATTTTTTTAGTAAAAGTAGGAGTGAGCAACTAATTTGTAAGTTATATATATATTTTAAATCATTTTTCTAATATACATGGAATCTTTTACTCTTCAGTCGAGAGAATATAAGATCAATGTTCTAGAAATGATCATACCTCATGTAGTTTGCATGATAAATAGTCACGCAGTCTCATCCAAGTTGCTAAAGTGTTAACTCTCTCTATAAAATCAAAGTATTATTCTCCATTAGACCATTAGTGCATGCATCTCTTCTTCCTAATTATCTCCCTTTATCAGCTACATGTCAACATATATCTTTATTACATTTAGTCATTATTTCGATCAGTTAGGGTATTGGAGTGAACTAATTTCTCTTTTTTCTAATTGCGCTTCAATATTATTAGATTAAGACTCAAGAATCAAATGGCTGCTGGGTTCATCTTGACGGTCTTCCATTCAAGGCCCTATTGATCAAAAACAGCAATTCAATCCCTGTTTTGAGTTCTGAAGAAATGAGCTATTCGGTGCTCTCTTTTCTTCAAACCCTTCTCACATTCAAGACGCTGTTGATGAAGAACAACAATTCAAGCCCTGTAATTTCCAGTTGCGAAAAAATGAGACATTCCAAAGCAAGTCTCCAATTTCAATCGAAAAAAAGAAGAAGCAAGTCTCCAATTTTATGGATTCAGTAGTTTTCATATCTTCTTGTTATTAATTGGTTAGTTAATGTTTTCAATGAGAATCCAATCTTCTGGTTATTTTTTTGCTTCAGATACTGGTAGACTAATTGATCTACTTTAGAAAATTATATGAATCCATGCCAGAAAAGGGTGTTCCCAAGAAATTCATTCATTGTAACCAAAGCAACTAGATGCAATTCATTAAATGTATTTCATGATCTCACGTAATGTATGAAGAGTTTTTGACTCCCAACGAAGAATTATCCTCTGCCAAAAATAATATTTGGTCTCCCAGATCTTGTACCGTACGAAAGTCACTGTTGTCTAGATCAATCTTGTATACTCTAAAACTTCTTGTCCTCGGATTGACAAATTAACGTAAGATTTGTCCAACCGATCCTAGAACGTTCTCATTCTGCTCATTATCCTCCATGCATGTTATTCTCATCCCCTTCTCCGTTGTTGAGGTTTTTTTTTTTTTTTTTTTTTTTTTTTGTATAGAAGTTGATTGTTATTCAATAAATCATTCTCCGTTGTTGAGGTTGTTGCCTTCGCTAGCCATTTTTTAGTTAAATTTTAACAAGTTAAAAAGTCAATTTCGTTTTTTAGCATCTCTCATTTAAACATAAATTACCGTCAAAACCTAATAGATGTTGGATGAACATCACAGATTGAGGATGATGATAGACGTATGAATTATTTACCAAAATGTGTGCAGTGAAACAATGTATAATCATATACATTATAACTAACACTGTTTTCCTTTGATGGTCACGTTCATAGCATTCCCACCCAGGACGGTTAAATTTAGAACAACATATCCTCATATTGCAAGCACAAGAGCAGAACCTTGACCTGAACTAAGGAAGCTGCACTTCCACAACTATCAACTTGAGCTTGATGAAGATTCTACTTCTTGAATCTCAAAATTTGTAAGCCTCTTCAGTGGACCAAACATGCTCAACACCACCTGCAAACCATAAAAGGCAAGCTCAGTTTTTAATCAGCTTTACCAGGGATTGCATGTTGATTCCGACTTGAGGCAAAATAGGGACACCATGAGATAGGGACTTCCATATTGTTCAAGTCCAATTCTTTCTATTGGTGTTAAAACAGTAAAAGTGTTCCCAGTGGTGCAATGTAGTAAGCTACGCAATCTCATATCAGTGCCAGAGAAATAACTGTGAAGGCAGAAGTTCCCAAACTTACCGGTAAAAATACAAGCCCATGCAAGAAACCAATAACAACCAACGCCAGGTACATTTGGAAATAATAAACCTGCAAAATCAGAAAGCTACTTCACA
This sequence comes from Rosa lucieae, assembly GCA_024704745.1. NCBI lineage: Eukaryota > Viridiplantae > Streptophyta > Magnoliopsida > Rosales > Rosaceae > Rosa > Rosa lucieae. The sequence goes on from CM045497.1 coordinate 42,628,014, forward strand.
GCAATTGAGCATCACTAAAAGTAATTGAAGCTGAGAGAGAAGATACACACCACAAAAATTTCTGATCTTGAGAAGCAAAGGACAATCACTCCAACTAGCTTTGTAAGTGTGATTCCACTGCCAGAACAAGTTAAACAATGAAAATTGACAAGGCAATGCTAGTGTTGTTTGTTGAACAAAAGAACATTTAGAAAAAAGTCACTTGTAACTTTATAAGTAGCCATTAGAAAACAAATTTCTCAAACATAGCTTAAGCCTTTGCAAAATTAGTTGTCTAGATTTGAAGCAGGCATTTTCACATCCCATAACTTTTTCCACCTAATTTAAAAACAATGTCCTTGATTCTTTTCCCCAGTCAGATAAATATATCAAGACTGATTGCTCATATTAAATACATGTATATCTGCACAGGTACTACTTGTCATAAAGTCATTGTCTATTTCTAAGCTAAATAACTACTTGCATATAATACGAGGCACACTGTTATATTTCTTATTCATCTAATGCAATTTTTTGCTTGCAAGAATATTTCAGCTCAGCCATGGAATTCTACCAAGTACCACCAAAAAGGTAAACAAGAGGCATACAGTTTACCTGAACACAGAAGGTCCAACTTTAGTTAAAGCTTTCTTTGCTCGTTGGTTTCTGTCCCCATGGTTCACCTGTGCAAGGGTGTATTGGTAATATAGTAGCAAATTATATAACTAAGTGAAGGGCTATTGACACGAGGAAAATTTATAGGGGAGAGAGATGTATGATACACCATCCAAGTACAACCAACTTAAGTAAGTGTGATACCGTGATGGTATGAGTGTTGAACTCACCAAGTAAGCATGTGTTATATGAACACAGAACTCGACAGCAATTCCGATCGACATTATGAGATTTACTACAGAAACCGCATTTAGTTGGATATCCAAAATGGCCATCACTCCCTGAAAGTTCAATTAAGCTCGTCATGTCTTTTATAGAAGGAAAGAATTAGACGAATTTGGAAGATGACTGAAAGAGAAGTAAATCTGATGGCACCTAAATAAAAATTCATAGTTACAAAAGAGGAAGTTATACCATTAGGTCCACAACAATCATTGCCAAGACAAGTATGAGAATTGCTGAACTCCATAAGCTGTAATTAAAACCAGATGGAAAATAAAACGTAAAAAATTGTGAGTGCCAGGGGAGGAAAAGCACTGCTTTCAGTAGATACAATACTTGAGCAGGCAGTTGTAAGGATGTGCTCAAGAAGGAAACAAACCTGGAAGTGATAAGCAGACAGACAAGGAAGATTGCACCTGGTCATATATATGAGATATTAGGTAAATGTTATAAAGTGAAGCTGTAGAGTCCCTAAACTTCAAAGAAAAGAAATAACCTAGATTAAGGTCACAGATTTAATTTTGAGTGCAAGAAGCTAAATGAAGAGTGCTCAATGATAATAGCATTGCCCTATATATCTATAATGTAAATATCTACTGAATCATTGATTAGAAACCAATCTCTGTTCCATATTGTATCAAGCGCCTTGCACAGTGGACAAAGTATGCTCCACGTGAGAACAATACCACAACCAGACAGCTAAGTAAAGCTACAAAAGAGCAAACAAACAAAGACCAAACAGATTTGTATATCTCTATCTGACATTCCAAAAATACCCACCAAGAGCTATAGCAATGTTGATCAAAGCTATTCTCCATATATCCAGATATTGCTCAAAGAAGATGTAGAACACCGAGTATGGAAAGATATCCATCTGCATCAAACAACCAGTGTGAGCATACGTTATGAATACACATCAACCCGAGGACCTATTGCTGCCAAAGATGAATGGTGAAACTGGCTATGAAAGGTAGCCTAAGAGAAGTTTGTCGGGACAATACCTGTCACATATCTCATCTCCACTATTTTCAAGTTCAAAGAACTTGGGAAAACTAGGATACATATATAATTCAATGAGGTCAACACAATACTTCTGAAAGGAGGAGGGGTAAAACTGGAGTCGGAAGACTCAGAACAAAATAAAGAATAGATTGATACTTCGATAGTCTCTCTTATAAGAAGTATGAACAATAAAACTTATGTAACCAACTGATGGAACCAGCAAGTCTATAAACATGTAATGTCGTTTTCTACTTGCAAAGCTGTGTACTTGGTGGATATGAAATCATATACACAAACATGAACAACCTTCAGCATGATTTATAGATGATTGGTTTTGAGACAATGAGAATTCTTTAGAGACTGATAACATCTTAGTTTTGCATACAGAAGCGGCTTAAATTTAAAAATCCACTATGACTAGTTATGTTCTATACATTTAATATGCCTGCAGTTCACCAATGTGTTGTACTTACAAGCATTAGAAAGACAGCCCCTAAGCCTCAAAGTACTAATACAACTAGAAAGTAAAGAATTGCATTCAAGAAATGTGCAAGTGAGATTTCCAAAGCTCATTCATGAAACCATGCTGCTTGGTGGAACTTAATACCTTTAAGGAATCAGACATTCTTGAGCTGAACTCCCGTGCTGCTCTCATTGAATTTACATAATCACCCTGAAGATCAAATGAGGGTGTTCAGTAGTAGTTATGCCGTATCATATCACCATAATTCTATTATCAGTTAACTAAAGACAAAAAACACCATACTTGTTTGTTAAGTGGCGTGTGATAGGTGCGAAACTCGGACGCTCTTATAATGCCATTTCCATAACCTGAAAACAGAACACAACATTTTTTTTACTACTAAATCAAGAGATTTCGGCCTCGAGCACTTTTCATCACATCAAATGGACAATAAATTCTTTTTCTCAAACACACTATCGTATCTATTAACATATATTTATATCACATCAAATGGGCCTTTAAATTCTCCCTCTAGCACACTATCATATGTATCAACATATTTTATATATAGAGATGATCCTACACACCATTGAGATCCACACTATTAGTGTAAGCACCATGGCCTCCTTTTGCGCAATCAGCGGATGGCAGTGCATTAAGGAACCAAGGAAGCTTCTCTCTAAATTGTGCTGTAGATGGACGATCATCAATCAAATCTGAGTGGCGAAAGCACTGGAACCAATTTAAATGTTAGTTCTTAACCCTGGTGCTGTGCTACAGTTAACCTCAGCTATATAGATAAGATGGGCATTACAGTTGTACAATCTTTGCACACTCCACCAAGGCCACAAGGTCCATCATCAGGTGAACAGCAAGGTGGCTGAAGAGAAGAAATATTTCATCAGTATATCACAGTTTAGTAAACAATAATCAAATCAAAGAAATACCAAAGTTAAATTTACCATGTGCTGGTCAATGGCTTCAGCAAACGAATATCAGAGATCATATTATAAAGCAGTATTAACCACAGTTCAGCATACACAGTGGAGTTACCAATTAAAATGCCATCCATGATAAACTTAAAAAAAAAAAAATGGATATATATATATATATATATATATATATCCATGGGTGCAGAAGAAACTACTATATATATATAATAGAAGAAAAAAGTTTAAAGCTCTCATAGTACAATGGAGCAGTTAAGTCCCAGGGATAAAAGAGCAGAATCTTAAATCACTTCTCAGATAAGAAATGTAACAAACCACCAACCTGGTCATCAGGTGGACAATAAGAAGCATTTAAAAACTTCCGACAGCAACCGAAAGCCTCGGGGGATATCCATACAAGAAAATCATCAAGCCAAGAGGCAGCTGGCTTAGCAATGTAGCTTGATTCTGGTGTTAAAGAAGCTCTTGATATCTGCACCATTACAGACAAAGATATGAAAACCAAAAATAAAAAAACCGGCACAGAGAAAAACCTTCCCAACCTGACACTTCAAGGTACCAACTAAAGAGAAAAATTGGCAGGACATACGAATATAAGCTAAACAAACATAAAAAAAATAAAAGAAAAAAAAACAAAGAAAGAAAGAAACGTAGGAAAATAAGTGAAACTGTTCAGAATGAAGACCTTGGGAGAGAGATGCAGCCACAAAACAACTATATTATTCTAAAACAGGACACTTCCATATTCCAGCTCAGTTTGCATTTAAAGAGGTTTTGAACGATGCAACTGTTATTAATACCAATACAGATGTGTTTTGGACGTACTGAACTGTAGAAAGTCATACTTTACATCCAATTTAGAATCAAAAACCCCTCCACCATTGTAGTACCTCATTCAAAAGAGAGTTCGATTCACATTGGCTAATGGAGCATAACTGGTTTGTATGTCTTGATTCTGAGCTGAGATAACCAAATAACACTTTATTGTTAATAATTGTTTGAAAGAAATTCTAACTGGTCTAATTATAGCGAAGCAAATGTTTTGGCATGGAATTATACTAAAGACGCTTCTTCATATACAGCAGTCATAGAAAGACGAGCAATAGCAAGAACCATATTGAATTTTTCTCAATCTCTATCAATTGGCAAATATTAAATAAATGCCCATCATTACTATATGTGAGGCATCGCCATCAATGCCATCATCATATTAACACTGACCAAGCAAAGCTAAAACCTCAAGCAGCATGCGTGTAATCAAGAGTAGCACTAGAACTATATAATGTGACAAAATTGATACAGTTTCAATGATTATTGTCTTGTTTAATGTCACAGAGAGAGAGAGAGAGAGAGAGATTCATAATTCATCTGTGGCACATTATTAAACACCCACCAATTCTAGTTTTAACGGAATTATCCAATTTCCTGATATCTTCTCCCATGCGTTGCATGAAAAAAAAATCCTGTAAACTAATATAGAAGTATCGAACTGATAATCTGAAATCAAAATAGAAAAGAGACTGAACCAATACCTGTAGTTGTAATCCTTTACAACAAAGTATAATGGTGGTCCAACCCTGAGATACTCTGAGATACTATTGAAATACCCCTGACACACAGAAGAACTAAATGATTCAATACGCCAAGAAGTTAGAATGTGAGGTAAGAAGATTCGACAAAACTATAGGTGACCTGGAGGTAAGAGTCCCGGGGAAGGACAATCTGCTGCTCCAAACCTGTTTCAATCCTAGAACATAATGCCTATAAGGACCAAAACCATGTAAAACACTATGTTAGGAACTCGAGATAAATAAAAATAATTAAATTAACAAATGTGCATCATTAATCATAAGCAACTTACAATGCTTGCCCAGGTAAAACCAACAAAGATAGCAACGATAACCATCTTAACCACCCATGAATCAAGAATACGTGCATGCACTTCCTACAGCAAAGCCATGATCAATAAACAAAAGGAGAAGACATAGAATGACTAGTTTATTTCTGTAACAAAAATAAAACCCAACTGTCGCATCTCCAAATAGGACATAATAATGATTTCACTTAACAAAGACCATTAACCCGTGTAATCCATAAATTTCAGATGAAGATGACTAATAATATCCTGTAAAAAGACCCAGAAATAAAGAAAAAAATAAATTAAAGAAAATGTTACCTTCATATAGCGAGCCAACAATCCAGTTCTTCCATGATAGATTCCTACACGTTATATGATGATGATGACTTGATTAGAACTAACACTAATGTGTGTGTGTGTGTGTGTGTGTGTGTGTGTGTGTGTGTGACATGAAAGAGTAGAAAAATTAAGATCAAAAGTATACTAAAGGCGTGCGTGTGTGTGTGTGTGTCTGTCTGTGTGTGTGTGTGTGTGACATGAAAGAGTAGAAAAATTAAGATCAAAAGTATACTAAAGGCAAAGCAACCTCAAAACACTATCATAGCACACAAATATACCGTCAGTGGATTCCACAAAGGATGACGAGACTTTTATGCATGGAAAACAATCAACCCTGCCATCCTCAGCTCTCAAAAAGTCAAAGTATATCAATGCAACAAATGCAGTAACTTGCAGAAAGAAGTCCAGCAAAACAGCAAGAGCTACAAAAGAAAGGTAAAATGAGATGAATGTACTAACAAAAGTCCAAATAACACCTTTTAGGATATACAAGAGCAAATATTAGTCACCAGCAAACATGGAGAAGACTCGGCATGCTGGCATAGGAATGAAGCTTCCCACCGCAAAGGCCAAAACCTCAGACAGACTAGCCAGTGTTATGGATGGACCAACTTCAACCAGTGCATTACTTATTCGTCTTTCTAAAGGTAACTCCGGTGATTGCCGTTTCACAGCATGTACCAATATACACATGTTATCTACACCAACCTGATGAAAGGGACCAAACCGAGAACCAATTAAAATGTCTTATCATACAAAGAATAATAGTGGACTGGCCACCAAGGAGGGAAAAATTTCACAAAGAATGAGCAAAAGTTTCTGGAATATGAACAAAACATGCATCCCCTTTTGAAAGAAAAAGTTGTGATTGAACATGAGTAAGGAAAGGAGGGTTTGGAGGTGAACGGAACTATTAGGTACCATGAATGAAAAAAAGAGGAAAATATGAGTTGACATTAAGCAAAAATGGACAGTTCTGAGAAGGGGTAAAAAATAAAGTCATATGAGTTAAAAGAAAAATGAACAAAGAAGTTCTCTCGAGCAGCCAAGAAAGTAGAAAACCTAAATTGCAGTCCCTAATGTACAAGGCCAAGGAGTATTGCAATTCTCCTTTTTTTTTTCACTTTCACTGGTGACTCATTCTATCTAAGTTCACCAATGCATGATGGTGTCTATTGCTATGGACATAAGAGATTCTATAATATTAATTAACAAGTATCAAAAAGTAATTTATGTGTTTCCAGTAGTGTAGTAGTGAATTGTACTGTAGAGTTACTTACAGTTTCCTTAGTATCACTCAATTAGTTACTCTTTGATTAGAACAATGTAAAGAGAACTCCTTGGGCATGTAAATTGGTGCGGTGACAGGGTTACCAACCAAAAGATAACCGGGAGTATAGTCTCCAAGAGAATATAAGTGCCATAAGTGGATATTAGTGACTTAAAGTTTGTAGATAAGAAACTTACAGCCAAAACAAGGAAAGGAATGACTTCCATTATGATTAATGTAGATTTAACTCCCACAGCACTGAAAAATCCAACAGATCCAAGAACAGAAAGCATTACAAGCAATACTCCTGACAAACCAAGCAGGACCTACAAATTAGATCCAAATGATGATTAGCAGACCACAGAACTTCGTCAATACTGAAGATATATAGATGGCATATCATGCTGCATGGACATGAGCTAGGGCGGACAATACTTGATGTTCCTGTCATACTTCTTTGAATTTATTTTCTAGTGAAATTGTTGTCAAAATAAGTGATCCATCTTTACTCAAAAGACCTCCAATTGGGTCATATACAGGCCTTCACAATTTATCTTTTCAGTTCCTACTAGTTGCCTACACCCTTGCCAACACACAAGGGTGGAGAAGTGTTTACAAGAAACAATTACTGATGACATACTCGCACAAACTACCATATAAACACATGCTGGAAATGTTCATAAGGAATAGAAGACTACTCAAGTGAAGGTTAAGATCGTACCTTGGATGAGAGGTAAAGAGAAGATATTTGAGGTGCATCTCCCAATGTCAGAGATATATACAGAAACATTACCAGATAGCTTACCTGATATGATATAGGACAAGAAGAATTAAAATGCCTATTTCTATATAAGGTCAAGTGTGGTAAAGTTTGCAGTAAGGTCAAGATATCATGATGATTTATCTCTTGCATATCGGTTGAGTAACGTAAAAACATGAAAGTCTGGGAATTACTATTATGGTTATAACATCTGCAGTACTTTCTCTTTTTAACTCTTCCTCAATTGAACTTTCGGCCGAAAATGAGAGAGTCAGATTCCGAGACAGCACCATTGGCAGCAGTTCATCCTGTAAACATATTTGCTCCAGATCTCAATATCAAGTATCATTAGCATAAAAGTCTAAGAAAATCAATATATTTGCATAAAATCTGAAATGCCCACAGGCAACAGCAACAATGCAATGGAGGATGTGCACTGCACAGTATTCAAACCTTTGCTAACTGAATAAAAGCCTTCTCCCAAGCCAGTGCCTTCCCATTCTCATTTCCTACATCATCAACTGCATTATTAACTGGGTAGGTGACTACGAATGCAGAAGCCTGAAATTTGAAGATCACCATAGAATTAGCATATAGACAGATATCTGAAAGAAGGATGGACTATATACAGAATTAAAGATATCTGGGTTTGCCCCAAGAGGGGCAAATGAGGCGAGATCTTGCCTCTCCCGACTTTGTAATCGTTTCTTTTATTAATAAATCTTTCTATCAAAACTAAAGGATGACTGTATTACCTCAGAATAATTGTTTCCAGAGAACCCTCCCAAGGCAGTGCTTGGATCAAGTGGAGCCTGAAAGGCACTTAAACATGTTTCTGCAGAAGAATAATGCTGCAGGTGAAAACAACGGCGAGGTTACTAAGTACACAACAATCAAGTAAAATGTCAAAAACCACAAGACAATATGAGCAAGAAACTAAGGAAATGGTTATTCTTCAAGAAGTTAACAATAAAAACCTGCATAAGTACATAACCACTTCCCTATAAAGCCAAAATTCATGCATAAATCTCTTTCAGTATTTGATGCCTAAGCCACCATATGCACTTAGCCAATTAATATATCTTATACATATGCTTCCCAGCTTAAAGTAAAATACGGTACATCTATATAACATTTGATTGAGCAGAAGTCACAGACATGAAAACAATTGATCTCTTTAAACAAACATCATCCGAATAAAGGAAAGTAGGTGCTGCCAGGGTTACCTGAAAGCAATACTCGGCATGTACAACTCCTCCATAGATGTCAAAATTTTCAGGGTCCATTTTAAAATACTGCATAAAATGAAAAAAGTTAAATTAAATAAAACTGTAAAGTACTGGGTAAGTAATGCTTATTCTCTTAATCATTAGGAACTTCTCCAAGATCGCAATAGCAGCACCAATATCAAGAATGCAATCCCTGTGTCTTTCCCACTGTAGACATTCTCAACGGTAGGCCCGCTATTTTGTCAGATGATGTTTAAAAAGACTAAGTGTGGAATATCTGGAAAGCAAAAGTTGCACCTAAGGGTAAGGTTTCGGCAGGGATTGACACTTGGGAGACCTAAGAGAAGGAATGTTTCTATCAACTGTTTCTAAATCCTCCTGTAGCAAGTTTGTGGCTGAATTTTTTAGACAGGTTCACTTGTGTTGCGTTAGCACAGCAGGCTGTTACCCATTATTAAGCAAGAAGTATAAGGTGTTACTTGTTAGGACGGGGGAAAGAAGGTTAAGTCTCTGTAGGGCTGTTTGGTGGTAATTTGGTTTATTTGGAATACAAAGGAACAAGAAAATCTTCAAAGACTATAACGGAATTGGTCAGGAGGAGCTTTGGAGGAAACAGAATTCTGGCATCTCTTTGGGCATCATTCCCTGATAATGGTCGATTTCTGGTATACTATTAGATTGGAAGTCATTTAAGCCCGTTTATCTGATATTCTGATAATTAGTTCAATTTCTATAATGTTAATGGTCTGCTATTAGATTTAGTGTTTTACTTTCTGGCTCTACAGTTGAGGTGGGCCTCGTGTCCACAATCTGTACTGTGTTTCATATTCATCAATATCATTATGTTTCTTTTGAAAATATAATTATTTTGAAACTGAAGGCAGAAAGAAAATTTTAGTAAAACCTGCAAAATGCTTTGAGTGGCACAATCTTGGCCAATAGGCTTCAAGCAAATTTCAGTTAAAGCTACCGCTGAGCCAGAATAATTAGCACGAATTCCGTCAACCTGTAGGAATTCAGCTAATTGTAAATATTACATTGAAGTGAGAAAAAGGATACAAAACAAAGCCGCACAATAGCACGTAGTATTTCCAATACCTTGTCTTGTATGTCAAAAAGTAATTGAATATTGTCATCTGTGACAATACTGGGTGACTCGCCATGCTTTGAATCTGGGACAGTTGCTATAATGAGCTAAATCAGACAGAGACCAATTAGCACATCAGTTTTCTACATAACTACAACAAGGGTTTCAAGAGACACCATGCAAGTAAACCACAAGAAGAAAATGAGTACAAAATTTCAAAATAAAAATAATTGTAGATGATCATAAGACTTAAGCTTTGCTAGCCATATTATAGCCGGGCTATGGATAGTTAGATGGACTTGAACTTGACAGTTGCAGCAACTTGAACTGAACTTTTCGTTCATATATTATCTAACAGCACTATCCAGACTGTAGCACATTTGGGTCTGATAAAATGCCTTCTTTTAGGTAACAAAAGAAACTGTGGAGCCGTAAATGACAAATGGATAAAATGACACAATTACGAAAAGAACAGCGAGTCTAAGACCTGCTCAATTCTGTAGAAGGGAGCAAGATGTCTGTCAAAGAATTGTTTCTCCTCCGCTGCCTTGCTGCCAGGACCTACCCACAGCTGCAATATTTTAGATGTCAATACTCAATACCTCCAATGATTATTCTGTTTTCAACAAAAATGCTTGACCTTCGTCCAAAAAAACAATAATACTTGACCAAATATTAATTACAATTTACAACTTTTATAAAACAAATTAACAGCAGAAAGATCAACAGTGCCCTAATTATTCTTTTATCAGAAAGTTAAACTGTTCTGAAATAATATAACAATTTAATGACTTACAACGCATGCACAACCACATTCCCAAAAGTTTCCATCGTGTTGAAAAAACGAAAACTGTATGCGAGAATTAGAACAGTAGAAGTTTCAAACAAAATTACAGTTTGAAACTTAGTAGGTTGAGAAATTGTCTAAAGTTGCAATTCACAAACAAGGTTTTTGTTATGTCCACTTTCATCTCACAATGAAAGTCAAGCAACAGACAGAAGAAAAGTTATTAGTTTTATGTGTGCTTCAGCAATTATTATCCAGAATCATCCAGCCAGGTCATTGTCTGTGTGGATATGCAGCATCACATATATGTAAAGTTTGTATATTCAAATTTCTGTTGGGGTAACAGGTATACTTTGGAATTACTTACCGTAAGGAAAGCCGTTTTAGAGACTAACAAAAAAAAACAATGGAGATTGGAGATTGAAGAGTGGGTTGCAACTTATATAATTAATACAAAAGATACAATTAAGCTCAACAATGATGGAGCCAAAAACTTCTTTTGGGAACCAAAACAATTGGTAGGCAATTATGTATAGATTATTTCCCCTACTATATAAAAGATATAGCATAAAGATATATAAGAATTAAAATTATCTAAGTCCTTTGTATGATAAATTTCATCTGATTTCTTATGATTAAGCAAAAGATATGGATAAACGGCTTGTACATGATGTTATTCCCAGTGCCCATAAGATAAATTATACAAGTATCACTCATATATCTAGTAAAGTAAGCCACTGAAGATAAAGCTTTTATATTCTTTGGGGAAAAGAATTAGTTTCTCTTAAATATTGGTCTTTAAGACAAGGATATTAACAAGATACCTTCTCTGGCCGTGTCTCCACCTGGAAACGAACTAGACCTATACAGAGTATAAGAACAATCCCCACCGAGGAAAAGAGCACAAGAGTGGGATTTCTAGAAACCCAGATTCCATATCTCCTGAATAGCATTGATATAATTCAGCATAAACTCTATATGCTATAAGAAATAGTAGAGTTCCTTACCTGAAAAAGCTTGACATATATTCCTGAATAAAAGATAGTTCGACCTCTTCTGTAACTTGAAGATCCACCTCATGCCCCTGATAATTACAAGGTAATTTATAATTTACTTAAACAAAGGTAACGGCTTAACGAAACTAGAAAGACCAGCACACACTTGACTGCAGCAACAAATGGACGAACTAAAAAAATGACAAGAAACAGAGAGCAACAAAATATAAAACTAATAAGCATTGTTTTAAGGCTACGGCGAACGACAACAGTGGGTCATGTCTAGTTCTGTTGTTATATTGGCATTGTAACTGAGATGTAGATATCTTGTACACTATTATGAACTCTTTGCATTCTGCTAATAAAAGTAACTTCTCAAAACAGAGAAAGGTTCGCACCATAAAAGATATATAAAATAATGAAACAACGGAAGATTGCCAAATGTAATAGGGAGAAAAATCAGCAGATATTGAATGAAAAGAATTCAAATTTACCTTTCTGGCAAAACTTTCATCCTTTTGTAAGTTAACAGGGTTGATATCATCATCATCAATGGCACTCAACAATGGTTCCTTAGTAGATCCAGCTCTCCTCCTTTCTCTTTTCCGATAAAACAAGCCCCAAACAAAGAATGCAAAAACTAAAAGAATATACATGATGGCTACTGAAACATCAATGCATTTGATCTGCAAACATCAACAAGTGGTACTCAAGTCACTTCAATTTACCAGACACAGATCTATCGACAAAAATACTATGTACCCCACTACTTCATTGAATTACCAAGATCATGGACTTTCCCACCGGCCCATATATGTCCGACAAGAAAGTAATCAAGAAATTCAAGCAAAATATGTATATGGATTGCATTGATTCCAACCTCAATAGATAGAATTTTTATGGAGCATTGCTCTTTCTTGTGTGGAGGAGGTTCAGAATTAGAACACGCAGGAGATGAAGGGCAATCACCACAAGAGCAGCCTAGTGAAGTGTCAGCACATGAATAAACTGACATGTTCATGAGCTCCATATTAGATGACTCGGGAACGGTTAACTTGAAGTCAATGGCATAAGGTGATCCAGGGAAACCTAGGGCTGCTTTCTCACCAAGAAAATCAAACCATTCTGCACAGTTGGAAATGAAAATATTAGAACTCATAGAAAAATATACAATCAAGTAAAAACAGGGGTTAAGATTCTAATGTCACCTGTTGGAAACAACAAAAATTAAATTACCTTTAAAATTTTTAGCACCAGCACCAATAAATTCTATGGCCCGTGTGTTCATAGTACCAAATTTAACATCCTTACACGAGTTGTACAGTCCTTTTCCAAAAGTGTCAGATATATAATAGTCGATCCCATCCACAGTCATATTGCCACTAACCTGGAAATACAAACAAGCGTGATTTATAATAATGAGATCAAAAGATACACGAACGGAGAATTCTCATGTCTAGGTTCTTAGATTAAAAAATTGGACAAAAAGCAGTAAAATGGTCTTTAAAATGGCATGACCTTGTAAACACATTAATAGTGAACCAGATTTGTTGGCAGATACTCGATTGTGGATACAACTGATACCACAAGCATTTTTTTGTGTAAACACAAAACCGAAAGCATGCAAAACATTGGAGATATCAGGAGATCTTGAGTCTCTCCACCTATTGCCAACCTGGAGTATAGTCTAATTGTTTTTAACAATGCTCCAGGTTTCCACTTCAAGTTGCACAAACTAAACAATTAACATGAAAATTAAATTAAATTTACAAGCCAAAACTCATTGGCAGATGTTTTAGCTCAGTTGACTGTTGTCATATAGAAGATGGTAGAAATTGAAAACGATGAAACCAACCAATAAAGGCATCTAATGCTATAATTACACTAGGTAATTATCACATATTGATATGGAAAATATCGGTTAGATCCAATGAGCATAAAATGTTACCAACAAGGAAAAATGGCAGGAAAAGAAATGAATAAACAAAAAGAATAAGACAAACATAAACAAGCTATACATTGCCTTGTTAACAAGTTTAACAGCAGTAACATCAAGTCTGACCTCGGAGATAGAAGTCACATTGATAAACAGACTCTGCTTTGGAGAGCAAGATAGCTCACAAAACAAATTTAGGAAATTCCTCAAGCATGCTGGACAGCCTACAAGAAATGGAATTGCCTGCAATAGATTACATACAATAAAGTTGAGGTATAAACAAAAGGAAATTCTAGAATTGTCTAATAATGCAGAATTTGAGAATTAATGTAATATAGCATTCACTGCTTAGTTGAAGCAAGACTTTATCTAGTATGGGTTAGGAACTTAGGCATACACAAATGGCATCTCTAAAACAATAATAACACAAATATTCAAAAAAAGATAAAAGTTTGGAAAAAAAAACACGGATCCTGTTTTTAAGCTGAACAAGACTAGAAGACTCCTGTCCATTTATAAAAACTAAATAAACTGTGCAGTTTTAGGAACAGCCAATTCTTGTCCACTGTTCTGTACTGTTTTCGACACTCATTTATAAACTTTATGTTTCTTTTAAGAAATAATATTATTTAGGAAACTAATGTCTGCCTGAAATATGTAGATGAACAACCTGATTAATGACTGTTAAAAACGAAAGATACTCTCGAGTGCAATGGCAATTTGAAAACCAAACACAATACACTATATTTGAAGTGGCAGGCAGTGATGTTGTTAGATACTACCAAACCATTGACTGTTAGTAGTTCAAACCATTTAACAACACAGAGAGTTAGATACCAGCATGAAGTCAATATCCTTATAACGAAGGATTTGTCAAATACAGTTGCAAGTTCAATAGAAAACAATACCAACATGTGCAAAATTCATTTGCGAATTTTATTACCAAGGCAAAACCAATACATTGTTTTAACTATTACAAATTACATTCCCTTTTTGCTTCAGTTAGAGTAGCTTAGAAAGAGCACACTGAACAAAGAGAAGTACAGCACAAATAGTTCCCTAAAAAACTATCACTAAATAAAATAATGTAACTAATTGACAAATAAGTTCCACCCAAATGATCCAATCAACGAAATAAATCACCTGAACATGCTCAAAACGTGGCAAAAATAATTACCAAAAAGTACAAACTATGAGACTGACCACAATAAGTAAAGTCATATTAGTGTGAAGCAGAACCGTAGATGCGACCTTACTAACGGAAATAGGGCACAAATATGAGCTAGAATCTAGAAAGAGCCTTACTTGTTGAACCTGTGCTCGCAATGTTTCAAACTGAAGCTCAGTGCAACAAACATTTCCACTTATAGTTGGACACAAACTTTGGATTTTGGCAGAAAATAGCTCGTCAGGCTACAACACATGTAACGTTACAGCACTCATCATCAACACGCAACATTGAAAGCGATAAGAATAAAAAAAAAAATAGCATATAACATGTAAGTAACTGCAAGCAGCCCGAGTAACATACCTTCACAGAGGGGGAACCATAAGGGCAATTCAAGACTTTGCCGTCACTGCGTTCTCCACATATATCATACATTGCACAGTAGTCTTCCGAGTGTGTTTTCCTAACCGAAAGGCCACAAACCAAGTTATTCCTCAAAACTAACTATTACTAGCTCAGACCAACTACGATGCGGTATATATGAGTATGAACAGAGTTATCAGAATTCCTATACAGCAATAGCTCCAAAATTGCCAAATTAAAAAACAAAAATGGAGATCAAACTCGAGGCTTACCGAGAAGTGACGTCAGAAGTGAGAAGACCAGGCGAGACAGTCTTCTCTGCACTCAACGAAGGTCCAAAGAAGAGCAGCTACAGCATAATTTTTTTTTTTTTTTTTTTAAATAAAAAATCACTGACTTCAGTAATGATTTGAACAGTAAAAAATTGTAGTAGAATCCAATAGAGGAACAATTATGAAAAATTGATGAGATATTCTTGCCTGTAAGAAGGGAAGAGCGGCGAGTAGAGCCAGAAACGACGTCATTTTGGTTTGGTTCGCTTCCGCTGCGAGAAGAACTGAAGAAGAGGAAGAGTGAATGAGCGGAGAGGATGGGTTTTGTAGGAAGGGAAAGAGAGGAAGAAAGGTCAGTTAGTCAAAAGAAGATGTGGGGTCCATGGAGTTTGTGTGAGAATTAATGAGAATCCGACACGCAATATTAATGTGGATGACTCATTACTTTAGATTATTGTGATATTTGTTCGTGACGAAACGCAGCGTTTTTGTTGGAGCGGGGATTAACTGTGACCATTTACGTCAGCAAACCGGTCGCTTTGTTGGCGCCAAATGCCCTTACCGTTGTTCTTTTTTCTTTTTTCTTTTTTCTTTTTTCTTTTTTGGTGAACAGTTTATCATATGATTTCTATTTGAACTTTCAAATTTTATTTTATGATAGTTGACTTTATTAACTCTATTAAAATTACCAATAAAGACACAAACTATAAGAACCAAAAACAAAAAAAAACTCTTCCTGATCATCAAATCCATTTTTATCTTCAAACCAGCTTCACCTCAAATCAATCCCTCATGCCAAATGATACCTCAATTATGTTCAACAATTGATTTGAATCAAAGTTTCTTTTATAATTTTCAGAAGTATAACAACTCATAATTTCTTTTTCCTTCTCTTCCAACCTTAAACCCTAATTTGTGTAGCAAATGAAAGAAACTGATGGTTCAGTAATTGGGAACCAAATCTTGTTTCCAAGCCTTCATATATGTATGAATTTGCCAGATTCTGTCTTTCTAGACTTCTTTAATCTAGGCTCAAAGAATTTTAGTTTTTTTTTTTCCCAATGAAGCTCAAAGAATTTTTTATTTTTTTGGATCATATCAATAATTAGGTTTTTTGTGAGTCAAACTCACAACCTCCTACTTACAAAGGGAAGACTTATGCCACTAGACCAAATGATACTAGGCGCTCAAAGAACTTTAGTAGTAGTGTTAGAACTTCTAAACCCTTTTTTGTTTGTTTATTTTTATTTGCTTCAATAAGTTGATGACGTTATTGATGATCAAGATTGGCATCTTTGATAACTTCCAAGCTCATATTGTTGGAAAAGCACAAGCTGCTACAAGGCAATTCTAAATTTTTTGACTTATATAGTGATTATCCTTCTACAATTCAAAAAAAGAAAATATTGATTATCATTCTTGATCGTTTACTCCATGTTTTAGTTTAGCTCTTTCAAACTCTTTCGTTTGCCTTGCCCTTTTAGTGATGTTCTAGCCCAATTCTTTGGCTAAGGAAAAATTGGTAGGGAAAGAATTCTAATTTTGGTTTAAGGCTTTAAGCTAAGGTCTCATTTGTTTTACGGATTTTAAGCTCGGGAAATGAAAAGTGCTTACTTTCCTGTGTTTGGTAAGTGCATGGTTAGGAAAAGAGTAGTGCTACATACACAAAAAAAATTAGTTTATAATACCAAATAATGTGGCATCCTATGTGGCATTTATCCAGTCATCACCTTCAATTAAATAATTTGCAGCATATTTTCTATCTAATAATATTCATTTTCAATTAACCTTAAAATGTAAAAGAACATTAAAGTAACTTTCTTATCTACCTCTTTAAAAAAGGGGAAGAGAATGTTTTCTTCTCTGACTCTCTCACGAGAGGTTTCTCGCTCACGGCTAAGCAAATCTAGCAGCGGCGTTGTACCTACGATTGGACAAACTGGGCTTGCCCTCGTCTCTGGTCGTCTTTTGAGTGGCAGTGATCTATTTCCTCATGGCTCCTCTTCCTTTGTTGTGGGTTTTCCTGCGGTGAAGTTTGGTTTTGGTGGAGGATCTTTTGGTTGTGGTTTTGTCGACGCCGCTCGGGGTGTTGATGGTGGCCCTGGAATTGATCTGCTGCTCTGTGGTGATGAGGGTGGTAGTCTTGTTGTAGACGGGGACGGGTTGATTTTTGGATCGGCTACTAAGGGGGGTGTTGTTGGATCTGGGAGGCTTTGCACTGGAATCGGATTTGTATGGTGGTCGGGGTCGAATCCTCGTGATGGCCTTGGTAATCCAGTCGTTGCTACTTTCGACGACGAGGGCTGGGACTGGGTTATGGTCGGGTTTTACAGCGGTGGAACTGTGGCTGGTATTCATGTTGGAATCCTGACGGCCATCGGTGACGGATGTAAGGTCGGGGGCGGCAACTTTGCAGGGGCTGCGGACGCTGGGCTTGCTAAGGTTCTCATGGTTTGGGAAGTCTGGGCCCGTGATTGGGCTTTGGTTTGTGCTAATGATGGCGGCAGTGCTAATGGTGTTCCGGGTGATTGGGACGTACTGCTACTTTGATGCTAGGGTTTCATGTGAGAAGAGTGGTTGGGCTCCAAACAAGTTGTTGGGCCTGGGGTGGCTTGCCCTAAGGTTTACCCAAATTGGGCCTTGGATGTGGTTAATTTCGACAGGGTTGTGGATCCATTTTGGGCTGTCTCCTGATGTAGAGGATAATGTGGAGGGAGAAATATCACTTTGGTCATCGAACTATGGCTCGCTCGACACTTTGGTCATCCAACTTTTAAAAACTTCATTTTGGTCATCGAACTATATCACCGTATATCACTTTGGTCATTCCGTCAGTTTTCTCCGTTTTCTCTGTTAACTCCAGGGATATTTTGGAGATGAAATGTTTTACCCGCCATTTTTATAACTTAATCTAATTTTCCCCGCCTAAGCATAAAACTCCATCCAATTTTGCCAACTTTTCCTTCCTTTTATTCATGCATTCATCATCAATAATCAAAGCATGCAATAAAGAAAAATAATCGAGTCAGAGAATGATTCAAAGTGAGGGAATATAATAGGAAGAAAAATATTGATTTAATAAATTGAGGAATTATAAAAGGAGGGAAAAGTTGGCAAAATTGGTTAAAGTTTTATGTTTAGGCGGGAAAAGTTGGATTAAGTTATAAAAATGGCGAGTAAACCTTTAAATCTCCAAAATACCCTTGGAGTTAACAGAGAAAACAGACAGAATGACCAAAGTGATATGTGATGATATAGTTCGATGACCAAAATGAAATTTTTAAAAGTTGGATGACCAAAGTGTCGAGCAAGCCATAGTTCGATGACCAAAGTGATATTTCTGCCTAATGTGGAAGGTGGTCTGCCACCTTCTACTGCTAGTTTAATTTAATTTCTATTTGGGTCACAAAAATCAGTGTCTTAGTTGTTACATTTTATGCCTGCTTCGAGGTTTCTGATTTTTGTTAGAATAATGGTGCGTGGACTTCCTAAAAGGTGGGTGTACTAGGGATTATATGGGGCGCTATTTGTCTAGAAGAGGGTTTCTTATGATTCTAAAGGACGATTGCTTTCTGTCGACCCCATAGGAGTGTTTCGTTCTTGTACTGCTTGCTGAATTTAATGAAAAGGCTGACCTATTTTTGTAAAAAAAAAAAAAAAAAAGTAACTTCCTTATCTAAAAGGAAGATGTGATGATCAAACAAAACAATCTATAACCCTGCAAATTTAACTGTTCACAAATACCTAGCCCTGAAAAGTTAAACATTTTTTTTAGAAGAGAAAAAAAAATTAAACCTAACTAAAACAAGTCATGTAATCTAACTAAGATGTCACTCATCTTTAGATATTAGAAGCATCGACCATCGATTCTTCAACTATTGATTAAGGCACTTGAGGACAAGGTTTTAAATATATGTGATATTTCTGATAAATCCTTCGATATCTCTTTTTTTCGACGGACCGATAGATCTTGGGGGGGGGGAAATATCTTATCTTCTACTGTTTCTACGAAATTTCTCCGACATCGTTAAATATCCAAGATAAAGTGAAGAAATATCTGTAAATTTGATATTAAAAAAAAAAAAAAAAACTCAGTAATTCTCTAAATGAAAATCTGTGTGAAGAGAGATCTCCTCAAGGCAAATCTGAGTGAGGAGAAATCCCCTCAAGGTGAATCTAAGTGAGTAGAAAATCCCCTCAAGGCGAATCTAAGTGAGGAAAAAAATCCCCTCAAGGCGAGGAGAAATACCCTCAAGGCAATTTTGGATGAGGAATAATTCTCTAAATGCAAATCTGTGTGAGGAGAGATTTAGTACTGTGTGTTGAGAGAAAATATGCACACTGTGAGCGTAAATGTCACCCAACATAATTTCACTCGTATTCATTTAGTGAACAGAGTTTTAATTATTTCGGGTTCGACCCATTCAAGACAGAATGTGTCTTTTAATTACAATCCCTTATTACAGGGAGACACCCTTTGATTCCATTTATGAAGAAACCAATGGTGGATGTGTGTTTGTTTGTTTGTTTTTGCAGCCGCACCCGGATATTTGAATGGGTTGCCTACGTACCCTTGGAGAGGGATCAAGCCACTCGTAGTTCAAGAGTTCCAATGAGTGAATGACCCATTGGAGGGTATGGCTTTTTGGAATAAGAATAGTGTTTGGACGAATTTGGTGTAAGTGAACCAGGGATTCGATTTATTTTGGATTTGTTTGGAAAAGCTATGACGTTTCCTGGTGTTTAGCGGAATTTGACTGATGAGGTCAGGGATTCGAATCGATTGAACCAGGGAGTAAGGGATTTTGTCTGGATTTGCGGTTGCATCTAGTGGGTTGCTAGATTGCCTACATACCCTGTAAAGGGATCAAACCATTGTAGTTCAGAGGATTTGTATTAGGAAAGGCTGTGACGTTTCCTGGTGTTTGGCAGAATTTGACTGATGAGGTCAGGGATTTAGATTGGATGAACCAGGGAGTCATGGATTTTATTTGGATTTGTGGTTGCATCTAGTGAACTGCTAGATTGCCTACGTACCCATTGTGGGATCAAACCAACCGTAGTTCATATGAATTTGTATTTCTGGTGTTGGCAGAACTTGACTGGAGTCAATGATTCAATTTAGGACTGGCTGAATTTTGACTGGTGGAGTCAGAGATTCTGTTTGGACTTGTGGTTGCATCTAGTGGGTGTTGCTAGATTGCCTACGTACCCATTGTGGGATCAAACCGACCGTAGTTCATAAGAATTTGTATTTCTGATTTTGTATCAACTTTTGTGTTTGACGGATGTAAATATATTTATTTTTCTGAATCCGTTGAATGTATTTCTTTTGCAGAGATTCAAATCATAGAGCGTCTGTCAATCTGATTTGGGCACTCAGTATGCCGAATTCGTAATGGGCCGTGGAATGGGCTTTTGTGTTGTCAACGAACTTGGCCGGACCCGAACATCGAAATAAACCGTTTAGAAATGGGCTTCAAGATGTGTAGGTGGGTGATTCCGGAAGCCCATGGATGGACACCCATTAATTTATATCCATACCCAATTTGAGCCTAATGTCTTGGGCCATCTGTTAAAGGCCCTGCAGCAGGCATACTCCTCATCTCAAGTAACTCGATAACCTCTGTCCCTTTTTTTGGGGAATATCTCTAGCAGTCTAAGATGGAGATCGAACTGGAGACAGAAACCGGTTGTCAGAGTTCAAAACGGAGAAGGAGTTGTGCTATAGATGGATTGAACTCAATGTCCAGATTCTGCACTAGATTTTCTGCGTTTGAGATTGGGTAATGGCTTCGATCCTCTCACTTCTCCTCTGTACCTCAAATTTCTTGTTTGTGTACTGACTGGCTTTAATCAATCTTACCCAGATCTGCTACTGCGGGTTTATTTCCAATTACGGTACTTGGTCGATTAGTCGTATGCAGGAACGAAAAGCAGGTGCAATTCTTCTTCTGGTAATAGACTGGTACGACCCTTCTATGAATGGCACGATCGATCAAATATGCAATTACACCACCGTTTCAGGTTTTGACTCAATTGCATACTTTGTCTCTTTTCAAAGGCCTGGAAATTGGCCATCATCGTTTTTTTCATGCCTTTCATTCTCTTACCAGTGCCAAATGTTCTAGTCTTGGTCTTTTGCATCGAGATAATTAGCCTTGCTGCAATTAGTTATGTCACCCTTTGTCTTCTAGCTTGCAAGATTGAATTAATTAATTGTATTATGCTTGCCACCGTTTGACTGTGCAAGTTCCAGGTTGAATATTCAAACCAATGCTTCTTGTCTTCTTGCTTATGACATACAGCAAGTTCAAGTTTGGATTCTAGTTTAAACAATTAAGCTTGCTTCCATTGTTTTGTCTTCTTGTTTGTCAATCACGCCACCACTTCAAGAAACAAAGCAAAGCTGTACCTATATGTGCCAGAACGAGCATAATTAGCTATAATGAGCCACGCTCATGGTACCGCCAGAGGTACCGACTCCCACCAAGGGGGTAACCTGTGAAGGCACGGCCAGGCGGGCTACCGCTCGAACCCTGGACCTCCCCCAGATCACCGCTGATGCGCCGCCACGCACCGCGTCAAGATGGCATTAGAAGCTCCAGATGCTGGAAATCGAAACACATCAGTCCCATATCGGAAACAAGAAGAAGATCAACCTCTTCCTCACCTATAAAAGGTTCTCTCCTCTCTCCTCATTAATTACGCAATTACTACTCATTTATTGTAATGCTGCTTGTATACAGTGACTGACTTAGGCATCAGAGAAGTGAAGACAGCCAAGGTTTTAAATATTGGTATTTTCATATCTATCGGTACTTTGAAAAAGGGAGATATCGGATATATCGGGGATACAGTGTACGAAAATATCGTTTTTGAAAAAAGTCAATTTATTAGAAATTTAGAACTACATATAAATACAGATGAATGTAAACTTCATCTATATCCAAAAAGAGACTCTAGGCGGTTGAAAAGCCGCTCTCTGGTCTACAAAAATGCAATAATCAGCCCAAGACATATGACCCATATAATGCGAATTGTAGTGATGAACATGATAGTTATAGATCTCTTTAGAGCTGCCGACTGTTTCCCTTATAAGGGGATAATAAGGATGAACCCAACTAGATGACTGATCATATACTTCTCCATATTGATTATAACCATAAGCATCATAACCAAATTGATCGTTGCCTTCATGAGATTCATTTGAGATCCCACTGCGCTCTGTGCCTAAACTGATAGAGTCAAAACTTAAGGCAATTGAAGAAACATCAGATGGGGTACTTTGATCATCAGTTGCACCTCTAGTCCTCCTCCCATATCGGGTCTTCTCTTGAGCACCATGACCAGCTGTTTTCACTCCGTGGTCTTCATCTTGGGTGGCATGATCAAAATTACCTTCACAGGTAAATTGGAATCCTCCATCCACAGAAGATTGTCCATATTCATATCTTTCACCTCCACTACCTGTTCCGCTTCCACCCTCCCCACCATCATCAGAACTATCTGGAGTTGCTGTACCACCCTACGCATCATCACCATATGAATTATCTTCTGGGTTTTTAACAACTTCTTCAGATAAGACTCTCTCTACGTTGATTCCAGCATTAGTTGCAGTTTCTACAACTTGCGGAAGAGGTCTTCCAGCTTCATCATCAAGGTGTGCAGGCATAATCCAATCATGAAGTGGATCAATGCCATTATCAAGCGGGTCGCTTGCAACATGAAGTAGATCTATATAGTTGTTTTCATTGACCACATTATTCTTTGCCTGTTTATCTCGCAGCCGCAGCTTCATGTTGTAGTAACAGTATACAAGCTTTTCCAACTTCTGATATGCCAAACGGTTCCTTTGCTTGGTATGAATAATAGCAAATGTACTCCATTTTCTCTCACACGCAGAAGAAGAAGCCGTTTGTGCCGAAATACGCATTGCAATTTTCTGCATGTTTGGTGCAGAATACCCAAATTGTGTCCACCAATCAGCTGTAAAGCTAGTACAATGAGTTACTACTATAATAGATCAACATTTTCTATTAAAGAAATTATATGTGTGTGTTTTAATGTATACATATACGGATATACCACAAACCTGTATTTCTGGTTTCTCTTGTTTTTCTTGCTATGGTTGACCCAAATGATTCCTTTGCATCTCTAAAGCATACAATCTGCATTAACCATTTGAAAGACAGTCATTTCTAATCCCAAATATTTTTAAGGTTGTCATCAATAAGAAGTTACCTCATCCACAAATGTATCTGCAATTTCTCCATTTATGTTAAATTGTTCGACAACTGTTGCCAGAGAGTTTGTGAAGCGTGGGCTATAACCAACATCATGTCAATAATGAAAATTTGGGTTTAAGAAATGTGCTACAAACAAGAAACCAAAAAGTTATATAATATAGATCTAACTAAGTAATTATCAAGATACAACCGTATTTCGAGATAGAGAAATAATACATGCTGCATGCAATGGTTGACTTAATGTGTTATCCCATCGATCATTGATGATTTTAAGCACCCATTTCTTTCCTCTCATCTGTGATATTTGTTGTTTCACTCTTTCAAACATTTCATATAATATGGGCATGGTTGGCTGAATTTCTGTGTCAACAATTCGAAGAATCTCATACAATGGCTTATAAATTTTATGGATTGCTTCCATGCCATCCCAAAATGTCCCATCGAGGACTCTTTTTTCTATCATTTTGCCATCTCTGGTCCTGCTCGCTGCATTTTCATTCCATGCGCTACTTGTAAACAATTTTCTCAAATCAGATTTCTTCTTCAAAATGTTGTCGATGGCAATGTGATTTGTCGTAAATCGAGTTTTACCCGGTCAAATCAAATCTCCCTTCGTGATGCTCCTCATTTCAGCCAGTACCCAACCATGATTGTAGATGTAGTTAGTTACACTTTGAGCCCATTTGACGACAGTGGAAACAGTCTCTTGCTTCCCGATATCTTCAAATATCAAATCGATGCAGTGGGCAGCACACGAGATCCAGAACAGCGGATATTTTTTCTGTAGTTCCCTTCCGACCTTTTTAAATGCTGATGCATTGTCAGTGACAATCTGGACAACATTTTCTGGTCCAACATCTTGGATAATCTCATCTAACAATAGTTCTATGTACTGAGCATTTTTTTTCATATGTGAAGCATCTACAGACTTCAAAAACACAGTTGAACCTTTTGAATACACCATGAAATTTAGAATAGACATTTTGGTTGGGCCAGTCCATCCATCACACATGATAGTGCATCCATATATTTTCCAGGTTTCTCTGTGAGTATCCACATACCTTTTCATTTATGTGTACTCATTCTCTAAGTAACGAGTCTGAATTTCATAGGAGGTAGGAAGCTTTACACCCGGACCTAAACAAGAAAATGATTTATTTTATAGGAATGTTCATTATATAAATTCTACTTAA
Source organism: Rosa lucieae (assembly GCA_024704745.1). Classification (NCBI taxonomy): domain Eukaryota; kingdom Viridiplantae; phylum Streptophyta; class Magnoliopsida; order Rosales; family Rosaceae; genus Rosa; species Rosa lucieae. Next base: position 42,652,811 of record CM045497.1, read on the forward strand.
CATAATTGTCCATGAAGAAATATGTAAACACAATATAATTTACCTAGATTTCCAGCTATAGTCAACATGTTTTGGAAATATGGAGAATCAGCTTTGTTAAAAGGGACAGCATCATATATGTGGTATTTGGACACCATTGTTGCCAATAGTTCTCTACCACCTTTTAGTAATGATTTAATTGTGCCTTGTTTTGATCGACTATCTTTTGATGGCATTGCTACTGGAGGCTTAGGAAATGAGTACCGATAGGTTTTTGATCGATCAACTTGTATATATTATACTTATATATATATATATATTATATATGTTTGATCTTTTTTTTTAGAAGTACTATAACGTAGTCTATATATATAATCATTATTTTTTATTTTTATAACGTAGAGAATTACTGAGTTTTTTTTTTTTTTACCTCAAATTTTACAGATATTTCTTCACTTTATCGGGATATATCGCAAATATCTAATATATCGGGGATATTTGAAGATGTCGGAGAAATTTCGCAGAAACGGTGACAGATAAGATATTTACCCTCATAAATATATCGGTCCGTCGAAAAAAGGAGATATCGGGGGATATATCGGAGATATCGCAGAGATTTTGAACCTTGAAGACAGCCCAACGCGGTCTCCCTCTGACGCCCTGTCTCTCGTGTTGCAGCAAACAGAAATCATCTAATCCTCGGAGTAACGGTCCGCTCACCGGACCCGCGTTAAGCGAAGGATTGGCTACCGCCGGACCAATCCTCGGAGTAACGGTCCGCTCACCGGACCCGCGTTAAGCGAAGGATTGGCTACCGCCGGACCTGAGTATCAACATTGGCGCCGTCTGTGGGAAGCCTTGAACAAAAGGACATCCCGCCACAATCACCATGACTAACGGTAGCGGGGAAGACACTGACGAGCAGGCAAATCATTCCCCAACCCACCATCCCAGCGGTAGGCATTAACCGCGCATTATTCACCACCCCGGTCAACCCCGGCGATGAGACAAACCCAGGTAGCAGCCGCCCGCCAGGCCAAGACCTCGCCTCCCTGTATGAGCTGGCATTGGCGGATCTTCACAAGGCAAACAGAGAGCGTGAACAAGAACGCAAGGAGAAGGCCGAGGCCCAAAAGCAAGTGGCCACGCTTGTGTCCCGCTTTGATGAGCTAAAGAAAACGCTGGAGGCAACCGCCAACCCGGCACGAAGTGAGCAGTCACGAAGCACCAGGCACAGCCGACCCGGCACAGGAGCATTGATACCAGCACCAGTCGTGCATATGCAAGTCCCGCTGCACCCACCAGAGCTAGCGGGAATGGGACCACCCCCTCTACCCCAGCTAATGTTGGAACAGGAGGCAGAGTCATCACTGCACACTCACCGCTCGAGACCTCGGGCAAGAACAGAGGGAAACCCACCCGCTCCCAGGCGAGTATCAGTTCAGCGGAGTACCAGGCTAGACCCCGCCGGCGATGCAACCGCTCAAATACTGGAAAGGATGCAACAATTGGAACAAAGGTTAATCCGGGCGGATCAGGAACTCCAGCACCAACTTCAAATCCACTTTTCGCGTCCAGGCCAGGACCATTTACCGCTGCAATTTTGCTGGCCGTCAGACCGACGTATGCAAAGACTCCAAAAATGTCACATTATAGCGGTAAGACTGATCCCTTCGTCCATATGGACACCTTCAAGAAAGTCACCAACAACAAGGGATTTGATGACGCCACCCTGTGCCACTTGTTCAGTGAAACGCTGGACAATGAAGCAATGAATTGGTTCTTCGAATGCCCACCGGGATCCATTGACTCATTCCAGGCATTATCGCACGCTTTCCTTTTCCGGTTTATCCTACTGTCCGCCGGGCACCACAACACAAGCCAATTGTTCAACGTCAAGCAGGGCACGGAGGAAACACTGAAGGCGTTCGTCACAAGGTGGCGAGCGGCGGCATCTCAATGCCGTGATCTTGATAAAACAATGGCTTCGGCGGCTTTTAAGCAGGGACTCCTCAAAGGGCCATTTCTCTATCACCTCAACTACAATCATCCAAATGCGGTATACGATCACCTCATGAGTGAGGCGGTCATTCATGCCCAAGCAAAATTCATCACATATGGAGAGACCCCACCGCCACCAGCAGCATTGGCAAAGTCAGTACAACCCTCCTCCAGTCAGCAGGGGATCGCTAACAAAACCTCCAACACTCCTCCACTGACAAAAAGCGGGAATGGCAGCAGGGCCAGTACCAAAACAAGCGACAGAAGGACCAACACTATAAGGGAAACCGCCCATCCCATGGGGACAACCGCAACAAACATGCGGAGTCTTCCCAGCGGTATGCAGTGTTCACAGTCCTCACGGCCTCGTATGAAGAAATATACAATCAGTGCAAGGATCATATCCCACCGCCACCCCCGGGGAAGTACCCAAAAACAGGAAAGCCAAGAAACACCGGCAGGTGGTGCAAATACCACGAAGACAGCGGTCACAATACCAACAGCTGCAACGCCCTCAAAACGGCCATTGAGACCTTGTACCGTGACGGTAAGCTTGAGCAGTTCAAGGTACTCCAACCGCCACCTGTGATAGCCGAGATTGAGCCCATGGGCCGCATCAACACCATCGACGGAGGTGCTCCAATCACCAACATGTCTCACAGAGCTAGAAAGCGTTATGCGCGAGCTAATCACCCAAAGGAAGTCTGCAACATCCGCTATGAAAGATCTGCCAAACTCCCAAGGGCTGGTTGGGAGCCTATTACCTTCTCAGAGGAGGAGGAACGCGGAGTGCATCTGCCCCATGACGATCCTTTCTTGATCGACGCCATTCTCGGCAAAATGTCAGTGGGAAGAATCCTGGTTGATAGCGGGTCCGCTGTCAACGTTATATTCAGTGATTGTTACAACGACCTTAAGTGGAACAAAAAATTGCTCCAAGATCATGAACCATTGCTCAGCTTCTCCGGTGACGTCACGCAACCTCTGGGTTCTGACTATATGCGGCTAGTTATCGGTACTAGTCCATGTATGGCCGAAATACATACGGAGTTCATAATTGTCGATTGTTTAAGCTCATATAACGCCATCATTGGTTGGCCAGCGCTCAACAAACTCAAATGCATCATTGCCGGGTACATGCTGCTCATGAAATTCCCCACACCCAACGGCACAGGCTGTGTCAAGGGAAGTCAATAGTTGGCACGCCAGTGTTATTCTACTACCATAGCACAATCAACCCGCCGCCATGAAATCCTAGTTGTAGGCAGTCAGGCACCGCCACCAAACATTTTTGAGGACCCTAGGGAAGAGGAAAAGAAGTACGTAAGGAAGGAGCCGGTCAACCCAGAAACATCACTGAGGGACCCAGAAACATCACTGAGGGTTGTCAGCATCTCTGATGAGCACCCTGAGCGGACAGTCCGCATAGGCGCTCAATTACACAGAGAGCTGGTGGCGGATCTCACTCAGTTCCTACGTGACAACGCTACGGTCTTTGCCTGGTCATATGCAGACATGCCAGGTATCTCCCCTGAAATCATCTCACACAAGTTGAGCATCAAACCATCCTTCTACCCTATCAAACAGAAACGCAGAGCCTTCGACGAAGAGAAGTACCGTGCTATAAGAGAAGAGGTTGCCAAGCTCCAGGGCATTGGGTTCATTCACCAGGTCATCTATCCCCAGTGGATTTCCAACCTGGTTATGGTCAAAAAGGCTAGCGGCAGGTGGAGGATGTGCGCCGGCTTCAAAAATCTTAACAAGGCATGCCCGAAAGACAGCTTCCCACTACCCTGCATCGATCAACTCGTCAATGCAACCGCCGGACACGAGCTCCTTAGCATGACGGATGCGTTCTCCCGCCATAACCAGATCAGGATGCATCCCGACGACCAAGAGTGCACCACCTTCACCACCGACAAAGGCTTGTACTGTTACAATGTGATGCCTTTCGGTTTGAAGAATGCAGGAGCAACTTATCAGCGACTGATGAACGCCATGTTCGAGGAACATCTAGGCAAGATAATCGAGGTCTACGTAGACGACATGTTGGTCAAGAGTATTAAAGCCAGCGGACATGTGGCAAACTTAAAAATCATAGTAACCATCCTCCTGACTTATGATATGCGCCTCAACCCAGAAAAATGTTTCTTTGGCGTCACCGCCAGCAAATTTCTGGGGTATATTGTCAGTGAGCGGGGCATCGAGGCCAACCCTGACAAGGTGCAAGCCATCCTCAACTTAAAAGACCCGGAGTGGAAGGTGCACGTCCAGTGCCTCCAGGGCAAGCTAACCGCCCTGTCTCGATTCATCTCCAGACTGACCGACAGGTGCGCCCCATTTTTCAAAGTCCTTAAGACAACACACAAGAAGGTCATCGATTGGAACCCAGAGTGCCAGGCGGAGTTCCAAGGCCTGAAGGAATACCTGGCGGCAGTTCCACTCCTCTCCATTCCTGTGCAAGGAGAAACATTATACATTTACTTAGCGGTATCTCAGTCAGCAGTGAGCTGTGCCATAATCCGGCGGGAGGGCCAGGATGAGCTCCCGGTGTTCTATGCCGGTAGGGGCATGAACGGAGCAAAAACACGGTATCCTCCCTTGGAGCAGCTTGCTCTCGCACTCATCGTTGCCGCCAGACGTCTCCGCCAGTACTTCCAAGCCCATACAATCCATGTGTTAACCAATCAGCCACTGAGACAAGTAATGCAGAACCCTGAACATTCGGGGCGCCTCAGCAAGTGGGCCATCGAGCTTAGCGAGTTTGACATAGATTACAAACCACGAACCGCCATGAAGGGCCAAGCGGTGGCAGACTTCATTGCTGAGCTCACCGAGCGTCAGCCCGAATCCAACATAGATCTACCGCCCGGAAAGGAAATGGTAACAGCCGAGGAGCCGGCCCCCCAACAATCAGACTGGAACCTACACGTGGACGGTTCAGCTTGCTCCAAGGCCAGCGGCGCCGGAATCATCTTAACAGGACCAGGGGGTCTTAGCGTCGAATACGCGCTGAAATTCAACTTCAAAGCTTCCAACAACATGGCGGAATATGAGGCACTCATTGCCGGCCTGCTCCTCGCCATTGATTCAGGGGCTGACAGTGTCAACATCTTCAGCGACTCCCAGTTGGTCGTTAACCAGGTCAACGACAGCTTTCAAGCCAAGGACCAGCAGTTAGCGGCATACTTAGGGTACGCCAAGACGCTGCTAAAAAAATTCAAGTTCCACACCATCACACAAATCCCCAGGGAAAAGAACGTCAAGGCTTATTCATTAGCAAGACTGGCAACTACCGAGCCACACCAGAGTCCAGCGGACACAAGAGTAGAGTCTCTGGACAGGCCAAGTATCACAAAAACCTTGGCGGAGATCTTTCACATTGAGGCCAATCCTAGCTGGATGGACGAAATTATTCAGTACAAACGCAACGGGACATTGCCAGAGGACAAGATCAAGGCGCGACAGCTCCAGCGGAGAGCAACCCGTTACAACATGCAGAGCGGCAAACTTTACCGCTAAGGATTCACTCACCCCAACCTCCGCTGTCTAACCCCAGAGGAGGGAAAGGTCGTGCTGGCAACAATACATGGCGGGGAATGCGGAAATCATTCAGGCGCCAGATCCTTGGCTAATCGCACAATGTGACAAGGCTACTTTTGGCCTACGCTTGGTGATGACGCCTGGCGGATATCAAAATCTTGTCACAAATGCCAACAATATGCTGATCTTCCACATGCCCCGGCGGAACCTCTGTCAGTTATCGTCGGTCCCTGGATTCACTCAACGTGGGGCCTGGACTTGATGGGAAAATTCCAAACCGTCAAAGGTCAGTTCAAATACATCATTGTCGCCATCGACTACAACAGTAAATGGATAGAGGCAGAGCCCCTGACGACAATAACTACCGCCAAGGTAATTCACTTCCTCTGAAAGAACATCTACTGCCGATACGGTGTCCCACATGCAATCATCACAGACAACGGCACACAGTTCAACAATAAGGAACTCATCTCTTTCACCGCCAACCTGGGCACCAAGATGCGTTTTGCATCAGTCGCTCACCCCCAAACCAAAAGGCCAGGTCGAGGCGGCAAACAAGATAGTCAAGAAGCTGTTGCAGAAGAAGCTCGATAGGGCCAAGGGTTTGTGGGCGGAGAAGCTCCCGGAAGTTCTATGGGCCATCAGGACAACCCCAACTTCCACCACAGGTGAAACCCCCTTTTGTATGATGTTCGGAACTGAGGCCGTCCTGCCTATCGAGGTAACCCAACCAACCGCTAGGGTCGAAGGCTACTGCCCCAAGACCAACAGCGACGACATTAACCTCGACAGGATCTCCTAGAGGAAAAATGAGACGCAGCCCATTTGCGCAATCTCCAGAACAAGCGACGGGTATCACGTTTCTACAACACCAGGGTCAAAGCCCGCAACCTCCAACTAGGAGACTGGGTAATGAAAGAAGTCATACCACCGCCAACAAAACTCCGCCCAACTTGGGAAGGTCCATACAAAATTGTAGAGGTCGCGATCCCAGGCACCTTCTACTTAATGGACAAGGATGGCGTCACAACGACCCACCCCTGGAATACCGAGCACCTTCGGTATTACTACAAATAGCCATACTGCTACCCAAGAGCATCTTGACTTAGCTAAATTTTTGTTCAATATTTAGCTAAGGGAAGCTACCCAACGGGTACGACCCCGCTTTTGTAAACGCTGTTCAGACAGCTATCAATGAAACGAGGAATTATTCAAACCATTGTTACCAAGTCCAGCACTGGGGGCAACTAGCAACGCCAGTCAGCGGACTACGTCGGCTACATTGTGCACTTGGACCAATTTTAATTCCTTTAATGTTTCATTCATGGCAAAAAAAAAAAAAAAATTGTCAAGACCCCTAGCGGTACACGCATCGTCACAAACAAAAGAAGAAAAAAAAAACAGAGTATAGGAGCTTAGGTTCCAAAATTTCATTTATATCCCAAAGAGAATTACATGAAATATTTATGCCTCAACGGCTACAAAAACTTTACTACTCCAACTTTCAGGGGTTGGCGGGGTTGGCAAGGTCGGCTCCGCTACCTTCAGCATCTCCACTGGCGGCCTGCGGCAGATGTGAAAGGCTCGTCTGGTCAGACCCTCGGGCTGTGGGACTGGGGGTCTCTACTGTGCCATCCGCCCGGGTGTGGGCCGCTAAGAACCCAGCGCGAGACACCTCGGACTGAGTAGGCGTCCGCTGAGAGTCGCCCTCTGGAAGTCCGCCACTCTCCCCGCTACCCGAGCGGGCTCCTTCAACATGACTGGGGGCGGCAGTGGGGGCGGTACTTGTTGTCGGCGGAGCTTCCTTAGATGGCTGCACGACCTGCATCGACGTTTTCGCCCAGTCGATGGCGCCCCTCTGCTGCAGCATCTCCACATTAGCTAGGGCACCGGCCTTCGCTACTTCGGTCAGTGCCTTCTTGTACTCCGCCGACTGCTTGTATGACTCAACAGCGGCGGCCGCAGCACGGCCCCCCTCAGCTTCCAAGCGAGCGACTTCACCCTCTAGCCACTTGATCTCAGCCTGTTTGGCGGCGGACTCCCCCCGAAGGATCTCAACTTTCTTCTCCTTGGCGGCCACCCGATCCCGCAGCAGGGACATGTCTTGCTCCAGCTTGGCGAACTGTTCGTTCCGCTCCAAGTGCCGCTCAATGGCAACGTTCAGCTTGCCACGGGCGTCTGCCGCATCGCAATCGACCTTTGTCAAGTGTCGCTCGACATCAGCCAACTTTTCCTGGGCCTTCCCCAAGTCCCTCTGGAGGACCACCACTTCCTCCCTGAGCTCCCGCTCAACCAGGGACTGTTTTGACGCCGCCTAGAACATCTCATGTAGCCCAACGGCGACGTGCCCAAAGGCTGTGCTGAAGGGCGATTCGCTGACGGCGGTCAACCGAACAACCCCCTCCAAGCCGCCGAACCCCAGCCGCTCGCAGAGGTGTTACAGGAACTCCCGTTCACCGTCGTTGAGGAACTCGACGTAAGCGGCAAATGAGTCCAAGCCACTCGTACCCACCGCTGTCGCCACATCAGCGGGAGCCTCGGGCGGAGCCTGCCTTGACTTCTTCAGCTGCTCCCGGGCCCCGGTTACCTTCACCTCTTCCTCTTCCCCGCCCGAGTCGAGTTGACGGCGTTTTCGTTGAAGGGTCCGCGTACCTCCAGTAGCGGCAGGCCTCGCATCCCCCGTCGACGGCTCCAACCCCGCTATGGTGACACCCTCCGTTGGGCGCACCGCTTTCTTCGGCACCCAGCGCCGTATCGCCGGCGCTCTCTCTTTCCGCGGCGCCGCCTCGCTCGACATGCCGGTCCCCGCCTAAACAGCAGGCAACCCGTCACCACCAAGGTGGGAGTGGTGCGGCATTGGCAGCACCACCGAGACTTCGGACGGGCTCAGCGCCAGCGTTTCCGGGTTCACCAGAGTCTTCTGAGCCGCCAGCCCAGACGCGTACATGGATTCCAGGAAGTTGTTGATTTCAGCACGGTCCATGGCTTTAGCGAAGGCGTCACGGCTCGCTTCGTTCCCCGGCGAAGTTTCTAAAAAAAAAAAAAAAAGTAACAAACCAATCAGCATGACAATATCACTAAGGCTGTGATCTAGCGAGAAGGGTACTTACCAACGGCACGAGTCAGTCGCTGATCCACCAGCAACTCGCAGCCTGTAAGGAGACGGAAGTCCAGCAAATTGCGATTCCACCAGCAACCTCTGATGCGTGCCACGCGGTACTCTTCCTCACGAGTCAGGTTATACCGCAACCCCGCTGCACAAAAAAGGTCATTGTCAGTACCGAGTACAAGGCTATAAAAAAAAATAAAAAAAATAAAAAACGGGAACCCCGCCAGTCGTGTTCAGCGGAAGCGGCAAACAACCTCGGATGGGCTGAAACTCCGACTTAATTCTAAACGTCGGCTCCCCCTCGTTGGACCCCACTTGGTACTCCCACCCCGCCGTGGCAATACAGAAGGAACCCCGCCAGTACGACATCGAGTCCCTCAGGTTCTCGATCAGCTTCGGCGCTCCTTGGCGACGACTGAGGTTTACTTGCCCTCTACAACCCTGGCGCTTCACGTACACCAGTTCGTAGAAATGTAATACCTCCGCCACGGTCGGTCCTTCGCAACCAGACAACCGCCACAACGAGTTCAGCGCCAGCAGCAACCGCGACATGTTGGGGCACACTTGCCCAAAGGCGATGTCGAACTCGCACACCAGGATCTGTAGGTTGGGCACCAGCGGGAAGGTCACTCCCTCGCGGAATATAGCCTCGTGCACCGCGGCGTGGCCCACTGGCAGGATTGAAGCCTTCTCCTCTACCGTCGGCGGACGCAGCTTCACCGCGCCGGGCAACCGGAACACCCGCTTCAGCTGGTTGACGGCAACAGCGGTCATCCTACCTCCCGCCTCGTCTACGGAGGTGCCGTCCTCGAACACCCACGCCGACTCGGTATCCTCCCCCGCTACACTTCCCCCGCCAGCAGAACCGCTGGCGGCACTATTGCTTTCTAGGTGCTCTTCGTGCAAAGTGTGGGCAGCGGCAGCCTCCCCCGCCCTAGAACTCTCCGGACGCGATGCACGACCCATAACTGTGTCCCACGGAATGGTCTGTAGCGGCTCGACCTCTAGCGGTTCTGGCAGTGAGGTTCCTGCACCGGCAGACGGACGCAACGAGTCAATAAAATTTCTATCCGCCGCGCTGAACGACACTTCAGATCCGGAATCCTCACTGCTCGAAATCTCTATGACGTCGGCCATCCCAAAACCCTAAAACCCAAATCGGTTAGCTCACACAAGATCTAACTTATCCCTATATCAGTCAGTACCCAAGAACATCAACAATACTCAACCTAGAAAATACCAAAACAAGAACAAACGCACTCAAACCCAGATTCAACCACCTATAAAATCCCTAAAAACCCCAATTCTGTCAAATACAGCAATCCATCCCCAAACCCACTCTCACACCCTCACAGCAAGTCAACAAAGGACATATCCCAGGAACACCCAAAACCCAAACGCCATGGCAGACACCCAATGAAACAGGGATATAAGTCAGAATACCAACCTCAATGATGGCGTCTCTGACAGCAGTGTGAGCACTAGTCTTCAGAGTCGGAGGTCGTCGGTTCTTCCACGTACGAAAACTCGACAATATCGCCTCAACTCTCTTCTCCGATCTCAGACGCAGAAAGCTTGAAGACGACGAAGCACAGTTCAAAGTTTAGAGCAGTATCAAACATGCCAACTTCCCCCCCCCCTTTTATGTCAACATCAAACAGTCCTACGCCGTCCATTGAAAAACGACATCAACTGTCAGCCGTACAAGTGTCCCACAACTACAGTTACTCTCCGGATTAACCGAGGCGTCGCCTCGGTTACGAAATCCATCATTACTATCATTAATGGCGAGGAGACGGCTAGGCATAGGAGGCACGCCTCCGCATGTTAACCCTTTAGGAGTTTGCCACGTGTCAACCACCATCAGGCGAGGCGTCTGGAAGAAGCCACAACTTTTGGGAGGAAAAAACCCCGCTAGCGGAACTTCTCACTCGTCATTTTCCAAGAGTCGAAGTCCGTTGAGCGAAACCCCGCTAGCGGAACTTCTCACTCGTCATCTTCCAAGAGTCGAAGTCCGTTGAGCGAAACCCCGCTAGCGGAACTTCTCACTCGTCATCTTCCAAGTGTCGTAGTCCGTTGAGCGAAACCCAGCTAGCGGAACTTCTCACTCGTCATCTTCCAAGTGTCGAAGTCCGTTGAGCGAAACCCCGCTAGTGGAACTTCTCACTTGTCATCTTCCAAGTGTCGAAGTCCGCTGAGCGAAACCCCTCTAGCGGAACTTCTCACTTGTCATCTTCCAAGTGTCGAAGTCCGCTGAGCGAAACCCCGCCAGTGGAACTTCTCACTTGACACCTGTCAAAATCTCCTATGAGTGGATCCCCGCTAGGAAACTTCCACTTGTCAATTTGCAAGAGGCAGCCTCAGCTATACGTGGCACTGCCTGCAGAACCCCCTCCATCTTGCAAACCCTGTGAGTTGCTGAGCGCAACTCCGCTCACTAACTACCACCAAACACGTCTAAGCGACGCTGTTTCCTGCTACATCCAGCGGGGGGTATCCGCCAGAGGAGAATCCCGAGGCTACGCCTCACTCTGACAACGACCGCCATGCGGCATTACAGTCAGATCGTCCCTACGGGACACGGGGACTTGTCAACAGTCTACGACAAACCTGATCAGGTACATTGACCCCCGTCACCCTGGTACTAAGTTTGGGCTCGCTACCCAACACTCTCTGCTCCGCGCAGCTTCCCCTCAACAAACAATTTGTCGACCATCCGGAGGTCCGTCTTGGCTAGGGAGTGGGGGACTCCCTGGCGGGCCTAGCAAGGGCCCACCCGAAAGGGTATAAAGCATTCGCTCAGTAAATCCATGGTTAACAACGCACTGACGCTAATTATGCTGTTGCAAGTCTAGCGGAAGTAACGCTTCACACCGCCGATCAACTCCCCAACCAAGATTGCCCTCCTTGACTGGGGACTTGGGGGACTTGTACCTACATGTGCCAGAACGAGCATAATTAGCTATAATGAGCCACGCTCATGGTACCGCCAGAGGTACCGACTCCCACCAAGGGGGTAACTTGTGAAGGCACAGCCAGGCGGGCTACCGTTCGAACCCTGGACCTCCCCCAGATCACCACTGACGCGCCGCCATGCGCCACGTCAAGATGGCATCAGAAGCTCCAGACGCTGGAAATCGAAACACATCAGTCCCACATCGGAAACAAGAAGAAGATCAACCTCTTCCTCAACTATAAAAGGTTCTCTCCTCTCTCCTCATTAATTACGCAATTAGTACTCATTTATTGTAATGCTGCTTGTATACAGTGACTGACTTAGGCATCGGAGAAGTGAAGACCACCCAACGCGGTCTCCCTCTGACGCCCTGTCTCTCGTGTTGCAGCAAACGGAAATCATCTAATCCTCGGAGTAGCGGTCCGCTCACCGGACCCGCGTTAAGCGAAGGATCAGCTACCGCCGGACTTGAGCATCAACAAAAGCTTAATTAATCTTTCTTTTGCTTCTGAGCATCTGGACCTTGTCCAGTCCCTTTTGTATTTCTTTAATATAAACTCTTTTGCAGGTTTCCATTATTTCACCAACGCCAAGCTTTGTCATGCAATTTTGTTTGAAACGTGGTCGTAAAGGATGAGACTTTGAGAGACAGACTTTTGTTCGTCTCAATTTCTATTTGCTGACTATAGCTTCGACATTGGCTTCAAGGAATATTTGTGTGATGGTCATGACCATCCATGACTTTGGCTGTTCGTGAACAACCTCCGTTAAAGCGATAACAGCGTCATCCTTTGGGGGAATTTAGCATTGAGCTGGGCTGTTCATGAACAACCAAATATTTCAATGCGTTAAGCTTGCATCACCATTTGGGAGGGATTTTGAGCATGAAACTCGGCTGTTCATGAACAACCGCTCTTGTTTCAATGCTTCAGGCCTCGGAGCATTTGGGAGCAGCAAGAACATCATTTTGATGAGCTTAGGAGAACTCTAATAATTGTGATCGTTCATGAACGGCCTATTAGAGTTTTGGAGGGCCACAAGACATATGAGGATCACTTGGAGAAGGTTGTATCACAGGGAAGGCAGACTTGTTTTTCCTGTCATTTACATCATATGGGAAATTTTGTCTATGAAAAATTAACCATAATGTAGCCTTATACCTGCAGACTTTCTTCCTCTTTCTCTTGTAAGTAAACGTAGCTTCTCTGCGTAGTTGTACCTCTTTTTCCTCTTTCCGCTCTCTGTATTTATGCTCTGTAACTTTTTCTCCTCTGCTGCCGGTATCTTTGTATTTCTCTCCCCCCTCTGTCCTTTTTTGCTCAGTGTTTTCTGCCCTCCTCTATGTACTTTTCTGCTCTATTTCTTCCCTCTCTGTATTTCTATTATGCTCTCTTCTTTTCCTCCTCCATTAGTGTAGTAGCTCCTTTTATAGGGGAGTAATGGATGAGGTAGAGTTGAGGATGACCCCGATTTGAATTTGAACTGATTTGATATTCAAAATCGGTTTCACCAAGTTTGGTGTTGAGATTTGAATTGATGACAGCTAGCTTGGCTTTGATCTTATCATAATTGAAAAGTCCAACTAACCATCTTGGACGTTAATTTGCATGCATGAGCCAAACAACTTTGAAATTTAAAAACTGCATTATCTCTTCCAACTTTGACCGTGGTTAACCTCATCAGCTTCCTCTTCTTTTGTTTTGGATGATGTACCTGACTACCTGGCCTCTTCTTTTGTCTAAACTTGCTTTTTGTTTGCTTTTGTTACTTTGTCTTGCAACTAATCTTGAAGTCACCATTTCATGCATAATTAACTCCATTACGGCAACTTGAGTGCTATCATTTGAATTCCCCAAGATTAACATAATATTATCATGAGGAATAATTGAGCAAATCCACCTCCTAAACTTGGACGTCGCTTTTTCTTCTTCTTTTTTTTCTTGTAATCCACCAGCAATTTTGGGCTTTGTGATTTTTTTTGTTTCAACACTGTGTTGTATGTGACTATGTCTGTACCTCTGTATGTAGTTTGTAACTAATTAGTTGAATAATAGAAAGAAGATAAAGGTTCAATTATTCAAATGAGGCCAAATGACATTGCAGAAGGAAGTTAAGACCTCTTCCACAAGTTGTAGAAACTGCAACTAATGCTGGAATCAACGTAGAGAGAATCTTATTTGAAGAAGTTGTTAAAACCCTAGAAGATAATTCAGATAGTGATGATGCGTGGGGTGGTACAGCAACTCCAGATAGTTATGATGATGGTGGAGAGGGTGGAAGAGGAACAAGTGGTGGAGGTGAAAGATATAAATATAGACAATCTTCTGTGGATGGAGGATTAAACCAATTTACCTGTGAAGGTAATTTTGATCATACCACCCAAGATGAAAACCACAGAGTGAGAACAACTGGTCATGGTGCTCAAGAGAATACCCGATATGGGAGGAGGACTAGAGGTGCAATTGATGATCAAAGTACCCCATCTGATGTTTCTTCAATTGCCTTAAGTTTTGACTCTATCAGTTTAGGCACAGAGCACAGTGCACAGTGGGATCTCAAATGAATCTCATGAAGGCAACAATCAATTTGGTTATGATGCTTATGGATATAATCAATATGGAGAAGTATATGATCAGTCATCTAGTTTAGTTCATCCTTATTATCCCCTTATAAGGGAAACAGTCGACAGCTCTAAAAAGATCTATAACTATCATGTTCATCACTACAATTCGCACTATATGGGTCATATGTTTTGGTCTGATTATTGCATTTTCGTAGACCAGCGAGCGGCTTTTCAACTGCCTAGAGTCTCTTTTTGGATGTAGATGAAGTTGACATTCATATATATATATATATATATATATTTATATATAATTCTAAATTTCTAATAAATTGACTTTTTTCAAAAACGACATTTTGTTATCTTGTATCACCGATATATCCTTGATATTTCTGATATCTCCCTTTTTCAAAGTACCGATAGATATGAAGATACCGATATTTAAAACCTTGCTTGAGGAAGGGTGGGGAAGATGTCGATACAGCAAAGATTCTTGGCTTTGGATTGGAGGCCGGAGGAATAGTCAAGTGCCTTTGCATAATTTGCCCTTCCTTAACAGTTTTATACGATTCTTGTCTATAATTTTGTCCTCGTCTTTGCTTGTATTCATGATTTCATGGCTATGGATATGGCGGGTCATCTTCAATGTAGAGGACTCTGGAGGTGTTTTAGTAAAATAAAAACTTTAAGTGTTGATTTTTATCTTAAATGAAAAAGAATAAAACAGGAAGACATGCGGAAAATTATTAGAATTAAGATGATGATGTGGCGCATGCCACCATATTTGGTATAGATTTTTTGTATAACATTTTGGGATCTTAAGTATTTTCCTTAGGAAAATGGTTACTGTTGCAAGGTAAAATAGGAAGGAAAATGAATCCTTCCATTCTCCTAATTAAGGAACCATTTTCCTTTCTCATTTCCTAACATTTATTACATTTTTCTAACATTTATGGGACTGTGACCACTTTTGGGCAAAAAATTGCCCACTTACTCCACCAAGAGTTTTTTAACCTCGTTTACCCAATCCAACAGTATTTGACAGTATTACCCTCATTTTAATTTATAAATTACACTCATATTTCTCTCTCTCTCTCTCTCTTCCCTCCCCTCTGCGATTTATTCTCTCTCTCTCTCTTTCCCCCTCACCGAATTCTTCTCTCACCGGAGACTGACTCCGGCAACGCCGTCATTCCGCCATCCCCGCCGCGCCAAATAAAAGCGCCGCCTCCTCCAAGCAATTTGATCCCCAGCTTGGATCTGTGAAACCCAGCCAGATCGGATCAGTCCGATCCGATGCGATCCAGGCCGCCACAGATACGACGTCGCCCGGCAACCCTCGAACCTGCACCTCCAAGCCACTCCACCAATGAGTACAGCGAGGCAGCAAACCAAACCCAACTACCAACTCGATCTTCCCCTTCCAGCCAGCCACCGTGATCTCATCGACCGGAACAACCATGTCAATCGAGGAACCCGGCCTCGCACCAGACCCATACGTAGTCCACAAGGCCCGTCCGCCAATCCGACACCGATCCCAACCTGATTTGCCCACGCCCCGACAGCTCCTCCACCGGCCTCACACTCCGGTGGGTGCCCAGAGCAATTTCTGGGTGCCCATATCACTAGGGGGCAATAAAGCCTTAATCAGCTTCTTGCAATTTCAGACATTGTGATTATCTATTTGGGTCAATTGGATATGTAAACTTGACTTGTATTGATCGGAATTATGTTTATTGGAGGGGAGTAATATAATTATTGGGAGGCAGTAGACACATTATTGGCCCCCAGTAGACTTTGATACGAGGGACAGGGATCACTATAGTGTGGTGTTTTGATAAGTTACATATTGTTTTCTGTGTATTAAAGTCAAATTATCTGTGAATCCTACAAAAAGGTGCATTTTTGGTGGTCTATTGGGAGGCAGTAGAGACTTTGGACTTTGTATTGGGGGCAATAATATGATTATTAGGAACCAATAATATGATTATAAATTGATCAATTGTGCCTGTAGTGTATTCATTTTGGTTTTGGGAGTTCATACAATTCACTGAACGGCAATAATATGATTTTTGGGAGGCAATAATATGATTATTGGGGGGCAATAATATGGTTACTGGGTATTATTAGTGACCGGTCGCCGGAATCCGGTCACCGGATTTCGGTCACCGTTCGCCGGATTCCGATCACCGGTCGCCGGTGGCTGGAGGCCGGCAAGGTGTCTCTAAGTGAAAAAGAAGGAGAATGCAAAAAAGTCTAAAAAAAAAAATAAAAAAAAATTAATTGGGTAAAGGGGAAATAATCCCTTAGAGTGTTTTGGGTAAATGAGGTTAAAAAACAGTTTGTGGAGTAAGTGGGCAATTTTTAGCTTAAAATCGGGTAAATGATCATTCCCCCCCCCCCCCCCCCCCCCCCCCCCCCAACATTTATTACACTATTTGTATGGTTAAAATAATTCTATAAAAAAAAAATACCAAGTTTCTTCAATTATACTATTAGTTATTGATTCCATTCCTTACTATTACCAAACACATTAGTATGAATCTTATATAATTTCCTTTTCCGATGGAAATACAACGGAACAACTTTCTTAAGAAATCTATTCCATGAACCAAACGAGGCCCAAGGGTATTTTAGGGAGATTATAGAGGTGTATTTAGCATTTTGTGTATTTGAAAAAGTAATTTGGAGGTCTAATAAGTAGAGAGGTCTAAATACTGATTTTGGAGGTATGAATAGAAACACCCTTAACATATATATTTCTTTGGCAGATGGCAATAACACAAAGTTTCTTCTTGTTTTTTCTAAATGAGTTTTGAATTTTTCAGTTAAAATTAGGGCCGCCACTTGGTCAATTTAAATCGGTTATAGGTATTTCCAATTTCAAAACTAAAAGCTTTCGGTTTCAAAATTAAGCTACTAATTACTAACCAAAATATTATTTATTCAATAATTTTTACCAAATTCGGTATTTCGATTTTCGGTATTAGCAACTTTACAATAAGTATTTGTTTAAACTATATACTAAAATAAATAATACTTTTTTTTACTCAAGTTTATAAATTGTCATAAGCTATGCGGTCATCTACTTATTTTTCAATTTCTTTGCACATATGCCATAGAGTTTAATCCATTTTCAGGAAAACTACTTATTTAACGATTTCCACCAGGTTAACCAACAATATACGACCTATTTTATCACCAATAGATAGCGCAATTATATTTGACCAAACCCTAAGCTTTTGCAGCAACCAAAGGTCAAGCCTTCTGATTTGGTACGAATGATCTCGCCCGACGATGGGTTGCCATCTAGGCTGGCCTCTGGGCTCTTTGATGTGTGTGGCCGACTGCTGGACGGTAGACTATTTGCTCAAGGACGACCCAAAGTCTTGGTAGAGGGTTTTGGCGGTGGATTCTAGTGGGAGATCGCTAAAAGCTGTGGTCAGATTGTCCAGAGTCGGATTTGCTTCCTGAGATGCCAGGGACACGGGTCATGGAGGTGACGCATCAATGGCGGCATGTGTCGAGTCATTTGATTATGTTTTTGTGACGGCAAAGGTCGCAGTGGAGGGGATCGAGGCTGCTTGGGTCATCGAGGCATGGTGCACGGCTGTGCACGTCATGGAGGCGTGGTCAGGCAGCACTGAAGCTGTGGTGTTGTCCAATTACAATATGGAGGTGATGATGACTGGGTTGGGCCAAAGCTAGTTTTGCTAGGCTTGTAGATGCTTTGAACTAATTTTTTGGGCTAGGGTTCTTTTGCTCTCTAGTCCTAAATTTTATGTTTTTTAGTTTTTCTAATTACATTAAGTTCCTTATATTAGGAAGTTAAGCATTTGTTGACAGGACCCGCCCCGAATTTCACCCCGAAGTCTGAAGTGGCCCTGCGAGGCCCACTTTAGAAGAAATTCTACCAAAAATTTGGCGGAACTTCCCCTAAAAGTAGGCTACCCAAAACCTGTAGGAAAACATTTACATTTCTAAATCATCCATCCTTATTCTCCTGGAGCCACCTGCTCTCCAAAACACAGCTCCAATTTCACATATAATTGTCTCAACCCCAATACAATATGATCCCACAGATTATCAGAGCAATGCTGTTGGCTATGCCTCGACTCCATGTACGCCCGACCTCAATTAACCTAGCCTACAAACTGGGCATTTGAAACCGAAGGGCCCAGGGGAAAGTAATTGAAAAACACGTTAGTGTGAGTGGACAAAAATTAATAATTATAAGAGAAGGGAAAAGGAAAAAGTCTTATACTTTCCCACAAATTTAAATTTATAAAATCTCGATGCATGCAACGTTTTATAAAATGTATTTCTTTAAACTCAAAAACTCGCGAAAAACATACCAGCCCCGCTGGTTAAGAGAAATCGGACTAGCCCCGCTAGTCAAGTAATAATATAAAAGTAGGGGAAAGAGATAGCCATACGAATGAGCCTCCCAGGCTCGGGTGATAGCCTTCCAGGCTAAACTACTCCCATATACTCCCGTTATATACCCACACGCCACTAAGTGTAGCGATTAGGATACTGGGCTTCAGCATTACTGTCACAAAGACAGTACCAGCGCCACAAAGGCGGACGGGCTTCGGTGATCCCATCACCTCGACACAAAAGCGGACGTATCAATGCTAGCAATGATGATAGTCACCCAAAGTATGGCAAAAGAAAATCCGAAAACCACATAAATCCATAAAACTTCCCCAACTCTCGTGAATGAATTTCCAAGGACGTGTCCCACACGCCAAGATAATCTCAAGTTCAAAAATAAATAGGAGATAAATAATAATAAAACATAATCTCCATAAATCGAAACAAAACCAATTCCAAGATCATCATCAAAGCATTCCCAATGCCAAAACTGAAAGTCGATAAATAAATATGAAGACTAACTCCATCGAAATTTCATTTCGAAAATCTCTTAAAAGTCTCAAATCGACGAATATAAATATAATATAAATAGTATAATTCCGGAAATCACATCGGAAATAAATAATTCGTCAAATAGGATTATAAATCATAACCAAATTCGGAAACAAATCACTATCGAAATCATTTATATGAGATAAAGCCAAATCAATCTCCGAAATTAAATCATATGCTCAAAATGTAATAAGATAATTAAATAGACCATACTTTAATAAATAAATGCATGCATCATTTATTTAAAAACAAAAGTCTACTCACAGTACTATTTAGGCGTTCACGCGTACAAGTTCCTTTGTCGAGCAATAGCTCGGTACGACGCCCTGTACATAAATATAATCCGTGAATAACTATTCTAATTAAATACGATTCTCAAAATCGAATCCTCATAAATCACCTCTCCAATTGTTTTTGGATTCAACCCACATTCTACCACTAATACCCTCGATTTACATATTCCACAACGAAAACAAGGGAAATCCGGCCGTCGGATTTCCCTAAATTCAATCACAAAATTCCGAACTTCGGAAAATCAGAAACAATTCCAAACTCTTCCAAAATTCACCAAACTTCACATACAAGCTCTACAACATTTATAGGATTTAATTAAGCTAAAACAGGAATTAAAAACCAACCCTACACGCCTCCACGCGCCACCCACAGTGGCAGCGCGTGGGCCCCATGCGCCGGTGACCACCACCTCCGATGACCACCAAATTTTGGCAGCACCACCTACTCAACAGACCCAACAATTTTCATAACTACAACATGTTCCAATTTTACCTTTAAGTGCTCCAAATCAGCTGGTGAAGAAAACCCAGAAAATCCATGTAACGTCCCGTACCTCAATTTACCAGTTTACTAGTCATTTGGACGGTAAACGACAATTACTTTCACTTTTTACTTTGATCCGATATTTTTAGTGGCCCTAAAAGTTGACTTTTTGTTCGGGTCAAAATTTGAGAAAATGTTCTTCATGAAAGTTGTAGAGGACGTTAAATTGAGCGCGTGCATATGTGGTACGTAAAAATCGGAGTTTGTATGTGAAAGTTATAGCCTAAATACTAAAGTTACTGTTCACAGTAACTTTCTATATATATATAAAGTTACCAGGGTAAGTTTCCATTTCGGGAAACCTACCCCCCGAGATTTCTCTCTGCTTCCCTCTTCCCCCGCGTCGCCGTCCCTTCTTCTTTTTCCGATTTCTTCACCGTCCGGCGTCCGATTACATGATTCCAGTTGTCCTTGGACCGTCTCTTCCTCCTCTACACGATGGTACCAGTGGGTATCGGCGATTTGGCCGGAAAACCCCGAATTTATGCAAGCATTGTTACTGTAGCAGTTTGCTTCTCCGGCGAAATTCTCCAGTTTCCGGCTATTTTCGGCGGTGAAATTGACTCTATAAGGAGCGCCTCGAGTCACTGATGATCTTCCCTCAAGACTTCAAGCTGAAATTTCCACTTTTGGAAACTAAATTTGAAGGATTTCCAAATTGGTGGGTTTGGACATTTCCGGGTTTGTGTTCATCTGCAAAATTGGAGCACTTCAAGGTATTTTCTCACTTGGTTACAGTTATGAAAAATGCTTAGAATGTTGAGATGATTCTGTGGTTGAAATTTGGTGGCCGGAGGAGGAGTTGGCCGCCGCATGAACAGTGCGGTGCGTGAACAGTGGTGGCGTTTAAACAGTAATTTAAATTATATTTTTTTAGCTAGTTAAATCTTATAATATTTGTAGAGGTTGAATATGTGAATTTGGTTGAAATTGGAGAAGTTTTTAATCAATTATGAATTTCCGGAATTTAGTATTCCATTATCGATTTACGAGAATCCGACCGTCGGATATCTCTCGGTTCTGACTTGGAACCTTTAAGATAACGAATTGGTATTAAAGGTAAAATTTGGGTTGAATCCGAGAAGAAGTGGAGAGATGATTTATAAGGATTTTATTTTGGGAATCGTATTTAATTGTTGAATAATTATTCACGGAATATAATTGTGTACAGGACGACGTACCGAGCTATTGCTCGATGACGAAACTTGAATGTGTGATCGTCAGAATAGTACTGTGAGTGGACTTTTGTTTTTAAGTAAATGATGCATGCATTTATTTTGAAATTATTGGTTTATTTAATTATTGTTTTATTTATCGAGCATAATATTTTGCCTTGCATTATAATTTTGACATTGTGTTTCCATATGAATTTCGGTTACGAATCTATTATGCTCGGATTTGGATTTATGATTTAATTTCGGAGATTAATTATACATGATTTTCAATTATGATTTGGAAATGGATTTTGAGCCTTCGATAAGTATCTCCGATATATGACTTTTATTTGAAAGCATGATTTTCGACGAATTATTTCCGAGGTGATTTCCGGAATTATACTACTTATATTATGTTTCTATTTGTCGATTTGAGATTTTATAAGAGATATTCGAAATGAGATTTCGATGGAGTTATATTTCTTATTTATTTATCGACTTTCGGTTTTGGCATTGGGAATGCCTTGATGATGATCTTGGAATTGGTTTTGTTTCGATTTATGGAGATTATCTTGGCGTGTGGGACACGTTGTTGGAAATTCATTTGCGAGAGTTGGGGAAGCTTTATGGATTTATGTGGTTTTCGGATTTTCTTTTGCCATACTTTGGGTGACTATTATCATTGCTATAATTGATCGTCCGCCTTTGTGGCGCTGGTTACTGTCTTTGTGACAATAATGCTGAAGCCCAGTATCCTAATCGCTACACATAGTGGCGTGTGGGTATATAACGGGAGTATATGAGAGTACTTTAGCCTGGGAGGCTATCACCCGAGCCTGGGAGGCTCATTCGTATGGCTATCATCTTCCCCTACTCATTGTATTATTGCTGGGCTAGCGGGGTCTAGTCCGATTTTCACTGTAGCCAGCGGGGCTGGTCTTATTTTCTTTCTTGAGAAACGAGATTTCCGTTTTTCATTATAATTCTCGAATGTTGTGACTACCGAGGCTAGTCAGTGTATCGTTTTGAAATTTTTGTTTTAAAGCTAAATGTGTTTTCTTATTGCTGCATACATCGGGTTTTTAAAGAAATAAACGTGGGAAAGTATGAAATCTTTTTCTTTTTAATTTGTTATTTTTGTCCACTCACACTGACGTGTTTTCAATACTTTTCCCCTGGGCCCTTCGGTTTCAAATGCCCAGATTGCAGGCTAAATTAGTTGAGGTCGGGCGTACATGAAGCTGAGGCATAGTTATCAATGCTTCCGCATTATAGGATTTATCGATCTTTTATCCTCTTTAATTTTTATTCTATTAAACTTTCTGTTTTAGAATTGCTCTGATTATCTGTGGGATCAATATTGTATTGGGGCTGAGACCATTATATGTGAAATTGGAGTTGTGATTTGGAGAGTAGGTGGCTCCAGGAGAATAAGGATGGAAGATTTAGAAGTGTAAATGTTTTCCTACAAGTTTTGGGTAGCCTACTTTTAGGGGAAGTTCCGCCAAATTTTTGGTAGAATTTCTTCTAAGGTGGGCCCCGCAGGGACACTTCAGATTTCGTGGTGAAATCCGGGGCGGGTCCTGTCAATCCAAGAACTCTAGGATCGGGTTCTGATCGATTCTCCCTCTACACTGTAAATCGTGGCTCAAGGCTAGGGGCAAAATGATCCTTGGCAAAAACCTCACCCTCGACGGTGGTTCGGTGGCCGAAAACAGCCTGAATTGGCGGAAATCGACGAAACCTCCGTTCGGCTACAGTAAACTTCGCGGCTCAATTCCGAGTTCCTCCGACCGAGCCACTGCATAACACCACCCCAGGCTTGACAAGGAAGAGGACGCGAACCTGCCGGTGCCCGGATTCCGTCGTGGGTCGGCCGGAGAAGGAAGAATTCAGAGGAAGAAGAAATCAGCCGAAGAGGAAGAAAGGGTCGGGGGAGAAGAGAGAGAAACGCAGGGTAGGTTTCCAAAAATGGAAACTTACCCACAGTAACTCGGCTATTTATAGAAAGTTACCGTAAACAGTAACCGTAAATAGTAACTTTAATGTTTCGCTTATAACTTTCGCATACGAACTCCGATTTGTACGTACCACATATGCACGCGCTCGGTTTAACGTCCTCTACAACTTTCATGAAGAACATTTTCTCAAATTTTGACCCGAACAAAAAGTCAACTTTTAGGGCCACTAAAAGTATCGAAACAAAGTAAAAAGTGAAAGTAATTGTCGTTTACTGTCCAAATGTCTAGTAAACTGGTAAATTGACGTACGGGACGTAACATTTGTGGTGCACTCTATATATCTCTAGTGCATCTAGAGTAGTACCAGAGGAGGATTCCTGCTGTGTCTACGTACATGAATGTCATTAGTGGGTCTATTTCTATGTACCACTGTGGCTACTATTACTATCTTCTTGTCTGTCTATAGATGACAGCGGACGGGCATGCAGAGTAAAAGGAAAATCAAAGTTTTAATAGAAATTTAGTTTAGGTGCTACTTGAGCTAAAGCATCTACAACAAAGTCATTGACTCACTCTTGAACATTGTAGTCATTGTCATCCTTCAACCAAATTTCTCATGTGAAAATGTGTTCAAGAGAATCATAATGAAACCATTGCATAAATGTGAATTCATTTTGCTGCAAGACTTACATGAATAGGAGGTGACACATAATTTATTTCAAATACAAAACATCAGGAAGATCATAGTGCCTGGTGACAATGGTAAGACCAGGTTCAGGCTCTTCAAGAGTAAGTCTCACCTGCAAAACCAAACAAATCAAACTCAATCCACAAAACACACAACTACCCAACATCACAAAACAATTCAAAAACCATAAAACCTTACGTTTGATGGAATCGCATCAGGCCAACTACCAAATCTTCAATTCTCCAATTCAACAGAAACCAATACTTCAAAACTAGAATTCAACTATTTCCCAGATCTGATTCCACAAAACCAAAGTCAAATGCCAAACCAAACCCAGATGAGATAACAATATCAAATGATGTTCAGTATGTACCATATTAGTCCTGGGCGGCATCCTCTTCCTTAGGATATTCATCAGATTCTTCTTCATCCTCTATGTCATTATCATATTCCTTTGCCAGTTTCGGATTTGATTTTGCACTCAAGCACTTTTTCCAAAACCAAAACAAGTATTTAAAAATTATGAATTTACAGTAGAATGATCCAATTCAGATTGAATTGATGCTTGGTTGGTTTCAAAGAAGATCACATGCATCCACAAAATGCAACAAAGAAAAGAAAAGAAAAGAAAAATACTCAAAACTTGGACTGTGAAGCATGCAAATATGAGGACAATCTCTGTTTCGAAAGCAACACATATACACTCGATGCCATAGTTGCAATTCCGTAATACATAGAAGGGAAAAAATATTTAGCCAATATTCATAAGGAAACACTATGCCAAAAACTTTATCAGACGACAGTGGTAAACCGTTGTGGGATATGGAGACCAACCGTTGTAGACCGAGCCGTTGTCTGATGAAAATTCAGACAATGGTGGAACACTGTTGTTTGAGAAACACATAGACGACGGGTATGTGTTAAAAGTGTTGTTTGATAGCTCGACAGATGGCTCGGTAGATACTAGGCACAGCTGTGCAACAATTGCGGTGCTGCCTTCAGACAACAATGCTTGTTTTCAAGCTATTATATGTTAAGCTTCTCAGACAACATACTTTTATTTTGTGTGTTGTCTGATGTAGATTAGAACAACTGAGTTCTTATTTGGTATGTTATTTGATTGCTTGTTAGACAACATGAGTTAGAATTATTCTGTTGTTTCATTACTCCTCACAAAACAGGTTGTAGAGTACTAGTGTGGTATGATTGTCACCTAATCATTGTGTGATCAAAATTAGGCAAAATTAATGCTCCATTATTACCCAAATAATGGTACTGATCAATATTGGAAAGAAATTTGAATCCAATTCATCAATTGAAGTACTTCAATTCATACATTAAAGAATCAAATGTACTATAAAGGACGTATTTCCCAATCATCCATACATTAAGACGCCAAAAATAATTCTAATAGCTCCTATATATATATATATATATATATATTGATGACAAACTTAGCCCTCTCATTTGACATTTGAAAATACCAAACCATCAGGTGCTCTTAGCTGCTCTCCCGAGCAGAGACTTCATCATCTTTCCACAGCTCCCAAGCTTATACCCCTTCTCACTTCTACCAGCAATACAATATGAAGTACTGAACCTATAATTCAGACAAAGCAAGAATATTTAGTTATGCAACTCTATTATCTAAAATAAAATGTTTCATATCCTACGTTCTTTCAAAGTGATACGTTAAGAGCAGAGCTAATATTATGCACAACATCAGATGTCTCCAGAAAAATCTAGCAAGTACAGAAATAGCTTTGAATTGAAGCACATTAGCAGCTTTGACAAAGTAATACTGTAATGCCCCAAGTTGCACCTCACCAGCCTAAGCTCGTTACAGTGCCGCTAGTCTCTAAAACATAAACCGAATGCTCGATTTACATCCTAGAGAACCGCTAGGCATTTTGTTTGAAAAACTTTTTGTATAAACACAGCGGAAGCTACAAATATTTTTGAGGTGAAAAACTTGAGTTGCTAAAAACTATTTCATTCGTCCAGAACTTGGATAAAGGCTAACACGAGACACGAATCCCAATGAAGAAGAATTCAACTAAATTTGACTCGAGACTAAATATCAAAAATTTCTGGAACACGAGATTCGAGAAATAGAATCTAGAATAAAGTTCACACAGTAATTTATCGAAATGGTTCTGCACACCCAGCTCCGTCCGCTATTGTCCCTTCACCAGTACACAGTACATGCATCCATACTGTTGTAGGGGTGAGCTTTCGTCCTCGCTGGTCAACAAGAACTCTAACTCGACTAGGTTTGAAAATCAACAGATAAATGTTTGGAGCTCCAGTATGAAAACATGCTTAAACCAAATATTTAAAGGAACGAGAAACTTTAATATTTTTAACTTGAAAACTGATGTATGATGTTTAAATAAATACGGCACCAAATCCAAGTATTACCTGATGGCCGGTCCTATAGACCCACTACACAACCTTACCTCAAATTAATTTATAACCAGGTAAGCGTAGCGAGAGCGTCCACTACCTAGCTACACACACGTACCGAGTTCGTGATTGCTGATATTCGGACGACTGGCATAGCTAACCCTCCGGAGGTTTAGGGAATCGAACCCAAGGAAGTCAGTGCCCCTTTCGCTCTCAAGCCATCACATTTCTCACGATTTGGTTAGTATTATTGCATTTTAACATAACCAAACCATACCACTTAACATGCATCACTTTATAAAAATAACATAATACAATAAAACCACTAATTGAGAAGAGTCCCAAATCCCTACCTGGATTCTGATGCTTTCTCTCACATACTCCGAGAGTCGCGAACCTTCTATTCCTCGGATAACTGGAGTCCTAGATTCCGACATTTCGACAATTAATATCTCATTGAACTAATAATTGAAATCTCGACGATTACAAATCGTATAATCAAGTTTTCCTGGTTTGACTAGGAGTTGACCAGTTTGACCATAGGTTCGATAATTAACTCAAATTACCAAACATTTACTTGAAACTACGATAACGAGTAATTACCACTACGTCGAAGTAAATCAAGCAACGACTTAATTTCAAACATATAAAGCGTACCCGAAATTTACTAAAGTCACCCCATAGGTTACTTTCATTTCCTTACTTAATGATTTCGTCACATAGTAATTCGATGGAATCACTATGGACACCCAACATAAATCCAGCTTCACACAAGGTGTGTCCAAAATTACTAATGACACCCAATATTATAACTCGACCATTTTTTCAAACTTTCCACAATCAATTCGAATAACCTGCCTTGGCAACACAAGCTTGCAAAACCAGAAATAATCTCAAATCACCAAAGCACACATCAATTCAAATCAAGTCATTACTAAACCACTCTGCACACGCAAACAACACAGCAATCAATCCCAAACGAAAGTTTCAATACCAGTAGCAGATTCATCAAGACATAATCGAGAAGCTTTCAATTTCACACACTCCAATTCCAACAATTTTCAGAGAACAGAACTTTGATTCGAGGTTCTGCATTATACCTTTGAAAGCTTTGATTCGTAAACTATTGATTCGATGCCCACAACCCAGCAAGTTCCCGAAGCCAGTTCCAAATCGTGGTCAGCCTTCGTCAACAGGAACAGCGAAGCCAAAACGATCCAAGAAAAGCCAGAGAAGTCGCCGGCGTCGAAGACCAGCGCCGGAACCGAGATGAACCCAGAAACGAAATTGTCAAAACTTTATCGAATTGAAAAACTAAGTATGCTGGGGTGTAGAGCATGACGAGGAAAGGAATTTTCATACCACAGACGGCCCAAACGGTGGCCGGAGTCGCCGCGAAATGCAGAACTTCTGGAGAAGTCTCGGAGATTCCAGGCGTCGAGTCTCCTTCTCCGTTCAGTGCACGGATGATCTATGGAGACAGGAACGTAGGCGACGCGGAGACGAAGGAAATGGAGCTCGCGAGGCGACCTGAGGTGGCCGGACGGTGGAGCACCGGCCGGGTCCTCCTTGCGGGTTTCGGGTCAGACGCAGAGAACTCCCAGCACGCTCTCTCTCTCGTGTTTTCTGGAATTGATCCCCATCCTTGATCTGATCAAGGAATATAAAGACCCTAATTTCCATTCTATTCAAGGGTCAAGATGAAGCGGTGCTTGATCAATGGTCCAGATCGCACCGTAGAAAATTCTATTTCTTTAAATTATTTTCTAAAATCCCACAACTTCGGAAAATTTTTATAAATAGCTCGGGTATCCAGAAAATTCCCCAAAAATTTCCACGTCGTGTCATGTACTTTATTATCCAACTCCTAAATCGAGGATTTTACCTTATGAAAATTTTTGAAAATATTCTCGAGCACTTGGATGATTATCGAGATTGTGAAATAATTTATCACACGATCTTCGCTAAGCTCGACACATTTTTCCAGGGCTCAAAAGTATTCATTTCATTTCATGTTAGACCTAGCAAGGACACAAAAAGCTTTAAATTGAATTGTCATCCAATTGAAAGGTCTTTGGTTTCCTTGAAACTAATTCTCTATTTATGCAGAAACCAATTGATTTTAGAAAGCAGTAACAAATTTCTTGCAAGTACTCAATACCCGAAGTAATAACCTCCGCCTCAGCAGAAGCCATGCATCCCCTTGTATGAAGAATTTACAATGCAAAACATATAAGCAGGGCAGAGTCATTTTTTGTTTGGTTCTAGATTTCTATGCAACTATGTATGAATGCTAGTACATCAAAAGAAAAAAATAACGCGCCTACCTCAGGAGAAAAAAAATATACTGCAGCCTCCCACCTTTCGCCCAAGATCACAAGCTTCTTTGCTATACAAAATTACCTTTGCTGCCCATCTATTTGACAAAAACAAGTCAGAGCATCTCTTGAATAAATTATCCCACTCTATCACACATTTATAACCAAGCTTTCTGCAGCTACCTATATCATTCTAGAAAAGGTGCCAATGCAAGTTAAGTGAACAATGTAGAGATCAAATGTGAATGCAACTCTCTAACATAAACATGTTCTTCCACCAACCAAAAACATGCACTACTACAAAAATCGAATCAGACGACGCTATGCAATTATCTGTCGTGTGATTGATTTTTTTTTTTTTTTTCAGACGTCGTTTTTGTAAGAGCAGTCGTCTGATAGGGACTTAGAAATTAGTTCAGAAGATGTTTAAGATAACAACTGTTGTGTGACGCTTAAAAAAATTGAGCGCCAAGTTTCCCACCATGTAAGTGGTGCTAAACCCCATATGAAATCCCAAATTTTGTCCAACATGTATTGATCATACGATGAGAAATAATATAACTGTGGTATGATCAAAAGTTTGATAGAAATGAGGGAGATTTCCCACCACCATTTTTTTCCAACTCCCCAAACGTCGGGAGTTATATTGATACGAGACAATTCAAAATTTAAAGACCTGGCTGAAACCCTAACACATACTTAAGCAAAAAAAATAACAAAATTGACCCAAAACCAAAACCCCCTCTCGATAGCTCCTCACTCTCGACCTCGCCTCAGTCTCAACAAACCCAAAACCGAAACCCTCACTGTCTAGCCAAAACCCTCATTCTCTCTCTAACCAATCTCATCTCTCTGTGTGAGATTGTTGACCGCGAATGGGATTGAGCCGGTGAAGTTGTTAGAACTGAGATCAAGCCAATTCAGCCTCTCCAGATCGAGCCAATTCCCTTGGAGCGAAGCACTATTGGCAAAATCTGCGAAGACTAAGAACTCGGAGCTGGCTCAGCCGGCCGAGCGTGTTGGGTGGAATCGGACCCACAAGCCCAACACCGGGAAGGTGAAGCGAGTACGCATATAGCTGGTTCCCGTCGCTGTCAGAGCTCCAAGTTTGAAGAAGCTGAGCTATGGCGAGATTACGGGCATTCAGTTCGAGGGGTTCGTGCCTATGGTCATTGAAACGGATCATTCAGGTAATTTGGGTTTAGTTGTGTACTTGGATGATGACTACTATGGATTTTAGTGTTGTTTCTTTCTGGATGGTGGAAACTTAGGTATATGGATGCTATAAGTGTTTCATGTTCCTTTTGGTGAATCTGAAAATTTTCCCTTGATAAAAAGTAAAATCCTAGAAATAATTATTTTCATATAGAACAAGGTACATGTGCTTTGAATCCAACACTTGCTTTACTCTTTGTTTTACTGCAGTAGCGTTTTTGAATCAATAATGGGTTATAGATTTATAGGTTTTGGAATATGGATGAGGGGATTCGTTATTGATTGGTTTCATTTGACTTTTGTGATTGTGTTTCAGGTTTTGGGCATTCCATGGGATATTGATACAGATGGGTTGAGAGAGTATATGAGCAAATATGTGGAATTGGAGGATTGTATTGTAATGAAGGTTAGCCAATACTCAACCCTTTAGTCCAAGATTGTTACTTTTTGTACCTTTCATTGTTATTTGGGGCTTAGTTTACTAATCTGGATGAAAATTTTGTGTCTTTTATGCCACTGTACTAGATACTTGTGTGGATTACGTTGAATATGTAGTTTGTGAAATAAATTAATTCCATAATGTTCTGAGTTTGATGCATTTTTGCATTCTTGACTCTTATGTCAGGACCTCAGAAGTATCTATTATGACTTTTGTTTCCATGACTTTTAGGAGCGGTCAACTGGCCGATCTCGTGGATTTGGATATGTAAAGTTTGCATCAGCTGAAGATGCCAAGCTGAGTTGTCTTATTGCTTCTGGTTAGATATCCACTTTCAGTATATCAAAATGCCTAATTGCTAACATCTTTCTAGCTGCAGAGTGTGTCGTCAAGTGAGAACTTTCTTGGTAATCGAATGCTGGAAGTTAAAGTGGCTACCCCAAAGGTTCTCAAAGTCTTGTGCATTAGTATTTTTGAAATGCTACTCTCATAGTTTTTTTTTTTTTATCTTGGTTACTTTTGATTGTTTGTATGTTTCATTTTATTTTCAGTAGCATAAATTTTTTTGTGCTAATATTTTTTGTTTGCAGGAAGAGATGAGAGCATCTGCAAGAAAAGTTACTAGGATATTTGTTGCAAGGATCCCACAATCTATGACAGAAGCAAACTTTTGAGGTATTAATGTCATTTGTTGATATGTTCTTTACTTTTTAATTGATTTTCTTCTGCCATGGTCTGGAACCAGTGTTCTAAAACTCGGCCGCCTACCCGCCCAGGCCGCCTAGGCGGCACCTCTCCACCTCGAATAATGCATAATCGGAGCTTCTAGGCGTCCGAGTTTTAGGCGGGCGCCCAGGCGGCCTCTGGGCGTTTCAAATTTTGTTTTTTAATTCATGACTCCTAAAGAGTAAAGACCTAAGCCTCAACTCCCAAAACGTGATGAGTTTAGTCCCAAAACGCCGTCTCTATTGCTCAGCTTCTCTTCTCCGTCACTGATCAGGCCTCTCTTCTCCGTTGCTATCGGTCTCCCTCCGTCGCTGTGCTCAGTAGCTCTTGCTCTCTCTGCACGGGGGGCTGAACTCCGAAACGCGAAACCAGATCTGTTACGTTTTAGTTTGCTCGCTCAGTTACTCTTCCAGTCTTCCTCCACCACCTCAACTGACGGTTGCTTCATCTTCTTCGCCCCTCTGCTCCGCAACTCCTCCCTCAGCTTCTCCACGGTAAGTTTTGAGAAATTGATAATCTGGAATTCTGGAAACCTGGAAAATTATGCATCTTTGCTTGAATTGATAATCTGGATGTTGATAATCTTTGTTTGAATTGATAATTCTGAAAATGGAAATTGATAATCTTCTTGTTCTTGTTTAGTTGTTGTTGGAAATTGATAATCTTCTTGTGGGTGTTGCTGGAATTGATAATCTGGAAATTTATAATCTTAATCTTTGTTGAGTTGTTGCTGGAAATTGATAATCTTCTTGTTCTTCTTTAGTTGTTGCTAGAAATTGATAATCTTCTTGTTCTTATTGCTGGAAATCCGAAATTGATAATATTTTTGTTTATGTTGTTGGCTTGTTGAGTTGTTGCTATGATGCTAATATGCTATGGACCTATCGTTGAGTTGATTGCTGAATGTTGAAATTGAGGAATGCTAATATGTTCTGTAAAGGAATGTTGAAATTGAGGAATGCTATTGTGATAGAAAGGTCAAATAGAGTCTTCATAAATGATAGATTAGCTACGTTTTCAATTGATCAATGCTAGATTGCTAGTTAGTTAGAGAAATCATAATAGAGATGCTTCTGCCATTTTAAAGTACTAAGTACTTTAGTGTTTAGTCTTTCACTCTTTCATATACATTCTGCCACTTTTGTTGATTCATTATTTGTTGATTAATAGGGCTTCCTTAATGCATCTTCCGGAGGATCTAATGCTATGAATGAAGTGGATAGATACCGAAGGATGTTGAGTTTGAGTCCGATACTGAAAGCCGTGAAAAAGAAAGTTAAAAAGAAAAAAAAAAAGTGTACTGCTAAGAAAAGAAAAAGAAAGAAAGAAAAAGAAAAATATGTCTATGGATTTTAGTTCCCCATATTTGGTGAGTTTGGAGTTTGCTTTGAATTGAAGGCCCACTATCGAAAATTTGGCCTTTGTCCAATCCACTAGAGTTCAAATGACGTTTAGAATGAAGGAGTCTTGGATGGATATGGAGAAGAAGAGTTAGAGGTTACCAGCAATTAGGCTTGCAATTGTTATATCACTTAGTCTTTAATCTTTATGTATGCTTATTTATGACTCTATTCAAGTGCAATTTTATTATTCTTTGAGTCTTTATAAGTTTATATATTTTTAATTACATAAATAAAAGATATAAAAATTAAATAAAAATTAAAAAATACAAAACCACCTAGGCGCTCCTCCCCAACGCACCGCCCGACTAGCGCGTAGCGATTTTTCGAACCTTGTCTGGAACTAAAGTGATGTTTCTTTGAATCTCTACTGCAGTCATTTTGGGAAATATGGAGAGATAAGAGATTTATACATGCTGAAGGTTCTCTATCTATCTATAATTTTGTTGAGTTTTAGATATGGACAATATTTGAGGGATAGAGTTTGGTTTTGAGCATTGCTTTGTTTAGCGTTTAGGGAAAACTCTTTCGGAGCTACTTTTATGATTGGAGTGCTGCTCTGCTTTTTTTCTTTGGTTACATGGAGGTCTTAAACAGGACCTAAAATAGCAAGAGAAAAGAGCCAAGTTGTAGAGTGCGCCTAGGTCTAGAAACTTTAGAGAGGTCATCAAGAGAAGCAGTAGCAAACTCAAATAAGATAACACCATGGTCATGCTCCAACCAGTCTCAGCAAGGGAATGAGCATTACAGTTGCATTATGAGATTCCCCAAGAGGATGGGACTCAATGTCTCTATGCAGAACAAGGTTTACCAGGATTGAAGAGTACAATTCAGTCTTCAATTTGGTAATATTGCAATTCAAAGCCATTCAGATCAATTAATAAGCCCCAAGCTTTAGCATCTAACAATTGGCCTCAATACCTAAATTTGCTTGGAAGATCACCAAGGTCGGTAGGTCATTTTCCAGGTTTAGGGACTATGATGCCATGTGACCCAGTGTTAAGTTAGTGTAGTGGTCCTGATAGGCAGTTGCAGAAGCATAAGGAGGTTGTGCATTGCGTTACACTTCATGAGATTGATGTCATCAACAACAGGTAATCAAATTCTCAGCCTTCTCCTTGTTCATAGTCTCCTATAGTTCGGACTATTTTCCGGATTGAAACTTGGAATTGGTTTTTATGTTGTGGAAGTTGAATATTGTGTTTGTTCTGCTTATTAGTTGACATTCTGAAAATATTACAAGTTTCTGCTGTGAGTGATTTTAATTGAAACAAGGGGTGTGCTGCGTTTGTATGAAATATGTTAAAGTGTTTAAGCCTGCTAGTTAGGTACAATCAAATTTTAGGCATATCTTGACTTGCGAGCCTGTTGTGTGGATAAGTCTTAGATTTTATCTTTTCAATCAACAGACAGAGCTTCTATAACAGAATGGGTTACATAAGCTTTCCTTTGAAGTCATTAGTGTTGTAATGACATCAGTGGTTTCTCACAAAGTCTTAGATTTTATCTTTTCAATTCAGAATATAAACTTGTTGTTTGATTGTGTTTGTTAATGCTTGGATCCGTGGGGATCTAATTAACGATAAGTAAAAGAGAGAGAGAGAGAGAGAGAGAGATTGACACAAGATGTATAGTGGTTCGCCTCCGCATGAGCGGGAGACTACGTCCACTTGAAAGCTTATACTAGTGTGTCGAGCCTTGCGGCCTAACAAGATTACAAGAGATGTAATGAATGTGTTGAGTTGTGGGAGGAGGCATTCCTTTTATAGATGAAGGAATGCTTCTCATTTACTTGTTCTTCGATGTGGGACAAGCAAAGTTACTATTCTAGTCTATTTAACATGTAGAAAGCTATGTTATGGGGGCATCTTGGCAAGGGCGGAAAGGTGGCTTCCCGGTGGCGGATTTGCGACTTCCGGATACCGCCGCGTAGCCTGAACATAGGGCTACACGATGCATGTCTCGGTTGGGCCTTGCCATGTCTTGTGGATGTCCCAAAGTAGGTGTTACTTATGCTTGGTGATGTAGTAAATACTCCATATTATTGGAGGTATGTACAAGTCCCCGAAGTCCCCGAGTAAGAGTAGCTTCTTGGTTGGGGAGTTCAAATCATGAAGTCATCAAGCATAAGTAACCGGGCGGTACGGAGCCCCTACAAGTCCCCGAGCTCCGTAAGCAAGAAGGGACTCTTTTAACCTACACAATGAAAAAACGCGCATATGTAGGATGCTTGTTGTATTGGTTACCGCTCGTATTAATGGAATGCGAAAAGAATTCGATTTGTAGCGAATACCCAATGGTAGAAAAACTCAATATTCCATTAATGTGTATGAACATGTAAAATATTGGTAGTTGTATATGTGGATCTTATGGCCATATAACACGCACAATAGATAGTGGCAAGTGTAATGGGTGTCCATATAAATTTGTGGGAGTAGTCCCGGTGACATCGTATGAAGCGTTTGTGAACTTGGGGCTTAAGTAAAGCATGTTGGACATGATCGAGCAAGTTGGGTTGTTCGAGCAAGTTGGGTGTAGTTGAGTGTGTAGGCGTTGTGCGAGCATGCGAGGCGTGGCCCAAGCGCAAGTCGTGGCCATACTCGATACCCAAGCGAGTCGAAACCCGAACAAGTCGTTTATCCGAGCATGTTTAATTAAGTCATAAGTGTCACAAGCTTCTAGATGCATGTCACAAGTAATTGAATTTAAGCATGTATGTGTGTAGCATGTACTTGTAGTAAAGTTGCTAATAACATTTTATAGGCATGCTTAAGGGTCATGGAGACATGTATAGTCATGGCATCGGCGGTAGCTCAAATTGTAAGAGCGAAAAGATAAGAGGAAGGCACTTATCTTATGCCGATTTGAGGTTCATTGCTTGTGGCGGATAAAGTACTCCGATAATGTCCGTCAACTCGTAGTTGAGGTTGAATGCTCGATAGAAATAATTGAATTTCCTTGCAAAAATGGATGATTAGTATGCGGATTTGTAAAATCAATATCCATAATTTGCATCATGTTTGATTGCCTACTTAACAAGATAATTTTGTAATAATGTTAAGTGCTTGTAAAATGTATTTACCGGATACCAATGTCATCTAGACGCTAATGGTGCAATGTATTTTATAGTAATGGTAAATTAATATACTTTGATTGGCA
Organism: Rosa lucieae; assembly: GCA_024704745.1. NCBI lineage: Eukaryota > Viridiplantae > Streptophyta > Magnoliopsida > Rosales > Rosaceae > Rosa > Rosa lucieae. Next base: position 42,688,191 of record CM045497.1, read on the forward strand.
TAGTAGCCGATATTGATTGGTCTAATTTGTTTGTGAAACAGACTTTAGTTTGCCGAAAAGTAAAGGCATGGCAATACTAAATGTCAAAGGCCAATAGAGCTAATGCCTTACCAAACATGTACATGGAAATGTGCAGTGAGCAATATATGGACATGTGATTAGCTAACGTAGCTAGGTGGTCCAATTGAGGTATGCATATTTCTAGAATGCTAGAATTCCAAAGGTACTGCCGCATGACCAAGTATTAGTCAAAAAGTGTGCTAATGCCTAGTATATATTAATGGATGACAGAAGCATATTTGAGACAAGAAACTTGGTGTAGCATGTGATCTTGCAGACTTTTGATTACTATGAGCATGTAGGCATATACCCATTCACAATTGGATATGCATTTGTCATGGTTTCATGGAACTAACGTGCTTTGACAAGTGATAGGCTTGTGCTATACTTGTGATTATACATGCAAGCAGCCAATAGAAGTTACCATGAATGCGCATGGACACGGTATCGACATATGTATAGCATGTGCACATACAAAGCATTAAAGTATGGTATGAATTAAATTTGTCATGGCATAGATGCATGAGATAAAAAATGATTACAAATATTGCATGGCAACAAGTAATCTATTAAATACTCATGCATGTGTCTATCTTGAATTGACACTGACGTCTTGACTTGCTATAGTGTACTGCCATATAGTACCTTTGATGCATGATAATGAATATTGGCCATATGCTTTGGTTGGGTAGTGGGTCATATGTGAAGAATATGTTTAAAGTAGCTCGGTAGCATGTGTAAAGAAGCAAGAATAATGTGTGGCCTTGAATCGCTTAATCATGCTTCTGCAAATTGTGTGAAGGCATAGGCACGTGAATAGTCAAATAAAGGGATAAGAAAGACTTATGAGAGTTGGGTCTGCTGCAAAAGTGCAGATGAGCTCAGTGCAGCGAACAGAGCACAGCGGGAAAGCTCAGTGGTGAGGCTTGGCGGGGGTTGCCCGGAGGAGAATCTCAGCGGAGGTTGTCCGGAGTTGAAGCTCAGTGGTGTCCATCCCAAGCGGTAAATCTCAGCGGAGGAGCTCGGACGAGGTTGCCCAGCGGAGATTTTGCTCCGGCAAAGCTTAGTCAGCGGAGGTGGGTTGCAGCTGATGGAGCTCAGCGGAAGAAAGTGCCGCTGACTGGCTTTCCGCCGTTGCCGCCGACTGAGAGTAGGTGAGTAGGTGAAGCTGGGCTATGCTAGCGGTGATGATGGTCAGCGGTGGTGGAGACTCGGGAGTTTGGTGGACTCGGAACTCAGCGGAGCCATGCCCAGCGGAGGCTCCGAGCTCGGCGGTTCTTGGAGCTCAACGGAGCTGGCGTGCAATGGAGCTGGAGTGCAGCGGAGCTTTGCCGGCCGAGCTGGCTAGCGGAGGAAACTCGGCGGAGCGGAGCTGTGCGAGAGGTGATGGTTGGTGGCTTGGAGCTCGGCGGAGGATCTTGGCGGAGGAAGAGTTCGGCGGTGATCCAGTTCGGCGGAGCGGAGGTTGTCCGGCTAGTGGTGGAGGTTTTGGTCAGCGGAAGAAGACGCTATTTTGGGCGGCGGTGGTTGTCCGGCTGATGCAGGCTAGCGGTGGCCGGTTGCCAGCGGAGCGGAGCTTGCAGCAAGTCTCGGCGGAAGGCTGGCCGGCGGAGCTTGCTGGCTGGAGACCCGTCTGGCGGAAGACTCGTCGGAAGAAGATTGCAAGGGTAGCGGAGGCTGTGTTATGGCCAGAGGGTCGGCGAAAATGGCTTGGTCAGCGGAGAAGGAGGGTGGCCAAAGTAACTCTGGGTGTCCAGAGAGAATTGGCACCAGAGTTGTGCAACGATCAGCGCTGAGTTGTGCAGCAAGCTCCTGCAGCGGAGCGGAGTGCAGCGCCTGGGTTGCTTAGGGAGAGCCGGGTAGTCTGCAGCAGCTAGCAGAGGTGCTAGCGGAGCGTTGGGCGCCGGAGAGCGGAGGGCTGCGGAGCGGAGCGGCGAAGTACAGCGGAGGAGGCTGCGAGCTGTGAAGCGCCAGCGTGCATGCGAAGCCTGGCGGAGCAGTTGCAGGTAGTGGGTGCGACAAGGAGATGGAAGTTTGGCGGGAAAAGCTAGCGCTGAAGACTTTGAAAATGGTTCTGGGTGCCCAGAGAGATTTTCTGGGTGTCTAGAGAAAATTTGTACCAGAAATTTTTTTTTTTTTTTCTTCAGGCAGCGTTGACCAGACGTTGACCGGCCCCCTGATGGGCGTTGACCGACCATGTTGGGCGTTGACCGGACCCTAATTTGATGTTGAATGAGCGTTGACTTCGACGCTTATGGCTCAAAGCTCGTGGTAGGTGACGAAGCCTTTGTGTTGGCTTCCCACAGACGGCGCCAATGTTAATGCTTGGATCCGTGGGGATCTAATTAACGATAAGTAAAAGAGAGAGAGAGAGAGAGAGAGATTGACACAAGATGTATAGTGGTTCGCCTCCGCATGAGCGGGAGACTACGTCCACTTGAAAGCTTATACTAGTGTGTCGAGCCTTGCGGCCTAACAAGATTACAAGAGATGTAATGAATGTGTTGAGTTGTGGGAGGAGGCATTCCTTTTATAGATGAAGGAATGCTTCTCATTTACTTGTTCTTCGATGTGGGACAAGCAAAGTTACTATTCTAGTCTATTTAACATGTAGAAAGCTATGTTATGGGGGCATCTTGGCAAGGGCGGAAAGGTGGCTTCCCGGTGGCGGATTTGCGACTTCCGGATACCGCCGCGTAGCCTGAACATAGGGCTACACGATGCATGTCTCGGTTGGGCCTTGCCATGTCTTGTGGATGTCCCAAAGTAGGTGTTACTTATGCTTGGTGATGTAGTAAATACTCCATATTATTGGAGGTATGTACAGTGTTCGACATTGTTTTTGTGTTTGTTTGGTTGTACCAATTCAAAATTAAATGGCATGTATGACATCTCTTGAAATTGCTTTAGTTCTTGCAAGCACAAATGCACTCGCATAAAGATACATATTTGTGCATATTAAAATTCAGTTTTTCTCCACGGCATGGTCTAAGATGCAAAATAAATTTTGTCTACCGCGGTGCAATAAAATGATAGGTGTTTTACCAATGTTTATAACAATAAGATAATATATACCCACCCACATAAATCTAGCCCTCCTGAATCAAGACACAACTGGAACTAGAGTTGAGAAATTAGTAGAATTATTAGAAGAAAGAAGCTTTACTTTCTGTTCAACTGGATATATGCTTTTTATGGGTGTCTATTCTGAAAAAGAGTTCTTTATGAGGCTTCATGTGCCAAGAGAAGGAATTTGAACCAAAAATCAGTACCTTTGATCTTGAATTGCCAAAGTGGCTGTGCTGGCCACTGTGAGACTTCTGTAAATCTTTGTCTATGGATCTGCTTACCAAGCTTCTCACATTTATTTTAGTGTTCAACTATTTATATGTTTTTTTTGTTTTCGAAAGAGTTGATTTTATGGAGCTACATGTACCAAGAGAAGGGTTTGAACAAAAGTAAGTACCCTTGATCTTGAATTGCCAAATTGGTTGTAGCCAAATCGAATGGTTGAGAAGTTTACTGGCCGGCCATTGTGAGATTTATCTAAATCTCTGTCAATGGATCTGCTTACCGAGCTTCTCACATTTCCGGTGAATGGTTTTTGTTTGTTGTATTGAGTGGATCTTATGAGAAGGGGAGAAGAGGGAACTGGCGTAAGATATAGCCTTTTCAAGAGGCCATTTTCTAACATCAATATGTTAACTATGTCACCTTCCATGCAAATTTGCTTCAACTCCCCAGCTGTTTGCTTCTATCAATGCCTAGTTACTTACATCTTTTTGCTTCTTCTTCTTTATTTTTAATTTTATTGTTAAAGATGCCGTACATTCCTGGAGAACCTTTATAGCATACCTTTAAGCCATCTAATAAGATAAAATATAAAGTCATAATTATGTTAGAAAAGGCCGACGAGTTCCTAGCAATACCTGTAAAATTGGTCTCAGTTGGTGAAAGAGAGGACATTCTCTTTTGCTGGGTTAGATATAATCTGTAACAGAAATTAAGAAGAACAAACCATCTTATATAGAGAGAAACATTAAACCTTTATTCCTGTTGTTTGATCTGGTTTTCCTTGTTTTGGCTACCGTTGATTTCAATGTCGTAAGTTGCTAATTTTGACAATGAAAACGCCATCTCTAAATGCAGGTTACAGAAGCAAGAGCTGGCATTGTTTGCTGAGTCGGCTAAAAATATGGTCCATGCTTTGGAGGAGTCTGTGAGACGAGAACCTCTTAGTTCCCTCCAATCTTCACTAGATGCTACGCCAGCCCCTCTAAAGACCCAAGTTGAAAGAAAAAAAGTAGTATTAGATGTACTTCTTTTGTGGATAAAAGATTGCCTTCGCACAATCCATTTTGGTGCATGATGTGGATCATAACAATTTCTTCTATATATTGATCAGTTACTGTTAATTTGGTCAATTTCTTCTCATGTTTTCGGCATGTCATGTGAAAGCAAATATATATTTTTCTGTTGTACGTACACAATGTTCACAACAGCCATACAATAAAAACTGTTGCTTGAAAGTAATACAGATCATGGATGCTATCAATGTGTTAGTTGTGTGAATAACAGTCACACAACGGTTATAAGAAAAAAAAAACGACTTCTGAATCACAATCACACAACTGGTTCTTAAGTTGCCCGTTGTCTGAGTAACGTTCACACAACAGTTAATAATATCGACATGCTATCGACAACTTATCGACATGCTGTAGACATGGATGCCGAATTCTTCAGAAGACGGTTCTCTAAATCAGGTTTCATCAGATGACAGCAAGATATATGACAGTCAGCTCCGTATTAGACGACAGTTTTTAGCCATCGTCTGATTCAATTTTTGTACTAGTGATGTATCCACAAAAAAAGGAAAAACACATTATTCATACGGCTACCACTTTTGCAGAACTATTGAAGTAAACTTGAATTGTGAACTAATAAGGTAATATCCACAATATATAATGAGATTATGATGATATCAATGGAAATGATCAAATATTGAATTTGTTGGTGAGTTCTAGTTTGATTCTTTCCTTACACTTGGAATGCGTTGAACATAAGTTTGAAATGCAATGTGCAGCAATTTAAAAGCAAAATTAAAGCTTGGTGTGAGTTATGCACTGGTGAAGCATTTTGCATGTGCTCCTTGCACCCATATATCAGAAGACATGATCCATCGGGCTTGCGGTTCTCCATTGGCTCACTTGATCCGCAGGCTAAAAGATGAGGCCTACCTAAATTGATGCGCAATGGTGGTTCACATCACTTGCATGAGCAAGACTGCAGCATTTGAGCGATTTAAATGACTCATTTACACTACAAAATGAGGAACTGGCACGTGTTTGAAGGGATTCAGAATTGTACTTTACACCTAAGACAGGGAGGTTTTACCAATTGGCCAAACTATCAACCGTAAGGTAGAATAACATTTCTAAGATCCACTTGCCCCTCATGATCTTTTTAAGATGTCTCTTGCAAATTTTTAATTAGGTATGCATGATTTGTTATAGTTATTTCACAATTTCCATTCTGTTAAACGTGATGAAAAGAGGATAAGAACTGAACCGTCATTTAGCTTTAGGTGCCTAAATTATAAGTTGCCATGTTAGGCACACAGAAACTACACCCAAATTGCAGCACTACTTTATTAAGTAGCAAACAAAAGGTTATTCCTATTTTTCCAATACAAAAAAGAAAAATTATAAGGAACTATCCCTAGTACAACCTATTGCCGAATTGTCAAACAAAAGAGCATTACAAGCAGATAAAGGTAGATAATTTCCCCAAACTCTAGCAGTAGGATGATGTCCTGTAGTTTGAAAGATTATTTCTATTTGATGTCTACAACACACAATTAGAATGTTATTGCAATTAAGAAACATATTTTCTTGTTTTGGCAAAAACAAAGAAACATTTTGCTCACCTTGACTTGAAAGATAATAGGGGGATTTTATGAAATGATGAAACCTGACTAACATCCGAAGCTGATCCTGTTCCCGTTGAACTTGAAGCAATATCCCATGGCTCGACTGATTCAGTTCTGACAAATTCAACCTCTTCATAGTTTTGTTCTCCAATAGAAGTATTTTCTGTCATTTGAATCACTTCTAGCTCAGCTGTGACCTCTCTCATTGTAGGGCGCTTCCTTCCTTTTAAATTTAGGCATCTTCTTGCAAGGTTTGCCACTATTATGATATCTGCTTTCGAACCTTCCTTCAAAACTTGAGCATCAACAATTTCAAATAGACGATCTTTGTGCATGGAAATAATGAAATATGTGGCAAGACTTCTGCCTTCATCATCCTCAGACCTTTTAAAAGAAATTGGTTTTTGTCCTGTTAAGAGCTCAACAAGAACAACCCCAAAGCTATAAACATCACTTTTCTCTGTAAATTGACTTGACTGAAAGTATTCAGGGTCTAAGTAACCGAATGTGCCATGTACAAGTGATGTGGTCAGGTGAGTTTGGTCAATAGCAATTGATCTCGAAGTTCCAAAGTCAGCAACTTTTGCTCTGTATTTATCATCTAAGAGTATGTTTGTCGACTTGATATCTCTATGATAAATTGGAAAGGAAGCTGTATAGTGTAAGTACGAGAGAGCTCCTGCAATTTCTGTGGCAATTCGTAAGCGCATTTTCCATGTAAGTGGAAAGTCTTCAACTTGCTCTGTGATATATTTGGAAAGGGTACCATTTGGTATAAATTCATAAACCAAAAGAGGAACTTCTGTCTCTAAACAACAACCCAATAGTTGAACCACATTTCTATGGTTAATTTGGGAAAGAATGACAATCTCATTGATGAATTCTGAAAGTTGGCTTTCATCAACTATTTTAGACTTCTTCACAGCAACAATTCTCCCGTCCTCCAACATGCCTTTGTATACAGTACCTTGACCTCCTTGGCCAAGAATTCTATCCACATTAAAATTATCGGTAGACTTCTCTAACTCTTTTGATTTGAACAATTTAATTTTCTCGACATTAACTTCACCTGACGATAATTGTTGTTCTAATAATAAACCACCATTTCGCTTGAAGAACATCTTTTTTCGTTTGATCTCATTCTTTTTCTTCAAGAGTTTGTATCCAAACCATACACCAATAAGAAACAATAAGAGTCCAAGGCTCGAGCTCAAACCTGCATAATTCAGCCATCAAAACGTGCAAAGTTAGATTCAAAGACATATTTTTGGATTGAAACTCCAAAAATATATTATCTTGACAAGACACTTCAGTGTTTGCCACAAAACAAAATTAAAAGGACCTTTCAAAGAGAAAAAAAAAGAAGAAGGTAAAATTATTCTGTGGTACCTGATGTATAGCTACTTAAACAATTTGGTACTTAGTCAATGAAAGCAGACCATTTGGTACTTCGATTTATTCTTTGTTAGACAATTTGGTACTTTACATCCATTTTTTCTTTACAAGTAAAGGCATGATTATCATTTCAACCTTATTTTCAGAAGAAAAAAAAATAAAAAAAAAAATCGGGCAATCGACCAGTTATTATAACTCTTTCGAGTATTTATCATTTTTTGGGTCGTATAGAGTATTAATATTGTTTTTAAGGACATCTAGTTTATGTGTCTGGCCCAAACTCTAGTTACTTGTTCAAGTTGTAATAGAGTTAGTCTTATAGATATCTTCGTAGATATCCTAATTATTGTACGATTATGTTTCCTTATAAGACTCTGATTGTTTGCTTGTAGTCCTCTATATAAGGTGACTCATATTATCAATGAAAGTACAGATCATTCTCTCCCATATCTTGATTCCCTAAAACACGTTATCAGCACGAAGCCCTAACCCTGAAACCAAGAGCGAAGCCAAAACCCTAGAAAAGAAAAGAAAAAAAATTCTACCGGTTAGGCTCACTCCTCCTCAACTAACCTCGCCAGCGTGTTCCTTCACCCCTCCTTCTAGCCTCGCTAGCCCATCAATCGGGTTAGCCTCGCTAGCTTCCTTGCCCCCACCTACCATGTCCGTTGGCCTCGCCAGCGCCAATCCCATGCATAGCACTTATAACCCTGCATCTGCTCTCGTCCAATCCCCGTTAGTCTTGCTATGGAATGATACCCCCTGTAGCAGCCTGCCCTAGTGCCCACGCGCACACCCCTACCTGCTGCCCAGCACCCCTGCGCTCTCCATTTTCCTCGTTAGCCCTCTGCCTGCTAGCCTCGCCCAACAGTTGTTAGCCTTGCCTTGACAACGCAAGCACCCCAGCGCTAGCCTCGCTTCTCATGCACAGGAACCCTAGAGCACAACCCCCTGCTAGCCTCGACTTGGCCATAGCCTATATAAGCCCTCGCCCAGCTAGCCTCTCTTCTGGCCAAGCACCAGCAAACATCCGGCCAAGCCCCAACCGTCGACGATTCTTCTGGCCATCTTCCAGCAACTTTCCGGGCCAATTTTCTTGCTACTTCAAATCAAGGTAAATTTTTATAAAAGTTTCCACTTTCGAGTAATTTGCATTCTATTCTTTTCTCGGGGACTTTTAATCTCTCTTCTTCTATCCCGCACTTCTTCTTTTATAGGAAGATTAAGCCGAACTGTGGGGGTTCGTGCTATCTCCAAATTAGAGTTTGTTGAGACTTTACAATCCACCGTATACATCATTATTTCGATCTAATCCAAGATCTCTTGGAAGCCAATTTCTTGGGAGCGATTACAATCAAAAATTCCTTTTGTTTTTGTGGTAGCCTTTTTGCTCCGAAACTAACCCATTTTCTTGTTTTTTTAGAATAAGTAACCTGAACAAACTGGACTTTGCTCCATTAGGGACCGCTGACATTGGATATCACAAGTGGGTTCGTGATGTCTGCCAGCATCTCAAGGCTCAAGGGATTCTATAAACGATCCTTGAGCCCTCCTAGGACGTGCCTGCCATAGCCGAAGCTCAAGCTTTGGAAGCAAATAGAGAAACTTTGGAGCCAAATAAGGCAAAAATCGTCTTCCTAATAACTCGTCATATGGATGATTCGCTCCTATACGAGTACCTGAATGACGAAGACCCCAAAAGGCTGTGGGTCTCACTCGAAGAGCACTTTGGCAACATCCGTCACTCCCTGCTTCCTGACTTAGAAGTGAGATGACACAATCTCCACTTATGTGATTTCAAAACTGTTCTTGATTACAATTCTAATGCACTTCGCATCAAATCCTTGATGGAATTCTGTGGCAAAGAGATCACAAATGGGATGATGATCGAGAGGAATCTCTCTATCTTCCATTAATGGTTGCTAAGAACTATCGTATTGATGTTACTACAGGACATATCACAAGGTTTCATGAGCTAATTGGAGCCATGAATGTAGCTGAAAAGCACGACAACATCATCGTGAAAAACTATAATTCGAGACTCGTGGGAACCAAGTCTATTCCAGAGTCCAATTATAGTCGTGCCCCTAAGAGAGGGCGTCAAGAGCGAAACCCTAAATGTAGGGACACTTCTGGACGTTCTATTCCTTATAATCGCTCTAATGAGGAAGGTAACCGTTAAAACAAGCGAGCACGGTACCGAGGTGGTCAACGTGTAAAGAGAGAGGGAAGCAATGCCTTTGGCCATGGTGGTTACGCCTCCATTGTGTAAAGCCATCCAAAACGCACCATAAAGGGGCCTCAATCAAGAAAGCCTGACTATAGAGATGCTAGTCTTTGATGTGGAGCGTCCGGACATTTAGCAAAGGCATGTAACACGTCCCAGAATGTTGCAAATGCATACAACATGTATCGTGAAGCAAGGGAGTAAAAATACATGGAATAAGAAGATCAAGAAGGTGATCTCAAGCTAAGGGTGGAAGACTTCAAATCTGACCAAGCTGGCGATTTTGTATAAGTCTTTATTTTGTCCAAGAGACATAATAAGGCAATTGCCATAGTACTTGTAGTAGATGTCATTGGTTTAGTTTTTCTTCAACTAGGATCATCCAAAATGAGTATGATGTCTAGAAAAGTTTTGAGATAAGTGGTACTTAAGCGAGCTTTGCTCCACCGACACCTCTCCACTTTCCTGGTCATATTTATTTTGGAGTTACCTAAAGAAGTCAAACGACTACCTCTGTTTAGCATTAGCTAGTATTCGGATTAGATTTTCTTTATGGTTAAAGAAACAATGATGTACATCGTTGGCTTTTGAATAAAATTTCAAGTTCTTTTCATTATGACTCTATTTTAATTTCAAGCTTTTCTTTTAGGAATGGACACTGGAGAACTTCAATGTCTTATTGATAGTGCGACTACACACACCATTCTCCGCCATACACAATTATTCTTAGAGATGTTGCCTACATATTCCTCTGTGACTATGATGGCTGGGTCATCACGTTTAGTTCAAGGACATGGAATGGTCCAATTCCTCATTCCTAATGGCACCTTGATTACTGTTATAGAAGCTATCTACGCTCCTAGGGCAAATCGAACCCTATTGAGCTTTAAAGATATTTGAGCCAAGAGATTCCATGCAGAGATGCATACTAAGAACGGAAAAGAGTTCATTTGCATTACCTCTAATGATTACGGAAAAAAGCGCATCTTAAAGAAGCTTATATGTCAATCTAGTGGACTTTGTGTCACTACAATTCAACCTATTGAATCTAGTAATGTAATAAGAGAAGATCTCTTTGATTCTGACACATATTGGCTTTGGCAAGACCGACTAGGACATTCTAGTCATGATATGATGATCCGTATACTAAAGACTTCACACAGACATCCATTCTTTCGAGCGAAATGAAGCAAGAATCAAAAGTTGATTCCTAGACCACGTGTGACCGCCACCACCGTCCACCATAGGCCTAGAATGGCGCCATCACTCCTAATGATGCCATGGACGACATCTCCCATGGTGATGAAGCCATGGGTGGTGATGTTATCACCAATTTTTGGTGGCAAGGAGGCGGGGGTGTTGGGTGAGCTTTTGGACCAGGTCCGATTCAACCCTAGGGCTAGCTCCTTTGTCTGGCCCAATTGAAATAGGATGGGGAGGGGGTGGGGCTATGGGCTTTTGGTCCTACTGTTTAATTTTCTTTTCTTGCTATTTAGTTGGGTTTTTCTTTAGTTATTTTTTTTTATTATAGTTAGTAATTTTCTTTGGTTCTTAATTGACATAATATTTGTTTTTTTTTGAAAAGGAGAATGACTTACTCGATTATATTAATGAATCAATAGCAACAGTCAAAATAATATATCCACCAAAAAATATAGAAACATAGGCCTATATATAAAATGGTCCACATACTACTTCACGGACAATAAAGCACAAAGTCTAACTAAAAGCATCTCTAACAGACTAGCTAAATTCAATTTTTAGTTATATATAACTATTTTTAAAGCAAAAATCAACTCCAACTGAGTAGCTATACCCAAGTTAAATTTAGCTTTAGCTAAAATGGCTAGCTATATTTAGCTAGAGAATCTTGCATAGCTAAAGCAAAAGTTATATTTCTCTCTCCTCTTTTGTCCACATGTCAGTTTACGATTCGATAAAATTTAGTATATTATTTACAAATAGTTACTACTACTAAAACAACATTATTAAATCAATAGCTATATTTTACATTATTAGCTAAATTTAACTAAAAAGTAATTCCTACTGTTGGAGATGCTCTAACAACATAACCTTTGCCTTCAAACAAACATATAGGCTGCTATAATATTTCTCTCGCCGAGCACGAAATTGTGGTACAAAAAATAAAAAACATTTCTAAGAAGCCTTATAGAAGATCTTCAACTAGGCTAGACTAAACTCCTTGGCTTAGCTTAACTAAACAGGACAAATCACCTTCCCCAATTAACATAATATTTGTTGTTTCTTAATTAAGCTTCAAATTATTGAAAATTAATCTTAATTAATTGTTATATGATTAATAGATACTGATTAGTGTTAAGTTACACATCATTTGCATCAAGTATAATTAACAAGACTAGAGTACTCTTTCAATTAAGCATCTTTTTACGTTTTGATATGTTTACTATATGCTGGAGGTGAAGATTCAAGATGGAGGACATGAAGTGTATGGACAAATGAATTTGCATGACCACCAAAACTACAAACGCAAGACTACTATTTGCATTAACAATTTGTAATATATTTATGAATTACATTCTCTACCTGCGGCAAGGATCAATTTAGCCTTACTCCCGTCGTCCTTACTCCTGTCGTCCTTACTCCTGTCGTCCTTACTCCGGTCGTCCTCACATCGGTACGAACCATACTCGTTCACGCATTTGTTGAGGCCAATGCATCGGTCAGGAACCTGGCATTCATCAATGTCTGAAATAGTGGAGGGGACAAAAAAGAAAACAATTACAGATAATTATTAGGATGATATTTTTTTGGGAACTTAACTCACAAACAAAATAATAATTAGTTCATTCTGAAAAAAAAAAAAAAAATCATGTTTTCCACAATTATAGTTTTGTTAAAACACAAGGACAGAGAAAAATGCATTTGATAAAAAAAAAACTGTAAAATTTTTAATTACCATAACAAAATTTTTCCCCGAGATACGGATTTCCTTCGAACCCGTCTCGGCAGTAACAATAAATTTCTGACCGATTGACTACGGGAGTGTCAATATAGCAAAATGGGTCAACGCTTTGGGACAAATTGTCCCTTGAGAATTTACCGTCGTCAACAATGAACTGGTTAAATAATTCAAATGACCTAGTGTCGTTGATAATGCGCCATCTTAATGTCACAGGAACCTTGCCCATTTTCTTCAAGAGAGCTGCAAGGCCCGAAATTGTTGATAATAAACTGCTGTTTCTCTCAACCCAATCTTTGTCAATCAGGAAGGCAAACTTGGTGCAATTTGTAGTATTCTCATATAAGGTAGTTTTAATAACACTGAGGTATGGAGGAATACTAGTCTGACAACAGTTCATACCGATATCGCAATTCAGGTATCCAGAATCTTGATCACACACTGACCTGCATCCGCCAGCAACGAAGTCTGCGGAACTCAACAAGGCAAAGGTATTGCAACTCACTGCAGTGAATATGTTGTAGCTTCGAGAGTAGACGAAAGGGCTGTCCCTTAAATCCGCCAGTTGGCTACTATTATCTCCCTCGCAGAAGAATGTAACGGGGCTGTTCACCAGCATCCATCCATCGGTAGATATATTCAGCACCTCCAATTTGGTAAGCCGCAAGAAAGGCATCCCCTCGGTAGATTGACTAGATTCGTTGCAGTCGATTTGAAACCATTCGTCATAGTAACAACTTTCATCAGGTCCAATCCCGAAAGGATACGGGATGGTAACATTTCCACACTTCTTTGGGCAATCACGCTTTGCCATCTGTGGTGCAGCAGCACTTGCGCGGCATATGGATAACAGCAAAATGAAGATCATTTGATGAACTAGCATTTGCATCATCATTAATTCTTTTGGTATAAGCAGTACTACTGTACATAGAACAAGTATGATCTACAGAAGCTGTAAAGCATATTGACGATCATTAGCAAGCTTATAAAGAAAAAATTAAGAGAATTTTCAATTGAACAATACGTACAATTCAATTAAATTAAATTGAGATATTTCTTAGCACCTTCGTGCTTCAATCGATGGAAGAAAAGGGCGGAAGCCAGTCAAGAGACTCATTCTTAGTTGCCGTAAATATTGACCAAGCTATGAGCATACGTGATCGAGATAGAATTAACTGAAGATTTTTCTTTCATCAGAAATTTCAAACAATAAATGATGTGGTCCACTTGTCCACTCCATGAATCATGAGTTGATGATACAGCAAACAGCCAAACACGTTGAGAGTGAGCAAATTTGAATATCATTTTTTCCATGTAAAATTCATAAGAAACTTCATAATGATCTAGACATCTAGTGGTCACTTTTTTTCTTTCTTTCTTCTTTTAATATTAAAATAAAACAAATAAGTACAAACCTGTATATAAATCAGAGGACACAAATAATGAAAAAAGCAAGAACCAAGGCAAATGCATACGAAGACCATGCCATAACTACTTGGTCAACAAAGAAGCTTCCTACATGCATCTTACTGGGACAAGTAAAGACCAATTCTACGAATAAAAAAATTTAAATTTAAAATTAGTTCGATGACAATTTTAAAAAAAAAAATCTTTCTAAATATAATCAATAAATATCTCAGTGAGATTGTTACGTCCTGTACCTCAATTTATCGGTTTATTAGTCATTTAGACGGTAAACGACAATTATTGTTACTTTTTACTTCTGTTTCAAATTTTTAGTGGACCAAAAAGTTAACTTTTTGTTTCGTTCCTTATTTGAGAAAATTTTATTTTAGGAAGTTATGGAGGGACGTCAAACCGAGTTTGTGGACACGTGGCACCCCCAAATCCGAGTTTGTAAAGTTACAATCTAAAAACCCTAAATTACCAATTCCGAACATAGGTTTAAATAGGGGAAACTTACCATTTGCATTTCAGAAATCACCAAACACTACCTTAGTTTCTCTCTCGCTGCAACCTGGATAGCCAACCCGACCCGATTTCGATTTCCTGCGATATCTCCACCGTCCGGCTGCGGATTTGGACTCCATCAGTCTCATTCGAACCGTCTCTCTTTCTTCTATTGATTAGGGGTAGTTTAGTGGCTCGATTTGAGTAGTAAAAGGTGTAGCAAGGCGGAGAACGTGGTGGCGGTGACGTTTCGAGTACCTGGCCGGAACTTCATTTTCCAGCCACCTCCGACGACAATACCGGTCGGTTTTGAAGCCCAGGAGATGCTGATCAATCCCTCCAAGCGGCTTGAGACAATTCGAAGTGAGGAGGAAGAATCGAGCTTCGGAAATTTTTGAAGAAAAATCGACCCTTTTGCTTTCGAGGTAATTTCTGGCTTATGTGTTTCGAATTGGACTTTGTGGTAATTGTGAATGTTGTTGGAGATGAAGAGACGAAAAATTTGGCATAGGTGGTTTCACCCAATTTGGGGGTCGGAGAAGGCGATGCGTGGGGCCCACGCGCTTCTACTGTTTGTGGCGCGTGGGACCGATTCTAGCCTCCTAAATTGGCTAGTTGGGTTCCTCGTAACATGTAGAACTTGTATGTATGATTTTGGTGGAAATCGGAGAAAGTTTAGTATCTATCGAAATTTCCGAAGTTTCAAATTTTCGGGTTGTGATTCGAGGAGATCCGACCGTTGGATCATCTTCAATTTTCATTAGGATGTTGGAATAATTAAGTTGGCAAAACGATTGAAGTTTGGGTTGTTTCCGATGTGATTTCGGATAGTCAACGAATTACTTGTGCGAGGGGTTTTCGGGTTTTGTTTTAGAATAGTAAATTTCGAATCGTCGTTTACAAATTATAATATTTTACAGGGCGATGTACCAACCCATCGCTCAACGAGGATCCATACGGTTGGACACGTTAGCCGTATTTTATGAGTGCACATTTTCTTTTAAATAATATACATGCAATAATGTTTCGTAATTAAATCGTTTTATATATTTATATATGTACATACCTCTACTATTATAGAGGATTTGGTATATCACCAAGCATCCGTAACACCCACTTTAGGGGGCCCACAAGCCATGGTGGGACCCAACCGTTACATGCATCCAGTAGCCCGATGTCTAAGCTACGCCACGGTAGTTGGAAGCGGCCAATATCTCGCTGGGAAGACACCTTCCTGGCCTTGCCAACATGCCTCCACAACATGCTTTCTAAGACTAAAATAGTGGTTTTGCATCTCACATCTAAGAAAATGTAAAGGAGAGAGGTTCCCGTACCTATAAAAGGGACCCCTCCTCCCACTTGAACATCATCCCATTACATCTCTTGGAATCCCCTTGGGCCGCAAGGCCCAAACACACTAGTTAAGCTTTCAAGTGGACGTAGTCTCCTGCTAAGGCGGGAGACGAACCGCTATATATACTTCTTGTGTGTATGTCTCTCTCTCTCTTACTCTCTATCTTTAACGTTAATTAGACCCCTCGGTCACTTACATTAACATTGATGCCATACGTGGGAAGCCGGTACAAAAGGCTTTGTCACACTCAACGGAGTTTAAAGAAATTTCTTTTCTTTTCTTCTTTGAATTGTCAGCTCACTTGGCACCTAGTGGTTTCCTTACTTAAGTCAAAGTACCACACCCAACACCATTCTATCCTTGGCAGCAACTCATTTAGCGGTAACAAAAAATTTTGTTTACTTCTCTACACAAGAAGCTCACTCCGCCAGTTCAAGTATTTTCTCATGAGAAGTTGGCTCCGTCAATGCCAGACGGTAGCAGCAAATCACAAAAAAAAAAAAAAAAACAACTTCGACTCCTAGCGAGTCTAGCGGCACCAACCAGTGCTAGCGGCTAGCGAGCCCAGCAATGCAAGAAACCAAGCAAGGCTTCACCAAGGTAAACTTGCATCACCATCAAGCGCCCGCGACGCTACCACCATCACTAGCGGGTTGCAACTACCATCCTCTTCAATCCAACGTCAAAGCATGTTGAAGAAGCTCCCATGATCAGGGCACCGATCTTGACACGCCACCAACCGCTTACCCGCTGGCCATAGCTCTTCCAACCGGCAACCGCTGGCCATAGCACCGCTGACCCGCTGGCCGTAGCTTCTCCAACCAGCAACCGTCGGGCAAAGCTCCTCTAGATAGCTCCATGCCACCAAATGCTAAGCTACGCTTCACCCGCCAAGCGGCAACCGCTACGCTACACCACCAAGAGCCAAGCCTCCGCTAGTCGCTAAAGCCTCGTCACCTTCGTCGAGCGATCACTGCTAGTAATCAACCGCTCCGCTGAGCTCCCAGTCTCCGCTGATTCTATGTCTGCTAACTCCGAGTCTCCGTTGACCAAGCTCTACTGCCCAAGACTCTGCTGGCTCCCTCCGCTGACCACACTCTGATAGCCATACACCGCTAGTCATTCTCCGCTGGGAACCACCGCCGGCAGCCCATTGCATTCCTCTAGCAAGTGCCAATGCGCCAGTGACCTCCGCTGGGCACCACCGCCTGAAGCTCAGTGCAGTCCGCTATCTGATCATCAATCTCAATTCGGTCATCTATCTCTCCTCGCTGAATGTCGGCCACCACCATCGCATACCCAGCTTACTCATCATCTACTCTGGGCACCCATGTACCTTCTCTTCACACCCTGACATTTTCTTCACGCACCCAAATGCAATCTCCATCCAGGAGTTGAACCATCCCAGAGTTCCTCCTTATTCGAGCAATTAGCTCACTCGTCTCTTCGGGAAATCATTACGAACAAAGGAAAACCATGAATTCGATCTTGAAGCTCTGCCATCCAGATACCTGCACGACACTTCTGCACATTTCAAAATACTTCAACCAGATAAGTCTTCTGCTATTTCATTATCTCCGGTTAAGTAAAAGCTATATACACTTCGTTGTCTGCTTATGCTATCTACACATGCCTATAAGTCCATGACAACATGTTGTAGTATTTACATATATGCACATATGTGTTTTTTGGTCAACTGAATCATAAATATGCATCAACCATGCAATATGATATTTTCAAGATGGCTCTGTGTTGGCATCATGCATGATTCCAAATGAATGCGTCATTGAAAAAAGGTCTCAATGCCATGCATATTTCTAGCTCATTTTGTTTGATTTGCTAGCCTACTTAATTATATGATACCACGTATCAGTAACATGAACATGGTACACTTGCCCGGTGCACAATCCATCCCAGTACCGCTTAACACTTAAGCTCTTATAGATAAAAGGCTGCTCACCACTACTTGGTACATATCTGTGGAAGCATGCATATGATTCATATTTGTGTCAAAGATGACAGACCGTAGGCTATATACAAATATATACTTATTTGCATGGGACACGTAACTTAAGGCATCACTAGCTTGTATTTGTATGTTTGGTTACAATACTCGACTGCTAAGGCATGTTCCATAACATTAGACACATGGCCCACTAAGCTATCAAGATATGCTATGTATAAAAATTGACATGGCACTTACATTGCACTCAGTTCCTATATATGTGTTATGCAGGCACGAGCACTACAATTTGGGCATCTAGTAGCTACCCATGTGTGTCACTAACCTTGAGCGTCCACATTTAATCGATGCTTAGCTTTTAATGGCCTTTCTCGAGTGCACCACCATTCTTCTCCGATCAATGCACTTAACAATCATTTAATACTTCAAAAATGATTACATAAAGCATACATTTAGTCTATCTAACATGTTCAAATTGCTAAATCATTTATCTTATGTTAAGGAGAGGCAATCACCGAACACTTCTTCGATCAATGAAGTTATTGACCATCTATTATGGTACTTCGCCGGAGCAATGGAGCGTCATGCTTGGAACAACTCCAACATGATTTGGGTACTTATATTGATTTCAACTCAAACCCACTTCAATCGGCATAAGATAAGTAACTATATCTTCCTTTACACTATTTCAATTTGAGCTAGTGCCATGCCAATACCATGCTTTTACTACTTCTAAGCATGCCTACAATACATCACACTTGATATGCATTTACAAGTCTTCACGATCCTTAGGCATGTTTACAACATACAAAAATGTTATTAGCAACTTCGTTACAAGTACATGCTACACATGTCATGCTTCTAATTAAATAAACATGTGACACTCAAACAACCTATGCCATATCTAGAAGATTGTGACACTCTGACTTAATTAAACATGCTCGGATAAACACTTGCATCGGTTACGACTCGCTTAGGTATCGAGCATGGCCACGACTTGCTTGGGCCACGCCCCGCATGCTCGCACAGCGCCTACCCGCTCAACTACACCCAACTTGCTCGAACACAACCTAACTTGGTCAAACATATCCAACATGCTTTAGTTAAGCTCCAACTTCACAATGCTTCATACTAGCCATCGGGAGCTACTCCCAAAATTTTATATGGACACCCATGACACTTGCAACTATCTAATATGCACGTCACATGGCCATAAGATCCATATTCATTATTTTCTATACTTATTTGTGATTTGTCATTGTTCATACAATTACAAATTTTACATATACTCTATATGTAAACTTATGGTCTAGCCTCCGGACACCATACTTTGTCAAACTTTCCCATGGGAAAGAGACCCAAACGGGTCTAGACTCCACGAGTCTATGGTCCGACCAACTACCAAGCAGTAAGGAAAACGCCTAATAATGACAATGACCGCTACGCGGCATTGTAGTCAAGCTTTTCTCCTCCGGGAAAGAGTAAAGGGACCGGTTAACGCAGCCCACGGTAGCAATTGATCAGGGAGTTAACCCCGACGCTTGGGTATCAAAGATTAGGTTCGCTACCTAACACCCATTGCTTATATGCAGCTCCCCTCATCAAAAAATTTTCCGACCATACGGAGGTCTATAGCCAGGAGTGGGGGACTCCTTGGAGGGCCTAGGAGGGGCCCACCCGAAAGGGCATAAGCGCTCGCTCCGACCAATTCTAGATGGACGATGCACTTACACTAGTTATGCTCGCAATACAGCACAAAGCTACGCTTTGGTATCAACCCCGCTGAAAACCCTCCTTCACTGGGGACTTCGGGGACTTGTACATATAGCCCGGCATAATTAGCAACAGTCGCGCTCATACCTCAAGGCATCAACCTCGAGCTTTTCCGCTCACGCCTTAGCGGCAACCCTGAGCTTTCACGCTCTTGCCTCAGCGGCAACCCCGAGCTCCGTGCTCGCGCCTCAGCAGCAACCTCAACTTTTCATGCTCTCACCTCACCGAAACCCTGAGCTTTCACGTTCTCGTTTCAGTGGCAACCCCGAGCTCCGCGCTAACGCCTCAGAGGCAACCCTGAGCTTTCATGCTCTTTCCTCAGCGGCAACCCCGAGCTCCGCCCTCGTGCCTCAGCGGCAACCCCGAGCTCCGCCCTCGTGCCTAAGCTGCAACCCTGAGCTCCGCACTCACACCTCAGCGGCAACCTTGAGCTTTAATTTCACGCTTTCACCTCAGTGGAAACCCTAAGCTTTCATGCTCTTGCCTCAGCGGCAACCTCGAGCTCCGCCCTCGAGCCTCAGTGGCAACCCTGAGCTACACACTTACGCCTCAGCTGCAACCTTGATCTTTCACGCTCTCACCTCAGCGCCAACCCTGAGCTTTCACGCTCGCGCCTCTGCGGAAACCCTGAGCTTTCATGCTTGCGCCTTAATGGCAACCGTGAGCTCCACGCTCACTCCTCAGCGGCAACCTTGAGCTTTCATGCTCAAGCCTTCAAGGCACCCGAGCTTCCCGCCCACGAGCTCCAACGCTCACACCTCTGCGGCACCACTGAGCTTCACGCTTATGCCTTCTCGGCAACCCTCGAGCTTCTTGCTCACGAGCTCTAACGCTCACGCCTCTGCGGCACCCCCGAGCTTCCTACTCATGCTTCCCGGCAACACTCGATCTTCCCGCTCATGCCTTCCCAACAACCTCCGAGCTTCGGGCTCACGCCTTCCCGACACCCCCGAGTTTCAGGCTTACGCCTTCCCGACAACCCCGAGCTTCCAGATCATGCCTTCCCGGCAAGCCCCGAGCTTCCTACTGATGCCTTATAGGCACCCCCGAGCTTCCCGCTCACGCCTTCCCGGCACCCCTGAGCTTCCCGCTCATGCCTTCCCAACAACCCTTGAGCTTCATGCTCATGCCTTCATAGCAACCCCGAGCTTCACGCTCATGCCTTCCCTGCACCTCCGAGCTTCCCTCTCACGCCTTCCTGGCACCCCCGAGCTTTCACGCTCTTGCCTTCCGGCATTCCCAAGTTTTACACTCACATCCCCTCGACATAATACACATTAATGGAACATTGAATTCTTCTACCATTTGTCGTTTGCAACAAATCAAATTCTTTTCGCGTTCCATTGATACGAGCGAAAACCAAACACAAGCGTTCGCGTATTCATCATTCACGAAATTACAAACGCTTGCCTTCATGGCACTCATGCAACTTACACCGACCGTAACCTCGTCACCTCGACCTCATTCGTTCTCTTGTGAGCATCACGCTTATCATATGCAATTCATATGCTTATTCGTGATATGTTCACACAACAAAATGCGTTCTCGAGTTTATCCGTCATAACCGATCATACTCGGCGCCATTCACATGTTTACATCAACATGTATCATGCACCTCGTACATTCGTATATGCCAACGCATATCAATGCAACTCACATTTGTTGCCCAATACAATAAGCATTCTACATTTGTGTGCTTTTGTCTTTGTTGTGAAGGTTAACGAGTCTCTTCTTACTTATGGAGTTCGGGGACTTGTAAGGGGGGTTAGGCGCCTCTCAGACGTTACTTATGCTTGATGACATCATGTGTATAACTCCCTAACCAAGAAGCTCCTCTTACTTGGGGACTTGGGGGACTTGTACATACCTCCACTATTATGGAGGATTTGGTATGTCACCAAGCATCTGTAACACCATCTTTGGGGGGCCCACAAGCCATGGTGGGACCTAACCGCGACATGCATCGCGTAGCCCGATGTCCAAGCTACACCATGGTAGTCGAAAGAGGCCAATACCTCGCCGGGAAGACACCTTCCCGTCCTTGCCAACATGCCTCCACAACATGCTTTCTAAGACTATAATAGTGGTTTTGCATCCCACATTTAAGAAAATGTAAAGGAGAGGGGTTCCCTTACCTATAAAAAGGACCCCTCCTCCCACTTAAACATCATCCCATTACATCTCTTGTAATCCCCTTGGGTCGCAACGCCCAAACACACTAGTTAAGCTTTCAAGTGGAATTAGTCTCCTGCTAAGGCAGGAGACGAACCACTATACTTCTTGTGTGTATGTCTCTCTCTCTCTCTTACTCTCTATCTTTAACGTTAATTAGACCCCTCGGTCACTTACATTAACAATATCTTTGTTTCAGAATATGAAATTTGGGCTTGGTTTATTGATTTGGATTTCGGTGATGATTCTCGGAAAAGGATTTGCTTTACTAATTGTTTTGACTTTGAGCCTTGCGTTGAGTTTTCCGAAATGTGGATATTAAATTGAATTATAAATTTTCATTGGTCTAATATATTATGTTTATAAGCATGAGTTTATTTGAGATTTTCTGTGAATGGTTGGGAACCGTACTTGTATCTTAGTTATGATATTTTTGGGGAAGCTTTATGGATTTTCTACTGTCCATATGATTTTTTCTATATCATACTTGTTGTGATCATATTACCATGCATGCATGTCGTTCCGCCTTTCGAGGCGATGTGACTACTACCTTCACGGTGGAATCACAAAAGTCATTTCCACCTTTATGGTGATGTGGTGCTGCTTTAGTAGCGGTATCACGAAAGCCTAGTACCCTATCCTCTTTTGTGGCGTCAAGTACAGGAGTGTGGGAGTACTTTTGACCTGGGAGGCTCACTTGTATGGTCACCGTCTTTCCCTATTTTAATTTGTTTTTTTTACTAGCAGGGCTAGTCAGTTTTCACAATTATTATTGTTCTTCTAAAAATGTTCTTAAACACTTGCATGAATCATTGATTTTACGAAGATAAATGTGGGAAAGTATTAAGTTATCGTTTTTCATTTTATTACGATTATTTAATATTTTCACGCACTTACGCTAACTTTTTTCAATTACTTTCCCCTGGGCCCTTCAGTTTCAGTTGCCCTAGTTCGCAATGTTGTTGTTCGGTATTAATAGGAGTCGAGGTAGAGTACCCACTTTCGCTACTGTCATCTTCTGTAGGTTACTTGCTTAACCTGCTAGCTGTTATTTCAGTTTCTTGTCTTAGTTTGCTCTGATCACCTTGGGATGTTGTTTTAAATTTGAAGTATTTATATTCAGGGTCTATGACCCGACTATGAGTGATTGTGGAGATTTGTGTTTACTAAATTGTGGATCTTGCTTGTTGGATGTCTTTTGTTTTGGGAATAGCTATTGAGATATTTTACTTGGTTGTTGAGTTGTTGTGATTTGGGGAGTAGGGTGGCTCCAGGACTTGAGGATGGTGTGTATTATTAGAAGTGTAAATGTGTTTTCTTTAGGTTTTGGGTAGTCCATTTTTAGGGGTGACTCTACCGAATTTTTGGTAGAGTTATTCCTGAGGTGGGCCCTGCAGGGTCACCTCAGCGCCCACCTTGGATTTCAAGGTGAAATTCGAGGCAAGTCCTATCAGAGACTAATATGTAATATGTTTTCCTGAAATTCTTCAATCTTGTCCTTATTTGAAGAAATTTGAAAATTAACAATTAAAATTACTGACCGTCAACCACATCATCTTTTTTTTTTTTTTTTTGAATAGGAATTGATTTCATTAGTAATCAAGCCATGAAAACATGCAAGAGTTTAACAGAACTTACGTAAGCAAATCTGGAAAACCAGATAACCTATCTAAGCCAAACTAAACTCGTTAAAGTTTAGAGGGATGCTCGCTGAACAAAAAGCCTAAGCTAAGCAAGAACAATCTCACTTTCTAAGGAAAAATCATTCATCTAGTCTAACCCGTCAACAAGCATTTGTGGTACAAATATCAACTAGAAACGTCTTAGATAAGCTTATAGAAATTACTCCTACTTTAAAAGGCTTGAGTTCAAAATGTCTATGTCTTTGAAATCTTAAGCAAGTACTTTTTCTTTCCCCTTGGGGTTGGAACTAGCACTTGCCTCAGGCTCTTCAGTAGCCAACAACCTCAACATTAGGTTGGCCTTCTTGCTCATCTTCGAAATCTGCTAGCTTGAATTAAACCCAGGCCTAACAACCCAAGCCTAAATTCGAGTTATTGAAATAGAAGCCCAAAAACATTACCAAGCCATCACTGCCGCCGCCGGCATCAGAGCTTCCACCGGTCGTCCTTCCCATCACAACATCACTCTTCAATCAGCAAAGCACTAGAACCAAGAAAATTTCGTAAGCACCCAAATGGACACCAGCATGATCACCAGACAAATTTGATCAAAAAAACCTAAACGGACCCTAACAACCAAGCCCGACGCCAATCTGGTATGCCTAAACTTCGATCTGCTATCCCTTAACCTCGACCTGCAACTACGTCGACCTGCCCCCGATTGACCATCGCTGTTGCTCCGCTTATCAAAATGTGGGCCTCTGATCTGCATCAATCGAACCATCGATAGTGATCTCCTCCACACACAGTTCCTTTTTGTAAAACGATGGCAACCAAACTCAGCCTCACAAGGCACCCCGTCGACCTTGAGCGCAGACAATGATCACAACGTGAAAATTTGTCTTCGAAGCTAGGTTGACCAAGGTCGTCGCACTCTACCAAATATCACTCTCACCTTGACCTAGTTATTTTTTCAACCTTAATCTCTTACTCTCTTATTGCTTGTCGACCAGACCATCATATTATCTCTTCCTCCTCCCATTTTTTCTTTTTACATCTTTTTTACTATTTTTTTCTCACCCAGTCACCCTCTAGTCTCTATTTTATGAGAAGTTTTAAATACACATCCCTACCTACTTAATACACACCCCCACTAAATATACCAGTCATTTAATGTCTCATTCTAATATTTCACTAAATACACAACTCAAAGTACCTAAAATATTCGTCACATAACAGAGATAAGGGAGGCTTCCGAGCAATACAGAGCGACCTCAAGTGCGAGAGTGAGAAACCTAGGGTTCTGTGTAGGGGAGGCGACCGTGCGGTATTCAAACCAGGAGCAGAGAAGGCGATTGTTGGATCATATTTGTGCCCTAAAACAAGAAAATTATTTGTTCTAAAAGTCCAATTTAGTATCAACTAATCCAATTCCATGTTTTATAGAAAATCTTGACAAGAGGAGAAAAAGTGAAATTTCGGCAAATTTTCCATGCACCACCACTTTTATCGGCACAAGTACTTCGTGAAGCAATCCTAGAAAAATAGGAGATTAAATGGAGCAATGAATCCATGGACCATAAAGTACTAATGCAAAGGGATCACTTATTTGGCCGAAAATTACAAGGAAAGTCCACGGAAATCGTTATGCAAAACAGTTGATGAAAGTAGAAAACTGTAGTTCAGAATCAGCTTATCGGGAACAGTTTTGGTGAGCTTTTCTTGCAACTTTCCAAGTGAACTCTTGCAGAAAGGGTTGGCATTCCTTAAAGACATGATGTTTTAGTACAACATCAGCCGAAGAGATGGTTATAAACTTTATCAAGGAAGCAAGAATTAACGTTCAAAATAGGCTTCCCAAGAAGGCAGAAACTGTCAGCTTTTCACGAAACTTTTGGAAGATCTTTTCCGGCGACTTACTTGGAGTTTTTCTATAGAATTTTATTGATCATTCTTGAAGATATTATGTAATAGATCATGGATAAGTCAAGAACCATCTAGAATCAAGGCAATATCAAGTCAATCCTTGTCCAAGAATGAAGCGTCAGAGAAAGGAAACGTGTCCTAGCCAAAACAGGGCAGTTTGGCCAAGAACCTTCTTTGGCCGGATTTCTTGTGCATTTTTGGAAGGTCTATGATGCTGAAATTATCAAGGAGAGCCGTAAAGAAGAATTCTACAATATTATGGCAAGATTAAACCATCACATTATCCTTTGGATAATAGGCATCCATATGCACATTCTCTCATTTGGTTGTCACATTGACTTTGGTGACCCAAAACCACCCTAACACTCTTCATTTTCATGTTTCCCATGCACAACAAAGAGAGCTGGCTGCTCTTCTCTTCTCCTCAGTCATCCTTTTCTACTCTACACTCTCATAGTTCATCATTACTTCCCTCTTTTTACTTCATCTCTTCCATACCATTTTCCCTTGTTTTTGGGATCTATTACCACTCTCATACTCCACCTCTATACTTCTTACAATGCTTGAGTTGCTCCCTTTTGCTTCCATTCATCATTTTACTCCTCTCTCTCTTCTCTATATAAGCATCCCTTCATTACACTCTTAAGGCATCACTCATACCACTCATTACATCTCTTTTCTTTCTCCATCTCCACCATAAAACCTCTATCTCCACCTCCTAAAATCCAAATCCATACTATCCATACTACTCTATCTCCTCGATCACCACCACCATTTCTTATCCACTACCTCCATTAACACCACCACTACTACATCATTTGTCCACTATCTTTTCTATCATCATGTTCTCTATCTATTCCACATATTCACACAATACATAATACAAGCTTCACTATCTTTTATCATCAAATCTTCAAGAGCAAGAAGGAGAGGAATCACCACCACCACCAAGACATGAGCATGGGGACCATCCGACACATCACAAAGCCAACTCTATTCCTTTTACTCTAGATTATATTTTGGTGTTTAATTTGATTATGAAGTTAGTATATGTAATTATGAGTGAGTAGTACTTTGTTGGGGCTAGGGTTGAAAGCCCTAGCCAATCTTGTATATATTGATATTATAATATGATGTGATGCAATTTTCTTTAATATGCCTACATGCTAGTTCAAGAGTTGAATGCATATGCTTAGACTTTACCACTTTGAGTATGCGTGTTTGCCATGTCATGATATAATATTTAGAGATTGGTAATCTTTGAATGTTAAAGCATAGAAGCACACTAGGTGTGCATGTAGAGGTTGTGAATTACAATCACTTAGAGATAAGCTTGGTTGGTTTGCATGATTTTTTCATCTCCAAACTTTATGCACTTAGGGTAATGCACTAGATTCCTAACCGGATTGAAATGCATAACTTAAGTAGTTAAGTACTACACCCGAGAGGGGTTGCTTGATATCACAAAAGGAGCATGTCCCTTGTCATACGCGAGAGGGATGCAAGTAGAGAAATTAGTTAGTTAATTTAGCAGCATTCATATTGAAATGCATCAATACTTGCAAGGGAGGTTAGTGGTAGACAATCTAAATCCTAACTTTCATCCATTTGATCATTAGTTTAGTTTAGAGTAATTTAGTTTACATTTGAGCATCTAGTTGTTTTCAATTCAAAACTATATTTAAAAAATCAAAATCAAATCACTACTTCATCTTGCACACACCATGAGCCTAGATTTCCTTGTGTATTTAGGTTTGTGATTGTACATTTGCATATTCTATCTATCCTTAGGTTCACACCCGAGCTAGTAAAAGAAATCCAATCCTCGTGGGTTGGACAACCTTTCTTAAATCTCTATACTATTACTTGTACCCCTTATACTTGAGGGTAACTATTTGGTTAACAGCGGCGCAGTTTCCTTAGTCGACGACGTTGGTTGTTTCTGGGGATCATTTGATGGCCCATCTTGAGGTGGTAAGGCTCCGATTCGCAAAGGCTTTTGGCGGAGGCGATAGAGAGTGTGGGCTCTGAGTGCAGTGCAGTTGGGTAGTGTTGAGTTTTGCAGCTGCGGTAGCGGCAGTAGGGTTCTGTATTCAGTTCGAGAGTACAACCGGGCTTTGACTTGAGTTTGGGTCGGGTCGGGGGCTTCTTCCCAGACCGCGATGATGGGTAGAGTCGAGGCCGACCCCATGATGAAAATCCCTGTGACCATCTCACCATACACTCCTAATGTTTGCACTTGAACAAACTCCCCACCCAAGATGACTCTTGACCAGAGACTTGAGGGACTTGTTTATACCACATGTGTACAAAGGTGCAAAACCAGAAATATATGACTCGATAGCCACCAAAAGCTATAGAATAGTCACCAAATACTATGAGATAAGCGCCAAGCATCGGCCACCAGCCTTTGGCATATAAAGGAAGGCACTTCCACATCGAAGAGCAAACAAACATATTGCCCAACCTATAAAAAAAGGCAAATCCTTCCCAATCAAGAAAGTTCACTATTCCACTATATACATTTCCCCGTCTCTACCTCATAAGTAGATACTGACTTAGCTATGCATCGGAGGGTTATAAGCCGGCAACCCCGGCCTCCCCCTGACCTATTTCTATCTTGACAGGTATCATAATAGAGTGTACGAGCCTCCACAACTCTGTAGATAGCGGCTCCCGACACCTCATCAACACAATATACAAAGTGTAAGCTTAAAATTAGGAGTGTCTAGGTTTCAAGGACTTTGGGAGCCATTCCATGACAGTAGTTGTAATGCGTTGTGGGTTATATTTTATTTTTGAAGAAAAGGGCAATAATGGAAGTTTAAGGAAAAGATGGACAAAAAAACTTTGGATCTGTGTACCTAGTAAATGGATAAATGTAAATAAAATTTCTCTCTTTTAAGTCCCCACCCAAGGTAGAAAAAAGAACAATCAAACGTATAAAACTAAAAATGTTGCCCAGTATCATTTGGTCTAGTGACATAGTCTCTCATTCGTGTGTGGGAGGTCGTGAGTTCGACTCACAAAAGACTACTGGTTGCATATGAATTGTTTATCCTAAGTCACTAATTGCTTACAATAAAGGACCTAAGTTTTTGATAAAGATGGTGAAAGGTTGAAGACGAAGAAAATAACAAAGGAAAGCAAAGAAAAATCTGAGAGCTACTTTGATATTTTTCTGATTATATACAAAAGGACCTAATTGCTTACAATAAAGGATTATACGATTCAGTAAAGGAAAAGACTCAAAAGAGTCCCTATTTATACTAACTTGACTATTATCTCTGTTGACTTTGACCATCTCTTAACAGGTACGTAGTCTTCCCATGCATTATTTGCAAACGCATAGGGCTATCGAACTCCTCCATTAGTAGACAGAGAAGGGCTTCAAAAATACTTCTCAGAAAACAATTATCTAGGACGACTTCGATTGGTGATTTGGGTCTAGTATGTAGAAGATACAGAAACGCACACTACTAGAAAAACACCCTATCACACACGGATGAGAATCTGTGTGAAATCGTAGTATTCCATACGGAAATCCGTGTGAAAACGTCAATACACACGGTACAACGACAGATTAATAATCTGTACATATTACTAGCGTTGCTAATGCTACTTTCACAAGAATTTATCAGTCTGTGTGAATGCATTTGGTGGGTCCCACTAGTGGTGGAGCTGCTGTTCTCCTATCCCATCCACTAATTATTATTTTCTATATATCAAAATAAAGGGATTAAGATTATTCAAATTAGATTTTTTGTTTTTAAATTCCTCATTTTAATTTAAATTATAGCCATAATTGTTCTTCAGGGAGAATTTCACAAATGGTCACTCAACTATGACTCATTCGACACTTTGGTCACTGAAGTTTAAAATATATCACTTTGGTCACTCAACTATTAAACTGTCAATCACTTAAGTCACCCAAAGAGTATTTTTTATATATTTTTTTTAATGAAAACAATTAACAAACACTACTAGAATTTTGTTCATATACATCGGTTCTGGACTGATGTTAAACTAATTTTCGACCGATGTCTTAGTGGGTGTAGAGAAAAGTATAGACATCAGTATAAGCGCGTTTTCAACCGATGTCCCAGACAGCAACCAACATCGATTCTAAAAAACAAATCGATGTATAATCGTTATAATCATCATATTTTTGTATGTTAGGTATGTCTAATTCTTCATATTTTCACATTTTATGCTTAAAAAAGTATATGTCGAACAATACCTACTTGAACATTTGCATCGATTTCTATTCCAGAAGCGATGTCCAGTACACTCGTAGACATCAGTCTCCAAAAAATTTTGTTTGTTCCTGTCTATTTTTACGTGCATCTTGCCACCATATTCTCCTGAGAACGATGTATGTGCCTTTAGGCAACATCAGTTAATCTATTAAGAATGATGTTTTATGTTACTAGGAACATCGTTTTTCGTTATTTGAAACGATGTCTAGTAATTTTGTAGACATCATTTCTATTTTTCAAAACCGATGTCCTGTATTTCATGGTAAATCGGTTTACTTTATAACAGCTGATTTGTACGTTGACAATAGATAACGGTTTGGTGTTTAGATATCGATGTGCATTGGTTTTGTGTACATCGATTTTTGGGTGATATTTCAATATGTTCATAATCATTAGACATCAGTCCAGTTTTAGGTACTGATTTGTAATCTCTGAATTGACATCGTTATATACATCAGTTCATATATATATATATATATATATATCTCAACATCTTAACTCAAGCACATCATCCAAAAATGGGACATTCCATTAATTTTCTTTCCAAATTCATGATCCAACAGAAAACTCCAAGCCTACAAAAGCTAGCCTAGAGACATATGAATAACAAGTTACAATCAGTTTTATCAACACACATTGCCTCAAAGAAAAAAACTAGCCTTACTCCAAATCATTTTAGTAGTCAAAATTCTATACCAAAGTCTGTATATAATCAGCCACTTCAATGCACACCTCATCGCTGTTGGCTCTATGATTTCTGAGTCTTTACCGCCCACTACAACTGTATAAACCAACACAATCAAGTCACAATCATTGGGTAAACAAGTTAATATTTAATTAACCCAAAAACAAAACAAACAAACTCAAACAAACAAACTGCAGCACCTGAACTACAAGATGGATCTGCACAACTACAAGTCACGTCCAATACTAATATAACTGGACTTTACCAAATTTAAACACACATAAATCAAGAAAAATGAATCACCCATATACCATACATGTGCATACATGCACGCTTTTAGAATTCTCATGTTGCACCAAATTAAATGCACGTATTTCTTAACGCAAGCAAGCAAACCTCTATTTTAGTTACATCATTTACTTTTTAAAGAAAAAAAGAGCTAATACTTTAGAAAAAAAATAAATAGATGGAAGAGAGTACAACAGAAGATGTATTACCTGATAGAAGGCGAAGCATAGAGGCCATCAAATGTTATTTCAAATTTTCAATTAAGTCATGACTATACATGTACCTCTATACCATCACGAGTTTAGTTGATGAAAGTAGGCAAAGCTCTTGATCCTGTTTGAACGTCTGCCACGATATTCAGGTTCTCGTCCCGCACTTCCACCTTTCAAATCTCGAATCCCACTCTTTGAGTAGTGTAATTTAGAATCATAAGTCAACATTTGCTGAACAGATCTAAACTCAACAAATAATATAAGAAAGCTATCCACACTTTGAACAAAACAGTACCTGCTTGCATAGGTCCTTCAAGAAACTCAGAGTATGCAAAGGGCTTTATGTCATTGAACTTAGCAATGAACGAGTGCTTTACGATATCGATGATCATTTCACAGATGAATACCACACCAGCGTTCTGCAGTACCCAAATGTTAAAACAGTTTCCCATCAAATGTTTCCTCCAGAATGTTTTGAGCTAGGATGAATATGATAAATGCATAAATGTGGAACCTCTCCACAGAATCTGGTCACAAACAAAAAATAAAATAAAATCAAAGAGGATTTAGGACCATCTGAAAAGAATATAAGACTAATCTAATTTAATTCATCGGACACAGAACCACATCGATCTAGTTTAATTAACATAGTCGCTATAAGCCAATAAAAGGAAGCAAACTCACCAAAGTATACCAGGCTATGAATGTTTTCCTTACTATATCGCTTGAACACATTGTTTTTTATCTCGGCAAAGTTATAGGACACCAGCAAAGCGAACAAGTCATTATTGTGAGCAACAATGCAGTTTGACAAAGTAATTGCCTGAACAAAGAGGATAAATGAATGAATAAGTACGTAGAGTCAAGGATCCAATGACATTGAAGGGAAAATAACATAACAAAAATCATAAATTTCTAAAGTAAGGATATTTGAGGTAGTCACGGCTAAAGCTTGGTCGCAAGTAAATCTCCAAATCCAGAATCTCATGTTTTCTGTTGGACAACTACCAAGTCCGTCTGCTGAGTTAAATAGAGTTTGCAATACATTTCCATTAAAACTCTGACATAGTTTGTCAAATATCTGTATAGAGGGGCAAGAATCAGTAACATGTGTTAGCTAAAACACTGTAACATAGTAGTGCAATCACTACATATCAAACTGATGGACTGATATTAGACCATCCACCCATTGTCTGTTCATCATAAGTACGTGAACCATTCTAACATGTAGATATAACTGACAAAATAGCATGTATAGCATCCGTCTTACTGCAAAGTAAACAACTTCACCTTAGCATGACCTTAATTTTATTTTATTTTTTCTTTTGACAAAATAGTATTAGCCCATGCCAAGGAATTATAAAATATGACAAAGATTAGCTCATTGACTTCAGATGACTACTTTTGAAGCACTATGAAAAACAAAATTTATATAACTAAACACTTAGACACCAGATAACTAGAACTCTTAGTTCTACAAGATATTGTACACAAAGAGCAAGATCATATTGTGTATAAAACTTCACATAATTAGTACCTAGTACTCTATCGGCCTTCCAATTGTGCAACTTATAGTTTTCACAGACAAGACACAATACCACCACAATCACTATTCCAAGATACAAGTAATCTCCACTTCTAGTTCGCAAACTGAGCTGATAAATTAAACAACGAAAAAGCTAACCCAAACATACAAAAATTGCTGAACATGATTATGGCAGTTTCAGCAGAACTTAAAGCATGAAAAACCATGTAGATATAACTGAACTCCTAATATATCAAACCTCCCATAGTTAGCAGTAGTAAAGAAGCTTACAAATCATTTTCAGATCCCTCCTCATAAACAAAAGTGCTGAAAACCGGTCCCATTGATCTTTTTGAATCATTACCAATCGAGCTACCATCTCCACCTTTGCTCTTCTAGCAATACAAAACAAACAATCCGACAAGAAAACCAAACAGAAAGTAAGTAACTACACCGCTGTACTAATACAGAGAAACATCAAAAACAACAAGGACTAGCGAGACCACTCACCACGTACAATCAAACCATCAGTCCAAGTAGGATCGATATAGCTCACTAACAATATCAATGTACTTCTGCCATGCTTGCTAAATCCTCAATCACCAAATCCCCAAGAAAAACATTTCAACCTTCAGACCGTCCAATCTCAAAAGCATAACAAAATCAACAGTACGTTCAAACTCAAGGTGACCATACAAATCATAGAATAAAGCAATTAAAACCAAAATTGCATAGCTCACAATTTCAATTGGTACAAAGATTGGAAGGAAGCAAGAGAGAACATACCCAAGCTGGAGGTAAAACAAACCATAAGGGAAAAATCTAATTAACCAATAACTTTTTCAAGAGAAAAGATCAAAATAGCTGGTTGCTAGGACATATAATCCAGCAATAAGAGGAAGATTCCCAAGTTCATATTTTCTATATACTAATATCTAATACTAGAGTATATGAACATGTAATTCTTTAAAATTATTTCGATCCTTCATGAGATCAGAAATTCAGAATACATAGTACTATATATTATGCCTACGTTCATCTGGGTTTTTAAATTCAGAATGCATGTATGTAAATGTAATAGAAACCTTGGCCCCAACATCCCCCAGGAATAATATCACTCCTTGATTTTGTTTGGTTGGCAGGGAAAGTACTTCCAGAAAAATATAATCAGCTGGGGCTCAGCTTTAATGAAAACCTACTAACTCCATTGCAATAGAGAAGTTAAGAAATTCATTGCTAAGTTGCTAACTCTCCCAGTGATCTTTAAGCTGTCAAGCACTCAGTCTTGCATGGCTTGCAGAGGCTATGTAGATCATGAAGCCTTATCTCAAAATTAAACCTCCAAACATCCAAAATAGATAAAACCCAGATGCAAGCAATGACCATTTGACTTGAAAACAGACAATCCCACAGTTTATCTTGGTTATTACCTTTACTCACTACCCAAAACCTAATTAAGTAAAATTCCATCAATTTTCTTCAACAATATTCTGAATAAACCAACAAAACTACATCAAAATCGCACCTTGATTAGGATTGTGTTGCCCCTAAAGAGCTGGAGCTTCTCCATGGTCTCAGGGTGGAGCGCGACGACAGAGTTGACATCATTGATGGCCTCATCGACGACAAGGCGATTCGCTGCCTTCTTCCGCTCGAGAATCGCAGAGCTGAAATCCCTCTTGGTCCCCTTATTGCAACAATTTTCAAAGCAATCGCATCAGAAATCAAAATCCCTAAAAATTTCAGAAAATCAAAAAAGTTAGCTTAAAATCGAAAAGAAGAGGAATTGGATCTGAGGGATTACGGGTCGGATGATTTAGCTTTATCGGTCATGGTGGAAGAAGAGCAGGAAACTGACTCACCCAACTCATTCTCCTTATATGTAAGGTCGGGCTCTAGCCCACAAATCCATAGAATAAAAACAACTAAAAGAAAACATCGAAGAGCGAAAAAGAAAAGGGGGGCTGGGTTTAGAAATTCATACACCGATCTGGAGAGAGAAGCTGAGATGAGATGAGATGAGAAGCTAATTGATCTCGGTCAGAGGTGAAGAAAGGTCGAGAAGGAGCTCGGGTTTCTTCGACATTGTCAGGATCTATGTTTCTTCGACTCTCTTGGCGTTTCAGACTCCGCCGGAAATGGAGGAGGAAGGATTGTGACGGTGAGGAAGAGCTCGAGTTTGGGAGCCAGCTCAACTGAGCTCGAGGGTTTCGATCTGTTTCACATTTGGGGTCGGGCGCAATTTTTTTCTAAGTGTGAAAGTTTTGAGTTTTAGTACCTACTTCTTCATTTTACTTAAAAAACTTAGCGCGTTTTGCAAAAATAGGTTCCCGCAAATTTTCAAACAAAACTTTTAACACCGGTCATTTTAAGACCCGATGTTAATGATATACATTTAAATCGGTATTTTCTTAAAACGATGTTATATTACGTTTTTACATCGTGTGCAAGTCTGACCGATTTAAAACATGCGATGTCTATGAACAGATTTCTAGTAGTGAAAGCGACTTAAGTGATTGACAATGTAATAGTTGAGTGACCAAAGTGATATATTTGAAACTTCAGTGACCAAAGTGTCGAATGAGTCATAGTTGAGTGACCATTTGTGAAATTTTCCCTTGTTCTTCATGATTATTCTACAGATCTTGAAGGAACTTCAAGAGATGGCCACCATTTTCCACTCTTACTTGCTCCTGTAGTCCTATATTGGCTCTCGTCACCAATGGCCACCATTTTCCACTCTTACTCCCCATCCCCGTCCTCTTCCAAAACCCACCTCCAACAGAGGTTGATTACAAGAATATATCACAACTTCAAAGATAGATCTGAGAAAGATAGATCCCAACAATGAATATCAATCATTGAACCCATTCAAAGATAGATCTGAGAAAGTGATGACCAAGTCACAAGCCCTGAATTAAAAATATTGGGGAAAATTTGACAACCAAAAAGGCAAATCAAAAATTTCATACAAAATTCAAATGAATAAGCACGTATAACCTGAATCGTCCATTTCTCAACATTGGTTTGACACCATAAATGGGTATTCTGCAATTACAAAAACATAAACTCCAAATATTAAAACTTTTTATCAAAATCGCTAGTTATGAACATTTGGTATCTTAATCAAATAACAATCATCAAGAATAAAAGGAGAGAAATCAGAAGAGATAGATCTGACATAGAGAACTTCAAAGAGAGAGATCTGAGAGAGGGGGGGGGGGGGGGGGGGGAGAGAGAGATTCTCTAATATGGCTGAAGTCTTCTGTATATGATGTAATCTGATGGAACTTGAATTTGCAAAAAAGCTTTTGAAAAAAAATTCACGCGGATATCCGTGTGAAACCAAATATTTATCAAAAATAATGTGCCAAATATGAATACGATTTTATGTAATTAATTTTTTTTATATTTTAAAATAAAATTCACACAGATTTTTGTTAATTCATATGGTAATCTGTGTGAATTTCTGACACATATATAGGGTTTTCTGAAATTAAATTAAATTTTCACACGAATATTTGTGTATCAGCATAACTCATACTGAAATTCGTGTGAGATTTATACAGAAATCTGTGTGAATTTTTGCGGCCCCACTTTTAGAATATATTTCACACGGATGACTGTGTGAATGTAGTTTTCACACAGACATCTGTGTGTATTGCAGTGTTTTTCACACAAATTTACGTTCGTGTGAATATCTGTGTGCATTGAGGGGTTTTTCTAGTAGTGCGCAACATGATTATACGCCATAGTCAAGGTATTCTAAAGAGAACTCGTGATTGTAGTCTTCCAACGCTCCTCTTATGATAAAAGAAAAGGTATTCATGTGTTAGGGGAGAGTTTTGTTCAGCAAACAGAAATCAAAATTAATTAGCATGCAGACTCAGCAGGGGTGACACAACATCTTAAACATGTAAAGTTTCATAGATGAATTTCAACAATCGTACTTGGATAGTTTCCTTCTACCAAAGATGAATTTTAACTATAGAAAATTACACATAAGTGTCACTTTGAAACTTTAATTAGCCAAAAGGCCACCTAATTTTTCTTGTACAAATAAGGCCACTTGCATCATCAAATTTCTTCATTCATGACGATTTTGCCCCTCCACTTAACAAAACCTACTCACATCAGATTAATATATATATATATATATATATATCTCTCTCTCTTCTCTCTCTCTCTCTCTCTCTCTCTCTCCCCGACTTTCCCTTAGAAGCCCTCTTTCTTCCTCTTCATCCTCCGACGAACCACTCGTCGATTTTGTTTCTCTAGCTTCCGGCGACGATGTCCAAGACGACTACGGCTATGGACGAAACCATTAGATCCGGTGACGATGCTCGAGCTCTAACTAACCTGATAGCTTCTCGGTCTCACCGACCTCACCTACTGCTAGCCGCTCGATCTCCAAATCTTCACCATTCTCGACCCCAAGCTCAATTTAGCTCTAATTGACGACTCGTTCATAATGTCAATCTGATATCCTTTTAGTTTCTACACTTTTTCGATTTCAATTTCTTTATTTTCTTCATAGCGATATGTCATTACTCGATTTTCGGAGCTTTTCATTGTGCTTGTACTCAGTTATGGAAATTATTAGGATTTTGGTTAAGCATTTGCGAAATTGAACACATTGATTTACTGGAACTGCTTGATTTTGATGTTTTGATGGCCTTATCTCAACGAAACTCCACTCAGTATCTCCGGCAACGATCCGATTGGCTTCTCTTTGCCGAATAGGTACGGAGATGTGGATCTTGTGTTCAGTTTTGATTAGTATTTTTTGATAATGGAGATCAAAATTAGGTTATCAAAATCAATGATCTCCAAGTAGATGGTTTGGTTAGAATAGGTGATTTTTGGTTATTTAAGTAGAAATTGTTCTTATGCAGTTTCAATTCCTATTCTTTCTTAAGAATCCATGGATTTTATTTGTTCATTGGTTTTGAAATGTAGAGAGTTTTTGCTTGTCGTAATCGTATGCCATGGGTTTGAAGCATGTTGTTCATGTGTTTGCAATAACTAAGAATGTAAAGGCAGTTCTAAAGGTTTATTTAATTTTTTTTGAATGACTAAAATTGCTAAATATCTCTACAAAGAACAATACAGAGAAACGTCCAACTCTTCATAATTTGAACCACTAGAGCAGCATCTGTTAACTACAGATGCCCTTCCCATCTTCTGATCTACATAGATACTTTGCTGTAGTTTACTCTATGATGATTCTAACAACCTTTTTGGTTCTCCCATCAGAGGTAGTCCCAGTTACATTGGCTGGTCTAATTCCTCTAGAGCTTTGTGGTTGCTCTGAAGATGGGAGGAGGTCAGCACTCCAAGATGCATTGCTCTTCTGTTCACCAAGGTTATCAACTAAAGGCTAGGCTTATTTAATTAGTTTGTGAACTTTATAAGAGAATGCACTTTATGTATTATATTGCTGTTTGTTTATATTAATGATCCTCAGCCATATTTTATTCTTGTTTTGTTGGCATTCTATTTTGTAGTGTTTTATTCAAATTTGTAACATTTTGTTCTTATTAAAGGAAATAAGATGATGAATAGTTTAAATTTTAGATGTCGTATTCAAGGTTTGTTGTTTTGTATGTCTTCTGGTTTTATTATGTTTCAGTAAATATATAATCTTTTCCCGATAAAAAATGCAGAAGGAGAATTAAGAATTAGTACATGGAAACTAATAAGATTCTTCATAGGGCTTTCAATGGTGTTTATCTAGTTTTAGATTCATGTGTTTTCATTCACGCTTGCCTACTGATCTTTGTCATATCTATGTTCTTTCAAAAATTCTTTTATTTTTTGTTACAATCAGTAGCTCTCTATAACTTTTGTAGTGGCTTTTCAACACAGTGATAGTAGCTTTCTATCATTAAATTGGTATCTTTTCAAGCTTATGTTAGTAGCTTTTTCGTTTTCATTTTGATTAATTTCAACTCAGTAGCTCTTTGTAACTATTATAGTGATTTTTCAACACAATGATATATATAGTAGCTGTCTATGCTTATGCTAGTATCTTTTTAAGCTGATGCCAGTAGGTTTTTTGTTTTCATTTTGATTGATTTCAAGTTGTTTTCTTTTAAT
Organism: Rosa lucieae; assembly: GCA_024704745.1. Lineage (NCBI taxonomy): Eukaryota > Viridiplantae > Streptophyta > Magnoliopsida > Rosales > Rosaceae > Rosa > Rosa lucieae. The sequence continues at coordinate 42,726,532 of CM045497.1, forward strand.
AGCTTATCATATTGAAAAATTAGGATTCTATATGAAATTTAGTTTTATTTTTGTTGTGATTTCGTATATGTAGCATTTCTTGTTTGAGATTTGTGTTACACTATCAACATGGATAATCAATTGGTTGTGTTGCAATTAGTATCTATGTTAGTAGCTTTTTTATTACTGGGCTAGTATCTTTCTACATATGTCATAGTAGCTTTCTGTACATATATTAGTATATTTTAGATTGCTTATACCTAAATATCTAGTTGATAAAGATTACTTGTTTTATTGTATCTTTGTTTTTGCAGAATTCTTCCCTTTGCAGTAGTAGAATCCAAAAATCATGTGAATTTGGATAGTGAAGCCTCCATTGACCAAGATATCATCTGGCCAACCAAATAAAGTTGAAATGAAGTCTGGTGCTGATGTGGCAAAATAATGTCTCTATGCTTAGTGTAGTGTGGTAGAGCTTGGCAATAAGAAACATCGACGGTGGTCATTTGAAAAATGACAGTAGCATTACAACATTGACAGTAGCTTTATGTAACTATTGTACTAGATTTTCACAGCTATGGTAGTGACTTTTTACAACTATGGAAGTAGCTTTTTACATAGTTATATCATTGTTGAATCCTGCATATTTTGTGTATCATTGAATATGTTTTATGTTCTCTATTACAATAGCATTTTTATTTTGGTTGTATCCTTTAAATTTCCATACTTTTGTAGTTTTTTAGAATTGCTTTTTCAGTCTCTGGGAGTAGCTTTTATTCTGCTTGGTAGTAGTTTTTGTTCTGTTTGGTTATTGTTTTTATTACAGGTGAGAGTAGCTTTATAGTGTTAGTGACAGTAGTGTTTGTTGCTGGTGACAGTAGCTTTTGGTGCTAGTGACAGTAGTGTTTGTTTCTGGTGACAGTAGCTTTTGGTGCTAGTGACAGTAGCGTTTGTTGCTGGTGACAGTAGCTTTTGGTGTTGGTGACAGTAGTTTTTGTTGGTGAAGATAGTAGCTTTTGGTTTTGGGGAGCATAGGTTTTGTTGCCGGTGACAGTGGCTTTTGTGATATCGTTGGAGATTGCCGGAAATCTCACCAGAGTAGCTTTTGTTGCTGGGGACAGTAGCTTTTGTGGACTCGCCGGAAGTTGGCCGGAGACCCGCCAGAGTTGACAGAAGACCTCGCCGGAGAGGAGAGAGAGAATGAATGTTGATTTTGTACTCTAATGGCATTTTATGTAAATAAATTGATTTTTAATATCTAAAATATAACATATTTTTTAATCTAGTGGCCTTATGAAGGAAAAAACTAGTTGGTGGCCTTATGGCTAAAAAAACATTCTAAGATACACTTATATGTAATTAACCCTTTTAACTATTCTTATTGTCACCCAAAAAGAAAAGAAAAAATGGATCAAAGAAAGAGTCACAGTAATCAATGACAAAATTCTCTAAACCTCTAGCTCGCCGTACCCAACTCACCCTGGAGGGCACGATTGTGAGATTGCTGTTAATAAATGAGTCAGGTACGTTTTTATGTAGAGCACCCAAATTTGTTGGGTACAAAAATGAGAGTATTATGGGGAATTTTTTTTTTTTTTTTTTGGAACCCAGCCTAGAGGCTGAGCCCCACGCCTGATAATATTATTATCAATTGAAGGATGGTTGTAACGCGAGAAATAATTTTTTTTGAAATGAGCGAGAAATAATTTAAAATTATAAAAGTAAATACTTTTCCATTTTAAATTTGTAGGAATTTTCTTAGGTACCCGGATGTTTGCCATCCACCTATTTTGTTAAATATTTTGGACCATTGGATTAATAATATATCCAATGGTCCAAAACATTTAAACTTTGGTAACCTGTTTAGTCCTTAGCCAATAACTATTAGTTAAATAGTAATTATTACTAATTAATTTTATCATTAGCCAAGTAATGTTTGATTATCAATTAACAATTACACTATAGGCAATTATGTTTTTTCCTTATGAAAAACAAAAAACTTCTAATCTAGGCTCACGGAATTAGTATTAATCAAATAGTCTTTATTACTAATTAATTATAGCATTAGTATTTTTCTTAACCAAATATAATCCTTTTTACATGCATTATACGACAACCACAACAATTAATGTAAAAATAGATAATCTTTGTTTTAGATGTAGTAAATACTTCACGTACAACTTGTTATTACTGTTTTTTGAACTAATTTACAAATATTACCACAATGTGTTATCATATAGGTAAACCATTAAATTTTGAGTAAAAATACGTATGTTCTCATTGGTGTAATGAAGTTCTCCCTTGCATAATTTAAGAAATATATTGTGTAATTTCCATCGTCAAAGTTGTAATTAATTTTAGTCAACGCAATTTACGACAAACTACAACAATTGATGTAGAAACAATAATTTTTGTTCTAATTGTAGTAATTACTCCACCTACAACCTATTTACTAGTTTATGGACAATTTAACAGGTTGACAACAAATTTGTTATCAAAGTGGTAAATCTGTAAGTTTTTATCATTAATGAAATGACTACTTCAATGAGTATGCATTTTACCACAATGCATAGCAATTGATGTAAAAAGGGTCATTTTTGTTCTATTTGTAGTAATTACTCCATCTAAACTAATATACTAGTCTGTGGACAATTTAGCAAGTCTAACAATTGTTAGCGTGGTAAATCTTTATGTTTTTATCATTAATGGAATGATTACTTCAATGAGTATGCATATGCATTTTACCACAATGCACAGCAATTGATGTAAAAATGGTCATTTTTGTTCTATTTGTAGTGATTACTCCACCTAAACTAATGTACTAGTTTGTGGACAATTTAGTAAGTCTGACAACAAATTTGTTGTCAGAGTGGTAAATCTTTATGTTTTTATCATTAATGAAATGATTACTACAATGACTACACATTTTACCACAACCCACAACAATTGATGTAAAAGTGGTAACTTTTGTTCTATTTGTAGTAACTACTTCAAAAACTACATCATTTATAAGATTATCAACCATTTTACAATTCTGACAACATTTGCATTGTGAACATGGTAAAATTAATATTAGAGCAAAAGATATGTAAGTACTCAGTATTGTAAGGAGATTCTCCATTTGATAATTAATGGTATCCATTTGATAAAAGTTGTCCTACTATGATATTTACATCTTTGACCACTCAATTACAATAACCACAATAAGTGTGGTCATGCGTCGTAATTTTAGTTCTACTAGGTGTAATTAATTATTTTGACATTATTTATGACAGGACCCGCTCCAAGTTTCACCTTGAAACCTTAAGAGGCCATGCGGGGCCCACCTTAGGAGGAATTCTACCAAGAATTTGACAAAACTTCCCCTGAAAGTGGACTACCCACAACCTGTAAAACGCACAAAACACTTCAAGCAAACCAACCTTATACTTCTGGAGCGACCCTGCTCCCAATTTACCATCAACTCCACTTTCACAAAACACAAAACTCAACTTAACAATACTAATCCCAAAGGTTATCAGAACAATACTAATACACAAGGATATAAAAAGAAGAGTAAAGGATCAAGGAATCCTACAATGCGGAAGTAGTGACAATTATGCCTCAAATGCCATGTACGCCCGACCTCTACTAATTCGCCTGCAAACTGGGCATTTGAAACCGAAGGGCCCAAGGGAAAGTAATTTAAAACACGTTAGAGTGAGTGGATAAAAATAAATAAATAAATAAGATCATTCAAATGAAAGTAAAGCTTTAATACTTTCTCATATGTTCATCTTTTAAAAACCTTGATGCATGAAACGTGGATAAAACATATTTCTCGCAACACGAAAATTCATGAAAACATTCCAGCCCCGCTGGTTAAAAGAAATCAAATTAGCCCCGCTAGCTGAAGGTATCAATCAAATATGGGGAAGAAGTTCTCACCATACAAATAAGGGAGCCTCCCAGGCTCGGGTCGGAGTGTCCCACACTCTGGAGCATCTCATGCTCTGCTCTACTCACCCACGAACACATAGTAAGCAGGGAGGAGTACTAATAGGCTAGCTAGCAATGTATTGTGGGTTAAAATCATACAAAAAAAAAAATCAGTAAAGCTTCCCCAATATCTCACGAGAAAATAAATATTCCAACGACGTGGCCCCGCACGCCAAAATATTCTCAAATTCATAAATAAATAGGCGAGAAATGATAGATAATTATAATCCTCTCAGGAAATCCCATTTCCTAAACACTTGAAATAAATCATAGTTAATCTCCGAAAATTAAATCATATTTCCGAAAATAAATCATAACACCAAATCCGAGCATAATAAATTCATATCCAAAATTCATATGGAAAAAACAATGCCAAAATTATAATCCAAACCAAAATATTATGCTGGACGAATAAAATGATAATTAAATTATTATTTCGGGAAAAATAAATGCATGCTTCCTTATTTAAAATAAAAGTCCACTCATAGTATGTGGCTAAGATTCGAAATTTCCTCAAATGGAGGTTTCTCACGTCCTGTACAAAAATAATCGCGCGTAAACAAAATAATTACAGGACGGAAATTAACTTTACCGTAATTAAAACGAATCTCTAATCGTCTCCTTTAATCTCTACTCCTTCAATTATCCTCAGATTTAATCCAAACTTCACCAACAAATTCTATTCATTGATTTACAAATTCTAAGATGAATTCCAAATAAATCCGACGGTTGGATTCTCGTAAATCGATAATCGAAACTCTTAATTTTTGGAAATTCATAATCGATTCAAAACTCCTCCAATCTTCACCAAACTTCACATATAAGCTCTACAATATTTATGTTATTTAACTAACTTAAAAAAAAAAAAAAAAAAAAAAATTTAAATCACTGTTCATACACTGCACTATTCACCGTCGCACTATTCATGCGGCGGCCAACTCCTCCTCCAGCCACCAAATTTCATCCACAGCATCATCTCAACATTTCCAATAACTTTCTCAACTGTGACAAAGTCAGAATATACCTTGAAGTAGCCGAACAATTAAGCACTCCGAAGTACAGTGAAATTTTCCAATTATGCTTTCTTCCTCCATGCTTCAGTCTAGGTTATGAAACTTGGCGAGCATGAAGAGTGGCTAAAGGCGCTTCCAATGGACCTGGGTTTATGACCGGAGGTGGCCGGAAATCGGTTTTGACCAATTTGCTACAGTAAAAGTGTTGGCTTCGATCTCTACATTTCCGGCCAAATCGCCGTAAACAACTCCCACATGCGTGTTAAGAAGGAGGAGACGAGTCTATCGATGCTCGCAGCTCGCCATTTGGTGGCCTAGAGGTGGAGAAAGAGAGAGTTGCAGAAGAGAGAGAGCACGGGGGAAAGGAGACAGAAAAGAAAGAAAAGTTACCGGCCATAGTAATTTTTCAAATTTATACCAGTCAATCATAAACAGTAACGTTCATATTTCACTTATAACTTGCGCATACGTACTCCGATTTTTACGAACCAAGTATGCACGCGCTCGGTTTAATGTCCTCTACGACTTTCATGAAGAAAAGTTTTTCAAATTTTGGCCCGAACAAAAAGTCTATTTTTAGGGCCACTAAACTTATTGAAAACAACTAAAATGTAACCGAAATCGTTAACTTTCGTTTTTCCACAAGTAAACAAATGACATTTTGGTTCGGGGCCTAACAATCTCCCCACCTTATAAAAATTTCATCCTCGAAATTTCATACAGCCGAAGTAAAGGTGGAACACATACACTAATCCAAAATATAATATCCTCGTAAAGGAAATGCAACCAACAAAACAAAGCGAGGATAACGATGTGTGAATCTGTTTAAAACATGTAGAAATTCGCTTCAAAACTCATCCAAGAATTGGTCACTCAAAACTGAGAGATTAACACTTAGAATGCACAATCCTTAAGGTGACATCTAGTTAATCACCATAATCTGATCGATTCCCACAGTGTTCCTGTTGAATTCAGGAGATAGACTTACTTCCAATCGTTGCTGACAGTCCTTATCAACTAAATGAGAAAACTTTCAAAGCATTAAGTTCAAAAGACTCATCCACAAGCAGGAAGAATTTCTTACATAGTCTTCAAAAGACTTATCGAAGCAAGATTTCATTTACTATTCCCATGAAACCTGTCTACTGATCCTTGGGTTAAGTTTTCTTTTACGACCTCAAGTCAAATACTTTAACAACCAACATAGTTTATGACAATTCCAACTGCCCAAGCAAAACAAAACATGCGTATAACTCAAAATTAACAACACCAAAGTCGAGACACTTGTCTTGCTTAGCAATGTAGCATTGCATACTCGCAAGCATATGAAGCTCCTCATTACAAAATTCGTGTCAACTATTAACTTAGATGATTCAAGGTATCGACACCACAAATCATTCGGTTGGAATAATAGCATTCATAACCTTTTCATATAAGTCGCACGGTGAGGAACCTGCCGTTCACCAACAATATGGTGATAATACATCAACCCATACTTAATACATTTTCTATTCGTACATGCCTTTATGGGGTGACCCAACCTCTATTAGAATATCACAAGATGGTCACAACTTACCAACGAGTCCAAAGCAAGTAAATTCCTTCGCTGCCACAAAATATCTCCTTCCTTTCCCCACCTAGATTCCTGGTCAAATGTCATTTCACGTAAAGGTCCCACTGCGACCAAGAGGATAACCTCGATCAAACCGATATATTCTATTCCTAGTTATGTAACTTCTTTGGCTGCCATGAGGCATCACCCTTCTGTACTACTCACCTGTTCATGCTCAAATTCTTGTACAAGTATTGCTATCATAATGTTTTACTCTTTTCTTCGTGTTCCACGATTGTAATATTCCAACAATCAATATCAAACTACAAAGTATTTTAGTCAACTTTTCCTTTCTTGACTCAAAATCGACATTTCCAAGCAACACTTGGCCTTTACAAGCTAGGGATAAGGCAATTGAAAATCCGCTATCTAAACAACACTTATTTAATATGATTCCAGCTATAACAACAATTTCAATGACCATACTATGTGAACAAATATTGCATCACAATTTCTCAAACGTCATCATGCCAAGAGTATGCCAACCACACAATTTAAACCATAGGAAACTGAGGATTCACACTCCTGCTGTCCATTTAGACTTCCAATAAATCGTAGGTATATGTCCAGGCATAGAACTCTAGGAATATTGTGTTGTGTTGCAGTTCACCCCCAAATTTTCTTTGAAAAGAGATTCAAATTCAACAGAAATAATGAGGTCAGAAAATTTTAGCATTGACCATTTCTTCTTCAAATACTCACAACCTGAGATAACAAGGTCTCATAGAGCTTTCCATCCATACAAAATAGGTTGCCCAATTTCCAATTAAATGAAAATGGTAGCTTGTCAAATTTGATCAACTGTACTGTAAACTGCTGCATACCTATAATTACTCAGACTGTTATTCCTCTTAATCAAAGAGATTGAAAAGGATGAAACCACCTGGAATAGAAATTAGACACATTTCTTCTTCTTAATAAGAAATTCCACACTCCAAATAATTCTGAGTAGAAAACTAAAAGTCTGAAAAATCACCTTTCTTGTAAACAAATTCTGATGTAAGCTAACTCCTATATTGGTTTACTTCGTCAGCTATTGTATAAGCTAAAAAGCACCAAATTAAAAACTGTTTCTCAGGCATATATGAGACATGCATGTCTAACTTCCTGCAAAAATTAGGCTCCATACTCCTGCTGGTTAAAGAAATATGAATTTCCAAAGTCAACATACAGTAATTTCTTTCTGCTCTGACTCTCCAGTATTCCACTCAATAACTTCTACCCTTCCAAATGCAAAATCCTTTTATAGGAGAATACTGGACATAGAGAAGTACAATCCCACAAAATTTCAGAGCTTATGCTCTTTTGAGGTGAGAGATATGGATTTTCAAATTCAATTGATATTTCTGACACAAAACTGCATAGCACCCAATTTAATTTCCTGGTTCTATCCCTGTGCATGCCAATAATTCCACGCCAACTTCAAACATCATATTTACATCATCTTGCTAGTAAGGATGTCACGGTGACCGTATATGAATTACACTAACTACTTTCTGTATTTTGCAATCAAGTGTTACCATATTATAAAAACGTTGATCAAAGCGAAAACAAATATCTCAACATATTAATCTATTACCACTAATAATGACATCAAGGTAGTAAAGCTCACTCAAGTTTTCCAAAACAACCCACTACATGTATTTTTACACAAACAACAATGCAAACAGATTCCAAAACAACGAAACACCCTTCATCAATTTTTTTTTTTTTTTTGAACAATATCCTTGATAGGAAACAAAAGACACTCATCCAATACCTTGGCTCACACAAAGTGTCGCCCGAATTCGAACTTGGTCCCACCATGTAACGATCCAATTTCTTAAATTTATCATCACTGAAATACGTCACTCGAAAGACAAACAACAAAATGTTTCACCCAATATATAGAGTTCTGGTCAAGCCTTAACTTGAAATATTCCCGGAGCCAATTGGAAAACTTATTTCCTTAAAGTTACTCCACTAACTACTCTTATAAGATCACGACTCTCCTATCTAGCTAAAGCTCCATCAAGAACCTATCACAATTCAACCTTCAAGGCTCCACTATTCAGAACTCGAATCATATTTCATGTTGCATAGTAATTCCGCTAGAATAACTAGAGATAACCAACGATGTCTCAACGAACAATCCCTTAAATTTCATTCAACCACATCATCAGAATCGAATAACCAAAGACTCTCACTTACACAAAATTACATACGAAGAGTTGATTCCAACTCTCCAAATTAACAATTTGGACCAATGTCAAAACTTTATTGCAAGACTCCAATCATCCTTCTAATTCCTTGAACTTTTACCACATATCAACTTCAAAAGCTCATTCTTTATCCGTCTTTCTGCACGTTACAATTTAAATCAAAGCATCTAAAGCTCACTTTCTTCTCTTCCGAACCGACTACGCCTAGATGCCATGGCCGGTTCAACGACCCAAAAATGACAAATTTTGAAAATTTCATTCTACCTACAACTCCCATTTACTGTCATTACTTCCACTTCTCACTTACCTCCATCAATGACCATAGTTACTTGAAAACACAATATCTAGTCATAAAAATCTAAAATATTCATTTATTTTTCTCTATTGCCCACAAGAAAGTGATACGTATATGACCCTGTCATAACGTGTACAATTGGAAAAGTTTCAATCTAAATTTCTCTGCAAATAGTTTCCAACACTGAGATTCTCAAAGAATCTCCAACAACTTTCAGTAATTTTTCAAATGTTACTTAACAACCGATCACATCACAAGATACGTTTCCCGAACCTTGGTTTGAAGTCAAAACCACCATTATTACCAATTCCATTTCCACCAACAATCCTGATTTCAAAACAATTATAGTATATTGAGATAGCCCAAAACTATGGTTGCTCATCTCTAACAATTAAGCACAAAATCCAATTGCGGTCTTGTATCTTAAACCCTGCCTTATTGGCATCGGGGAGAAATAATCACAATTTTCCTCGAATCACATTTCGTAGTACAACTCATTCATGTAGAGTACTCATGCTCTACCATCACCATCGAAAGGTAGAAGTAAGGTAAACGATCTGATAAGCTGTGAAATCCTATAGGGTCGGCGTACATGAGGCATAGTACCTGAAATAAAATCAACTAGGCATGTACCTTACACACTTGATGAGTACGTCAGCACCGAAGAGTATATGATGGAGAACCGCTGCAGTCGGGCCATCACTCGAGAGGTACTGAGTAACTTCAAGAATAAAAGGTAACAAGTCTATAGAATCTGACAACCTAATGCTCTGATACCAAATTGACAGGACCCGCCCCGAGTTTCACCCTGAAACCCGAAGAGGCCTTGCGGGGCCCACCTTAGAAGGAATTCTACCAAGAATTTGACAAAACTTCCCCCGAAAGTGGATTACCCACAACCTGTGAAACGCACAAAACACTTCAAGCAAACCAACCTTATACTCCTAGAGCCACCCGGCTCCCAATTGACCATCAACTCCACTTTCACAAAACACAAAACTCAACTTAACAATACTAATCCCAAAGGTTATCAGAGCAATACTAATACACAAGGATATAAAAAGAAGAGTAAAGGATCAAGGAATCCTACAATGCGGAAGTAGTGACAATTATGCCTCAAATGCCATGTACGCCCGACCTCCACTAATTCGCCTGCAAACTGGGCATTTGAAACTGAAGGGCCCAGGGGAAAGTAATTTAAAACACGTTAGAGTGAGTGGATAAAAATAAATAAATAAATAAGATCATTCAAATGAAAGTAAAGCTTTAATACTTTCTCATATGTTCATCTTTTAAAAACCTTGATGCATGCAACGTGGATAAAACATATTTCTCGCAACATGAAAATTCATGAAAACATTCCAGCCCCGCTGGTTAACAGAAATCGAATTAGCCCCGCTAGCTGAAGGTATCAATCAAATATGGGGAAGAAGTTCTCACCATACAAATAAGGGAGCCTCCCAGGCTCAGGTCGGAGTGTCCCACACTCTGGAGCATCCCATGCTCTGCTCTACTCACCCACGAACACATAGTAAGCAGGGAGGAGTACTAATAGGCTAGCTAGCAATGTATGGTGGGTTAAAATCATACAAAAATAAAAAATCAGTAAAGCTTCCCCAATATCTCACGAGAAAATAAATATTCCAACGACGTGGCCCCGCACGCCAAAATATTCTCAAATTCATAAATAAATAGGCGAGAAATGATAGATAATTATAATCCTCTCAGGAAATCCCATTTCCTAAACAGAATTGAAATAAATCAAAGTTAATCTCTGAAAATTAAATCATATTTCCGAAAATAAATCATAACCCCAAATCCGAGCATAATAAATTCATATGGAAAAAACAATGCCAAAATTATAATCCAAACCAAAATATTATGCTCGATGAATAAAATGATAATTAAATTATTATTTCGGGAAAAATAAATGCATCCTTATTTAAAACAAAAGTCCACTCACAGTATATGGCTAAGATTCGAAGTTTCCTCAAATGGAGGTTTCTCACGTCCTGTACAAAAATAATCGCGCGTAAACAAAATAATTACAGGACGGAAATTAACTTTACCGTAATTAAAACGAATTTCTAATCGTCTCCTTTAATCTCTACTCCTTCAATTCTCCTCAGATTTAATCCAAACTTCACCAACAAATTCTATTCGTCGATTTACAAATTCTAAAATGAATTCCAAAGAAATCCGACGGTTGGATTCTCGTAAATCGATAATCGAAACTCTTAATTTTTGAAAATTCATAATCGATTCAAAACTCCTCCAATCTTCACCAAACTTCACATATAAGATCTACAATATTTATGTGATTTAAAAAAAAAAAAAAAAAAAAAACAGAATTTAAATCACTGTTCATACACCGCACTATTCATGCGGCGGCCAACTCCTCCTCTGGCCACCAAATTTCATCCACAGCATCATCTCAACATTTCCAATAACTTTCTCAACTGTGACAAAGTCAGAAAATACCTTGAAGTGACCGAACAATTAAGCACTCCGAAGTACAGTGAAATTTTCCAATTATGCTTTCTTCCTCCATGCTTCAGTCTGGGTTATGAAACTTGGCGAGCATGAAGAGTGGCTCAAGGCGCTTCTAAAGGACCTGGGTTTATGACCGGAGGTGGCCGGAAATCGGTTTTGACCAATTTGCTACAGTAAAAGTGTTGGCTTCGATCTCCACATTTCCGGCCAAATCGCCGTAAACAACTCCCACATGCGTGTTAAGAAGGAGGAGACGAGTCTATCGATGCTCGCAGCTCGCCATTTGGTGGCCTAGAGGTGGAGAAAGAGAGAGTTGCAGAAGAGAGAGAGAGCACTGGGGGAAAGGAGAGAGAAAAGAAAGAAAAGTTACCCGACCACAGTAACTTTTCAAATTTATACCAATCCATTATAAACAGTAACTTTCATATTTCACTTATAACTTGCGCATACGAACTCCGATTTTTACGAACCAAGTATGCACGCGCTCGGTTTAATGTCCTCTACGACTTTCATGAAGAAAAGTTTTTCAAATTTTGGCCCGAACAAAAAGTCTATTTTTAGGGCCACTAAACTTATCGAAAACAACTAAAATGTAACCGAAATCGTTAACTTTCGTTTTTCCACAAGTAAACAAATGACATTTTGGTTCGGGGCATAACAATTTATTACTTGTTTCTGAACAATATCACATATCAAGATAGATAGAGATATTTTGAATACCAAGAGTGCGGCGGCGACCATTGCAGCCTTGCCAAACCGACGGATCTAGTACGGCGAGCTTTCACGTCGTTGCGGGTATTGTGACAGCGACGTCAAGATCAGAGTCAGTTTCTCCAACTGGTGACTTTGGCGGCGTCCTCGTGTATGTGCGTCTTCAAATTAGATCTGGTGCAGAAGCGGCAGTAGGTTCTTTGGAGGCGGGGCTGGTCTTGAACCTCCTTGGTGTGGCCGGCTGTGGATCTGGGTTTCGGTTGAAGCAACGACGTCAGCGACGGTCCATAGCAAAGTTGATTGCCGAGGTTGATTTGGGAGGCAGATCGGGGTCGCGTTTGGATTCTACTGGTTTCCAGCTGGTCGGATCTTACGGGTGGATCGGTTTGCTTCGCTACAGAAAGTCGAGTATGGCTCTCTGGAGAAGACAGCCGCCGGAACTTACAGTGGCGGTGGCGTTGCTCATAGCAGTTTCCTAGGCTTGGAGTTGGGCCTGGGGTTCTGGGTCTGACTTTGAGCTTGGGCTAGCTGGGCCTAGTTCATGGGCTATCAAGGAGGGTGCATTGCCACTCTCATTTGTTACTTAGTGATGGGCAGGCCCAGCCCAAGAGTTTGACCTACTTGGGCATGTTTGAGGTTACCTATGGTCTTCAAGGGCCAATCTATTTGGATCATAACTTCTTCGAAAGTTGGTAATTATCTTGGATGTGATTGGTGTATTTCCAGCGGCTTATGGATAATGAGGTATTCCTATTTGTTGGCTAGGAAGTGGCTTTCTGTTGGTACCACAATTGCGTGATTGGCTAATGGGAGGCTAATGAATGATTTTGCCTTAGAAGACATGGAGTTTCTTTGTTTATAAGTTCGCTAATTATAGCGAGCTTATCATGGACTTGTAATGAGTTTGTTTCGCTTAGATTAGGGTTTCCGGCTTTTCTTACCGGCTATCTTTTTGTAAGTGCAACTAGACTCTAGCCATTGGCTGAATGCCTGCTATTGATCCTAATGATATCAATTTCTATTCAAAAAAATATATATATATATATTACATATCAAGATAGAAAGTGTTGTTAATATAGTACATTTTATTTTTAAAAATGATACATGTCAATATTAAGTGGGTAACCTGTTAACCGGTTCAATATATTTTCACTACATTAATTTATTAAAAATAAAAAGAAGGATATGACATTTAAAAACACTCATACCTTAACAATAAACTAGCAGGTATAACAAAGTTACAAGTGTGATAAATATAGGCACCATGTTTTTTTTTTTAGACAACTACAAATGACTACCAGACAACATTTTGTTTAACACAAAAGTCCACAACATTTCTCCTTATACAATTAAGGACACACCCTATTCTCTTTTTACCTTTTCAAGTTTTCACAGTATCAGTCAATATTTTCTGCTGAAAATTCTTCACACAGTATCACCCTAAGGACTAGCCTTCAACATGCCACATTTCGCCTAACGACTTCCTGTCTAAGCGGCTACTGAAAGGGCGGAATCACTACTGCCTTAGTATGACAAAGGGTTCAGATTTTAAACCAAAAACATAACAACTGTTACTGTAACAAACTGCTACTGCTATTTTTTTAAAAGCAGAAATACAAAAAATATTTTTGTGACAGAGTAATGGGCGTACGCTGAATTTATTTATTCAAACATAAATACAGATATAGAACCCAGAGCCTCACTCTTGGGCAAACAGCTAGAAGCTGTTTAGCTACTCATAACTGATTTACAAATACTTACTTGTACTAAAAAGCACACTGCATTCACAGACTGACTGCTACTGCTTCTTAGAAATTCTTAGATCTAGAAAAATATATCTATCAACTGATGCTCTCCTCTCTTCGAATGCCTTCTAAGAGAAGCTAAAGCTCCTTATATAGGGAGCGGAACTCAAATTACAATTCAAAACAACCAAATGTACAGAACGACTCCGTGATTTCTTGCTTTCCTTAGTGCTCCTGCTGGTGGAGGTCGGTCGAGGAAAAAGCAGATTCATTTAGGTGAAATGTTTTTCACCTGCTTTTTGAAAAGCAAAAGTCACTTTTGGGAAAAGTCCAAAAGAACTTTCGGTGTTTTTTTTTTACACCAGCTGCTTCACATGTTCTCGTCGGTTTCTGAATTGTGACCAAGGACAAACGAGTCGTTATCTGCCTGGGCCATTCTTGCTGTTGTTGCATTGTCTTCGACATCTGTATCAACATACATCTTGTAGTGGTTGTCAGTTTCAAGCTTTTCCACCCATCGTAAGCATGCCAGTGTCGAGTCTATCTCCTTTCTGGTAAGAGATAGGAATAAGTCACTGCTGACTACGTCAGGATGATCGTAAGCAGTGATGATAATTTTCTCTCCTGCTGCCAGGAAGGTATTATAGGTATCTTTAGAGATGATCTTTTTGATATATTCTAGAGTCATGGCCTTCATCCACGGGATGCTTGAGTTTGGTTGGCCATTGTACCCTACACAGGCTGGTTGAAGATATTTCCTTTGAATAATTCTTACATAATGATAAGGAGGAATATATTCAACTTCACCGTTTGCCTTCTGGATCCATTCTAGAGGAGTGGATCTGAACTTCAGTCGAAGCATACAGTCATTTTTTCTTACATTTTTGACTATGTTGACAATGATAGGCGGCAAATCATTTGTTTTAGTCCACAGATTATGGACAAAACCATTTTCAACAAGCCAGAGCTTGTGTTCTTGAGGATGTTCACTTTGAACATTAACCAGGTATCTTCCAACATAAGGACCTGAAACAATAAAGAGAGTTGGAGGAACTAGGTTTTCTGGATTATGTCTTCCTATCAGACTATGGAATTCATGCCAGTCTGATTCATTAAGTGCCATGATTGGAACCCTAGCACTTTCTGGACTTTCAAGGAAGAGAATTTTTTCTTTTCTTACAGCACTCTGCTGTATATGACTTTCTTCAAATTGTGGTCTGGCATTCTCATATAGTTCTTCAGCTAGTGCAAAGAGTGCCGGGAACATTAGACCACTGCTTCTTTCTTGAAAGGCAAATAAGAGATTATCCAGGATTGCCTTCTGGTGATAAGCTAGTCTCCTGCCAATTCTGAACACAGGAGTATCAAAAGTTCTTAATTCATAATTAAAAACATTTATAACTCCATTTGGAGTTGGTCTGATTTTTGGCAAAGCAGCAGCCATCAACGGTCTTGATAAGCCTTTACCGTCTGCCATTTGAGACGGGCTAGCCAATCCTTTACCCTGGGATTGATCAGTTGTGGCCAAGCCTTTTGGACTTAGCAGAAACCTTTTAAGGACCTTTTCTTTGGTTTCCATAGGATCTCATTAGGTTCATGTTCTTTCCCAGTTCTCCTGCTTTTGGGATTACGACCTTCGTCGTCTTCTCTTTGGCTGAACAATTCCATTTCCCTGGTCAATGCGTCTGGAAGATAATTCTTGTTTCCTGCAATTAATTCAACATTATAATCATATTGGTTAAGAAATAATTGCCAGTTGGCTAATCTTCCTCTATCTGCAGCTTTATCTAGTTTAAAATTTTTGAAATTCTTTACTCTAGCACAATCGGTGCGGACAGTAAAGGGTTTTCCAAGAAAAGCTGGAGAATTTAAAATCGTTTTTTTGACAGCCAAAATTTCTTTTTCCCCTGTGGGATAATTCAGTTCTGCAGGGCTGAACTTGCCACTACAAAATTTACAGATCTTTTCAGTGTTAGTTCCAGGCGTTTTTGCCAGAACCACACCGGACCAATAATTATCGCTCGCATCTGTCTGGAGGATAATTTCATCATTCTCTTCTGGTTGTTGAAGAGGAGGGAGGTTTTTGCAAAGATTTTTTATCTGCTTCACGATTTTTTCATCATCTTCTGTGAAGTTCCATTTTCTTTTGGAACTTGTCTTAGGAGGTAACATCGCTGTTAACCCTGATTTTAGGGATGAAATCTCTCCCATAGTTTATGACACCAAGGAATCTCTCTAGACTCTTAGCATCAGGAATTTTATCTGGGAATTTCCAGATCTTCTCAAGGATATGAGGTTGGAGTTTTATGACCCCATTCTTGATGTTTATTCCTAGGAAATCAACTTCATCGAGGATAAAGAAGATTTTCTTTTCTCCTAGGATAATTTCATTCTGAACTATCAGTTTTACTACCTCATGGAGGTGTTTCATGTGTTCTTCTCTGTTTTTGGAGAAGACCCGGATGTCATCTATGTAGACGACACAGAACTCCGCCACATGCTTGAAGATGTTGTCCATCTTTCTTTGGAAGATTGAGGGAGCTTGCTTTAGGCCAAAAGGCATTACTAACCATTCATAATGGCCTTGTGGTGTTCCAAATGCAGTGAGAGGAATGCTCTCAGGATGCATCTTGACCTACCAGAAACCCGACTTTGCATCGAATTTCGAAAAGACTTTGTCTCCTCTGAGCTGGTTAATCAATACTCTTACTTGAGCAATTTGATAACCGTCTTTGACAGTCTTTTTATTGACATCTCTATAGTCAATAACCATTCTAGCTTTTCCTCGTAGGTTTTCTACATGATTTCTCACGTAGAATGCTGGAGCATGATGAGGGTTAGTGGAAGGTTGAATTAATCTCACTACTAGCTATTTGGCCTATGGCCACCACCATGATTTCATGGCTATTGATACTATTAGGGACGGAACTCTATGGCTATTGGCATTTAGGCACGAAAAACTTGTCCAACTCTAATTGTACCAACTCCATTTGGGATTTGTGCTACTTGGCCACTGTTAAATCTGTCCGTGCCCAATTTGGCACCACCCCTTCAAAATATTCACGCGCTGCTCTCTGACATGAACAGTTTCCTTGTCTACTTTTACTCTAATTTATTATTTCATCTTTCCCACTGTTACCACTTGTCTGTGGCAAACCTTTAATTATTGAACAAAAAAAAATAAAAAGAAGCACATGCGGCTCGGCTTATGGCTTGGATTCCCATTCTGGTTTTGGATACCAGAACTGGTATTTGGATAATGACCATATATTTCGCATTTGAGTATATTACCCAGCACCGTACAATAATAATATAAAAGCTATAAAACACAAACAAACTATACTGCACTAGTGCACTTCACTATCAATCTTCAATGACATCCAATTCTTCACCATCTCATGCGATCTCTGTCCTTGAGCCAATAACATCCTAAACAAACAAACCACCCAACAACATTCAAATTTGTGAATTAAGTCAGCAATATCAGTCACATTTATCAAGCAATGCTTGTGAATTAAGAGATAAATTTGTGGTTTTGACTAAAAACCAATTGGGTGGATCATGGTGAACTTCAATGAAACATATTTTCTTTCCTAAATGTGGAGCACTGACTGCTGACCTCCCTAGACCATAGGCATTTACCATAAACAAAATAACCAATATTCAAATAGACAGAGAAACATGAAGCCTTGCCAGTTGCCAACAATGTTTGAAGACATCAGTTATAATATAAGGCTGTAACTGCTTAAAGATAGTATTAGCTCCAGATCCTAAGAGGCCAAGAAGAAGGCCTTTTTTATTATATTTTTTTGCTCCAAATAACATGTAGAAAAACAGATTCGAGTACTTAGATGTATTACCAGCATAGGACATTTCACTAGAGGGATTTATCAATGTTCTGCACATTAAATAAAAATCTGGTCTTCACACATACACAAGCATCAACATCACCTAAATAGTGATTCTCACACCCTAATACATTATCAGGTCTCTTCCAATTATTTCCAAGACATCTGAAAATAAACGACATTGAAACATTAGCACAAGGGTTGCACATTGCTTTACTTACATTTTTCGCTAAAAGCCACACCCCATGCTTCTTGACCCCAACTACCAGTATATCCATACTGCAGGATTGGACTAGATGAGTAAAGTACTCAAAAATGGATCAAGATTGTTTGACAAACACTAACCCTGGCGGAGCTGTAGGCCACCAAAGCTATGCAGTTACAGCACCTGTTCACAAAGAATAGCCCACAATTACAACAACTTTAACAACAAGCGAACTCTTGGGGCAATTATCAACTAGATAAAGGTGATCCTTTTCCATACCTGAGCTATTTTTTGAAAGTGGTACGGCAAGGCAAGGGGGATTAAGTGGAGCTTTGCTCCTGGAGAAATAAAAGAATCACCTGTTTCATAGTAATGTATGTAAGAACTATGTATTCGGAACTCCATAATTTACAAGATGAACACACTACTAATTATAATGTATACATTGTTTTATAACATCTCAGCACAAGACTGTATTTTAGAGATGATATTTTAACATAGTGCCCAGGAAAATCAATCTACTGATGCAGAACATGGCATCATTAAAATTTGAGCATATAGAGGCTTCGGTGCTTATACCCACTACCATTACCCAATTGAATATCAGTCAAGATTCAACAAGGCATAACCCAAAAGCCTGACAGTAACCCAATTGATGATTTGAACCCTAAAACAATCCTAAAATCCCAATAATGAAGCAAAATCCACAGAATTAATGGCCAAGTTGTAAACTCTAACAACAAAGACATGAAATCTAAATTAGAAATTACTGATAAAGAGTTTAACTGGGCAAATTGAGTTGTTGATTGAAAAATCTACCTTGGCTTCAGGAAATTCATAATCTTGAATACCAACTCTGTGCGATGACAGTAGAAAGGTAGCCTTGTTTGGTTTTGAAAAGAAGAATCCATGGCTGTAAAAAAGAGTATAAAGATAAGATACGAGCCCCAAAGTTGTAAACTTGAACAGAAGAATAAAATGAAAAGATAATAAGATAGCGAAATAGCAAACCGGCAAAAGAAACAAAACAAGTGGCTTCAGATCTATACCGATCTAAATAGATATCAGAGGGACTGAACTCGGCATGGAAAGTCAATCTGCATGTCGAGATAAACTCCAATTTAGTAACGAGGGCAACAAATATGATATTTGATAGGTTGTTGCACAAGCCCCTAATTCGAAACCCTAAGATTAAAAATATTGCAACCTGCAAATAAATCTGACAAAAAAAAAATTAAGGTAGAGAGAACCTGAAAGTGCAGGAAAAAGAGAAGACGATGGTTGATGGTCCAGCGATATGCCAGATCCAGATTGAGAAGCTTCAAGAGAGAGTGAGACACAGCTTTTTAATTTTAAGTGACTGGCAAAAGATGAAATGATTAGAGAGGGGATAAGAGAGGTGGGTGTGGTCGTTGTGGTCGGAGGCTCCGACTCGGAGCGGCCATCGAAGAGATGAAGATCGAAAATAGCAGAGTTAGAGAGAGAAGAAGAAGATAGGTCTAGATACTCGGTCTGAGACTTAAACCATTTTGGAGACGGATTAGAATAAAAAGTTTTATTTAATTAAACAAGGAAAAATGAAAGAAATCTCGTTTGTACCGATTTGGCCACGGCCACCCAAAATTCAATGGAAAGTCCAAATTAAAAAATACAGTTGGGGTATCACTTTTGGGACGGAGGTTGAACTTAATTTGTGGCTAAACCAACATATTGCCCATCATGCATTGATTGCATTCATTTGCTTTCAGTTGGAGACGGACGCAGTGGCAATATCGTCATTTGCCACAGAAAAAGTCTGACCGTCCCTATTGAGTGTATAAAGGCCACAGATTCTGTGTAGTACCCAATACTCCTGTGGCCATAGGCCAAATAGCTAGTAGTGTCTCTTGTTCAGGAGATCTTCAATATCTGTTCTGAATTCCTTTTGATCTTCCTCTTTGTAATGAGGAATGGCTTTGACATGGCAGATAGCATTCATGTCATGCAATTTCAATTCACAGACCACTGGGTCTTTTTCCCAAAACTTCTGGGGATCTACATCGATATTCTGCTCGAGTAGTTTCTTGATTTTTTCAAGAGTGGGAATTTTCTGAGACTCAAGCTTATTCTGAAAGTGCTTGAGGTTGTGCTCATGGATGAAACTAGCTTCTTCTTCTTCACTAGTTTTTTCTTATTCTTCTTCTTCAGAAGAAGAAGATTCTTCAACAAGTAATTCTTCTTGTTGCTTGATTTGAAGTATGGTCTCAAATTTGGGTTTGTAGGGGGTAAGATCACCATTATTCTGTTGCGATCTCTGATATTGCATAGTGAAACCGGGACCTACCACAGTTTTGGCTTGTGTGAGGCGGTCTGCCCAGAACACTCGTTCCCCTTTTCTGAAGCCTATTGCTTCTTCATCCTGAATGAATCGCTGTTGGAGAATAAAATCATTTCCCAACAAGAAATCAGATCCTTGGCCTTCAGATTGCCAAACATTCTGGATGATAAATGTTCCTCCACCAATGGTGATATGAACATTTTTTGCTACTTTTTTCATGGTGAGATGGCTCCCATCAAATGTAACACCAGTAGCAGATTTTTTATCCTCTCTCCAGAGTTCATCTGGAATTGCAAATCTTTTTGCAACAGTGAATCTTGATCCATTATCCACAAAGGCATGTAGATGATATTTTTTATGATCAGGGAATTTCAATCCAATCTCTATGTAGTTGCTGTATCTACTTGTAGAGACTACCTTTGATTGTTGAAGCTCATTTTCTTGAGCTGCTTGTTCCTTTGAATGAATGGTTTACATTCTTCTTTTAGAACAATTTCTGGTGTTTCAACCAGTTCAATTTCTGCATCGATTTGTTCTTCATCGATGATTTCTTCCTTTGGTTTTGAGGAAGATGGTTTTATGACTTCTTGGAATAGAGTTTCTACCTCTTTCGCCTTTTGCTCAGCGAAATATTCTTTATATTCTTGTTCAACCATCTGGCTAACAAGACCATTCTTGGTTTTTCTTCTTGCTTCAGCTATGAAACATTCTTTGTGATAAGTCTTCTTAGACTCTTCACAAAACATAGGGATACCATTCTTTTCATGACATAGGCAGTAGTCACAAACGAATGTTCCAGGGTTCACCTGATAAGAAGACATTAATGCTTCTGTCTTGCTTTCTTCCCAATTTTTGATTCTCAAAACATTCATTTGTCTGGATTCGAAGTACTCCACTTCAGAATCTATCTCAGACTCATCTGATGATTCCTTCTTCAGACCAGGCAAAATAAACTGACCTGTTGTCATCTTCATCATCAGAATAGGCTATTTCGTAGCCTTTCATGTTTGCTACTTCTACTATTTGCTCATATTCTTTGAAGAGAGCTTTAGTAGATCTTTTACCCTTTTCAGGGCATTCATTGGCATAGTGCCCTTCAGCTTTACATAACCAACATCTGCAAGCTTTCTTGCTTGGTTGCTGATGCGTATTCTTCTTTTTCTTGAAGAATTTATTTTTAGGATCTTCATCCTTTTGTCTCTTGTAATTGGAACTCTTCTTGAATTTCCAATCCCTTTTTTGATTACTCTTTTTGAGTAATATTTTTCTTTCTTTTTTCTGTGGAATTTGGATTCATGACATCCCCAGTTTGTGGGCATATCTAATATTCCATAACAGAAATTTTCAACTCCTTTGAGTTGTTTCTTAGCCATCTTAGCTCTAAGATTGGCTTTGCATTGCTCTTTCAGTAATTGCCGGATTCTGTCGGCAATTCCTCCAACTGAAAATCTTTCAATTGGTTTTTCAGCTATGCTTTCTCTCACAGCTGTTCTCCATGGTTCAGGGAGTTTTCTGTGCAACAGATTAACTAGATCAGTATTCTCTAGTTCACCAATTGTACAGTAATAGTCTTGAAACTCATTCAAGTATTCTTCGAAATATCTCATGTCACAGATTTTGAGAGCATAGATATTCGATTTTGCCGTTTCTTTGGCTTTCTCACTTAGATTTGAAAGATCTCCACAGAACTGATCGTACAGTGGTACTGCAAAATCATACGGAGACTTTGAATTTTTAATTTCTTCAAGCCAGTCTCTTCCTCTGGCAGTTTCTTTGAAGGATAGGTAGTATTTTTTTGCTACTCCAGTGAGAGTAGTTTCATAGTACACCTGCAGATCTGGTGCTTCAAATTTGCCAAGGGTAAGTGCAGAAGCCATCATCAGGCTGTCTACCCATTGGTCAATGGTTTTTCTTTTGTCTAGACTCTTGTCTAGATTTAACCATATGCCATAGTTCGTGATAGGAACTCTAGGCAGATTGTCCTCTAGGACAAATCTTTGGGAATTTCTTTCCCCTTTTTTACCCGTGGGGGCTTTCTGAAATGGGAGTTTTATTTCTTTTTTTTCTCTGCTAATGAAAGTTCTGGAGCTTTCTCCTTCTTCCATTTCAATATCTTGATAAGGAAAGACTTTCCTTGTCTTTCTGAATTTGTATTCTTTCATTTCTTCGATTAGTTTTTCTAATCGTTTAGGATTTTCGCAATTCTCAGCTTCTTCATAAAGATCATGGAGCTTCTTAGCTCTGATCATATGGACTGGTCTATTCATATCAGCCTCCAATTCTTCTTCAGAAATTGGTTCTTCAATAGTGGGTTTTGTACCACTGACACTAGCTTCTCTAGTGTTGTAGCTTCTTCTCAGAAGATTCTTGTTTATCCTGAGATTCTCAGGACAGACATCACTTTTTCTGTGATTGTCAAAATTAAGACTAATTTCTCCAGTCTTTCTACTCTCATAGATCTTTGCTTTTGCTCTTTCCGGTTGCTTTTTTGGACTGGATAATTTCCATTCAAGAGGAAAAGTTACTTCATTCCAAGTAACTTTATGGATTTGCTGTGAATGGTTCTTCTGATTGGTGAGGAATCCAGTAGTAAGACCTGGGATATTTGTTATCCTTGTCTTAGGGGCTACTGTAGTACTCATCAATTTATAGTATATTCTATATACTATTGCAAGTTCCTACATATCTTCTTTCATTGATATGCCATCTATCTTGACTCTCAGTCGGAGACAGTGAGCTGCATCTTTCAGGCTGGTGGTGAAGTTGGGGAAGCAGTTGAAATATGCTATTTGATCGCACAAGGATGCTTCAAGTGTCCCAAACAGGCTAGCTTGGAAGTCTGTTAACCTGTTGTCCTGTAGAACACGTAGGACTGAACAGTTTATTCCTTCACGAGCAAGCAGATTTATGCCTACTTGGACTGCTCCAATATGCATAAATTGATACTTTTTTGCTTGAGCTCTGGCTACTTCTGCTGGAGTGATCAGTAGAAGATCAGTCTCTCCATCTGCTGTTGCTGGGGTTGTAATCTCCAGTAGTTTAAAATGATGGCTATCCATCAGATCAAACTTTCCTTTTCTGTAGATTTGTTTAAAATCTAATTTTGGAATGGAGGAGTTTTTTACCTCCTGTTCAATTTCGTTGAATTCGAACTCTTCAGCATTAAGGAGCTGTACTCCTTTCTTTTTTCCAAAGATGCTTAACATCTTCATTTCTCTTTTTTCCTGGTTTTCATACCGGATACTAGTCTGACTAGTAGATGGTTCCAGAAAAATCATGTTTGGAACACGATTTGTGTCTGGTTTTTCTAATGGTTTGAATCCATTAGTTTTCTTTTTTACTGTAGGCACTTTCTTGTCCTTCAGTATATTTTTCATAGAATCTATCGTTTTTTGCTGTTCATTGATTTTTCTACTGACAACTGTCAGCTTTTCTTCTTCCGCTTTTGGAAGTTCCTTGATATAATCTAGTTTGTTTTCCAATCTTTCCAATTGGTGGATTATAGCAGGTAATTTTTCTAGATGAGTTTGACATCTAGATATTTCTAGTAACAGCTTCTGATATTTCTCATCAGAAGTTTTCAGTAGAGAATTTATTTTCTCTAATAACAATTCTGACATTGTCCCCATTAAGGAGGGGTTCTCCTTTGAGCTATTTTACAAGCTCTGATACCAGTGATGTGCGGATCTAACCAATGCTCAAATAATCTAGAGGTTTTTGTTCTATTTCTAGAACATATAAGAGATTATCAATATCTTCTTCTAGTTTATAGATTCTAGTTTGGAGTCTATAAATGATATCCCAGTAGTTGGGAGTATTTCTGTTGAGATTATCTCTAAAGAGTTTCAGCTTTCTCAACTTTTCTCTTTCTGTTTTTAATTATTTGCTAGTATTCTTACAAATAGCAAGTAACTCTAATCTGTCAACAATCGAAATTATGAATAGTAAAATAACTGTTTACCTTCGAGTATAGAGGATGAGTTTATACCTGCAATATGTTTAGACAAACAAATTCAAAGCATGGGCCCACTACGCTCCGTCAATTTTTATTTTTACAGAGGAAAGAGATAACTATTAAGAAAAGTAAAAGACTCACTAAAGACAAAATGTCCTTAAGTGTAAACTTTTGTCCTTAAATGTGTAAAACCAAATGGTGATGAGTTATTTGTGTTTTGAAATCTTAGTAGGGGGGTATAAGTAGTTTGCTATTTTTTTTTTTTTGAAAAGAGGGACCGAGTTTTATAACTTTGCAGTTTTATAGCATTACTATTTCTTAGTAGCATATTTACATAAGACTACCATCGAAAAGGACACATGTATATGATGTTTACACAATACTATATGTAAATTATCATGCATTACAATATGAAGATATTCATGAATTAAGTTTGTACATAGTGATCGACTAGAGAGATAACAGTGCAATTCCTTGCGATGGTGATGAAGGCGGATCAGCAGCAACACCTGACCTTGTTCCTGTTACTGTTCCTGTTGAAGTTGAAGCAACATCCCATGGCTCAATTGAATCATACCTGACAATATCAACCTCGTCATAATTTTGCTCACCATTAGTTGTTTTTTGTGACATTTGAATCCCCTCCAGCTCTGATGTTACCTCTCTCATTGTGGGGCGATTCCTACCATTCAAATGCAAACATCTTCTTGCAAGGTTGGCAACTAGTAAGATATCTTTTTTAGAGGCTTCATTCAAAACTCGAGCATCAACAACTTCAAATAGCCGATCATCCTGCATCAAAATAATGAAATGTGTTGCAAGACTCCGACCTTCTCCTTGTGATCTTGTCAGAGAGATTGGTTTTTGTCCACACAAGAGTTCGACAAGGAGCACTCCAAAGCTATACACATCACTTTTATCAGCAAATTGGCTCGACTGGAAGTATTCTGGGTCCAAGTAACCAAATGTCCCATATACAAGTGTGGTCAAGTGAGTTTGGTCTATGGCAACTGATCTAGAAGTTCCAAAGTCGGCAACTTTTGCTCTGTATTTTTCATCTAGCTAGCAATATATTTGTCGACTTGATGTCTCTATGAAATATGGGAATTGAAGCTGCACCGTGTAAGTAGGAAAGAGCTCCTGCAATTTTCGTGGCAATAATCCTTAAGCGCAATTCCCACGTAAGTGGAAAATCCTCGTGCTGCTCATGGATGGATATATTGGGAAAGGGATCCATTCGGAATAAACTCATAGACCAAAAGAGGAATCTGTCTCGAAAAAACAACCCAATAGTTTAACCACATTCCTGTGGTTGATTTGTGAAACAATAACAACCTCATTTATAAACTGTGAAAGTCTACCTTCGATTCGTCCACTGTTGTAGACCTTTTTACTGCAACGATTCTTCCATCTGTTAGCATACCTTTGTAGACAGTCCCTTGGCCACCTTTGCCAAGGATTCTATCAACATGAAAATTATCAGTGGACTTCTCCAACTCTTTTGATTTGAACAACTTAATTTTCTCAAGATTAACTTCACCAGATGAGAACTGTCTTTCTAACAACAAACCTCCGTTTCTTTTCAATGACATTTCCTTGCGTTTAATGCTTTTCCTTTTCTTCACCAGTTTCTGTACCCACCATGCAGCAATAAGTAATAATAACAGTCCAAGACTCAAGCCAAGACCTACAGAAATCAATAAAAAGATAAATGATGAATACGTACTGCACTGTGAATAGTTAGTTGTTGCATTCATGATTTTCGAATCAAAATCAAGACATATACCCTTTCATTTTAAATTTGTATGGATTTTCATAGGAATTAGCACTATGTCAATAAACTCATCAGACAACAGCCGAGGACTGTTGTCTAATTCAAAACATTTCTGTTGTCTAGTAGCCTGATATCTCTTAGGCCTTCAGACGACAGATATTACCTGTTATCTATATTTCACTCAAACAACATAGGCCGGCCAATAATCTGTTGTCTGATTATGTCGAGATATCTCGAATTATGACTTTCTATGGTTGAAGATGTAACGAAACGACAGTTACATGTTGTTATAAAGGATTCTACACAACATCTTTTCATAAATCTCTATCGTTTGTATTTCATTAAGACGACAGAAATCTGTTATGTGAATATATGGAGATTTGAACTATCTTGGATTTTTTCTGTTGTGTGAATCAATTGTGGACAACATAAATTTTTCATGTTCTATTGTTTCTTTTTTATTAAAATGACAAAAATATGTCGTCCAAATATATAGAAGCTTGTACTTTCTTGGATTTTTCTGTTGTGTGATTCAATTAGAAACGACAATTATATGTCGATGTATATGACTGTTAACAACATATATTTGCTTGAATTCTGTTGTTTGATATTGGTTTGGATGTATATGATTGTTAACAGTCATATGATTGTTTGATATTGGTTTGGATGTATATGATTTTCTGTTGTGTGATTCAATTAGAAACGACAATTATATGTCGATGTATATGACTGTTAACAACATATATTTGCTTGAATTCTGTTGTTTGATATTGGTTTGGATGTCAGCTTTATTTGGTTTGTATGTCTTAGCAAGAGCAGTGGCACAACACCATATTAAGAAATCTGGTCTGCAAATTTTAATTGTAATTTATGAAAGAGAAACACTTCAATCAAATTATCACTATAATTAATTTCATTTGAAAATGTACAAGTATCCAGATCCCATTACATCAATCAATCAAACTATAATTCTACAAGTTAGACCCACATAATATGAAAATACCAGATCATCTAGTGCTCTAAACTGCTCTCTTGACTAGCCACACTTCATCTTTCTTAAGCTTTCGACCAGCCACATAATCCAATACCTTTGCTAAATAAAGCTGATATATGATTGGCACTTTCAAGTCTCCTCTGAAGCTCTGCCTGAACCTTGCCTGCATGCACAAAATTGTTAATGAAGAGCAGCCCCCTGGAAATAAATATATTATATTCCACAATACCTTGCAATTGCAGAAAGCTGACTCTGATCTTCCTTTTTATTCATTAACTTTCCAAGGGCAAAAACTGCAAGTACAAACAAAGAGTTAGAGATCATGTACTCATTGCTCAATTACTTTTTATTCATAAACTAGTCAATTGCAAATACAAAGCATAGCTTAATAACCTGAAATGCCAAAAGATATTCCTAACAGCAGAGCTACATATTTGTGGGAGTATTAATGCAAGTATAAGTATTTAATGTATGCTAAACAATTTCCATCCAAATAATACCAAAATGCTAGACGAATTTTCCATAATTTAGTTCAGATGAAAAAATACAACCCGCCTTTGTTACTGACATTGCAGTAAGCTCATCTATGGGTTACATTGGGACTGTTAAGATCTAAAAACCCTTTTATGTACTTACTATGACATATTATAACCCAATATAGAGAAATGACAAAAGCATTTCGTAGCCGACTATTTCAGGATGTGTGATGCAGATGATAGATAAAGATGGACTAAATCACTTCCATAGCTTCAAGCACTTAACATGGCTAGCTAAAGCTACCATGGCAGTAGAACTTGACGCTGCCAAAGAAGATACTAGCTTGTCATATGCAGCTGTTTATTTATCATATAACAATAAATAATATGATGTAAAAGTAGGGTATACCGAGATAAGCAAAGCCAGCTACAGAGGAAGCCAATTCATAAACATACCAAGCTCATGGTATCTAGATATTGCACATATGTGGCTCCTGCAATGTGATTGTCCAGGTTCACAATCTTCCTCACCGATACATCGTGCACTGTATATAATTGCAGGACATGATGTCAAAGTTATCATGTCCTGGTTTGCACTTCTTTTTTAACAGAAATAGTTTATTGGAAACACATCCAGACGCATGTACAAGGTTAGAGGACATAAGAAAAGAGTAAAAGCTTGTGTGTACTACAAGTAAATGCGGGTAAGAGGACATAAGAAACATCAAAATGAAAGAATGAACAACAGAACTTGAAATTCCACCGAGGAAGAAGGGACCAGACTAGTCAGTAATAATAGGGGCAATATTTACTTTTACACTATATAGTGATAATATATTTGACTACACAGAAGCTAGATACTAGTAACCAGACAGATCTCATCTATATTCCTACTTTCTTTCTTTTTTTGGTTCGGTTGAAATTGCTATTACGTACTTGTTCAAACCAATGAATTAAAAAAACGCGCCTTGAGGCGCGCCTGAGGCCTAAAAAGCGAAAATTAGCACCTAAATTGAGTGACTTTCGATGATAAGGCGATGAGGCTTCTGAGGTGGTGACCAAGGCGTAAAAAGCGATGCCTCAAGGCTTACGCGCAGCGTTTTTTTTTTTTGTTTTTTTTGGGTCTTTTTCCGAGACGACGTCGTTTTGGTTTGTGAGGTTTAAAGACTTCTAGGTCACGACATTGAGCAGAGTATACATCATCGCCTCCCCTTTTCAGCTTACGCACTTCCAAAGCTGATGCAAATCTCTTAGAACCCATTATCTTTCTCAACGATTTGCCAATAAAGGAGACCAAGGAGACTATTTTCGAACTTGGAGTTCGATTATTGGAGTTTGATTTGCAGCCTTTGAGTTCGATTTGGATTTTGGAGTTCAATTTGCTGACTTGGAGTTCGATTTGGAATTCGACTTGCAGACAAGATTTGAAGGTACAATTCCAATTGATTTTCACACTTTGAGTTCGATTTGGATTTGGATTTGGATTTGGATTTTGGAGTTCGATTTGCAGACTGGAATAGGTGCTTGCAGATTTGGAGTTCGACCTGCAGACAAGATTTGAAGGTACAATTCCAATTGATTTTCACACTTTGAATATTTAGGCTCTGCTTTATAATGGCTTTGTGAATATAAGATTGTTGATTGTTACAACTATTAAGATTGTTGCTTTGTATAATTGACTTGTATCTGAAGTTCTGAACCATTAAGGTTGTTGCTTTGTATCAATGACTGAATGCATATATGTTGGTTGGTATTGTTCAAATTCCCTGCCCAGATTGTTATTTTATATGTAATTGATAGGATGTTATGTTTAATTGTTTAGTGCAGCAATTAATAATGAGTGAATGACAATTAATAATGTTATTTTGGTTGCTCTTAATGTGGTATATATAAGAGTAGGGCTTAATGTTCTTTTGGTTGCTCTTTAATTATGTTCTTTTGGTTGCTCTTAATGTGACGACAAAAATTTATATCCTAAGGCTTACGCCTTATGCGCCTTATGCCTCAAGGCTGCAAGGCTCTCCCGAAAATGCCTCGGGTACGCCTTCAGTGTTTTAAAACATTGGTTCAAACAGAAAAGTACATTAATTAACCCTGAAAAGAAGAGGAAGTTGATTACCATGCAAACTCCTTGAAAATTTCCACGCAAGTCCAGCAGTTGATACAGCTCCAATAGCACTTCCTGTAATGGGAAATTTTGCTGCTTCCCTAGCTGTCTTCAGCTAAGGACAGTAAATGCTTGTTCTGTACAGATCGGTTATCATTAGAAAAAGTTTTTGTTATGATATGCAAATTCAATCACAAATACTTTATAAAATGAAGTGTCCTGAAAAGTACATACATGTTCACTCAATACTCATCATCTATCTTCTCTTTAAACTGCTTTACAGTTTTGGCATCAGGTATAAACCGACAGACAATATTACACATCTGTGGCTCCTGCAATGTGATTGTCCAGGTTCATAATCTTCCTCACCAATCTGTACATACAAGCAACAAAATGATCAGAGGATACTCAAGGTTACGACCTATTATGAGCAAAACACATTCTAAATCAATGGGTTGTGGTCCAGTCCTGTCAAAAGGTAGGTATGCTAGGAGAAGCAAATACAATATACATAGATACAGCCTATCCAACTAATTACAAAGCCCATATTATGACAGTTGAAACATGCATCACGCACTCATATCAAGGCCAATGTAAGAAACATATCAGCTGTGCACTGCCAAGATAAGTTTAAAACTTCTTCAGTGACCATCTTAATTCTTAAGGGGACATTGAAAATGCAGATAACCAAGTCATATATAGAGCTAAGGGGGCCAAAAAAATCCAGTCTTTTGCAAAGAGTCTATCATGTTTCCATAGTACTTGTACCAAATCAGGACTTCCACAATTCTAAGAGTTCAGATTACCAATCTTCAAACGAAAACTGCAAACGAACTGTCCGATCTTTAAGCTACATCGTTTTTGACAGAAAATCAATTCCAATCGTAGCCTGCAATCTTAACATAAATCAAACCCCCAAAAATTCAAAAGTTTCACTGAGGATCTATATACCCAGAGGCGCAGAGCACAGTTCAACAACAATTTCAAAGCAATTACTATCAGATTTACCGTTCTATATCATCAAATATCAATTCAAAGAAAAACATACACACAGAATCAAAATTCAAAATTCATCATCACATCAAAACCAACGAAACGAGCAGTCTCAGAAACTAGCAGATATACAATATATTACTAGTAGATTATTTCACAAAAGAACAAGAAGTAAAAACCTAGAATGCTATTGATCAAATCTGAGAGAAAGGAACAGATCAAGTTCTTGATTTGAGAGAGGGACTTAGCCGTCACTTGTCGAGAAGAGCGAGCGCCGTCGACCGTCGAGGGGAGAGGGAGAGTGCCAGTGCCGTCGAGGAGAGAGAGAGAGAGAGAGAGAGAGAGAGAGAGAGAGAGACGACAATGACGAGGAGACACCCAGAGAGAGGGAGAGCATAGGTTTTCAGAGGGATCGGAGGTCCCCCCATAGGTTTTAGATCTGAAATGAGGTTTTATTCGGAGCGAGATGGGTGAGGTTCTTCTGGGCTTTCAGTAATATGAGCTGAGGGTGCTGGATTACAAGTGATTGAGCAAAGATTTGGCAAGAAATTTTGGTTGAGGGGGCTGGATTTCCAGTTCGATGGTTTTGGACCTTTGGTCGAGAGCAAAGAGAGAAGTTCGCTATGGAGGTTTTCAGTTTGATAAATTTTGAGGGGGAGAGGTGGGGATTTTTCTTTGAAGTGTGCATCCAATTCCACTTTACGTTGTGCCAAAAAAAACATATAGGTAATACTCAATCAGGACTAAATAATCTCCATTGAATGTACAATAGAAATCTGTTGTCTGAAACATACCATTTTTATACACAATCAGGACTAAATGAATCTCCATTGAATGTACAACATAAATCTGTTGTCTGAAACGTACCATTTTTCTCAAAACGAATTTACTATGGTATCCTTTTCGTCTGATGAGTTTATTGACGTAGTGTAGGCTTATACGTGCAAGTGCCAATTTAATTGTATCCTTTTTGTCCTTGCATTTGAACGAACCCAGAAGGTTCATGCACTTGCTGCCGGGCCAGCATCGTTTGGTACCATCTATGCACTCATCAATGTCTGAAATTTAAATGAAAAAATGATAAATTAATGAAAAGTATATCTGGGTGGCTTCTGTTTAGCGAGACAGGGGAACTTAGTTATTCATACAAATCACTTGCATATATGTATCAAAATCAAAACTCAATCACGTAGATCCAGTTTAACAGGACATGATCATTACTATTCAAAAATAAAACATAATTTTATATTTATTACCTTGACAAGGTTGGAGAAGATAAGGATTTCCATCGAACCCTAGTGGGCAGCAGCAAGAAAGCACTGACCGATTAAATGCCAAAGAAGTATCAAAATCGCATTTCTTATTTCCTTGAAATGCAAACAACGAATTAGTGTCATCGATTACACTCCATTCTAGTGCCACAGGAACATGGAGCATATTCCTAATGGCGCTATAGTTTGATGCAGTCTCAAACCAATCTTTATCAACCAGGAATGCATAGTCACTGCAATCCGGCTTTCCACTGTCATTTCGGCCGGTCATGTTGGCTGGTCCATCCACCATTACGCTAGCAGTGACAACCCTGAGATACGGAGGAATACTCGTCTGGCAACAATTAGTACCAATATCACAGCCATCAGAGAGTATCTACCGGTATTCTGCTCATCACAAATTGACCTGCACCCACCAACCACCAAAAATCTGAGCTCACCAAGGAGACAAAGCCGCAAGTCGCTGCGGTGAATCTGTTTTGCCTCTGAGAGTACACAAAAGGGCTTCCGGTCAGATTTGCGGGCTGGCTACTTCCTGTTACGTTGCAGAAGAAAGTAACGGGGCTGTTCACCTGAAGGTGCCGTCTTTGATAGAAATGCTCAGCACCTCCTGTTGTGTAAGCCTCAAGAAAGTCTTGTGCCTAGTAGACTGGTTGCAGTCTATTTCAAACCACTCTTCAAGGTACGGGATGCTGACATTTCCGCATTTCTATTGGCAATTCGGCTTTGCTATCGGCAGCACTGTTCCTGATTCTGCTGCTACTGCTGGTGTAGTACTCAAGCTCCATAAACATAAAACCATAATAGATGATGAACTAGGGATTGCATTCTATATATCCCTCTTCCTCCACAATCTCATATCTGTTAGGCTGTTGCGTACTTATCTATATATGGTAATTACGCAGAGAAAAGTGAAACAGAAAAGTAAACTAAAACTAAAGAGTACCCAAGTGGACATGTGTGTTACTTAATTTAGTCCTTTCCTTTTGCATTTACTGTCATGGGTCTCAATTTCTAGCCGCAGAAAATTAGATTTTCAATTGAGCATGCATATATGTACGTAAATATTCGAACGACTCCATGACAAAATTAAAGAACACCAAACTCGACTGGTGATGCTGATCATGTCATTACTGTTTCATTGCTGATGTATAAATAACTTCATTTATTAACGGGACTCTATGGTTCATGAACACAGAACACTAGCCTTGAGAGAGATAATGAGATTAGTATTAATTAAGTTGCTTTCTGTTCCAGATCCATGTGCAAATGCACAACGCCCACATTAATGCAGATAGCTAGAGACGACAGCGACTGTGCAGACTAGCTAGTGTCCCAACTCCCAGGTTTTCTGCTTCTTCCTGCATCTGCTTTTCCTCACATGATTCATCTCTTTTGGTCCACTTGTCCTTCCATTGTCAATTCTATTGTTTCAACTCCTGCTTTTAAAAGCTTTATTTCGCTGTAATGCTAAAGGACTTGTTTGGTAATAACGTGTTCGAAATTAATTCAAGGAAAATGATCGAGTAGAAAAGAAAGAAAAAGATTTCCTTTTTGTGACAACAAAAATTCATCCATTGACCTAAGAAAAAAAGTTGAAAAGTCTTTTTTTTTTTTTCCATGATTAAGGAGTGAAAAATATGTATTTGTTCAAGTAAAACCCTAGTTTGTGTTTGACCCAAACCCTAGGTTACTTGCTCTAGTGGTAATAGGGTTAAATTAGAAGGATTTAGATTCCTATTCAATGTACGATTACTTTTCTTGTATGATTGAGATTCTATGCATTGTAATCTTCTATATAAAGAGGCCCCTATTATCAATGAGAATACACAGCAAATTCCTCTCAAATTCAGTTTCTTTACAACACGTTATCAGCACAAGCCCTAACCCTAGCCCTAAAACTCTTCTCACCAAAACTGCCGCAAGCTCCTAGCCCTTGTTAGCCATGCCCTATGCTGCCCCTGCAGCCCTTGCGCACCCGTGTGCTGCCTATTGCCCCTGCAGCATTGCCGCACGCCTGCTGCCCCCTGCAACACAGCAGCACGCTCGTTTCTGTGCAGATCAGTCTGCTTTCATGCTCCGAAACGTCTTGTTAGGAACCTCTGATCAAAATACTTTCTTCATAAAAGTTGTTCATCTCTATCTCTTCTATCTGACCTCCAAATTTCAGCCATATTGGAGTCGTTTTGAGACATGTACACCATTCGAGGTGGGAGCTGTTCAGCATGCTCGTTCCTGTGCATATCAGTCAGTTTGCAAGCCCCGAAACTCCTAGTTCAGAACTTCAGATAAAAATTCTTTATTCATCAAAGTTGTTCACGTCTGTCTCTTCTATCTAACCTCCAAATTTAAGCCCTATTAGAGTCGTTTTGAGACCTGTACACCAATAGGAGTGAGAGCTGTTCAGAAGCGAATTTGCTCCGAATTTCAACAAGTCTGCAATCCTACAACGAGGATCGAATACTCTCTGCAATCCTAAGAGGTATGGTTTACTAAAAGTTCCCGTTTTTGAATTTTTTTTATTCTTTTTCGCTTTTTTTTTCTCGGGGACTTGCAACCTCCCTTCTTCTACCCCCCTTTCTTTATCATAGGGGAGACCAAATTAAGCCGAACTGTGGGGGTTCGTGCTCACTCCAAGCTTGGAGCTTGTAGAGTTCTCCAAACTTAGAGTTTGTTGAGATAAAACGATCGACTGCAAACATCATTGTTTCGATCTAATCCAACCCCTCTTGGAATCGAATTTCTTGGAAGCGACTACGCTCGGAAATTCCTAATTTCTTGGAAGCGACTACGCTCAGAAATTTTATTTGTTTTCGTGGTAGCCTTTTTCGCTCCGAAACTAACCCTAATTTCTTGTTCTCTTTCAGGATGAGTAACCTGAACAAATTGGACTTTGCTCCATTGGGAACAATTGGCTCTGAATATCACAAGTGGGTTCGTGATATCCGCCAGCATCTCAAGGCCGATGGAATCTTAGATATGATTCTCGAGCCTAGCCAGGACGTGCTAACTGTTGAGCAAGCTCAAGCTTTGGAAGCAAATAGAGCAGCCTTATAAGCAAATAAGGTGAAAGCCATCATCCTAATGACTCGTCATATGGATGATTTTCTCTAGTACGAGTGTATGAATGAAGAAGACCCCAGAAGGCTATGGGTCTCACTCGAAGATAGATTTGGCAACGTCTGTGACTCCCTGCTTCCTGACCTAGAAGTGAGATGGCATAGCCTCTGCTTTTGTGATTTCAAGTCAGTTCTTGACTACAATTCGGAAGCACTTCGCATTAAATCCTTAATGGAATTTTGTGGTAAAGAGATCACAAATGCGATGTTGATTGAGAAGACTCTCTCTACTTTCCCTGTCTCTGCATTGATGGTTGCTAAGAACTATCGAATCGATGTCACTGCAAGACGAATTACAAGGTTTCATGAGCTCATTAGAGCTATGAATGTCGGTGAAAAGCATGACAACATCCTTGTGAAGAACTATAATTCGAGATCCGTGGGAACAGAGCATATTCCGGAATCCAATTATAGTTGCGCCCCAAAGAGAGGGCGCCAAGAGCGAAACCCTAATCTTAGGAATACATTTGGACGTTCTGGTCCATATAATCGCTCTACATGGGAAGGTAATCGCCAAAATAGGTGAACACGGAACCGAAGAGGTAAACGTGGAAAGAGAGAGGAAGGCAACACCTCTGGCCATGTTGGTGGCACCACCAACACTAAAAGCCATCTAAATGACGCTTTCAAAGCACCTCAATCAATGGAGTTTGAGCAAAGAGATGTATGTTTTCAATGTGGAGTGTCTAATCATTGGGCACACATTTGTAGAGCTCGTGGAGAAATTGTCACCACCTACAAAGCATATTATGAAGCAAGAGTAGCTCACTATATGGAACAAGAACATCAAAAAGATGATCTAGAGTGAAGGGTTAAAGACTACAAATCTGGCTGGGATTAATAGATCGCCAATTCTGTTTAAGTCTTTGTTTTTCCAAGAGATGTAATAGGCAATTGCCATATATTTTTATAGTAAATGCCAATGGTTTAGCTTTTCTTCAAAGTAGGCTCACTCAAAGTAAGTGTGATGTCTAGGAAGGTTCTGAGATTAGTGGTACTGAAGCGAGCCTTGCTCTACCGACATCTCTCTACTCACCTGGTCACATTTATTTTTGAATTACCGAAAGAAGTTAGACGAGTACCATTGTTTTGCATCAGCTATCATTTTGGATTAGATTTTGTTTAGTCAAAGGGACAAAGATGTAACTCTGTTGGCTTATGAATAAAATTTCGAGTTTTTTATGACTCCATTTTGATTCTGAGCATATGACTTTTGTGACTACGATGGCTGGGCCATTAGTATTAATTCAAGGACATGGAATAGCTCCAGTTCCACTTGCCAAATGGCACCTTAATTACTGTCACAGAAACTCTCTACGCCTCTAGGGCGAATCACACCTATGAATAGCCAACGGATTCCATGCGAAAGCGCATGTAGAGAACGGAAATGAGTTCCTTTGCGATACCTCTAATGATTGCGAACAAAGGCGCATCTTAGAGAAGTTTATGTGTCTCTCTAGTGGATTCTATGTCACTATTCGAGCTATTAATCCAATAAAGTTATGAGAAGATCTCTTGGATTTAGACACATATTGGCTTTGTCACGACAGGATAGATCATCCTAGTCATGATATGATGATCCGTCTACTAAAGACTTCACATGGACATCATTCCTTTCGAGTGAAACGAAGCATGAATCAAAAGTTGATTTCTGGACTAAGTGTGACCGACGCTGCTGCCTAGGGTACCGCCTCCGTCCACCACCAGCCGGGGTCTGGCACAGTCCCTATCCATGACATCATGGATAGCGTCCATCATGGTGATGGCACCCCAGGTGATGATGTAATCACCAACTTTCTTCAAATAGCGTTTCAGAAGCTCAGACCTAACCAAAATTCTCATTGGTTACTTCTAAAGTCTCGCTCGTTTTACAAAGCCCGTTCCTTAGGGAAATTAGGTCTAAGACCATCCTATGCAAAGGAAATGAACATATTCATTCTGTTCTTACATAGAATCCATGGGGATTCTGTGGATTGATTCAACCAACTTGCGGACGCTTAAATATTTCATGATATTGGTTGACACGCAAACACGCTGGTCACGTGTTGTGCCATTGTCCACCTATGAATGCTGCTTATGCTACACTCCTAGCACATATCATATGACAACGGGCTCACTACCCAGACCATCCTATTCAGTCAATTGGATTTGACTATGCTAGAGAGTTTACATCGAAAGACTTTCGATGGATATTGCAATAGGACTGATGTTGGACATCACATTCCCATGTACACACCCAAATGGTCTTGCGGAAACGACTACGATGATAGTCCGGACATTGGTAATGAGCGCTAATCTCCTTATATCCGCTTGGGGTGCTGCAATATCGCATGCAGCTATGCTAATTCATCTACGACCCACCGCCACTCAATGTACCTCTGCGTTACAGCTAGTGACTGGGTATAAGTATCGTACTTACGCATATTTGAGTGAGCCATTTATGTGCCAATTGCGCCGCTACAGCGCTCTATGATGGGTCCTTACAGACGAATGGGCAACTACGTTGGATTTGAGACTCCAAAAATCGTCCGCCACTTAATGCCCTTGCAAGGCGATCTCATTACCGCTAGATTTGCAAGTTGTCACTTTGATGAGACAGTCTTCCCATCGTTAGGGGGAGATAAGAACACGGATGTTCAGCAGGAACGACAGGGATTGTCGTGGCCTGTCTCCACTATGTCTCATCTCGATCCCTATTAAAGTGACGAGATCACACAAATATGCTGCAAACAAACCTGCAAGGAAGGACGTCCCTACGAGAGGACGTAGCGCCACCCCACATGGAGGTGGGCATGGTGCCAACGCCAAAGAGAGTGGCACTCTGGTGTTACAGGCCATGGCCCCAGCTAGGATGCTTGGGAGGCCCGTAGGTTCGAAGGACACTTTGGCACATTCCAATCCTTTGATCATCAAGACTTAAAATCCATCTCATGAGAATCTTTCGGGTTAGGGTTATCGTTGGGGGACGCCTCAACGTCAGAACCTATTCCTGAGAATATAGAGCTCTATAAAAATTACACTAGTGTACTTGAGACGTGGGATAGAAACTGCATCATAATTGATGATGTAGTTGCGTATTTCATTGCGCATGAGTTTGTTGAGTCAGATGATATTGAACCACGCTCTGTTAATGAATGAATGCCAACGTAGAGAGATTTGGCCTAAATGGAAAGATGCGATCCAGGTCAAGATGGATTCTCTAACGAAGAGGAAGGGTTTTGAGCTAGAGATGCCAACACCTC
Organism: Rosa lucieae; assembly: GCA_024704745.1. NCBI lineage: Eukaryota > Viridiplantae > Streptophyta > Magnoliopsida > Rosales > Rosaceae > Rosa > Rosa lucieae. The sequence continues at coordinate 42,764,860 of CM045497.1, forward strand.
CTAACATAAAACCTGTTGACTAATGGGTCTTCGTTAGAAAGCTTAGTGAGAAAAAGATATGGTAATCTCGCCTTATGGCGCAAGGCTTCTCATAAAACGCCCTGAAATCAACTACGATGAGACAGATTCTCTCGTATTGGATGTCACTGCACTCCACTACCCTATCAGTTTGGTAGTTTCCGAATAACTGAATGTGCAGCTTACAAATGTGGTCACTATGTATCTCTATAGGGATCTAGACGGAATATACATGAAGGTTCATGGTGAACTTCATTTACCCAAGTCAAGTGGCTCTAGACCATGGAGCGCGTTTTTTGGTTGAAACGCTCGCTAAAATGACTACTTGATTGGGAGGGGATATGCCCACGCGTTTCCATAACAAGTTTCGGATTCCATCGCAGTTCATGTTGGACATGATCTTCATTAGAAGCCCTTAAAGAGTTAAGGGAAACCACTGAACACTTGAAATCCGATTTTGAGATTAAGGATTATGGGAGAACACGATTATGTCTCAGTTTGGAACTTGAGCATCGTGTCGATAGATGCTTAGGCATTTTGACAAAGTCAAACCTTCAAGCACCCCCATGATCGTCCGTAGTCTTGATCCTGAAAATGATCCTCTTTGTCTAAAGGATGATGACGAAGATGTGCTAGAGGCAGAAGTGCCTTACTTGAGTACAATAGGCGCATTATTGTACTTAGCTCAATGCACAATACTGTACATCTCATTTGCAGTGAACTTGTTAGCTAAGGTATAGCTTTGCGCCAACGCGACGCCATTTTGATTGGTGTAAAAGATATCTTTCAGTACTTGAGATGTACGATTGATATGGGCTTGTTCTATCCCTACAGAGAGATGATGGATTCGGATCTATCACACACCAGAAACGCCGCCAACGCTGGCCTGCGTTCTCTATCCCCATCCCAAAACGATTTAAGTGTTTTGGAAGGTTTTGCTGATGCTGGGTACCTCTCTGACCCACACAAAGGTCGCTCCCAAACTGGTTAAGTGTTCACCATGGGAAAAGACCATGATATCTTGGAGGTCTACAGAACAAACCATCGCTATATCTTCGAACCATGCAGAGATTATTGCTCTTCACGAAGTGGTTCGTGAATGTTTATGGATTGGATCCATAATCACGCATGTTCGAACAATTATGGTTTGAACTCTACCACAAGATGAGCCTACGAGCATTTAGGATAATGTTGTTCGTTTTGAACAAATGAACCTAGGCTACATCAAAAGCGACAACACCAAGCATAATCAGCAACAACAGACTCTCCTCAAGATCAAAGTGAATTAGGTTCAATCTGAGGAAAATATGGCAGACTTGTTTACTAAGTCATTGCCCAAATCCACGTTCGAGAAACATGTGGCAAGAATTGGCTTGCGGAAATTATCTGAACTCCCATGATCGTAGTCATCAGGGGGAGACGCAGACATCAGGGGGAGATGTCTACATATTCACCTCGAAACGTGAAGGGTGTGTTGTGCTCTTTTTCCCCTTCGACCGAGGTTATTTTAGTCCCACTGGGTTTTTGTTACTCGGCAAGGTTTTTAACGAGGCAACGAGAGAAGCACCGCGTTTGTGCAACACAAGGGGGAGTGTTCAAGTAAAACCCTAGTTTGTGTTTGGCCCAAACTCTAGGTTACTTGCTCTAGTGGTAATAGGGTTAAATTAGAAGGATTTAGATTCCTATTCAATGTACGATTATTTTCCTTGTATGATTGAGATTCTATGCATTGTAATCCTCTATATAAAGAGGCACCTATTATCAATGAGAATACACAGCAAATTCCTCTCAAATTCAGTTTCTCTACAACAGTATTATCTTTCTTCTTTGTCTCCTAGTTTTGTTTTGTTTTTTTTTTTTTTTCTGAACAACATAATGATGCAAAATGGAAAAATGTCAAAGAGAAAGTACAACATTTAAACGAAGATGGCATGGCCGGCCCTGTGTTCAGAGTGGTGGTGCTGGCACATGTAAGACCATATATTTAGTTTTCAGGACCACAAATAACGTTAGTTGTACCTTGGTTCTGTTTGTAAAGGCTCAATAGCCTCTTTTCTAACCGTCTCAGTTGTTCAATTCTCTTAAACAAATATTTTAATGGAGTAAGTGGGCATTGGTTAGGCCAAATTTGAGAATTTGGTCAAGAGCCCTATTTTTAATTTATATCATTTGCTGTCAACCACTAGATCATCGTCCCTTAATCACACTTAACTATAATTCGTACACGTCTATTTTTTTTCCTTTTATCCTCAATTTCTGGACATCAAATTGTTTTATTTGCTAATCATTTTTTAGTCAAATTTTGAATAAAGTAGGTAAAAAGTCATTTTAGCTAGCCATTTTAGAAATATATCTGCATCAATTCTCTCTATTGTAGCTAGATTTGAATTTATGTTATTTATTGAATGAAGAAAAAATAATTTAAATGTATTTATAAATTACATAGCATAACTTAAAAGATATGTCTTAAATTAACAAAAAATAAGAGCCTCATATCGCTCTGTATATGTAGGAGTAAGATAGCTAAAATTTAAAGTAGAGAGCCACTTAAGAGTCTAGTGCAACTGCTAAAATTGATAAAAAGTTAAGTATGCAAAATAGCTAAGAGCATCTTTAGCAATTAATGCTAACAATTTTTTAGTCAAATTTTAGTCATAGTAGCTAAAAAGTCATTTTGACAAGCCACTTTAGAAATACGTCTACATCAGTGCTCTCTATTTTAGCTAGTTTTGAATTTATATTATTTTTTGAATGAATACTAAATAGTTTAAATGTATTTATAAATTACATAATATAACTCAAAATGAATGTTTTAAATTATAGAGAGCCTCATCTCGCTCTCCATATTTAGGAGCGAGATGACTAAAACTTAGAATAAAAAGTCATTTAGGAGTCTAAAGCAACTGCTAAAATATATAAAAAGTTAAACATGCTCTCCAAAATAGCTAATGAGCCAAAACAGAGAATCTGCTAAAAATGCTCTAAGTACATAAAATTACAATTAAATAAATAAAAACAGTTCATCAGAAGTAAGAATCAAACATAAAAATCAATGCAATTGAAACAAAACTAACTGACACTAAAAAGTCAGTTAATTGAAGGTCATTTCTCAAAATTTCTAACAGATTTCAATTTTAAAATAAAAATCAATGTTATGAATTCGATTAATGGTTAGTACTAGAAAGAAAAAAAATTTCGGTGGAACCACTCAATTCTAGCACTATTACATAATAGATTAAGGAAAATGTTCATTTACCCAAATTTAAGCTACACTACCTCCATTTACCCAAACATTTTATAAGATTGCCCACTTACTCAACAAATTACATATTTTTTTCCCTAATACCCAATTAAGTTATTTTTTGTTTATTTTTGGGACAATTTTTCCCTCTCTCCCTTTGTCATTTAGAGAGAGAGACTTCGCCGGACTTCGATCACCGGCCTCCAAACTCGGGTCACCGATCGCCAGAATCTTATGACCGGCCGGCGAAATCCGATCACCAGTGACTAGAGTCCGGCATCTAGTTTTATTGGCCCCCAATAATACCCAATAAACTTTTTATTGCCCCAATAAAAATTTATTGGGGGGTAATAAAAGTTTCCGACTACCTCTTTGCGAACTTCCGGCAACCTCCAGACCGGTGATCGGAGTCTGGAGTCATGTTTTATTGCCCCTAATAAAGATTTATTGGGGGTAAAAAAGTCTCCGGCGACCTCTTTGGGAACCTCCGGCCGGTGACAGGAGTCTGGCGAAGTCTCTAATGACTTTTTAATTATTTGAAGGGCAAACTTGTCTTTTTACATTAAAATTGGGTAAGTGGGCACATAAATCTTTTAATGAAGTAAGTGAGCATATGTTTGGCCTAAATTAGGTAAATAGTCAAGAGCCCAATAGATTAACATGGGAGCAGACTCCCATTATGCGTATATCCTTTCAATGAAAAATTTCATAAAATAATGTAATTTACGTATTAGTCGAGCATTTTTTCTTTTTAATATCTGCCAAATATTTTTTTGTGATTCCAACCCTTTATCATCATCACTTATTTTGTTAGAACGAATATTTGGATCTGGAATTCGAAATCCGCCCTTTTTTTGATTTGTAATTTTTTCTATTTGGTTTATGATTGTGCTTATGATTTTATTAGAAAACTTTAATATATTTTAGTTTTGTTATTGGTATAAATTAAATGAGAGATTTTCATTACAAAAAAATATATATTTTTAATTGGATATGTCATATAAGGATATTTCTGGAAAGCGAAATAGGTTAGATAAGTAAATTTAATAATTGAAATTAAAATGTAGGGTGTAATGAGCAAGTATGGTGAACAAAATAAATGATAGGATGGCAATAGCCACACCCTATTAATTAAGCAAATCAACGAATCTTCTTCAATGTCTATTATGCATTGGATACCCTTTGGACAAAGGTATCATTTGAATTTTTATATTAAAAAAAAAATTATTGATACCTACCATTAATATTCAGAGCAAATTAAAAAAAAAAAATCTGCTATTATAAAAATTCAATTAGCAATAACCTAACAACTCGTTTACAATTGTTTCATGATTACAACAATTATAACACCTGCAAAGAAGAACCACAATGAAATATTCATATTTAAAATCAAATCCACTAACATTTAAATTTTACCAGAAGTACATAAATAATTTTGTTATTCATAAGGTCTACATAATTTGAAATAAATGCCGAATTCAAATCCTAATCTAGTACTGAATTGAAATCCTAACATGACATTGAATTGAAATCCTAATAGTCTTGAAGCAGTGACCTCCATCTCCACACGATTAGCTCCTATTCTAGTTGCAAAATGGCTGATAGAGGCATGATCCCTAAACAAATGGACCAAGTTAAAGACTAGTTACTGATAAAAAATAGCATATGAACAAAATCATATATGAACTGTTAAAAAGTTCCACATCCAATAAGTGTAGTCAAAATGCAAAGATAAATATATACTTACTTGATTAATCCATTTGCATATTGGGGCAATCAAATGCCATTGTGGGACGGTAGATGTCATCATCTGGTGAAAAAGCAATAGTTGGCCTTTGAGACGTGTCCCGAGCAAACTGAGACATTGTTTGCATGACATCTTCTTGTGTATCCACTGATATTCCACATTGTTTAAACTTCTCTCCCATTTTTTGGAGTGCCATCTCTATGCATCTTAATTACATCAAACATTTGTTCCATCCGTTTCGTTTGCTTAGCCATTTTGCTTTGTAGTTCCTCCATCATGTGTGCTTCTCTCTCTTGTGCCTTTTTCACTTGCTCTTCCAATTGCTCTCACAACTGTTTCACTTCTCTTGATACCCCTCGCTCTTCAACATGGATTCCAGGGACTTCATCCCAAGTCACCCCTTCTCTAACACCCCTCACTTTGTTCCCCTTATCCTTACCAAGAACTTCAGCATACATTTCTTCACTGATTTCAGGAGTAGTGATGTCAACATTCATGCTTAGCCCCTTTTGTTCACCTCTTCGAATTCCGCCTACAACAAATATAATGGATAGACCATAAGCAAAAGAGACACTAAACATCTACGAATATAATAAAGCTATAGAGGAATTAGCTTACAATTGCCTTTGCAGATGCCTCATCGATTGGTTCTTGGGACCATTTCCTTTGATATGTTAATTTAAATAGCTCCCACCTATCTGGCTCTTTACCATGAGAAATTTCCTGTGCAACAAATTGTATACTTAAAATATGTAGTAGATACACAAGAAGGTGGGCAGGAAAGAGAGAGAAGAAACAAAGACATAAAGAGTTACAAACAAATCCAAATGTGTGCAGGTAATCACGTTTTTAATAATTGGACTAATAATCTGTAAGTAATTCCTCGACGTATTAATTATAGAGTTTGTTATTTAATTACACGCAAGGCAGGCGTTAACTTTCTTAGCCAGATTAAACAATTACTCAGCAATGAAAGAATTTACCAAGCATACAGCAATTAATCTTGCCATGCCAGCTTCTCAAAAAGCATAGTTGTCTACAAAGTATATATTGTACCAATCTGGGACTCATTACAATAAATCAATGTCAAGGTCTCCTCTTCCCTTTATATGTTTGCAATGACCACATTTGGCGTTTTCTTTTTAAGAAGTGGGCAGTTGGTATATATAAGGCCTAAACACCAATAGCTAAGCGAATGTCGAAGCAAATAACTGTAATAGTTTAGATACACCTCTTAATGTTGTTGCATTGAAAGCTCAGAGTTAGCTTTGGTCAAGAAAAATTGAGGACATACTCGAGCAATAAATCACTTAAATTGTTTATATAAATGCTAGTGCCAGTTATTATTGTCTCATCCAGAAACGTGAAGTTTTACATCAGATATGTGTGCCTACCAGCATGAATGACGGCAACATTTAATCATGAGTGTACGTATATATATACATGTCATGTTGTTAATATAACTATAATATAATATATGCAGAGAACTAATTTTCTTTTTATACATATATAAATCAGAAATATAAACCATATAAGTGTAGGTATTTAACTTTTCAAAAAAAAAAAAAAAGGTAGCTATTTTAGAACAAAAATATATATTAGTTGACATACCTTTTGATCGGGTACATCCATCGAAATTGCATAGGTCCTACAATTGCTGCTTCATCTGCCAAGTGTATTAGAAGGTGTACCATGGCGTCAAAAAAAGATGGTGGCATTATCATCTCCAATTTGCAAAGTGTTTCAGCAATCCGATTTGACAAATCACGAAAATGGTCCACAATACCAACTTTAGTACATAATTGTCTGAAAAATGCGCTGAGTTCCAATAGCACCTTGGTTATGTCTGGTTTTAGTGAACGACGGATGGCCACTGGAAGTAGATACTGCATGATTATATGACAATCATGACATTTAAGACCAACCAATTTCTTTCATCAACTCTTACACATCTATGAATGTTCAATGAAAATCCATTAGAAACCCAAACTAACTCAAGTACTTTGCACATTAGTGTCTTCTCATCATTGGATAAAGTGTATTTTGCTGGGGGCAGACATGTTCGGTCACCGCGTGCCTTAGGATGGAGCGAACACTTAACACCCATTAAGACCATGTCAAGGCGTGCCTTTAAGCTATATTTATTTTTTCCATCAATTCCTAGCAGAGTCCCAATGATACTCTCTGTAACATTTATATCGTTCTTCAGGAACAATCTTTCTCCCCCTCATGGCAGGAGAATTGTCTCATTAAAGTGACAACTAGCAAATATACTATAAATAAACAATTTGCTTGTGAGTAAGATTAGCAGTCATCAAACTTGTAAGTGATTCCACGCAAAGTGGTAGACAAAAGATGACGTAATCAATCATGCCAAATAGTGTATTTGGTTCAATGAACTTCTGGTTCATGACATTATATATGTGCCTCAATTTACTGTAAAAAGTTGACTCAGTATATATTAGTTAGCGAAAAAATCTTCTCCAACCATATTGAAGGTACTTAGTGCGTCAATATTCAAATTTGGTAACATGATAGTAGCTCATTCAAAGTCATAGATCAAGATCTACAACTCTTGATATGGGTGTTACCTTAGCTTCAGTAAACATTAATTGTAAAATACTGATAATTAGAATGGACCAAATTCATTTTGAACTGCTGGCCAAAATGATATACTCGAAAATTTTCAAGTTGAAAACTATAATCCATAATAATAGAGTAACTTTATCATGTGGAGAACCTCTAGTTTTGTGTCACATATAAATGTGTAGTCACAAATAGGAGGGACTTCAGGCCCTCATATAATTGGAGATCCAAGAAACTTGAGGTTTTAATTTTTTTCAATTTATAACCTCTTAAGCAACATCAGGTTCCTAGATAATCAGAATAAGAAATATTTAGTTTCAATGGGAACTCAAGATGTTACAATAAATCTAAGGAATAACACAATAGTACTTTCAACTTTGCTTATTATAAGCAAAAGACGTCAGGCATGTGAGATGAATCTCAATGTTCTTATTAGTCAAATTTAAGTTGACTAGTGCCATTTTGAAAATGGCTTGATAAACATCAACCATATAGTGTACCATAGGCGAAACACTCTCAATTTTTAATTTCCTAACATGTGAGATTGTTAGGGCAGTATTTGCATTGATTCATGATTTCTCTCTTGCCATGATCCACTTCTGGTGGTATTTCATGGTGTTGCCATGTTAATCGGCTTTCTTGCTATACAATGAGATCCATGAGAGGGAGAGGTTATACATCTCTGGTAATATTGGAGGCACAGGATGCAAAGAGACAATAATATGTGCTCTTCTGGAGCCATAAATCAGATATGTAAGATCTGAGATGATTGTTATATTAGCCTCATAAGCATAGGCCTTAGTAATGTTTTTTGGACACCATGGATAAAATTGCATTGCCTGAAAGTCACTCAAAACATAAAGTTTGAAGATGACACAAATCAAATTTGCAATAATTGAACAGTGGATCTCATAGGATATACACGAAGCTTCTGGTTCGTGTTATACAGGTAAAACATGACATTCAATTATTGTATTGTTGTTTGATGTAGATTAACATCAAATGCATTTTGAACTTCTGGCCAAAATGATTATTCGAAATATCGAGTTTAAACTTTATGACCATAATTTATGAGTGAAGGACTTTAGATGGTCATCTAGTTAGTTTGATCATTAAGGAACTTCAAGTCTTCATGTAATTAAGGATCAAAGAACTACAGGTTCTGATATCTTTTAATTACAAAATCCACGATCACAAATTTGGGGTATACTCATACTCAATCGTCATAAACCAACGGTTAAATATCTGCTTACTTTTAAATTGGTGTCAATATAATTCCCTCAAAACTTCAAGTTTGAGGTTGACCAAGATTAAAACTCTTCGATAAATTGTCCATATATCCACTCGAAACTTAAGGCTCAAGTCTGCACAATTAGAACTTCAGGTTCGAAGGTGGAATGCTTTAAGCAGACATAAAGAAGAATGTATCAATCGACATATGAAAATTTACTCGAAACTTCTAGTTCGAGTTGACATAAAGTCAAATAAACTATGAATGAATTATATGTGTAATCGAAGCTTCAGGTTCGAATATTTTTTTTCTATGAACTGCAAGTTCTAAAATTTCGTAATTTGAACTTCAGGTTCAAATAAATTTGATGCTCGAAACTTCAGGCTCTAGGTGACTAAAGTGAAGCTTCAAGTTCATTTGTAACTAATTTATATTTTATACTCAAAGCTTCGGGTTTGAGTTTTACTGTTAGAACTTCAGGTTCTATTGTGAAATTTTGAACTTCTGGTTCAAAAGTATTACATTCGAAATTCATATGTTTGAGATATAGGGCTACTGGCCCATATGAATAATGAAAAAAAATATATTAAAGGATAAGTATTGCAATGAAAGTAAGTAACAGAATAGGAAAATTGCAGGGAAGAGAAATAAATAAATAAATAGTGGAAACTTCTGGTTCCGTAAATGAATAAAGTACATAGAACTTCTGGTCTGCTTAACTTTACAAATATGATAATCTTGTTTCTCTCCTCTAATTGCACAAGAACATAATATCAAAATAAGGTGAAGAACTTAAAATTCACATTGTCGTGTGGAGGAGGGAACCCCAATACCCAAAATTTTTTGAGGAACTTCTGGCCCTCTTATAATTATTGGGGATCAAAAATATGTGAGTTCATATACTGGATTATATAAGTCTGAGCATCTTCTGGCCCTCGTAATTGCATAAGTTCTAAAGAGCTTCATGTCACAATTTTTCAATTTACATTTCATGACCCTTGAGGAACTTCAGGTCCCCATATGATCAGGGATCAAGCAACATACGATTTTGATCATTATATAACTCTGAGGAACTTCTGGTCCTTGTTAATTGCAGGGTTAAATTATGTTTAGTCCCTGTACTTTACCTCTCTCATTGTTTCAGTCCCTGACAATCTAATTTAATCTAAAAACTCTCTGACCTCACAATTTCCCTCCAATAGGTCCCTGCGGCGTCAAATTAGGAGTTGGTCTTAGGTGAAATGTCCAATATACCCCTCTGTTATTTTTTTTTTCCTTTTTAATTTCTTTTTTTCTTTTTTCTTTTTCCTTTTTAATTTCATTTTTCCTTTTTTTTTTCTTTTTCCATTTTAATTTCTTTTTTTTCTTTTTTCTTTTTAATTTTTTTTTTCCTTTTTAATGACCATCGTATTCTGCTGCATCAGTAGCGCCACGTTGGCGAACAAATCCAGATCGACCCGAAACCCCAATTCTTATTCTCCATGCCGGCGACCATTTTTCTTTTCCATCACTATTCTTCTTCTTCACTTCTGGTTTTTGTCAACTTGGCCATCAAAAACCACCATTTCAACCAAACCCAAAATCCAAATCACCATTTTGAGCAAGTCCCAAAAACCTAAGAGTCTGAAAAAATGGTAGTTTTCAGTGAAAAGTTAAAAAATGGTAATTTTCAGTGAAAAGTTTCCAAATTGAGACTTGATGTGGAGAGAGAAAGTGGGATTTGAGTGGGAGAGAGAGAAGTAAGCTGTGAAAACAAGAGGGGAGTGGTTTAGCGGCGAATTTCCGAGCTGATTGGGAAATAGATTGGTTGTGGAGTTTGATCAGAATGGGATTGGTGGGTTGAGGAATGAGAAAGTAGGCAGAACGAAAAAGAAAAAAGAACTTAAAAAGGAAAAAAATTAAAAAGGAACAAGAAAAAAAAGAAGAAAAAGCAAAAAAGAAATTAAAAAGGAAAAAGAAATTAAAAAGGAAAAAAGAAAAGGGAAATGATGGAAAATGTCATATTAGAGTGTGAAGTGATAAAAAGGTCACCTAGTTTTCCACTTGATAAAAAGGTCCATAATGAATTGTTAGTAATATTAATTTAGTCCTTATGAATAATGAGATGATGTTAAAAAAGGTCAATTTTTAATTTTTTTGATTCTGATTCTACCCTTAAAGGTAATACACGTTTATAACTGTTTCACTCAAAATCTCAGAGCTTAAATTCTCTCTCTTTTGATCAGAAAGCTTGATTCGATTTTGATCGGAGATTCTCTCTCTGCCGCCAGCTTCCAATTGCGCTTGGTCTCTCTACGACGATCTCAAATCTTAGTTTTGAGTGGTTTTGGAGGTTCAATCCACAACTTTCTTCTCTTTTTCTCGGTCTGTGGCTTCGACGACAGTCGTTTGTCCTTAGCCTCCTGCATCACTCCGTCTGAAACGACGTCGAGGTGCAAACCTTGTCCGGCGCCGCCGCAGAGCCGTCCTTCTCGTAGTCACCTCCGATGTCGCCAGACTTCGACATTTGGCAGTCGACTGCTTAACTCTCTTCACAGCTTGAAGCTTTTGCCAAAAGCAGACTGGAGCTCTATTTTGCAGGTATGCAACTCGTGGATCTGGAGATAATGAAAATCCAGATAGTCTCAAAGGAGATCAGCCATCGCTCGAGGAGCAGAGCACCTCGTCACTCCTCCGCTATCTCCTCAATCCTCGACAAGCTCAAGAATGTAGGTACTGTTTTACTTCGCTTATTTCTGTGAAAATTGAATGCGATTTTGGGGTTGTGGTCTCTCCTTCATCTGCATTCGGGTTATAGCAGCCCAAACTGATTTATGTGTTTTATGAATTATATGTTTTTAGAAATTAGTCTTTCATTGTTCCTTGTATAATTGATTTTTTGATCTGTACCCTAAGCTATTTTGTTGGTATCTTAAGGGAATGTGGAGGAGTAATAGGAGTTCCAATTGATCACTTCCATCCATTGGTCTCTTCATCTTGTCTTGGTATAATTGATTATCGTTGTGAGCTGTACCCAAAGCTATTTGGTAGGTATCTTATAGGAATGTGTAGTAGTAATAAGAGTTCTCATTGATCACTTCCATCCATTGATGTCTTTCATCTTGTCTTGGTATAATTGATTGACTTTGTGATCTGTTTTTTAACCTATTCTGTTGGTATGTCAAGGGAATGTGAAGTTAACATTGGGACAGGTTTGTTATTTTATCTCCAAAAAGCTTTAGGTTGTCAAACAACAAAAAATTCCAATTGGATTACTTCAGCGATTCTAGTTCACTCAAGGACCACAAACCAAGCTTCGACGATGTTCAGGTCTGGCCCCTTGCTTTCTAATCTCTATATGTCCATCTGTTTGACTCGAAACGTTGTGAATGCGATTTTCTATGTTTTCAATTTCATTCATGGATTGATAGATCTAATTGCATTTTAGGGAGCATGACTTTTGTTAGGTAGAGAAATTGAAATAATGCGCCTCCTTTAACATTGGACTACTATGCATCTACTTGCAAGTGATCCTCCTTTAACATTGGACTACTATGCATCTAATTGTCCTATTTTGTTTGAGATTGTAAAGAAAGAAATGGAGTGTGAAGCTCTTAGATCATCATAATGCCGCCTTGGATAGGCCAGTTACACTTTCATGACTGTTTTGTTCATGTCTAAATTTTATCATTAGCTTGTTGCTTAGCTGTAGTATCCATATATTTATTAGCTTTAATTTCAAGTAGCTGCTGTAGTCTTGTCACTTAATGAACTTAATGGAAGCAGGGATGTGAAGGTTCAGACTCTTATCCATATTTTCTTGACAAGTTTTTCTCTACTCTAATTTACTGAAGGAAATTGTCCCATTACTTGGTTTTTGAGAAAACTCATCATATCTTATTCCACCATGTAGTGCACATGTATTGCTAAAATTTGCTTTGGTGAATTGAAGTGTTATATTATATGGTCTTTGTTTGTGTTTGTGGTTGAAATTGATGATTTCCGTGGCTTTGGATAGTGATGAGACAATGTTCATGTTTAGAGAAGCCAAGACGTCCTTATGAGAAGGAACATTTGGATGTTGAGCTGAAGCTTGTTGGAGAATATGGACTTCGTAGCAAGAGGGACTCGTGGAGGGTCCAGTATGCTTTGAGCCGCATCCGTAATGCTGCTAGGGAACTTCTTACTCTGGACAAGAAAAATCCTCGCCGTATCTTTAGACCCAGTTGTGGTTATGTTTTATTTTGTTTAATGTGCTTATGGAAGGTTGTCCTAATTGGAAAAAGTGTTGTGGTTGTACTTTGACTAAAATCACTTGAAATCTTCCTGGAATCACAATAAAATCTTCTTACTAATGTTTTGAGCATACAGTTTTGTCTTACGCTTGAATTCATTTTGTCCAAAAAATACTTATGAAGTTCAATTGCAAATTTGCAGCACATGTCACTGACCAAGTCACTGTCAATCCCTGACCAAGTAACTGTTAACCTCAAGTTACCAGAAAAGTCATGGACCATGTCACTGTCAATTCCTGACCAAGTCAATGTTAACCTCAAGTCACCGGCAAAGTTACTGGCCACGTCACTATTAACCTCAAGTCACTGGCCATGTCACAATCATGAACATGTCACTGTTAATTACATGTTACTAACTAAGTAACTGACCATGTCACTAACTAAGTAACTGACCATGTCACTAACCAAGTAACTGTCAGTAGCCAAGTCACAAGTTAATAGCCAAGTCACTGTTAATCACATGTCACTAACTAAGTAACTGTCCATGTCACTAATCAAGTAACTGTCAGTAGCCAAGTGACAAGTTAATAGCCAAGTCACTGTTAATCACATCTCACTAACTAAGTAACTGACCATGTCACTAACCAAGTAACTGTCAGAAGCCAAGTCACTGTTAATCACATGTCACTAACTAAGTAACTGACCATGTCACTAACCAAGTAACTGTCAGTAGCCAAGTCATTGACAGTGACTTGAGGTTAACAATGATTTGGCCAATGACCTCACTAACTAGGGATTTGGCCTAGCCAATGAATTTATTGGCCAGTGACTTGATCAGTGATATGTGTATAACTGTGACGTGGTCAACAGGTGTTAATGTTTAAAGTTCAGCGGTAGCTAAATCTTTACTAACGCTGGTCCGATGAGCGGACCGTTATCAACGATACTCAGAGTTCCCGCTACCTGTCAAGTAAAATACAAGAGGGCGTCAGAGGGAGACCGCGCTGGGCGGTCTTCTCTTCTCCGATGCCTAAGTTAGTCAATGTATTTATGTTGACAAAGTAACAGTAGGTAAGTATTAATTGCGTAATCAATGAGGAGAGAGGAAAGAACCTTTTATAGGTGGGGAGGGAACTGATCTTCTCCATGTTTTCGATGTGGGACTGATGTGCTTCAATCCCCAGTTTCTGAAGCTACTGATGTCGACTTGGCGTGGCGCGTGGCGGCCCGTCAGCAGCGATCTGGAGGCGACCTGGGGCTCAGGCGATAGCCTGTTTGGCTGTGTTTCTGTGGGTCACTCCTTTGGCGGGAGTTGGTACCGCTAGTGGTAGCATGAGCGTGTCTCATTGTAGCTAATTATGCTTGTGAATGCTTATGTAAGTACAAGTCCCCCAAGTCCCCAGTCAAGGAGGGTAATCTTGGTTGGGGAGTTGCCTAGCGGTTCGAAGCGTTGCTTCCGCCAGTCTTGCAAAGAATAATTAGCGTCAGTGCATTGTCAATCATGGACTTACTGAGCAAACGTTTTATACCCTTCTGGGTGGCTAGGCCCCCTAGGGAGTCCCCCACTCCCCGGCTAAGATAGACCTCCGTTTGGCCGGTGTATTGTTTGTTGAGGGGAGCTGCGTTGAACAGAGGGTGTTGGGTAGCGAACCCAATCTGTGATACCTAAGTGGCGGGGGTCAACGTGCCTGATCAGGGCAGTCGAAAACTGTTGACACATCCCCTTACCTGTCCCGGAGGATCATGTTTTGACTGCAACGCCGCGTTGCTGTCGTTGCTAAAGTGAGGTGTTACCTCGGGAATTGCCGCTAGCGGAAGTCCCTCCGCTGACGATAAGTGGTCGGCATTGTCACTAGGACCTGCCTGGCGGTAGCTTGGTGCATGGCGTTGTGGTCAGCGGCGACTATCTTCCCATGTGTTGAAGGAGGAGTCTTGCTTGCAAGATGGAAAGGGAGAAGTTCTGCTAGCTGAGTTGCACTGAGCGAAGACTGTCGCTTGCAAGATGGCAAGGGAGAAGTTCCGCTAGCGGAGTTGCACTGAGCGGAGACTGTCACTTGCGAGATGGAAAGGGAGAACTTCCGCTAGCGGAGACTGTCTCGCTTGCGAGATGGAAAGGGAGAAGTTCTGCGCTGAGCGGAGACTATCGCTTGCAAGATGGCAAGGGAGAAGTTCCGCTAGCGGAGTTGCGCTGAGCGGAGATTGTCGCTTGCAAGATGGAAAGGCAGAAATTCCGCTAGCGGAGTTGCGCTTAGAGGAGACTCTCGCTTGCAAGATGGAAAGGGAGAAGTTCCGCTAGCAGAGTTCCGCTTAGCGGAGAATGTCTCGCTTGCAAGATGGAAAGGAAGAAGTTCTGCTAGCGGAGTTGCGCTTAGCGGAGACTATCTCGCCAAGTGTTCCGCTGATTGATTTTCTTTTTCCGATAGTTATCTTGGATAGACACTTCGTGTGATGGTGCCTGACACGTGGCGTACATGTATTGGATTAGCGTGTGCGATAACGTTTCTTCAGCACGCCCGTCACCTCGTCATTAATGCGAGTAATTATTGATTTTGTAACCGAGGCATCACCTCGGTTAATCCGGAGACTAAGTTTGCCTGTGGGGCACGTGTATGGTTGTGATGCAATATCGTTTTTCAGCGGATGGCCGAGATTAACCTGAAGTAGACATAAAATGGGGGGAAATCTGTAGGTTTAACACTTTGTAACTTTTGCTTGTTGTCGTCGTCTTCAAGCTTGGCCCTGTGTTCTGAGAAGCAGACTGCCAATGCTTCGTGAAATTGTCAATCGTCGAAGCACGAGAGTTATCTGAAGTAGAGACACACCTTTGATTTCGCTGCAGCCTTCATCTTTAAGGTTGGTACCCTGAATCTCATCCCTGTTCCATTGAATTTGCGTTTGGTTTCGTCGATCGATTTTATTTTATTTTTTATTTCGATTTGGGGTGCTCTGTTGTTTTTGACATGATATTAGGGTGTAAGGTGGGTTGTGGGGGTGATTTTGGTGTTTGATAGAGAGATGGGGTTTTAGGGATTTCCTAGATGGTCGAATCTGGGCTGATTGTACGAATGTGTTGTGTTCTTGTTTTGGTAGTTTCTGGGAAATTGTTCTTGATGTTCTTGGGTACAACTGACATGGGGATGGCTTAGATCCTGTATGCACTGACTGGCTGTGGGTTTTAGGGATTGGGATGGCTAGCGTCGTAGAGATTTCGAGCAGTGAGGATTCCGGGTCTGACGTGTCGCTCAACGTAGCGGATAGGGTGTTTATTGACTCATTGCATCCGTCTACCCCTGCAGGAATCTCACTGTCCGAACCGCTAGACATCGTACCGCTACAGACCATACCCCGGGAAGTTGGCATGGGTTGCGCTGGTCGCCCCGAGAGTTCTAGGGTGAGAAAGGATGTCGCCGCTCATGACAGGAGGGAAGAGAGGCTGGCGAGCAACAGTGCTGCTAGCGGTTCCGGTGGTGGGATGAAGGAGACTGGTGAAGAAGTTGAGTCTGCGTGGGTTCCTAGTGACGGTACAGCAGTCGATGAGGCTGGAGGACCGATGACGGTAGCCGCCGTCGACCGTGTGAAGCGGGTGTTCCGCCTGCAGAGTGTGGTGAAGCTGCGACCACCGCTGAAGGACGAGCGAGCGTCGATCCTACCAGCGGGGCACGCCGCCGTACACGAGGCGATCATCAGCCAGGGCGTGACATTCCCGCTATTGCCCAACCTCCAAATCCTGGTTTGCTAGTTTGGCCTCGCTTTTGGGCAAATTTGCCCTAACATGTGGCGGTTGCTGATGGCCCTCAACTCGCTATAGCGCCTGAGTGGTTGCGAGGGTCCCACTGTGGCAGAGGTGCTGCATTTCTATGAGTTGGTGTACGTGAGGCGTCAAGGATGCAACGGGCAAGTGAATCTGAGCCTTCGCCAAGGGGTGCTGAAGCTAATCTAGAATTTAAGGGATTTTATGTCGCCCTGGCGGGGGACTTATTGTGTTGCCATCGTTTGATGGGAATACCAGGCTGGGTCCAACGATGGAGAGACAACCTTCAGGATTAAGTCGGAATTCCAACCTAGGGCTGGGAATCTGTGACCGAAATACCGAAGCCGATACCGACCGAACCGGTACCGATACCGATTGGCTCGGTTTCATTTTTTTTTTTTGGAGTGCCGAACTGAAACCGTACCGAATATATTGAGCTCGGGTCAGGATCGGATTGGGCTTTTTTCATACCGTAAAGTTACCGACCCGGCCCGTTACTTTGCTCCAAATCGATGGATGGCTGCAGCTCGAGTCATTTGACAGTTTTGACATTTCGACATTTCAACCTAACCAAGCCGCCTTCATTCGCAAACCTCCTTCAATCGATGCACCACGATTCCATGATTCCATTCAAATCGAAGACAAGAACTCAAGAAGTCAAACCTCCTTCAATCGATGCACCACGATTCCATTCAAATCGAAGACAAGAACTCAAGAAGTTGAAGCTCCAGCTCCGAAAGCTACATCTGTAGCTTTCACTGAAGGCTCGGATTTGATCATTTGATTATCAATGGGAAAGCTAGGAGTAAGTCTGAGTATTGGGTTTTGATTAATATGAATTTCAAATGGGAAAGCTAGATCTAGATGTTTGTTGCCTTGTTGAGTTGTTGACTGTTGAGTATTGGGTCATGCATGATGGTTGACTGGTTGAGAACTTGAGATTGATTTGGGTAATTGCCACTTCAGTACTTTGGCTTATTGACGTATGAAATTATGAACTAGATATTATGATTATTAGATTATAATGTATCTTAGTACATTATGATGTGCTGAACTGTTGTTTTACTTGTTTATCAGTTTATCAATTTCTGCATAGAATGATTAATTGATTATGATTATCAGTTTATGTGCTATAATGATTATCTGATTAACAATGCATCAGTTTATTTATGTTTGATTACATGAATTGTGTTCAATCTTCATTCTTTAGTTACTATTGTTAATTTTTTTTTTTTTTATGTTCCAGTTTAGAAGAAGTAAGAAGAGGGGTGAAGTAGGCAAAGAAGGAGCAGAGTCAGCAGACCGAGCAGTGTTACCTCTCCCTCAGTCCAGCTTGGTTGTTTCGAGCAGTGGGACCTCTCCCTCAGTAGCTGAAGAAGATGTCAATGAATCAGCCGCAAGGGCAACAACTCCAGGTTCTTTTGAAAAGGTACATGACAATCCTCGAGCTGATAGGAAACGTAGTTGGGTTTGGGAGCACTTTGAGGAATACACTGATACGAAAGTGATTAAAGTTAAGGGTAAAGAAGATATTATACAAGAGTTTAGGAGGGCTAAGTGTATATATTGTCCTAAGGGAGCAGTAGGAGACTATGCTTGTGATTCTTACAAAAATGGGACTCAGGGTATGATTAGGCACATAAACAACTCATGCAAGTATTATCCAGGAAGGAGGGTTGTCGATAAGAATCAAAAACTGCTTGTTGGTGATAAAAGTAAGGGTAATTCACTTAAGGCCACTACTAGAAATCTGTTCATTTACATCAGTCCAGAACCGATGTAAAACTAAATTCTGACCGATTTCTTTGTGGCTGATATAAAAGATATAGACATCAGTATAAGCGCGTTTTTAACCGATGTCACAGACAACAATCAACATCGATTATTAAAAACAAATCGATGTATAATCATTATAATCATCATAATCTTATATGTTAACTATATTTAATTCTTCATATTTTCACATTTTATGCTTAATAAAGTATATCTCGAACAATACCTAAATGAATATTTAAATCGATTACAATTTCAGAAATGATGTCTAATACACTCGTAGACATCAGTCTCCAAAAAATTTTGTTTGTTCGTGTCCATTTTTACGTACATCTTGCCGCCTTATTCTCCTGAGAACGATGTATGTACCTTTAGGCAACATCAGTTAATCTATTAAGAATGATGTTTTATGTTACTAGGAACATCGCTTTTCGTTAGTTGAAACGATGTCTAGTAGTTTTGTAGACATCATTTTTGGATAACATTTCGATATGTTCATAATCATGAGACATCAGTCCAGTTTTAGGTACTGATTTGTAATCTCTGAATTGACATCGTTTTCTTTGACATTAGTGTTTTGTTTCCCATTTATATACATCAGTTCATATATATAAGAATGATGTGCAAATAATCATCTAGCTGCTGGTGTTTGGAAAAGATCTAGAAATACATTTCTCATAATCCAAAAATTGGGGCTTTTCATTAATTTTCTCATCTTCATTCATGATTCTACATAATTCACAAAATAAAACCCCAAAACCTACAAAGGCTAGCCCATAAACATAATAGCCACCAACTATATCAGTTCTACATATATACACCAAACTTTCCTTCAAAGCAAAAACTAGCTAGCCTTACTCAAAAATTTCTTCGTAGCCATAGCTACACCCAACTCTGTATATAATCAGCCACTTCAATGCGCACCTCGTCAATTTGAGCTTGGCTATATGATTTGCGCGTCTTTACCGCCCACTAGAAATGTATTAAAGAACATATAAGTCACGATGGGGCTAAACAAGCTAATACTTGATTAAACCAAAATGTTCTTCATAATAGGGAATATGCCACTAAACTATCAAAGGAAAGCTAATCAGCACGACAATATTGTTGGAGAGGAAAGATCCCACATTGGAAAAGTGACAAATAAAATATAACTTATAAGTGGGTGGATCTCACCCAATTGTACCGAGGCCTTTTGTGATTAAAACCCAACACCTATCGGGTGGTTAAGTTGGGACAGTATCGGTACAATGGTGGGCCACGGGCCACGCTTGTCGCTGTTTAACGTGGTATCAGAGCGGGTCTCTCTCCAATTGCGTCTCCAATTGTCATGGGCCCGAATTTGGGTTCCTTATATTGCCATCGGAAAATTCCGATTGGATTGTTACCAAGTGTCTGGTGTGGGCCTTGGATTATTATATTGGCCAAGTCTCTAATATGAGACTTGTGTCCCAATTTCCAAATGTGGGAATTGGATTGTTAATTAATTCCACGTGCAGACCTAGAGTTAGGTTGCACGTGAGGGGGCGTGTTGGAGAGGAAAGATCCCACATTGGAAAAGTGACAAATAAAATATAACTTATAAGTGGGTGGATCTCACCCAATTGTACCGAGGCCTTTTGTGATTAAAACCCAACACCTATCGGGTGGTTAAGTTGGGACAGTATCGGTACAATGGTGGGCCACGGGCCACGCTTGTCGCTGTTTAACGAATATAGCTAATAAGCAAATATACCCCCAGTTCAAAGTTTCAACTTCTCAGCCACAAGCAGGTTCCAAATGATTCAAAGGCTCACTAACATTAATAATCAAATTCTCAGCAATCTATATAATTTCCTAACTCTACAAAGCATTACCAGCTATATATTCAATCCAAAATGCATGAACATCACCTACTGAACTGTACTGTAAAGCAATAGAACCTTGTATATACTAATGAAAAAATATCATGCATCTGCGAATGTTTGACAGTTGCTTATTAGGCTAAAGCACAAAAGCCTATTATTAAACATGGTATTTGAAAATGCTCAAAGAAAAAAAAACTACAATAGTTCTAGTAGCTCGCAGCAAAATTCGTCCACTGTGTTCTAGCATTGATAATATGATCTGAGTTTTAATAAACTGATATTTCAAAGGCAATAATAAAAACTGCTCAACAATATGTAATCTAATGAGACTGTTTAGCCTCGTAAAGAAAGTGAACAAATGCAGGACATAGGAGGTAAAATTCTGGATAACTTCATACCCTCTTTCTACAGCTAAGGTCTAAAACAAGCCTTTCTTTTCCAACAACATGAACAAGATCTTTAAGCCTTTCAAGGTCCATTTGCCCATTATTAAATACATACTGCAAGAAAACCAAGACAAGTTTTAGAAAATGTTTTCCTGATATCAATTGTTCTAACAAATATACATGGTTTTTCAATTTTAGAAGAGGAGAAAAACAGAACTCACAAAAGTGACAATGACATGGCTAGCCCCTTCTTCTATGTATTGCAAAGAATTATCAGAATTGATCCCACCTCCTACTTGCAAACCACCTAGATTATACCAGTCCTCGCAGCAAGTTCAGCAGAGGAAAATCTGTAAGTTTTAAACATATCATCAACCATAGAGAACAAAGTGAAATAGCACACTCACAAGGTTTATACTAATCTCAGCATGTGCAATGAATAATGAGAAATCTGATCCTTTTACAAAAGTTGGCACCTCTTTGATATCAATTTCCCTAAACCTCGCAATCCTAATTGATGCAAGTTAGAATCTTTAATCTAATGCAACTATTGTATCCAGCCATATTACTACCAACCAAAGACAAAAGTGTATTTTCGTATACAAGAACCACTATCTCTGCTTACTAAAGGAATACTTACTACAAAAACTATTACATCAATGGAATCCAAGAATCAATTTAAAAACTATAAAAAAGCAAAAGAATCACAACAATAAGAAGGCATCTAGCTATTGACCCACCAGAATAGGCATGCAGAGCTTCAATGGCAGCAGCTCTACTCAAAGGATCTGCCCCCAGCATTATCACATGGCCACCTGTAAGCCCATCTTCCTTATACATCTTTGCATACTCCCCCGCCGACTTATCTGACTCAAAATTGGTAACCAGAGCCGGCCCATCTTCCTTAGAATCCGAAAGCGTCGACCCAACAATCTGTTTCACTTTCCCCTACAAACAAAAACCCACAAAACAATCACACAAATCCAACAATACACAAACAGAGTTTTAAGCCCCAAAAGATTTGAACTTTGAATCTCCAATATATACCTTGTGTATATCAATACAGGGTCGGAAACAAACAGCACAGCTTATGGGTACTCGATCGCCTAAACCCTATAACCAAACAACAACAAAAATAGGTTCTATGTTATTACTGCATACAAAAAGTTACATACCAAAAACGGAAGCAGAAACTTACTGAACGTTGCAGATGGCCTAGACCCATCAAACTTCTTTTTACCGAGACCGTCCAATCTCAAAAGCATAACAAAATCAATAGTTCAAACTCAAGGTGACCATACAATTTCATAGCTCACAATTTCAATTGGAACAAAGATTCGAAGGAAGCAAGAGAGAACATAACCAAGCTGGACTTGACAAATTAGTTAATATTGAAGCCACCCACAAACTCTCGCTTCTTAAACTCTAAAGAAAAACAATCATACTTCAACAACAGCGCCCACAAATAAAACACCTGGACAACAGTCCACAAAAAAAAAAAAAAAAAAAAAAATTGGCATATGAATATGCAGATTTCAATCTCACCTAAACTTGATCACAATCTCGGCACACACCTCTTCCAAAGCGAACCCAAGCCTACCTCCCAGAGATATCCAAACAGCCCTATATCCACCAGTAAAAGCACATTAAGTTCATTTATTAAATCAGAAATGTAATTGGTTTAGGACAAATAGTGACCAACAGAGTGTCTACAGCTTCCCAAGCCTATAAACAATGAAGATCACTTGGATCTTTCATGGAAAATAAGGATCCAATTTGGCTAATCATAAACTGGAAATATTTACTACATAGACCATGTCCAAGTATAATGTAGTCTTGAACCCTGAAAAAGAGTAATTTATCTACTTGACTGACTATCAAAACAAAGAGGAATCGAAAACTGAACCAACTTGTCCCAAGCTCTAACACTCAATGAAAATCTTTAAACACTAACTTGACCGAAATTGGATTTATAATCACAGGTACAGTAGACCAGAAGCTAGAGAGAGAGAGAGAGAGAGAGAGAGAGAGCTGCTGTGTGAACCAAATGGTACAGAGAAGCAGTTTGCCAAACTACCCATGATCAATCAAATGCATAAACTTTGAGAACTCGGATATCAAACAATCAAACAAAATGACTCAAATGAACATAAATCATCAACCACAGTGATTCAAGTATCCAACAAACTTCTCACCAAAAAAAAAAAACTGAGAAAAAATTAAACTATAACAAAAGAAGAACAAAACCCAGATAACAAAAGCTCTCAAACCTTGGAATTAAATTTCTCCTGTTATCTTTTCTTTTCCAGAACCGCGAGAAACACACCCAATCTCTTTGTTTCTCGATCGTGGTTGAGTAATTAAACTATAACAAAAGAAGAACAAAACCCAGATAACAAAAGCTCTCAAACCTTGGAATTAAATTTCTCCTGTTATCTTTTCTTTTCCAGAACCGCGAGAAACACACCCAATCTCTTTGTTTCTCGATCGTGGTTGAGTTGATCGTCTGAAAATTGAATTAAAAAGTATTAATTAAATGAACAATTCATACAAAAATCTTTCTGTGATAGTTCATATTTCTGCTTCCTTTTCAAAAGGAAGAAAGTAAAAATGCTGATACACAACCAATTCACCAATTGGAGCTGTTCTATTTGAAGTCTGATGCTAGAGCCCAATCACAACAAACACAATTTTCAGCTAATCAATTAAACAAAAATAAATACAATCAAATACCACTCCTATTCTATTTGTTGTCAACCCAATCTTGCCATCATAAACTCGAACCATTAAAATTCAAAGCACTGGATACAAAACAAAAAGAAACAACACCGATTATAATAGCTAGAAAACTGGGGAAAAAAATACCAATTCAAGAAAATCAGTTTAGACTGTGTTGGTACCAAACCGAAATCCCACCAATCTTTCACGATCGTTGACGTACTGTCCGACAGCACATTGTTCCCAAAATCTGTAAAATAAAATAGGAACAATTAAAACTTTACAACAATAGTTACCATAGTTGCAGATGCCATAAACTCGATTAGAAAAACAACACAGTCCACACCTATAACAACAGTAAATTTAAAACTTTATATATAGGTAGACAAACCTAATCAAAATCAAACGGAGAAAAATACCGAACAAAACCATTTAAAAAGGGCATTCTTAAGCTTGGAAAGCAAAATAGATATTAATATCATGAAATGACTAACAACAGTTTAAAAATCCAATATATAAGTTATTCACTTTGCAGCAGAAATTGAAAAACTTCACCCAATAACAAAGCTTTTCATTTGAAGTTTTGTTCTGATGAATGTTATAAATCAAAATTTCAGTGTGTACCTTCTCCAAAACAAACGCAAATTGATTTGTCCTTTCCTCCCTGAACCTTTACAGAGACTGCAAATGACAAAAAACTAATCTGACTTCTGCCTCTCTCTTCTTCTTCTTTTCCTTCTTTCCTGTTTTCCTCTCTCTCTCTTTTCTTTGTTTCGCCTTCTGTCTTCCTCTGTATTGTGAAAACAACGAAATCCCAAAAGGAAAAAAGGTATCATTAGCTCAAATGAAACAAAAGCCCAATCTCTATCCAGCTTTATCAAAGGCTAAAACTGATCCCATCTCCATCCAAACCAAAACTTAAACCCAAATCACCATCATTTACATGTTAATATACAAATTCAAACACAAAAAAACTCACTCAAAACCACAATCCGAGACAACTGAAAAAAACCCAAATCGAACACATACCTCTTCTTCTATCAAAACCTTCCTCTACCCAAACCGTCCTCTGACAGTCAACCAAAATCTTCAATCTTTCCTCTTCTTTCTCCTACCCCAGCGGTCTACGATCAAAATCGGAAATCCCACATCAAATCCATAATTCAAAACCCCAAATTTTAAATCAAATCTAGCACACAAACTCTGTAAACCAAACCTTCTGTACTTGTTATCAGCCCAACTTTCGTGCCAGCCCAACATTAGTATCTGGCAGCTTCACGGATGCAGTTGAAATAGTCACACAATCAAGATCGATACCTGCGTTCGACGACTCTCTATTCGCAACAGTGTAGCTTAGGTTTCGCACGGACCTCTTCCCAACCCCAATGATCGATCGATACACAGAAGAACAAAAAAAAAACTCTCAAAACACACCCGATTTCTTTATCTCTCTCTGAAAAAAAAAAAAAAAAAATTGGCATATGAATAAAACACCTAGACAATAGCCCACAAAAACAGTCATACGTACAGAGAATGGCGTTCCGAAGCTGGAATTCGTCTCCGACCAGCGTCGTAATTGAATCCTTCCTCTCAAACTCCAAGATTTGATTCGAGAGATTAAGACAAAACGGCCTGGATGATGCCCTCGTCCTCCTCAGAGTAAAATGCAGGGTCGGAGTCGACGAATTTGGTGAGGCACGTGAGATGAAGGACTGGACGAAGTCGATGCGGAAGAAGCCTAGGAGGCGATGAGTTCGAGTGAGGAAGAAGAGGAGGAGGAGCTCGATCTTGGAAGGAGGAGGAGCTCGATCTTGGAAGGAGGAGGAGGAAGAGTTCGGGCTGGGTTCAGAATGGAGGTCGAGAGTCGAGACTGAGCTTAGCAGCTTAGGGATTGTGTTTTTGTTTAGGGGTCGGCCGGGTGCTTTTTTTTGTAAGTGTGAAAATTTTAAGTTTTAGTCCCTGCGTCCTTCAATTCATTAAAACACTTAGCGCGGCCACGAAATGAGGTTCCCGCAAATTTTCAAACAAAACTTTTAACACCGGTCATTTTAAGTACCGATGTTAATGGTATACAATTAAATCGGTATTTTTCTAAAACGATGTTAACTTACTTTTTTACATCATGTGCAAGTCTGACTGATTTAAATGATGTGATGTAAATGAACAGATTTCTAGTAGTGGGCTATAGCATATAATCCTCATGAAGTGATGCAAGCTTGTGTCGAAATGGTTGTAGTTGATGAGCTTCCTTTTAGCTTTGTTGAAAAGAAAGGGTTTAGGAAGTTTTGTTATGTTATGCAGCCTCTGTTTAGGGTCCCCTGTAGGAAAACTTTGGTGAAAGACTTTTTGATGTTGTATGATAAGACGAAAAAGAAATTGAAATCTGATTTGGCACATCATAGAGTCTGCCTAACTACTGACACTTGGACAAGTGTTCAGAATTTCAATTACATGGTGCTAACAGCACACTTTATAGATGATGAGTGGGTTATGCATAAGAGGATTATCAATTTCTGCACTATCCATAACCATAGTGGGAATTCAATAGGGAAATTGATTGAGTCTTGTTTGATTCAGTGGGGGATAAACAAGGTTTTAACCATCACAATGGATAATGCAGCTGCTAATAAGTGTGCTCTTGAGTTTGTTAGGTCCAAACTTAACAAAAGGGAAAACTCAGAATCAATCTTAGAGGGAAAGTTCATGCATGTTAGGTGTACTGCTCATATTTGTAACTTGATTGTTGGAAGTGGGTTGAAGAGGCTGAATAGGGCAGTGCTAGCCATTAGAAATGCTGTAAAGTTTGTTAGGTCTTCGGCATCAAGGCTAGATAGTTTTAAGGCATGTGTAGCAAAGGAACAAGTCCCTTGCAAAGGCTTGGTGGTTATGGATGTTCCCACAAGGTGGAATTCAACATTCTTAATGTTGGAAGCTGCCTTGAAGTTCAAAAAAGCCTTTGGAAGGATGCTAGAGGATGATGACAGTGGCTTTGCTGCATATTTCAAGGAGCCTGAGGAAGAGTATGATGAGGAAGGGAATGTGGTTCCAGTAAAAGGCAATAGAAATAGAGTTGGGCCACCGACAGATGAAGAATGGGATAAGGAAAAGGTGTTTGTGCATTTTCTGAGGGTTTTTTATGAAACTACTTTGAGGGTCAGTGCAAGTAATCATCCCACAATCCATACTACTTTCCATGATGTGTTGTCCATGGAAACTGAGATCAACAAGCTGTTTATTGCACCTGAAATGCAGACATTGAGTGAAACTGAGAAAGTGTTGACTGATATGGCAGGACACATGAGTTCCAAATTTCTCAAATATTATGGTAGCTTCAAGGATCTAAATCCTTTGGTGTTTATGGGGCTTGTGCTTAATCCGAGATTCAAGCTACTTAATATCACTCATTTGTTGAAAAAAGAGGGGTATGATAATGACATTGTGGAAGCAAAAGGCAAGGAGATAAGGGATGTGTTGATGTCATTGTATGAAGCTTATGCACCAAAGGATGCCCCTGCAAAGAAAAGGGAGGTTTTATCTTCAAGTTCACAAAGCACAGTAACAAGCACCGGTAGTAGAGGAAGAGCATCAATCTTGAGTGATTGGAGAAAAGTTGTTTCAGAACTTGATGAGCAAGTGGTTGCACATGAAGTGGACAAGTATCTGCTGGACCCTCTTGAGTATACAAATGATGGAGAATCAGATTTTCCAATTTTGTTATGGTGGAAGCTGAATGGACCTAAGTATCCTGTTCTTGCAGCAATAGCCAAAGATGTAATGGCTGTTCAAGTATCCACAGTTGCATCTGAGGCTGCTTTTAGCACTGGAGGGAGAGTAATCAACAACTTTAGGAGTTCATTAACTCCAAAATCTGTGGAAGCTTTGATATGTTTGCAAAGTTGGTTGAGGGGGAATGATATTAGCTACATAGAGGATGCTCCAGGCATCAAAGAAACAGAATTCTACGAGAAATGTGAGAAAGGTAAAGTATTATGATTTTTGATCAGTTTAGTTTACCATTACATTTTTCTATTTTTCAAGTTCTAATATTTAGCAAATCATTGTGTTTGGTGTGTAGATCATATAACCTCAGCATCTTCAAGTGTAAACTCATGTCCTCCTCCAAAACCAAAGGGAAAGGATGCAACTAATGGAAGTGATGAAGTTGTCGAAGTTGAAGATGAATCTGAAAATTCTGGTTCTGATGACTCAGAAACAAGTTGAACTTTGCTCATTGTTGGTTGTTGCTTATTTTTAATTTTTATCATTTCATGAACTGTGCTGACTGCTGAGTCTCATTTTCAGTTTTCATTCTTCAATTTATGACTTTATGGTTTGTTGGTTTCAACCTTTGTGAGTTTGTGCAATACTTCTATAGTTCTATCTATGAGTTTATTTTTGTTTTCAAATTTCAGTTTGTGACTTCATGGCTTCATGCCTTTGTGTGCTTTTTGCTTTGTGATGAGTTTAGCAGCCTTTGATTAGCAGTTTATGTTTGTGAGTTTAGCAGCCATCAGTTTCCAATTTATATATCAGTATGTGAGTTTGTAAACTTTGTATGTTTGTGAGTTTGCGGCCTTTATTTTCAGTTTATTTGTTTATGTCTTTATGAGTTATGAGTTATAACTTTATGAGTTTAGAAGCCTCTGTCTTTAGTTTAGGACTTTATGGTAAGGGCCAGTTGTGCTTATATTACTTATGCAGGAAAAATCTGCAGTAAGATTTGCATTATTGTGAAACTTGACAGATTTTTTAAAAGAGAACTGGTGTACCGAATGGTTCCGAATTGGTACCGAACCGATCGGTTTCGGTACGGTTCGGTTTTGAGACTGCTATTGATGAGTGCCGAGCCGGACCGAACCGACTGAAACAATCGGTCTCGGCTTCGGGATGGCTTATTTACCGAGTCGATCCGAGCCGATCCCACCCCTATTCCAACCTATCCGAGGTTGTCAGTCTGCCGCCGGCTAAAGTTGCTCTTTGTTTGCGTGAATGTTATACTGACCACTTAATTTATTTTTTTTTGTAGCGGGGCTGCGCTACAATCTGACGCACGAAGAGGAGTGTCTCTTGGCCAGGATCCGCGGCTGCTGGCAGAACCGTAACTTGCTAGATTTCTGCCTACTTACTGGTTGGAGCTGCTGGTCGATCAACAGTTGACACGAGCCCTTGGTAAGTAGCTTCCGCTGACGAGTGTTTTAGTCTGGTTACCATTGGGTTGACTCGCTGTTTTTTTTTTTTAGATTCTCCGCCGGGAAACAGAGGTAGTCGTGAGGCGTTAGAGAAAGCCATGGACTGTGCTGAGATCAATAATTTTCTGGAGAGCATATATGCCTCTAGGCTGGAGGCCCAACATATAGTTGTGGATCCGGAGACATTGGCGGTGAGCTAGTCCGAGACGCCGGTGTTGTTACCGATGCCGCTTCACTCCCACCTTGGCCCCAACGGCTCGCCCGTGGTGCAGGCGGGAGCTTGTGGAAGCATTGTCTCTGCTGCGCCAGTGCAGCAGAAGAGGGTGCCAGCCACTATGCGTGGGTTGTGGAAGGAGAGGGTGGCGCCCTCCAAGGAGCTAGTGACTATTGCGGGGCTGGAGCCACAGGTGGGAGCTTTCCCTGTAGCCGCCGGTGTGACACGGTTGGTACCGCAAGGGAAGCGGCGACAAAACTACCCGGTCGACGTGGATGATGCGGCCAATGAGGATACCATTGGGGTCCGCCAGCGGAAGAAGGCAAGGCAGGCCCCCTTGAAGGTAACTATGGCTGCTGGGCCGGAGGTGCAAGCGAGTGACCTCAACTCGTTTGCCCCATATGCTGAATTCCTGACGGAGGCTGAGCGGGAGTTCATCTTCGACCTCTGCCAGCGGTTGGGTTTCGGCCGGCTGGAGGAAATCGTGCACTCAACCGCCATTAAACAGTCACCCTATAGCTCAGCCTTTGGGCACCTGTCCGTTGGGCTACATGAGATGTTCTTGGCAGCCTCCAAGCAACCCCTAGTGGAGCGGCAGCTCAGGGAGGAGATTGAGGGTCTCTAGAGGGAGATGGCGGAGACTAAGGACAGCTTGATGGATGTGGAGCGGCGTTTGACCAAGGTAGAATGTGATGCCGCTGATGCTCGCGGCAAGCTCTCTGTGGCCGTTGCGCGGGACGTGGAGCGGAATGACCATGTCTCCAAGCTAGAGCAAGACATGGCCCTGCTGAAGGATCAGGTGGCTGCCAAGGCAAAAAAGGTTGAGATCTTTCAGCGGGAATCTGCCGCTAAGTCTGCTGAGTTGAGGAGGCTAGAGGGTGAGGTTGGCCGTATGGGGGGGGAGGGGAAGCATGCGGAGTCTGCCGCTGTGGAACAGTTCAAGCAGTCGGCGGAATACAAGAACGTCATGACCGAGGTGGTGAAGGCCTGTGCCATGGCCAATGTGGAATTGCTTGGGTGCTATTGATTGGGTCAAGGCATCCCAGCCTGCCGAGCCGTCAAGTCAGGATGCACCGCCCGCGAGGGATGTGGTTCCCGCCTAGGTTGAAGGTGCGCGCTCGGGTAGCGGTGAGAGTGGTATGCGTCCGGCAGAAGATTCTCAGCAGACTCCTCCCCCTACTCAGTCTGAGGTCTCCCGCGCTGGCTTTTTTGCTGCCCATACTCGAGAAGACGATACCGTTTTGACACCGAGTCCTACCGCCCACGAGTCTGACCAGACGAGCCGTTAGTCCGAGCAACAACCACTGCCAGAGGGCGAGGCTACCGCTGATATCCCTCGGCCATAAAGATGGCTCCAGTACCTGAAGTAGTGCCGCTGAGGCTTTTGTCTTTCTTTTTTTTTTTTTTTTTTGTGCCGCGAAGGTCTATTGTAAATGAACAATATTCTTGGGCGGGGAGTCCCGACCCCTAATATAAAGTTTGTACTGCTTGAGATTTTTTTTTTTTTTTTTCAAGTGTGGATGTAGGGGTCGTCAATGGGCAGGGCAGGGCAGGCCCTGCCTAAAATTAATGGGCTCGGGCCGGGCCGGGCTGGGCCAAAACATATTTTTTTTTATTTTTCGGGCCGGGCAGGGCCGGGCTTCTCTTAAAAATCAAGGCCCAGGGCCTTACGGGCTTTTTAGGGCCGGGCCGGGCCGGGCTTTTTTGGTGGGCAGGGCCGAGCCCATTATATTTATATGTCATATTATTTTGTTAAAAAAATACAAAAACCTATGAAAAAATGATGATATGTTAACTATTGAACAAAATAAAATACAAAATTAAAAAAACATATGGCCTAATGCAATAATTAATTCAATATAACTACATAAAAATATATTAATACAAAAATTGAATGGGCTTTCGGGCGGGCATATAAGGCCGGGCCGGGCGGGCTTTAATGGGCATATAACGGGCCGGGCAGCGGTCCGGGCCTGGGCTTTGAACCCTCCGCCCTAGCCCTGCCTCATGCCCAATGGGCAGGTCCGAGATGGGCTTTTCTGCGGGCCGGGCCGGGCTTTTGCCCACTGGGCCGAGCGGGCGCCCATGGGCTTTTAGGCCCGCGGCCCAAATGATGATCCCTGTGTGGATGCCTTTGCTGATTGTATTGTTTGCATGCTTGTGAACCGCTAGAGTTTTAACTGTCGTTTTTGTGACAATGAAACATTAAATGGATTAAAATTGTTTCAAGTGCATGTTGTAGCGAACGGAGTCCGCCGAATATTGTTGGCTTTGCCAGTTGATTCTTGTGCTTGGACTTGGCGACAACAGTTTGAATAATTCCTTGTTTCATTGATAGCTGATATGTCAGCGTTTACAAAAATCGGGGTTGTACCCGTTGGGTAGCTTCCCTTAGCTAAATATTGAGTCAAAAATTTAGCTAAGTCAAGATGTTCTAGGGTAGCGGTATGACTATTTGTAGTAATACCGAAGGTGTTCGGTATTCCAAGGGTGGGTCGTTGTGACGCCATCCTTGTCCATCAGGTAGAATGTGCTGGGGCTAGCGATTTCCACTATTTTGTATGGCCCCTCCCAAGTTGGGCGGAGTGCCGTTGGCGGTGGAATGACTTCCTTCATTATCCAGTCCCCCAGTTGGAGGTTCCGGGCCTTGACCTTGGTGTTATAGAAACGCAATACCCGCTGCTTGTTTTGCAAATTGTGCAAATGGGCCTTGTGTCATTTTTCTTCTAGGAGGTCTCTATCGAGGTTGACGCCCTCGCCGTTGGTCCTGGGGCAGTAGCCTTCGACTCTGGCGGTAGGTTGAGTTACCTCAATGGGTAGGACGGCTTCAGTTCCGAACATCATGCAGAATGGTGTTTCACCAGTGGCGGAAGTTGGGGTAGTTCTGATGGCCCATAGAACCTCCGGCAGTTTCTCCGCCCATAAACCTTTGGCGTTATCGAGTTTCTTTTTTAGCAGTTTCTTGATTATCTTATTTGCTGCTTCGACTTGGCCGTTGGTTTGGGGGTGAGAGACAGATGCGAAACTCATCTTGGTGCCCAAGTTAGCGGTGAAAGATATGAGTTTCTTGTTGTTGAACTGCGTGCTGTTATCTGTGATGATGGTGTGGGGGACACCATAGGGGCAGTAGATGTTCTTCCAGAGAAAGTGAGTTACCTTGGCGGTGGTTATTGCCGTTAGTGGTTCTGCCTCGATCCACTTGCTATTGTAGTCAATGGCAACAATGATATATTTGAACTGGCCTTTGGCGGTTGGGAATTTGCCCATCAAGTCAAGGTCCCACGTCGAGTGAATTCATGGGCCAATGATGATCGACAATGGTTTCGCTGGGGCATGTGGGAGATCAGCATATTGTTGACATTTGTGGCAAGTTTTTGATATCCTCATGGCGTCGTCGCCGAGTGTGGGCCAAAAGTAGCCTTGTCGCATTGTACGGTTGGCCAAGGACCTGGCGCCCGAGTGGTTGCCACATTCTCCACCGTGTATCCTTGTCAGCACGACTTTTCCCTCCTCTGGGGTTAGACACCGGAGGTTAGGGTGGGTGAACCCCTGGCGGTAAAGCTTGCCATTTTGGATGTTGTAGCGGGTTGCTCTCCGCTTGAGCTATATGGCTTCGACCTTGTCTTCTGGCAATGTTCCATTGCGCTTGTACTCGATGATCTCTTTTATCCAACCGGGATTGACCTCAATGTTGAAGATTTCCACTAGGGTTTTTGTGATGCTAGGCCTGTCAAGATACTCCACCCTTGTGTCCGCTGGACTCTGGTATGGCTGAGCGGTTGCTAGTCTTGCCAGTGAATCAGCCTTGGCTTTCTTTTCCCTGGGGATCTGTGTGATGGTGTGAAATTTGAATTTTTTGAGGAGCGTCTTGACGTATCCCAAGTATGCCGCCAACTGTTGGTCATTTGCCTGGAAACTGTTGTTGACCTGGTTAACGACAAGCTGAGAGTCGTTGAATATATTGACGCTATCAGCTCCTTAGTCTATGGTGAGGAGTAAGCCAGCAATGAGGGCTTCATACTCCGCCATGTTGTTTAAGGCTTTGAAATTGAACTTCAACGTGTACTCCACGTCTAGTCCCCTAGTCCTGTCAGGATAACTCCGGCGCCGCTGGGGCGCAGGCGGAACCGTCCACGTGTAGGTTCCAGTCTGGTTGCTGGGGAACTGGCTCCTCGACGGTTATCATTGATGTGCAGACTGTGCTTCTATGTTGGGATCATCCTGCCGCTCAGTGAGTTCAGCAATGAAGTCCGCCACCGATTGGCCCTTCATGGCGGCTCTTGGTTTGTAGTCAATGTCGAACTCGCTGAGCTCGATGGTCCACCTGCTGAGGCGCCCCGAGTGCTCAGGGTTCTGCATTACTTGCCTCAGCGGTTGGTTCGTTAAGACATGAATTGTGTGAGCCTAAAAATACTGGCGGAGGGGCCTAGCGACGACGATGAGTGCAAGAGTGAGCTGTTCCAGGGGTGGATATCTTGTTTCGACCCCGTTCATGCCTCAGCCGGCGTAGAATAAGGGGAGCTCATCCTGGTCTTCCAGCCTGACAATTGAGCAGCTTACCGCTATCTGTGATACCGCTAGGTATATGTATAGTGTCTCCACCTGTACAGGAATGGAGATGAGTGGTATTACCGCCAAGTACTCCTTTAAGCTTTGGAATGCTGTCTCGCAGTCTGGGTTCCAGTCGATGACCTTCTTGTGGGTTGTCTTCAGGACCTTGAAAAATGGGAGACATCTGTCAGTGAGTCTGGAGATAAACCGAGAGAGGGCGGTTAGTTTGCGCTCGAGACTCTGAACGTGCTTTTTCCATTCTGGAGCCTTCATGTTGAGGATGGCTTGTACCTTGTCAGGGTTGGCCTCTATGCCCCGCTCACTGACTATGTAACCTAAAAATTTGCTGGCGGTGACGCCGAAGAAGCATTTTTCTGGGTTGAGGCGCACACCGTAGGCCAACAGAATGGCGAATATAATTCTGAGGTTTGTTACCTGTTCACTGGCCTTTATGCTTTTTACCAACATATTGTCCACGTAGACCTCGATGATTTTGCCCAAATGCTCCGCAAACATAGCATTCATCAGCCGCTGGTAAGTTGCCCCGGCGTTCTTCAAACCGAATGGCATGACATTGTAGCAGTATAGGCCCTTGTCAGTGGTGAAGGAGGTGTGCTCTTGGTCACCAGGGTGCATCTTGATCTGATTGTAGCCGGAAAAGGCATCAATCATGCTGAGTAACTCGTGGCCAACGGTTGCATCTACCAGTTGGTCTAGGCGGGGTAGTGGGAAACTGTCATTGGGGCATGCCTTGTTGAGGCCCTTGAAGTCGACACACATTCGCCACTTTCCGCTGGGTTTTTTTACCATGACCAGGTTGGAAATCCACTGCGGGTAATTTACCTGGCGGATGAATCCAATGCTCTGGAGCTTGGCGACCTCTTCTCCTATAGCACGGTATCTTTCTTCATCAAAAGCCCTCTAACGCTGCTTGGTAGGGTAGGCGGATGGTCTGATACTTAATTTATGAGTGATGATCTCGGGGGAGATGCCTAGCATGTTAGCGTAGGACCATGCAAAGACGGCGGCGTTGTCATGTAGAAACTGGGTGAGTTCAGCCGCTACCTCTGGGTCGAGTTGAGCGCTGATGCAGACTGTTCGCTCAGGGTGCTCGTCAGATATGCTAATAACCCTTAAGGATATCTCCGGGTTGACAGGCTCCTTTTTGACATACTTCTTCTCTTCGTCTCTGGGGTCCTCAAAGATATCTGGCGCCGCGGCATGATTTCCCAATGTTAAGATTTCATGGCAGCGTACTAATCGTGCCACGGTTGTGGAATAGCATTCTCGTGCCAATTGTTGGCTTCCCCTCACACAGCCTGTTCCGTTGGGAGTGGGGAACTTCATGAGGAGCATGTACCTGGCGATGATGCACTTGAGTTTGTTAAGTGCCGGTCGACCGATGATGGCATTGTATGAGCTGAAACAGTCCACAATGATGAATTCCATATGGATCTCCTCCATTCGTGGACTGGCGCCGATAACCAGTCACATATAATCAAAGCCCAATGGCTGTGTGACGTCACCAGAGAAGCTAAGCAATGGCTCATGATCCTGCTGTAGTTTTCTGTTCCGCCGGGGTTTGTCATAGCACATGTTGAAGATGACATTTACAGCGGACCCACTGTCAACAAGGATTCTTCCCACCGACCATCTATCGAGTATGGCGTCGATCAAGAATGGATCGTCGTGGGGCAGATGTACTCCGCGCTCCTCCTCCTATGAGAATGTAATGGGCTCCCAACCAGATTTGGGGAGCTTAGCGGACCTCTCATAACGGATATTACACACCTCCTTGGGGTGGTTGTCACGTGCGTAACGCTTCTTTGCCCTGTGAGACATATTGGTGATTGGAGCACCACCGTCGATGGTGTTGATGCGGCCCAAGGGCTCAATGTTAGCTATCACAGGTTGTTATGTCCCGAACCTAGATTTATCGGTTTACTAACCATTTAGACGGTAAATGTTGTTTACTTTTAATTTTTGCTTCATACTGATATTTTAGTGGCCCTAAAAGGTTGACTTTTGTTCGGGTCAGTTTTTGAGAAAATTTTCTTCATGAAAGTTGTAGAGGACTTTAAACCGAGCGCATGTATATGTGGTACGTAAAAATTGGAGTTCGTATGTGAAAGTTGTGAGGGAAATACGAGAATTACTGTTCATGGTAAAAATGGGATATAAATAAGGGATTTTTACTGTGGTAGGTTTCCAAAACCAGAAACCCACCCTTTTCTCTCTCTTCTCCCCCGAACTCTATCTTTCCCTTTCGGTCTCTCCTCCTCCCCGTCGATTGTTCGCCGTCCGGCCACCAACCGGCGAGCAATAGGCCACCACTAGAGCGCCTCGTCCTTCTTGTCACCCTAGTGATCTTGAGTTACGGCGATTTGGCCAGAAAACCCCGAATCGAAGCAAAAACCTTTACTGTGCAGTTGGAGGTTTTCAGGCGATTCTTCCATTTCCGGCAACCGCATACCACCAAACCGGGTCTAGAAGGAGCGCCTCGAGCCGGTGATCGTTTACTCTCAATCTTCTAGCTCCAATTTACAGTGTGGAGGATGAATCGAAGGAAATTTCAAACCTAGAGTTTGAAATTTCTGGGTTTTTCTTTGCCGGCCGGTTTCGACTGTTTCAAGGTAAAATTGGGATGTGTTATAGTTGAGAAAAATGATCAGTGTGTCGAGTTATTGTTGTACCTGAAATTTGGCAGCCGGTGGTGGAGGTTGTTACCGGCGCGTGGGAACCACTCGCCGCCACTGTGGGTGGCGCGTGGAATGATGTAGGGCAGGTTTTTTAATGTCTGTTGTTTAGCTAGATGATCCCTTGTGCTTTGTAGTTCCCATAATTGAGCCTTTGAGTAGAATTGGAGAGGTGTGATCATGGATTTCGATATTTTTCCTAAAGGTAGAATTTGCTAATGGAATTACAAGGAATCTATCCATAGGATTTCCTTGATTCTGCCCTAAGCCCTTAAATTAAGGGAATGAAGTTAGTGGAGAAGATTGGGAGGTTTAGGCGTATAAAGACAATGTTAGGGTTCGGTTTTTATTTATCGTAAATTAAATTTTCCGTCCTGTAATTATTGGTTTACGAACATTATATTGTACAGGAAGTGAGGAGGATTCCCACGAGGAGGGTTCGGATCGACAGCAGGCTGAGCCGTACACTGTGAGTGGACGTTTGATTTTTAAATGATGCATGCAATTATTTTTCTTAAGCAAGAATTGTGTTATTTATCAATAAACTATCAAGCATTTTATTTTGGTTTTGATTACTTGATATAATTGACTTGGACTTTTGAATCGAGATTTCTTATGCTTGATTTGAGACTCATAATTTATGCTGAAAATTTTGGTTGAGTTATTATGCCATGGTAATTTTCGAAAATTTTATTAGATTTGAATATCAATTCTTGAGCTTTTAAGAGAAATCCGGAAATGGGGTTTCCTTCAAGAGAATTACGTCTATTTTTTTATTTCCGCTTAATTTACTTATGGATTGAGAATATTTTTGGGTGTGCGGGGTCACACCATTAGCTTCTATATTCTCCTTGTGAAGTATTGGGGAAGCCCTTCTGTTTTAGATTTTTTTTCGTGATTTTAACCCACCATACCTGGGTCGCTTTATTATATTGCTAGCTAGCCTATTAGTACTCCTCCCCACTTACTATGTGTTTGTGGGTGAGTAGAGCAGAGCAGGGGATGCTCAAGAGTGTGGGACACTCCGACCCGAGCCTGGGAGGCTCCCTTTTTATTCGTATGGTGAAAACGCTTTTCCCATACTCTTTATTTATCTTTGACTAGCGGGGCTAGTCCAGTTTTCACTTATACCAGCGGGGCTGGCTTGGTTTTAAGAAATGCTTGTTTCTAAAGATAATTTTCTTTACTCTCATTGCATGCATCGGTTTTAAATGAAATAAATGTGGGAAAGTATAACTCTGTTTATTTTGCAACTTCTTATTTTTGTCCACTCACGCTAACGTTTTATTTACTTATTTTCCCCTGGGCCCTTTGGTTTCTAATGCCCAGTTCGCAGTGTTGTTGTCCGGCATAGGAGTTGAGGCTTAGCACCATCATTGCCACCTATCCTCTGTAGGTTATTTATTAACCTACCTTATGTATTAAATTGTATTTTCCATAGATTGCTCTGATGACGTTGGGAGACTTATATAAACATTTGTATAATTATGGGTTGTGTCGGAGTTTGTGTAATTACGAAGAAGTGGAAAGATTGGAGTTGTTGGGTTGTAATATAAGTCCTTAAGATTATGCACTTAGACTTTTATGCTTGGTAAATTGTGGGTTGTTTGTTGGGAAGCAAGGTGGTTTCAGGATTTGGAATTGAATTAAATCTAGAAGTGTTTTATCTTTATGTCCTTATAACAGGTTTGGGTTGTCCACTTTTAGGGGAAGTTCTGTCGAATTTTTCAGAAAAGTGGGCCCCGCAGGTCCATCATGGAGTTTAGGGGGAAATTTCGGGATGGGTCCTGACACAGGTGGTGGCTGGTGTACCCTGAATTGCTCCATTTTACCGTCTCAGTATAAGGTTTCAATGGCTGTTTTGAGGGCGTTACAATTGTTGGTGTTGTGGTCGCTGTCCTCGTGATATTTGCACCACTTGCCGGTATTTCTGGGCTTTCCCACCCGTGGGTATTTTCTTGGGGGTGGTGGCGGAATCTGGTCTTTGCACTGGTCGTATATTTCCTCGTATGAGGCCTTGAGGACAGTGAACACTGCGTACCACTGGGATGACTCCGTTGGTTTATTACGGTTATCTCCCTGGAATGAGCGGTTACCCTTGGTGTAATATTGATCCTTCTGCCGCTTGCTATGGTGGCTGCTCTGTTGCCACTCCCTCTTCTTATCAGTTGGCGGAGCAGCAGAAGTTTTATTGGCGGTTTCCTGATGGCTGGAGGAGGGTTGGGTGGATTTTACAGGTGTTGGTGGTGATGGGGGGGTTTCTCCATATGTGATGAATTCTGCCTGTGCATGGATGACAGCCTCGCTCATGACATGGTCGTAAGCGGCGTTGGGATGATTGTAATTGAGGTGATAGAGAAATGGCCCCTTGAGGAGTCCCTACTTGAAAGCTGCCAGCGCCATTGTCTTGTCGAGATCGCGGCACTGGGATGTTGCCGCTCGCCACCTGATGACAAATGCCTTCAATGTTTCCTCCTCCCCCTGCTTGAGGCTGAAAAGCTGAGTTGTATTGTGGTGGCTGGCAGCCAATACGATGAACCACGAAAGGAAAGCATTTGATAGGGCATGAAATGAGTCAATGGATCCCGGCGAGCACTCAAAAAACCAACTCATCGCCTCATTATCAAACGTTTCACTGAACAAGTGACAGAGGGTGGCATCATCAAACCCCTTGTTATTGGTAATTTGACGGTGTCCATATGGACAAAGGGGTCAGTCATGCACCGCTGCAC
Source organism: Rosa lucieae (assembly GCA_024704745.1). Classification (NCBI taxonomy): domain Eukaryota; kingdom Viridiplantae; phylum Streptophyta; class Magnoliopsida; order Rosales; family Rosaceae; genus Rosa; species Rosa lucieae. The sequence continues at coordinate 42,803,754 of CM045497.1, forward strand.
GTCTGCTGCCCCTGCAGCGCCAACGCACACCAACTGCATCCTTCTCCTTTCCTGTGCACGTCCTTCTTCTTACAAGCCCCGAAACATCTAGTTTGGAACCTCAGATAAAAATTCTTTCTTCATCAAAGTTGTTCGTCTATGTTTCTTCCATCTGACCTCCAAATTTCAGTCTTATCAGAGTTATTTTGAGACCTATACACCAATCGAAGTGAAAGCTGTTCAGAAGAGAATCTGCTCCGAATTTCAACAAGTAAGTTTTTAAATTAAAGTTCATGCTTTCCGAAATTTAAATTTCTTCTTCTTTTTCTCAGGGACTTGCAACCTCCCTTCTTCTACATCCCACCTTTCTTATAACGTGGGTTCGATTCTTGAGAAAGCATAATCGTGGGGATTCACGCTATACGAACTAAGAGCGTTCGTAAGACTTCAGACTAAGAGCGTCCGTAAGCATCGATTTATGACCATGTAAAAATCATTGTTTTGGTCTAATGCAAAAATTCTTGGAAATCGATTTCTTTGTAGCTTAGCTCGGAAATCTTATTATTAGTTTTCGTGGAAGCATTGACTCCGAAACTTACTTGTTCTTGTTTTATCTTTTAGGATGTCAAACACTAACAAACTCAATTTTGTTCCATTGGATTATGCAGGCAAAGGATATTTAGACTGGGCCATTGACATTGAGACCCATCTTACTGCCCAAGATTTATTGCATACAATCCAAGAGGTTTGTCCTATAGAAACAGCTCCAGACCCTCAAACTGAGAAAGATAATTCCAAGGCACTTGCCTTCATGAAACGTCACATGGATAGTGACCTACAGTTTGAGTTCATAAATGAGGATAGCGCCATAAAGCTTTGGCAAGCACTTCGCGAACGATATGGCAATGTTCGGGACTCCATCCTTCCGAATTTAGAAGTATAATGGAATGATCTTCGCTTCTCTGAATTTGACACTGTCATGCAATTTTATTAGGAAGCCCACCGCATCAAAACAACGATGCATCTCTGTGGAAAAACAATCACAGAAGACCAATTGATTGAGAAAACCCTCAATACCTTCCCCGTCCATGCTATGAGGTCCTCTAATTTATTTCGGACTCATGTAAATGCTAGACAGATCACAAGTTTTCAACAGCTTATTGAAGCCATGGCCACTGCTGAAAGACATGGCAACGAGCTTGTGAAAAGGGAAATTGATAGGCTTCAAGATAGCCATCAAGAGCATCGTCCTATGGCTAGAGAAAGTCGCCATCGACGTCATGATCCATACGATCGAAATGCTCAAGAAGGTAATCGCCTAAGGCGACAATCACACGACCGTAGGAGGCGTGATTTTGAGGGACGAAGGGTTGGAAATCATGGAGCCAACATTGGCCATGGTCATCACTGTCCAACGCCACCAGTCCTAGGGACTATGCATATTGTGCCAATGCGCCTCAATCAAGGGAGAATCCTCTTTATGGTGTCTATTTCTGATATGGAACGTCTGATCAATGGACCTGAATTTGCAATGTATCTACGAAGGTAGTCGCATCATGGTGATCAAGACATCGAGTTCACAAAGACTTTAAATCTGGCGATGAAGACAAAATGCCGCAGATTTTTATTTAGAATAGTCTTTTATTTTTTCCAAGAATTATGTAATGGCAATATGCCTTAATCAATAAATGACAATTGTATTAACTCTATCTCATGTGGCGCACCTAATTAAGTATGATGTCTAGGAAAGTAATTGAGATTAGTGGTATTTAAGAGAGTCTTGCTCCACCGACATCTCTCCCTACTTCCCTAGTCATATTTGATTGGAGTTACCAAATGGATAGAGTGACTACGATTTGTCTAACTTTGATTTTTATTTTGGAATAGATAAATGGTCACGAAACTTTGATGTAATCATTGGCTATTATTAATAAAGTATCGATTTATTTGATTTCATATCGTAGACATATTTTTCGAACTTTAATACTTCAAAGATATAAGAGCTAGGCCTCATCAAAAAGCCCGCGGATCAAGTGGGCCGATGGAGGCCCGCCGGCCCTGAGGGATAAAAGCCCGGCCCGGCCCGTTAAAAAGCCCGTAATAGCCCGCCTCGGTGGGTAGTGGGCCGGCCCGCCAAAAGCCCGCAAAAACCCGGCCCGGCCCGTAAAAGCCAGTAAAATATTTTATATATATATATATATGTGTGTGTGTGTGTGTGTGTGTGTGTGTGTGTGGAAGTTCTTATACTTCTATATAGAATATGTGCATTAGTGCATATATATATATATATATATATTCTACATATCGATTGACCAATTCGATCGGATTCGAAAATATGGTGAAATTAGTTAAATTTTTTACCACACTCATAATTTATTGTAATAAACTCATCCAACGGTCGGTTTTTACATTTTCTTTGAATTGATAGGGGTTGCTCTTTGGAGTGTATGATATATAAATATAGGTTTATAAGAGTAACTAAGTTTGACCTAGTGGATCGAATTCAAAACGAGAACCAAATTGGCTGAATTTTCTACAACCGCCATAAAACATTACAATCTCTCCATCGAGCGGTTGGTTTCTCCGAATTCATTTTCCACTTCATGGTTGCTTTAGAATGAACCTCAACAATTTAAATGTAATGTATAAGTCATACAACTTTAGGAGGAAAATTGGTATAGGCCAATGTGTTTGTAATTAAAATTAATTTTTTTTATCTCATGTCCACACACATCCATCGATGGAATATTTACAAACGTGATGTGAAAAAATAAGCACGTTTCGCGGTCGTCATGCCATCAGTCAACCAAGAAAACATACAAGTGACGATGGTTGACCAATTCGATCGGATTCGAAAATATGGTGAAATTGGCTAAATTTTTTACCACACTCATAATTTATTGTAATAATCTCATCCAACGGTCCATTTTTCCATTTTGTTTGAATTGATAGGGGTTGCTCTTTGGAGTGTATGATATATAGATATAGGTTTATAAGAATAACTAAATTTGACCTAATTGATCGAATTCGAAACGAGAATCAAATTAGCTGAATTGTTTACAATCACCATAAAACATTACAATCTCTCAATCGAGCGGTTGATTTCTCTAAATTCACTTTCCACTTCATGGTTGCTTTAGAATGAACCTCAACAATTTAAATGCAATATACAAGTCATACGACTTTAGGAGGCAAATTGATATAGGCCAACATCTTTGCAATTAAAATTGAAATTTTTATCTTATGTCCACGCACATCCATCGATGGAATATTTACAGACATGATGTGAAAAAATAAGAACGTTTCGCGGTCGTCATGCCATCGGTCAACCAAGAAAACATACAAGTAACGACGGTTGACCAATTCGATCGGATTCGAAAATATGGTGAAATTGGGTCAATTCTTTACCACACTCATAATTTATTATAATAATCTCATCCAACGGTCGGTTTTCCCATTTTATTTAAGTTGATAGAGGTTTCTCTTTGGAGTATATAATATATAAATATAAGTTTATAAAAAATATTATCTTTAAAGATTTATTTGTAAATAAAGCCCGCAAGGCCCGCCCCAAAAAAGCCCGCAAGGCTTAGCCCGGCCTGGCCCGAAAAAGCCCGCGAGACCCGCATTAAATGGATAGGCTTGGATCCTTCAATTTACAATAAAACCCAGCCCGGTCCAAGCCCGCTACCAATGGGCCGGGCCGGGCCTGATGAGGCCTAATAAGAGCCAATGGTTTTCATGTGGAATCACTTTGTGAGAATGGGCAAGAGTTCCTTTGCATCACCTCTAAATGACTACAGACATAAAAGAGTCTTAGAGAAACTTATGTGTTGATCTAGTAGATTGTATGCAACCACTATTTGCATAATTGAATTCAATCATGTTATGAGAGATGATTTATGGGATTCTGACACATATAGGCTTTGGCATGACCGTTTGGAACACCCAGGTCGTGATATGATGATCCGTATATTAAAGACTTCACATGGACATCCATTTTTCAGAACGAAAAGAAGTAAAAATCAGATTTTGGACACCGAAAGAGCACCTGCGCCTCACGGCGCCGCTGTCCCCCTGCTGCCTCAGGGTGGCATTGACGCCACCAATGCTCTTTCTACTCCAAATTTTGCTTCTAAAGTCAATTGTGACTTCGTGGCTCAACCAAAATCCTTATTGGTTGTTTATAAAGCCCATCATTCGTTCTGCAAAGCCTGCTCTTTAGCAAAATTAGGATCGAGACCATCCTATGCAAAGGATACTAAAGAAAATATACCGTTCTTGCAAAGAATTCAAGGTGATATTTGTAGACCTATTCAACCACCATGCGGACCATTTCGATATTTTATGGTGTTGGTTGATGCATCGACATGCTGGTCACATGTTATGCTTTTGTCCATAAGGAATGCTGCATTTGCTAAACTCCTAGCCCAAATTATTAAGTTAAGGGCTCACCACCCTGATCATCTTATTAAGTCTATCAGATTAGACAATGCTGAGGAGTTTACATCAAAGACTTTTGATGATTATTGCATGTCCATTGGGATTGAAGTTGAACATCCAGTTCTTCATGTTCACACCCAAAATGGTCTCTCAAAAGCCGCCATTAAACTACTACAAATGGTCGCTAGGGCATTGGTAATGCGCACCAATCTCTCTATTTCTGCTTGGGGCTATGCAATATACCATGCAGCTGTGCTTATTCATCTGAGGCCCACTGCCACTCAACCCTTTTCTGCCTCCCAGATGGTGACTGGGTATGAGCCTGATGTCTCACACTTACGCATATTTGAGTGTGCAGTTTATGTGCCTATTGCGCCGCCACAGCGCACCAAAATGGGTCCTCAACGACGATTAGGCGTTTACGTTTGATATGATTCTCCAACTATTGTCTGCTACTTAGAACCCTTGACAGGCGATCTCTTTACCGCTAGATTTGCGGATTGTCACTTCGATGAGACAGTCTTCCTGTCGTTAGGGGGAGATAAGAACATAAATGTTCAACATGAACGATAGGAATTGTTGTGATCTGTCCCCACTCTGTCTCATATATCTTGATCCCCGAACCGCACAATCCGAAATTGAAGTGCGGAGAATTCTCGATCTTCAGAACATAGCAGAATCGATGCCTGATGTGTTTTCTGATATCGCTAAAGTGACAAGATCATATATACCTGCTGCAAACGTGCCTGCAAGGATTGATATCCCTAAAATTAGAGGACATGACGCCATCTCAAGGGCAACTGAGCATGGCGCCAATGTCCCCTCTCACAGTGATGGTGACGTTGTGGCTAGGCCCACGGCTCTTGCTAGAAAGTGCGGGAGGCCCATAGGTTCGATGGATTCTCGCCCAAGAAAGAAAGCGAGTTTGGCACAGAATAATCCATTAATCATCGATGTAAATAATCAATCTCATGAGAATATTCCGGATTATGGTTATGTCCAAGAGACATCATTGGTGGACGCTACAATGTCAGAACCAACTCCAGAGAATAGAGAGATCTCCATGAATTACACTAGTGTACATGAGATGATGGATAGAAATTCTATGGCTATTGATGATGCATTTGTATATCATGTTGCAAAAGGAATTATAGAATATGATGATATTGAACCTCTCTTTGTCGAAGAATGTCAACGAAGAGTGGATTGGCCTAAATGGAAAGATGCGATTCAGGCTGAATTGGATTCACTAACAAAGAGACAGGTGTTTGGGCCCATAACGCAGACACCCCCAGATGTAAAACATGTTGGCCATAAATGGGTCTTTGTTAGAAAGCGTAATGAGAAAAATGAGGTGGTTGGATATAAAACCCGCCTCGTGGCGCAAGGTTTCTCACAACGCCCTGGAATCGACTACGAGGAGACATATTCTCCCATAATGGACGTTATAACGTTCCGCTACCTTATCAGTTTGGTAGTTTTCGAAAAACTTGACATGCAGCTTATGGATGTGGTTACAGCATATCTCTGTGGGGATCTAGATTCAGAGATATATATGAAGGTTCCAGATGGACTTCAATTACCCAAATCAAGTGGCTCTAAACCACGGAGCGCGTTTTCAATGAGATTAAAACACTCACTATATGGATTGAAACAATCCGGACAGATGTGGTATAACCATCTAAGTGACTACTTGATTGGGAAGTGAAAGATTAACAATGAAATATGTCCATGCGTGTTCATTAAAAGAACAAGTTCCGGATTTGCAATCGTAGCAGTTTATGTCGATGACATGAATCTAATTGTAATTCTAGATGAGTTAAAGGAAACTGCTAAATACTTGAAATCCGAATTTGAGATGAAAGATCTTGGGAAAACACGGTTTTGTCTCGGTTTAGAACTCGAACACCGTAGTGATGGGATTTTGATCCATCAGTCTGCATATAATCAGAAAATCCTGAGGCGCTTTAATGAAGATAAAGTAAAGCCTGTGAGTACTCCCATGATCGGCCGTAGTTTTGAGCCCAGAAAAGATCCATTTCGTCCAAAGGATGAGGACGAAGAATCATTAGAGGCCGAAATGCCCTATTTAAGTGCAATAGGCGCATTATTGTACTTATCTCAATGCACAAGACCGGACATCTCCTTCGCAGTGAACTTGTTAGCTCGACATAGCTCTGCGCCAACACGCCACCATTGGATTGGTGTAAAGACAATCTTTCAATACCTACGAGGTACGATTGATATGGGCCTATTTTATCCCTACAGAGAGAAAAGGAATGACTGAAATTTGGGATCGGACCCCAAGAGGCAAAATGCCACTGTCCAAGAATTAGCCGCAGGCCATGTTGCAGCCGCCAGCGCCGCTGCCGTCCATGGTGGCCGGCGTCTCCCTACTCCCCTCCATCAAAACAACAATGATGTTTTGATGGGTTTTGCTGATGTAGGGTGCCTCTCTGACCCTCACAAAGGTCGCTCCCAAACGGGTTATGTCTTTACCATGGGAAGCACTGTGATATCTTGGAGGTCTACAAAACATACCCTTGTTACTACTTCCTCAAATCATGCAGAGATTATTGCTCTACATGAAGCCGTGTGTGAATGTATATGGCTAAGGTCTGTAATCAGACATATTCAAGGAAGTTATGGTTTGAAGTCTACCACAGATGAACCTACATGCATTTATGAGGATAATGCAGCTTGTATTGAGCAAATGAAGTTAGGTTTCATCAAGGGCAACAACACCAAGCATATATCGCCTAAGTTCTTTTATAATCAGCAACAACAATCACTTCTAAAGATTGAAGTGAATCAAATCTGATCAGAGGATAATGTAGCGGACTTATTCACTAAGTCGTTACTTAAATCCACCTTCGAGAAACATGTGAAGAGCATCGGATTGAGAAAGTTATCCGAACTCCCACGATTGTAGCAATCAGGGGGAGATATCGACATCAGGGGGAGTTATGATGTCTACATGTTTGATCCCGAAGAGTAGAGGACGTGTTGTACTCTTTTTCTCCTCCTCGAGTATGTTTTTGTCCCACAGGGTTTTTCACTCGAGCAAGGTTTTTAACAAGGCAACGAATGAAGCATCATCACCAAGTTTGAGTGGCACAAGGGGGAGTGTTGAAGGAAAATCAAGTTATGTGTGTCTAATCAAACTAGGAGTAGTAATAGGAGAGAATGTTCTAGAATTCCTAGTCCTACTCGGATTAGTTTTCCTTGTAATATTAGAACATGTACTTTGTAATCCCTATATATAGGGCTCCTATTCTCAATAATGAAAGATAATTCTCTCTTCAATCTCTCTCGAATTCTCTTTTACTTAAAGGTGGTGTTTGTTACACCGGATTGGACATTCTTATCTAGTCCAATCCCAGTTATCCCATGTTTGGCAGCAAGGGGACTCTTTTTAATGAAACTCCACAGTCCCAAAAACTACCCCGACACCGTCAACCACAAACCCACAAAAAACCATGGGATTGTGGAAGCCACTCTCACTCGATCTACTCTTCCCTTCCGTTCGTCGATCTCTCATCATTCTCAACCTGCAATTCAACCTCAATCCATTTATTACTTCATTCCCACACCCCTATGGCGGCGCCGTTACTAGCCACCCAACCAAACACAGCTCCCACGCAGACTGGGTGATGGAAAACCTCAGAAAGGATCCCGAAATTGAGCCCTCAGCAGTGCGATTCTCTCTCCACACCCACCAATCGGACCAGCTTAGGCTAGAGGCACGTCGGCGACCAGAAGACAGATCGAACCCAACAGGTGCACCGGCTGAAGGTGGCCTGACGGCGGAGTTCTGATCAGGTCACCGTTCAGAGCTTTGCTGGTTTTGCAGGTTGGTGGTTTTGAAGCTTTGCTGGTTTTGGAGCTTTGTTGGTGTTGAAGGTTTTGCAGGTTGGTGGTTTTGCAAGTTGGTTCTATATTTAATCCCGCTGGCACCAAACATGAGTCAAGGCACTTTATAGCATAACCTGGCTTGAAGAGTGGAGGACTCTAAAAGAAATTAGGTCGGGGTAACACAATCCCCCCTAACAAACGCGGCCTTTACAGACTTAATCCCTCAGTGTTAGATAACCCTTGAGCATATGATTGCTTCAACATAAATAATCGCAATTGTATCATTTATATCAAAATTTCACCTCGAGAGCAAACATAATCTTTTTGTATTTTCCGGCATGACCACATTTTTCCCAAAGTTGCATATTGAACATATTTGGTGATATAACCTACCAAAGGAAAAGGATCTATTTATTTAATATCGATAAGGAGATGTAACATCTGAATATTGATATTCATATGCAACTGAATATTGATAGGAGATGTAACAACTGAATATATCAAATCTCTTCATATCCTCTCTGTTTATGTCGATATTTAATGAACTCCATTAATTTCCAGTATATCCGAACGAGACCCTTTAGGAAGAAAGAACCAACTTCCGGTTACGAAAATTGAAAATAAGCAAATATAATTACACTCCTCACCGCGTAAAGAAACAAAGTATGCACAATTGGCACAAAACAAATACCTGAGGTGGTGACTGGTGACAAAAGAAAAGCTCTTGCTTTGGACCAAAACTCTATGGTCATAGAGATGAGGATCGGCCTCCAAAGCTGGCCTGTCATTGACCTCATAAATCAAAGCCTTGGAAGCAAAACTCTTTGAAATCTCACTGGCAATATCACATGGGAAGTCACACACTGATATATATGAGTATATATGCATCTCTTTTCTTCATCCTTTGAACTAGCTAAAGCTTTATGAACACGTACCATGTTTCTATGTCAAGCTTACATACCATGTTTTGGAACATCTTATTGCCAATTTGAGCTTCCTCACAATGCACATAACCTCCTAGAGATAACATGTCTCTCAGACATTTCACAAACGACTTCTGTGCACTTTCCATGTCATTTCTGCATACGGACTCGAAGAAGAGTTTTGAACTGATTATTACATGATTCATAGTGGGTTCTGTTCTATATCATCATGATGATATAGAACAGAACCCACTATGAATCATGTAATAATTTCAGTCCCTCATACTACCCAGCAACAGAATGCCTAGCCTTAACACTGAACTCCTCTCGTCAAGGCTCCCTTACATCATTATATTCCCAAAAGAACTTGATATCTTCTCCTCATAGAGCTAAAAACACCCAATTCAGAATCTGGGTCACCCATGATTCACAGTTGACACCCATTTTTGATTAAACACTCCTGCAGAGACTTTTCCGTAGGAATTTGGAATGCTTTGAGAATAGGAGGGTCTGTTGGTTGAAGTTCAGCTTTCTTCATTCCATGAAGTGGAAGAGCACTTATAATTAAATGGTTGTTAGCTATAGGAGCCCAAGGCTACTACGATTCACCAAAATAATGGGCACAAACAATAATTCAGAGCTTAAATGAAATCAAGTTTTTTTTTTTCCCTCCTCTGGGCTAAATTTTCAGAATACTCGAAGCTGATATGAGAATCATCAAAGGTCCAAAGGTTCAAAGGCTAAAGACTTGGGTTCTTCTGTGTGACATTCAAGCTTAACGACAAGAGCACATGAAGTGCAATTTTTTGGCTGCTCATGTCAAGCACTTGCTCAGCAAAATAAAAGAAATTGATCAAACCAAAAAGATTACAAGATTTCTGAGAGAAAGAATTTTGATATTTTGCTTTCCTTAGGAAAAAAGAATATTACAATGTGTATGTACTTTTGTGTGGAGGTGTGTGTGGAGCTTAGTTTATTGATTGATGTTACAAATCCGAAGATAAGGATTGTCATACATTACATATTTTGACCAGTAATTCTTGTACTTAGAAATAGCCAAATCCAACCATGGCTTGTAGTTTCCATTGTAATGGATGACTGCTGCATTCTCTATTGCCGTTTGGTTAAGGGCTGGGTCATAGCCAAGTCCCAAAGAATGCCATCCGCGATCCAGCGGATAGGTCAGCTTATAGAATGTAATAAGTCCTGGTGGCAATGTACCAAGTTTCCAAAGAGTTCGATCCTCATTCTGCAAAACAGGTCTTCTATCAGTTACATTTTATACAAAAGCATAATCTAACAATATCATTGTAAAGCTTTTCAGATAACTGAGTAGAACATGTTAGTTAAACGGTTCCACTTCCACTATACACTACAGATATGGCAAATAATTAGAATAATAACAGTCTTCAATCTGAAGCAAATGAGAAATGCAATCACTTTCAATACATCTTGCAAGACTTCTAACTATGACGATCAAATAATATCATAGTTCCGCCTATGTTCTTGCCTATGCTATGGTGGGGAGAATATAGAACAAGAGAACGAATAGCCAATCATACGAAAAACTAAAAAAATGAATAAAAACTAAAAAATTCCTGGTTGGGAAACAGATCAAAACATATAGGTAAAGAAGGGGGTGAAGGGACGAATGCAGAGAAACTGAACTAGAGTTTAACATGCCAATGTACTATTAGAACATAATCAATTTCTAACAAATCAAGTCAGGCAGCTTTGAATTGGGATCAGTTTTCTTTTAGATCATGACAACTTGGAATAGATGTAAGATTGTCAGAATAGATGAAGAACAGTGCAGCTGTCGGAGCCACCATATCAGTTGAGCACACCCAGTTCACGGAAGCAAATAAGCATAAATATAAAAACAGATAGATGAATAGTACATTTTCTTGATGATCAGTGGTAGTGGGGAGGGGGGAGACTAAACCTTGGGACCTCAGGGTAAATGTTCTTAACCACTCTACAATCAGAGCAACTCAAAGAAGAAGGAAAAACAAAGGGGGAGCTGGATCAAGGGAGAAGAGGAAAAGTAAAGGAACTTACCATATCTTGCCACTTATGATATACCCCGGTCATGTTTCGCTTCCTCCACTCTTTCAAGTCAAACATATTCATGCCGAATGCCCAGCCACAAGCACTTGGATCGAAATTCGCAGATATTTTTGGATTAGAGAAGTTGAGGTATTTATCATACCTATGGAAGCTTTCTTTACAGGTCTCCACTGCACCATTTACCATCCCTTGAAGATCAATAGACCAAAGAGCTGTCAAATCCTTCTGAACTACAATGTCATCATCCAAAAATAGGATCTTGTCCAACTTTGGGTAAACGTCAGGAAGGTAGAATCTCAGATGATTCAGCAGTGATAAATATTTTGGATTCCGATATTTGAGCTGGTCAGAACCCAGTGATAGTGAGGAAGGATGGTTTGCCTTGAAATAATACTCTTGAAGTCTGGCAGACTCTAGTTGACGCAGTACAGAACAAGAAGAGGAATTTAGCCACTTAAAATCATCAATATTTTCAACCTGCACTGCTGCTCCAGCAGGAGGGTTGACAAGAAACCACATTTTCATAGCAGCATAGTTTAATTTATCAGTTACCACATGGAAAACATGCTTGCTGGGTTCCTTTGCATGCAACACAGTAGAATTAACAACCACTGATGTTGCTAGAACATTGTCAGAAAAGATAGCATAGTGGTACAGAGAAGGATCCTCAAGCTTTTCTTTGTTAACATCCTCCCTATTATTATAGCCCAACAGGAAATAGTCTGATGCAAGTTGCAAAGGAAGGCAATGTAACGGTTTGGGGACTGTCTTTGCCGCAAGCTGGATCAAAAATGCACTCTTTTTCTTCAGACCATTTACATTATCTTCAGTTGACTGAAGCATAGCTCTTAACTTCGTCTCCATTGTATGACAGTCATATAGTTTGTCCTTTGCTACAGAGAGAGCACGGCCCATTGCTTTTGCTCGTTTAAGTGCACTGGTAATAAAAATCAAAATCAAAAATAAAATAAAAATAATTGCATAAAAAACCAAGACAGATATTGGTAAGCCTGCAAATAGATAAAGAGTAGAAAAACCTTGAAGGAAGCTCAGCATCGGAATGTGCTTCTCCAATAGCATTCTGACTAAGTTTAGAGTGCTTCATGAGAGATTTATAAAGAACACTTTCGTTCTTTGACTTGGCAATGTTTGCATAAGCAATGGCCATTATGATCTGGTCCCTCATAAGTTTCAAGGTTGAATCAGAATTTGGGTTTTCATACTCTCTCCTCCATATGCTGTACTTTCCCGTGACAGTGGTGTCGAAGGATTTTGATCGGTCAATTGCCGCTGCTGCCATCTGGTCATTAGCTTCTTTATCTTTTCCCATTAGCTCTGCAGTCCGAAGTTTCCTCCTTTCTTCTCGCATTATCTGAAGGGTCAGAGTAATAATTAGAAATCTAAACTTACTGAACAAAATGAATAAAGTAAAGACAGAGGAAAAGAATTTGACAATTCACCCGTCGTTTGTGCTTCACTGGGCTGATTGATGATAGACGAGAATACAGGAGTTCACCTTCTCCAGAATGAGGATCATCTGTAGAATGCTCACTGTTCTCTTTAACTCTCATTCCAGATTGAAATGAATCCTCCACTATCTGGAAAGTAACATACTTTAAGAAAATTTGTATATAAAAAATCACCCATATTCTATCTAAGTTTTCGGTTCCTTCCACATCATATTACTATAAACCAAATATATAATACCTGCACACTCTTTGGATGGCCATGCCTTCCATCAATGGGATTTTCCAAGACCCAGGAAGCAGATAGGTCTCCCAGTCTAACCCTACTACTTTGAACAGCTCCATAATTGTTGCTGTATGTCGCAATTATGTCAATATTCTGTGTGGAATAGATAAACATGAGCACCATTAAATGATATCTACTCTGAACATAAAGAAAAGTACTAGTACTCTGTACCTTTTCATCCAGAACTTTGCTGGTTCCGGTTACATAAGACTCACCTTCTTCCTGCTCAGTCAGGAATTCAATATCGTAAGTGTTTCCATATTTATATGTTGTACGCATATCTGGCATTGAAAATTAAAGATATACAGAAAACAAATGTATGAAGGGTTGACTGTCATAGATACATAGCACTTCAGACATTGTACATATGAATATTCAGCACTAATCCTATAAATTCCATAAGTCATACGAATTCATACAGCCTCTTCTCCTGTTAAGCACATATAGTCTCTCTCTCTCTCTCTCTCCTCCCTTCTCTCCTTTCTACTTCTTTCCTCCTTCATATAGTGACCTAGATGGTAGATAGAAGGTCGAGATACAATTCCGTTGGAACTATTCCCTTCGGTATACACATATTCTTTTTTTTTCTTCTTTGTTGGTTACAGGTGTACACATATTCTTTACCATAAAAAACAACAAGAAAGGATAATTTTAGAACCGGATGCAATCCCCAAAAACGTTTGACTGAAAAGCTAGAGCACCAACAAATAAAACAGGTCTTGTAACGACAACAAGCACAACCCAATCACCTACCACAGACCACAATGCAAGTGAAATGCAAACTGATTATTTGCTCTCAAGTATTCCAAGCACCCATTTCAGTATTTCTCACGGATTGGTTACAAATGCCATCTAAAATAGCAGAATTGGAAATAATAAGTAAGATGAGATAGAAACCTTGGTATGCCAGCATTGCTCACATTGACACAACCTCTGGCACTTACTGACATCTCTCAGACTGACACAAGTTCACACACAAAAACAGTAATCAAAAATCATAAGAGTAGGTAATTAGATAAAAACTAAAAGCCCGAAAATCGAGAACAAAAATGGCTTACGTTGTGGAAACATGGGATACATCAGCTCCAACAAGTAAGGTATGAAAAACAACCTGCCGAAAATGAATCAGAAACAGGTAGAGTAAACTAAGAAACCATTAACTCTCCTCGGTTTCGCCGGAAACAGAGATTTGGAAGAGAGTGGGATCTAAGTGATCGGCATAGAAGAAAACCAAAGCGCGTGATCTTATAATTGGAATCACAAGTTTCGAGAATATAAAGGAATTTGAAAGGTTTACCAATGAGATGCAGAAGAGGAATAGCAGAGAGTGGAAGCTCGCTGGTGTTGTAGGAACAACTTCCATACCCAATCTACAGAAACAGACACACAGTCGGTGCACTACAATTGCCATATGTCCTCTGTTGAATTAGTTATATGACAGACACTTCGGTTTTTGGGCTAGTATTCACACTGACAAAACTCTTTTCTTTTTCATTTTTCTTTTTTCTTTTTAGAAAACCAAACCCAATGTTTAAAAGGAGAGGTGAAAATTATATTATATTATATTATGAGATCCCAACTTAAATTCATGGCATATATGATTTAAGGTTGCGGTTGTTTGAGCTCAAAAGTAATTTTGGCAAGATCGTTTAGTGGATTTAGTACAGCGGGCCGATACCTGTGGCCCAAAAATAAGCCTGCTTGGGTTTGAGTTACAGCTTCGCCCATTCCGTGATCCATAAGAAAAACGAAACTTTTTTGGAATCAAGTAGCAGAGATTGAATAGGAAACTTCAATCAATAATCCTTCTATGGCAAGGAACAGTCGAAACCCTAGGTATAAATACCAGGTTTAAGGGACAAAAATGAGACCTTTCTCGAATCAATCAATCCTAGCGATTACAAAGCCTCTCCGGAGCAAACCTTCAACCTTGTTGAAACCCGGTGACCGCGCGCCAGTCCTAGTCTCTCCAAGAGTCGATTGTCTGCGTCACTAGATCAACCCGGCGACCATACTTCCAGTCCTAGTCTCTCCAAGAGCCGACTGCCAGTGCTACTGCCACCGATACTACCAGCGAAGCAAGGGTAACGCCCTCGCAACCCAACGAAGCTAAAGTCACGCTTTAGCAAAACTCGTGCTTTCTCCAAACTTCTCAGTGATTGCTCTGCTCAGCCTACAACGTTGAGCATCGATTCGGTGACGCGAAGAGATCACATTCAAAGTCCTTATCCGTAAGGCAAGAAGTCCTTTCTCGGAAGGCTAGAGAAGAACCTTGTGGCGAGGTTGGTGCTCTCCTCGTCCACAACGCTTGAAGAAGAAGTCAGGTCAAGGGATTCCCCCACGACTGCACCCCACGGTGCTGGCACGCCCGCGCACACGCTCAAAAGAGACAGTTTGCCCGCCAACTAGTTTTGGAGCCAAACATTTTGGCACGCCCAGTGGGACGACGCAATAGTGTCTCTTCGTGAACGTAGCCATTGGGAAGTCAAGCGAAAACCCTTACCAAAAGGTTTACGCTAACTGCTCAAAGTATAAGACCTCCAGTTACAGACTGCATTCTCGCGCGGACTGTCGTGGTCTTTCTGAAGAACAAGTGACTCAAAGATTTTCTCGTTATTCCCAATCACCCGACATGTCAACTGAACGGGAAGAGAATCACCCGACCACTACTGAGGGGTAGTGTCACTACTAATCAGGCCAGTGAGCCTGGTATCACTACCGCTATCTCCAATAGTCCAATACAGTGGAAAGTGGAGAAAGAGAGGGTTTCGTTGCGAAGCCTATTCCAGAGGGAGTGACCTCCAAGGTAAGGTTCGCGATCATCATGGAGAATATTGAAAATCATTGCAAGAAGATAGCCGCTGATTTTGAAAGGGAAACCGAGAAAACAGACCAGCTCATACGCGAACTAGACCAGCGCATTACCCGACATGCAGAGGATACTAAGCAACAAATCGCACAATCAAAGAATGCAGTAAGGGCTCATGCCACAAGTATCTCTAGTGAGCAGAATCAGTGCCAGAAAGAAATCATGGAGGCTATCACGAACCAAACCAAGCAAACTGCGTCAGATATGGCAGGTCTTCGCAGGGATGGCGCTAACCTCGCAACCAAGGTGGCCATGCAAATAGCCGAATTGAACCAGGCAAGAGAAGTGTTAAACAAAGCTTTAGGGGATCCTAACTCTATCCTTGGCTCTCTTGGCCAACTGTCTGGTTCAGGCAAGTACATGCCGCCGAATCAGGGAGAGAAGGTTAGCAGCAATGCCGCTACACCTTCCGCAACCGTTGCTACTACACCACTGAAATCTAAAGAGCAAGCTCTGGTTGTTGGTGGCAGCAAAGAAAATGCCACTTCGTCATGCGGACAGACCACCAGACAGAAGCCTCAGGCATCAAAAGTTGGTGGAGCTTCATCCGACTCTACTACATTCGTTCAATACGACAGCGATGGGGCAGAAAACATATACGAAGAACTGCCAGGAAGTTATTACGGGATTGACCAAACTGGTAACCCGATTAAGATAACAGCCTTGGCAAAAGAAACGCCTATGCCAGCAGTGACTCTTCTGCAACCAGCTATAACCCGCGTTGTAGATGTAGGAGAAGGGGCAGTGACTGTAAACCAAGCAATACCCTTGCAGGCTGCTCGCCATACTGTGGTGACACCCCCTCCTCCTCCTCCGGGCCCAGAATATGTAAGACGTGAAGAGGTGGAGGAGATGATCAGGGTGGTTAATCCTAGGGCCCAAATGGATGGGGTCTATGAGGGACATTTCCCGCCGCATATAATGCTCACGCCCTTTCCTAGGGGTTATAAAAATATCATATTTTCTACTTTTTCAGGGGCAGACACCGAGGATGCGGCAACCCATTTGGCCAGGTTTAGGGTGCAATGCGGCCAGTACCAGAATGATGTTATCCTCAAATGCAGGATCTTTGGCACTTCTCTTTCGGGAGCAGCCTTTAGATGGTTTTCCAAGCTCCGACCAGGAACAGTGGCGGATTGGCCCGCAATGGAAATATTTTTCCGAGAAACCTTCGGAGCCATCGAGCCTGAGGTTGACTTGGCTTCTCTCACTCAGATGGCCCAGCAGCCTACAGAGTCCGCTGTGGCCTATCTTCAACGCTTCCAAATCCAGAAAGCCAAGCTGAACGTTATCCTCTCGGAGAAAGAGTTAATCAAGCTGGCGGTCAAGGGTTTGGAACCTCGTCAGCGAAAGAAGCAGCATGGCAGCATGATCCAGTCAATGGGAGAACTCATCACAGATCGAGGTGGGCAGCTTTGAACATCTCTTCAGAGAAACAGACGCAAGGAAGAATGCGTCCAAAAGGACATACGTACCAAGAAGACATCGCACCGTAGCGGCCCTGAGCTACCAGCCGGCTACCTATGACCCTTACTACCATCATCACAGTGAAGAAGTGGTTCAGGATGACGACGAGGAAAAGGAGAATGATATCGCTGCTTATGAACTAACCGGGAGGAAGAATCCAGCCCTGAAGCAGCTGAAAATTTCCAAGGAACCTGTCAATCTCAAATCGATGGCCTTCACCAAACCTGAGTTCGCGACATATACATATGATGCCAATAAGGCACATGAGATTCTGGATGAGATGATCGCCGCAAAGATGGTAAAGACCGACTTTGGACCTTTTCCTCGACCAGACCAGACCAGCTGAAAGGGAAGAAGTACTGCAAATTCCACAACTTATGGAATCACAATACCGCGGACTGTGTGAAGCTCAAAGACCAGATTCAGGTATGGCTTAATAATGGTAGTTTGTAGGTGGAAGCTCTAGTAACGGCGGCAGCGCTTGTAGACCTGAAACCTTTTCCTGACACTGGGATCAATATGGTCGATGTGAACTGGGCTAAGCAGAACCAGAGGAAACCAACCTTGGATTTGAGTACAAAGGGGCGAGAAGGAAAGTTAGCCGAGGATGAGACCCCTGCAAAGAAGAAAGCTAAACCAGTTGGTCAAGCCTCACCTGTGGTCCTATGCTCGCGATGCAAAGAAGAGTGTGGCATCCAAGTGTCACATGAAGAGGTCGAGCAGACATTTCGCTTTGGCTCTCTCCCACCCATCAGGTGGGCTTCGTCATCGCGAAACTATCAACTTTCTAGCCCAAGAGAAAAAGAGAAAATGGAGTCACCACCATCCCCA
This sequence comes from Rosa lucieae, assembly GCA_024704745.1. Taxonomy (NCBI): domain Eukaryota; kingdom Viridiplantae; phylum Streptophyta; class Magnoliopsida; order Rosales; family Rosaceae; genus Rosa; species Rosa lucieae. The sequence goes on from CM045497.1 coordinate 42,821,943, forward strand.
AATGACTCCAATGTGTTCAAGAAGCTGAGAGCGGCTGCGGTTGATCAGAAACAAGAAGAGAAGGCTACGAACAAGCGCAAAAACGTGCTGACCATGAAGGAAGGAAAGTGGTACACCAGGGAAAAGGGGAAGGCAGTGGAAATAAGCACTTTCAAGAAAAGGAAACTGCAGCGCAGGTTTGGAGAAGCCAAGAAGCGCTAGAGGCTCTGGACCAGGGCCTGATCAAGCCTTCGCAATTGGTCAAGTCACCTGAGCAGTATCAGAAGGAGATTGAGGCACTAGCTGCTAAGCCATTAATGGCTCCCCGCAGCCTTCAAAAACAAGCGAGTTCAGCAACAGGGGCATCTAAGCCCAGTGTTTTTGGCAGGATCACTGAGGAGAGAACACCTTCGCTAGTTCGAAAGGAGAGTTCGCCGACTCGGTGACCACATGTCAGCCGCAGGTTGTTTCGCGAAGAACTAGAAGCTAAATCCTCAATTTTTTAGAGACTGGGGGGCAAGGACAAGACTACCGATACTTTACAGTGGAGACCAAAAAAGGTCCATAGTGTAGTAGTCGCTCCCCTAAAGGTAAGCATGGCAAGGGAACCGAAATCAAACTCCCCCAAGCAGGCTCCCGTGATACAGGAACATAAGCAGTGCGAGGTAAAAGGCCTTAAAGAAGAGTCGTTGGTGGACTGTTTAGCTAAGCAATTCAACGCTGACACCCCTGTCAACGAACCCAAGCTTAACCTGGAAGATGACATGGAGGAGATAGATATGACTGACACGTCTTGCAACATGGTTTACGTGCTCCCCGCGAGGTATGCACTACCGATCGCCGCTCAGGACTGCGTGGAAGCTGAGGAAAGTAATGCACAGCCTTTGCAGATCACATCGGCAGTCACGACACTTGTGGAAGAGGCTGTCTTTCTTGAAATGGAGGGTGCTCACAGCAAAGAATCCTTCATGAGCTTCACCAGGCCAACGCCTGCTATGGTCCAACACATAAGGCCTCTATATATCATAGTAGAAGTTGGCGGTACCAAAGTTAGAAAGATCATGGTTGATACCGGAGATGCCGTTATGTCATCACTACCAGGACCATGCACTTGCTCGGGATCAAGAAAGAGAAAATCCAGTCTACGTCCCTCACGCTCAAGAACTTTGAGGGGACTGTAACAAAGACCCTGGGATTACTTTTCTTACGCATCAAGGTTGGCCCTGCAGAGGGAGTTTATGCTTTCTTTGTGACAGATTGTTATGCGGCCTACAGTGCTATTCTGGGCAGAGACTGGATCCACCGGAGTTATTGTGTACCGTCAACTCTCCATCAGGAACTAATTATGTGGAACAGGGAGACAGATAAAGCTGAGGTGATCAAAGCGGATCCTCGTCCATTCCCAGTTTCAGAGAATTATGTAGATGCCAGGTACTATTTGGAGCCTATCACTCCATTGTAGATTAGTGGCATCGATGACAAACGCCGCCCCACAGGGGTGACGGCCTCTGAATTGGCACAGTGGGGGCTTACGCTAGCAAAAGAAGGCTTGGAAAGGCCTGGCCACGCTGTGCCCAAATCCCTAAACGATTAATGGATTACGACCTCCCAGAGGAAGGGATAGGGGCCTTCCACTCGCTGTACGAAATATTATCGTCGTACTTAGTGGAAAAAGAGGCCTGCGATCGAGTCGCGACCTTAGAGGCCGTCAATGAAGAACCCTCTGATCAGGAACAAGAGGATGAGGTAGATATTCAACTCGCCCCGACAGCGCTGGATGATACACCTCCTAAGGTCAGAGACCCTACCGAGAAGGTTAATCTTGGAACAGCAGATGAGCCTATGGAAGTGGCTATCAGCGCTTACTTAGAGCCTAGCAAGAAACAGAGGCTCATTGACTTATTACTAGAATTCAAAGACTGTTTCGCAGAGAAGTATAAAGACATGCCCGGCCTGTCACCGGATTTGGTTTGCCATCAATTGCCAACACTCCCTGACAAGAGGCCGGTGAAACAAGAGCCACGAAGAATGAATTCAGAAACTCAAGTCCTCTTCAAGGAGGAAGTCGAAAAAATGCATAAATCAGGCATTATCAAGGTAGAAAAATACAATCAGTGGCTATCTAATATAGTGCATGTTCGCAAGAAGAATAGTAAGATGAGGGTCTGCGTAGACTACAGAGACCTTAATATCGCTACGTACACCTAAAGATGTCTACCTCATGCCGGTCGCGGATATGTTAGTAGACGTCGTAGCAGGGCATGAATTGTTGTCCTTCATGGATGGCACCACAGGGTATCACCAGATTCTGGTTGCAGAAGAAGACAGACATAAAACCGCGTTCCGTTGTCCCGGGTTCGCAGGCGTTTTTGAATATGTGGTCATGCCTTTTGGACTGAAAAATGCTGGAGCAACATATCAGAGAGCCATGAACCTAATCTTCCATGATGTCTTGGGGAAGATTTTAGAGGTTTACATCGATGACGTAGTTGTGAAATCTCAGAAGAGAGGAGACCACATCACATATCTCAGAAAGGTATTCGAGCGCATTCGGCAACACAAGCTCAAGATGAATCCCACTAAATGCGTTTTTGGAGTTCAAGCAGGAGATTTTCTTGGATTCATTGTCCATTAGAGAGGAATTGAGGTCCCTGAAGACAAGGCAAGCGCAGTCATCAATGCATCCCGTCCACAAAAGAAGAAGGAATTGCAGCGTTTGCTGGGTAAGATCAACTTTCTGAGACGTTTCATCTCTAACTCTGCAGGTAAAATCCAGCCCTTCTCCCCATTGTTAAAGCTGCAGGGTCAGAACGAGTTTGTATGGGAGCCTAAACATCAAGAGGCTTTCGACAGAATCAAGGCTTACCTAGCGAGCCCGCCAATGCTTGTTCCCCCGAGGGCTGAATTTCCATTGAAGCTATATATTTCAACAGCTGAGGCTTCCATTAGCAACCTACTCGCCCAGGATGATGAGGAAGGCGTCGAGCACGCCATTTTCTACCTCAGTAGGACGCTTACAGATTGCGAAACAAGGTATACTCCTATGGAAAAGCTGTGTCTTACATTGTACTTCTCAGCATGCAAGTTGCGACACTACATGTTATCCTTTACTACTTGCATCATCGCTCAAACCGACCTGGTCAAGTACATGTTGTCGCGACCTATTCTGAGAGGACGCATTGGCAAGTGGGTACTGGCCCTGTCCGAATTCTCGCTGCAATACGTTCCTCAAAAGGCAGTAAAGGGACAGGCCATCGCAGACTTTCTGGCACATCACCCTATGTTGGATATCCCCACAGTGAAGGAGTTAGAGATAGCGACCGCAACTACAAGTCGACCAGATTTGGCACGCATTCCAGAATACGCTATATGGTATCAAGCCACAGTCTCCTTGCAACCCTGGGTATTATTTTTTGATAGCTCAAGAACTGAAACATTAGCAGGGGCTGGGATTGTTCTGGAGAACCCAGCGGGCGATCGTTTCTCTTACTCTTTCCGATTGGAGTTTAAGTGTACAAACAACCAAGCAAAGTATGAGGCCCTTATTATTGGCTTGGAAGTCTTACTAGAATTGGGAGTAAGAGACGTTCAGGTCCGCGGTGACTCTCTGCTCTTGATAAATCAGCTTCAAGAGAAATACAGGTGTGTAAGCTGGTTGCTCGTACCATATTTGAATCGCGCCATTGAGCTTCTAGATCAATTCGATGACGCGAATTTGTAGTACATCCCTCGTGAGTGCAATTTCACGGCCAATGAACTCGCTCAACTGATTACAGGCATTACATTGAAGTACGGGGTTCGTGAGCGCATTCTGAAAGTCGAGCGCCGCACACTGCCTTCATGGCTCGCCCGGCCTGACCCTCCAGATGAGCCGGTCGTCGCGACCCTAGAGCCTATTGACGTCGATTGGCGCATTCCGTTGATCGATTACCTTAAACAACCAGATTCTACTGCAGACAGGAAGATTCGCTTTCTTGCCTTAAATTACTTCCTGAGGGGTGACGAGTTGCGCCGACGTGGGGAAGATGGCATAGACTTCTGTTGTGTCTATGGCCGCGAAGCAAAGCGATTTATGCGCGAAGCTCACACAGGAATATGCAGAGCCCATCAAGCGGGACCTAAAATGCTTTGGCTCATCAGGAGACATGGTTATTATTGGCCCAGCATTTTGAAGGACTATATCACATTCGCCAAGGGATGCCAAGACTGTCAGGCACATGGTCCAGTCCAGCATATCCCTAATATTCCCATGCAACTTATTATTAAACCTTGGCCTGCACGAGGTTGGGCATTGGACTTGATTGGGATGATTCACCCTCACTCCTTTCTCCAACATAAGTTCATCATCGTGGCTACTGATTTCTTCACCAAGTGGGTCGAAGCTGAGCCTTTGAAAGAGGCTTCAGGTGCCACCATTCGCCAATTCATTTTCCATAACATCATCTGCAGGTTTGGTATCCCTGAAGTGCTCGTTTCAGACAGGGAGGCAGCATTCATGGGAGGTGCTGTCGAGCAACTTGTAAATGATTTGGGCATCCAGTTCATCCACAGCACTCCATATTATGCTCTGTCCAACGATCAAGCGGAGGCCAGTAACAAGATTATTATTACCCTGCTTAAGAAGATGCTGGTTGAAAACCCTCGCCAGTGGCACGACACGTTGTATGAGACACTATGGGCTTATCGCACCTCCAAGAGGAATCCCACTGCTACAACACCCTATGCACTAATGTTTGGCCATGTTGCAGTTTTACCCTTGGAAATCAACGTTCAATCCTTACGTGTACAAGATCAGCATCACTTGATCGGTGAAGATTATATCCAGGCGATGTGGCAAGAACACGAAGATCTTAGCGAGCAGTGCTTAGTGGCTTTGGATAATTTAGTGATGGAAAAATAGCGTATCGCCCGCTCCTATGATAAGAGGACGCGTGGCCGTAGTTACAAAGAGGGGGACCTTATTTGGAAGGCTGTGTTTCCTTTTGGCGAGAAATTGACCGGTCGCGGTAAGTGGACTCCACGATGGGAAGGACCCTTTGTTGTCCACCGTATCATGGAGCGCGGGGCTTTTCACCTCAAAGACTTGGATGGCGACATCCATCGCAACCCCATCAACGGGCGGTTCTTGAAGAAATATTACCCTAGTGTTTCGGAGTTCAAGGATCCACCAGATCAACCTTCTTCCTAGACCAGGGGGCAACCATAGTCTTCATCGGCTCGCATCATCTATCTATATTCAGGCCTTTTCCTGTGGCCTTAGTCTCATGTATTTGCTTCACCTACGAACACTAGGGGGGCAACACTCTATACATCCAGGCCTTAGTTGAGGCCTTATTTTATTTTATAACAATTTCAACCTTTGTTTTTGTTGTAACTTTTATTTTATCATCCTTGACAATGTGTGTTAAGAATATGCATGATGGCCTATACATGAGGCCTTATTTTACAATAATTTTTTTTGCATTGTGCTCAGAAACATTCATTCATAAAGTGGCTTTACGGCCAAAAGCAGTACAAATCGAAACAGTTACATTGGCAATTATAAGGCCAAAAGTGGCTTAAAAAATCATAAGGACTGCAAATCTTCTAAGAGTTTCTGGATCTTGTGGCAACGAGGGGGCGGTGCTATGATTACTCATGCTCTTCCTCTCTCCACCCACATCCCTCCTCTGATCTGAGTCGCAGCTGCTATCATTTGTACCGGAGGAAGAGGGAAGGAAATAATCCATCGCAACCCTTCCAGTTGATTATCCTCCGGGATGGAGATGGTCTTCAGAGAGAGCGCGACTCACAGCCACATCTACCTCCAGGGGAAAAACGAACGGAAGCCTGATAGTCAGACCCCGGAGGTAGGCTGTGGAAGAAGAACGGTCGGCCTCGAGTGTTCTCTCGCCCTTCTCCCTCCTGCTCCACGCGGACAATCTGAGGAGAGGGATCCCTCAGAATCTCGTTCCGCCGCATTAGGAGCGCCGCGTGTTCTTCAGTCTAACTGAAACCAGTGAATCCCATCCGGATTTCCAGAGACCAAAGACATGCGACTGAACCTGAGATTAGGTCATAAGACCTACCCAGGTTTTGAGATTAAGCCATAAGGCCTAGGAATTTAAGGCTAAGGGCAAGATCGTGAGGAGAAGATTTCAGAAACTGAAGGAAGAGAAGTAAGGCGTGCGAAACTGTCTCTAAAAAAGCCATATTTGCTTGTGTTTATCACTCCTCCAAAGTACAAGCATTTATAGCTCCAATCGCAGTAGCCTCAACCGTGCGATGGGCAGTTGAAGTATTTTCAGCACCATCAATAAGAGTATCAATGGAATTGAATGCTGTGATCTCTGAAATGAAGGAAGTTGAAAACGCGTAGGAAGCGGGGCAGTCTTCAAGGAGGTATCCGCCCCATTTAGAGATTATCTTTTCAAACAGTTTCAATAGCAATAAAGGCAAATTAAACGCTGAACTGCTTGAAAATTTGAAGTAATATTTGGGCCAAGCGAAGTGGGCTAAATATTTAAATTATTAATAATGATATTGTTCATACAAAATGGGCCTAACACTAGAGGCCTAAAGTTTTCGGCCTGCATGAGTTAAACGAAGTAAACGTTCATCCAAGCGAAAAATGGCATCGGCATCGGCAGCGGCTCGCTCCGCCTGTCGGACCGCCTCGCGAGCTTGAGCTAGATTCTGATATAGTATTTCGGAGGACGCTAGGGGTTGCTCCAGCAAGGGTTCCTCATGCTCAAGCCGGGCCGTCACAGCAGTCAATTGGGCCTGATGATTTTGGATCTGGGACAGGAGATGATTTTGCGTAATCCGCAAATCTCTAACAAGGGTAGCCCTATTTCCTAGAAAGTCACGAGAGGAGTCCATTTGCTGAGCGAGACCCCGATAGTGGGCCTGGGCTTGTCTGGCTTGCGCGGTCGCAGCCACTCTTTCATTAAGCCACTGGGGGAGATTCTGTAGCAGTTCGTCTATCTCAATGAACTCGTTCTCAGTGATGGCTTGCTCGCGACGCAAAACTCTCAAGTACTCCAGAGCCCTGACGAATGCCCCAGGCAGCAGGATATCGAGACTCAAAAGACGGTAGAGTCCATCCCTGACTTCATCTATAACTCCGAGAGGAGTCACCTCAAGTACACGAGCTAGCCTTTCCAGTCTAGAAGGAGGCACAGGCAGTAGATTTGGGGCAGCAGCAGCAGGAGCCTCAAGAGGCTCCACAACAGGAACCGCTTCCAGCACCGGCTCAACGTTCACCCCTTCTCCTACTTCAGGAGCATGGGGGGCAGGCTCTTGATTAACCACATCTTCACCAGCTGGGTCAGCGGGATTGGCTCCAAGTACTTCCACAGCAACAGCTACTTCCTCGACAGGACCAAGATTCTGGTTTTAAGGAGGAATCATTAGAATACCCAAAGAATAAGACAAGAATCAGGACATCATGCTTGTTAAAGAGAAAGGTACCTCTGCAGCCGGAGGCTCGCGAAGGGTCCCTATTGGCACGCGTTCTTGAACCGCGTCGCCAGGAATTGGGTCGGGCGCTATCGGTGCTAGGACAGGTGTGGCGTTTAGTTCCTCACGAGGAGCATCTGAATGGGGCATTCTTTCTTCCACTTCAGGCGAGCTATCATCTATGACCTGCATTGGGATCGGGGCCAATTGCATATTGCTCGCAACGCTGGCAGGAGGTGGAGGATCATTGGAACCAGTGGGTACTTGGGCCTGTAGAGCAGATGTGCCTTCACCAGCAGCTGAGCGGCCTTCCCCAGTTTGTCTTGAGGACCTATGACGAACCTGCAAGCGAGGATTGTTATATGGTTGCACGAAATGAGAAGTAGATTCCAATATGCACTTTTAGTTTCTTACCAGCCGATCAGCGATTGGTTCATCTTCCTCCCACAGATCAGTTCGAGGGTTAGAACGACTGCACTTGTGAACCAAGATAGCGGTAATCTGCTGGGGGTCAAAGGATTAGACTTGACTTGGAAAGAAAGCATTGTTTTTTGGTTTGAACAAGAAAGTTCTTACCGTTTGCGGGTTATCATCGTCAGAAGAGGAATTTTTGACTTCAGGCTCCGTTATTACCGTTTTTTGCTTCCTGGACTGGCCAGTGGCTGGGGAAGCATTAGCTGCATGACTGCTAGAAGGTGGCACATTTCCCTGGTGTAGCAAAGGTTGAGTTAAAGGAGAAGAGTGAAAGAAGGAATAAAATATAAACCAAGATACTTACCTCTTGAAGGGGCTCGCGGATTACGATACCAGCCTGGGCCTGGCGCGGGGCTCGCGCCGGTTGCGTAGCTAACTCAAGAGAAGGAGGAGATCGTGCAACATCTTCAGGAAAGCGAGCAAGTAGCTCAATGTCAGCAGCATAGGGATATCTCAGTCCCCCAAAGATGGTCGCGAAGAGTTCGTCATACCGTTAACTCTATCAATTGACGGAAACTTCTGCCCACCATTCCTCGTATCCTTCTTCAGTCCCATCCACGGCATCAATGTCCTTAACCCAATCAGGAAGATCAACCAGTGCAAGCATGCTTTGTACCAGCAAAGGCCCAGAAGGGGGCCCAAATCTACGCCAAGAGGTGTTGTAGTTCCAGGCATCATACAGCGGGAATGGCACTAATTGGACGAGGCCGAATTGGCGAGCGAAATGGTTAGGAGCGTAAAGCTCATAACTAAGTTCTTCGGCAGCAATCCTAATGTCTGAACAGGAGATCGCGCGGCGAAAAGCCAAGGTTGCGATATCGCTGTAGCGAGGAGCGCCAGGGGGAATCCATTTTCAAGCGGAGCTGGGAATCTTCTGCCCAGTACTAAGTCGCAGTAGGGCATCTCATGCAGAAGGTACAGATATGTGAAGCACTCGGAGTCAGGAGGAGATGAGTACCTTTCCTCACGGCTGAACCATTGACCCAAGAGTTGGTCAGCCGGTGGAAGCAGCGGAATGTCATCGCGACGAAAATATGGAAAATAAGTTTGAATCCAGAAGTCAAGGATCCAAAAAGGGCCAGAGATGCTAGTCTCGAAATGATGCATAGTGGCATGGTACAGAGTGCGAAAGAGGGCGCCCAACACAGGTTGTCCGAGCCCGACACTGCGGCCGTTGTAGATGGGTCGTTGCCAGAAGAGTCGAAGCACCAGTGGGCTTACAGGAGGAAGTACATAAGATGAATCTACAGGCCAGTACTCTAAGAAGGCAATTCCGCCAGTCGCATTATGCTCCCGGCTGTAATAAGACAGCCACCGTGGATAGGAGCCGCTGTGAGCGATGCGACCATGTTGGGCCAAAGTGAAAGTGACAGAGTCGAATTGGCCATGCAGATAAGGCTCGCCATCAATGGGTAGGCCAGTGATGGTGAGAATATCCAGCAAAGTGATACTCATTTGGCCAAATCGAAAATCAAAGGTGTTTGTGGCGGTGTTCCAAAAACAGAAAAAGGCAGCGAGCGGTGAACAATTGCCAACGAGCGGAAGACGAAAACAGAGATCGATAGTATGAGTGATACCTGCAGCGTTCCAGCAAGCCAGATCTCGCGTTCGTGCTTCGCGATACCAGGAAAGCTCCACCGCGCTGATAGAGGATGGCCAGTGCCCTATTTTTGCTCGATGATTCTGGGCACCCCAACTGTTGAAATCCCCAGGAGTCCTTCGGAGGACTGGAATGGGCCGACGAGCGGGCAGGCCGTAGAAGGCGATGGCGTCGACCGGGATAGAGTCTCGCGGCGCTGGGCCCAATCCGACATGATGATTTGAGAACTGGAGGAGTAGGGGTCTCTGGATAGTGGTGTGGAGACGAATGCGGGCACCGATGCTGGTTCCCCAGGAATGGGCAACCTGTTCATTCAGTTCTTCTTCTTGATCGATGACTATCTTCTTTGGGGGAGCCATTTCTTGGTTTCTGCGAGGAAGATGTTGGCAGTAAGAGGGTTTCTGGATTTAGGAGACTAAAAGAGTTTTTGATGTGACAGGTCTGAAGCGGCTGCGGGTTTAAATAAGAAATTTTGTGAGGGAAACGATACGACAGAAAAGCGTTTTCGCAAGCGAAAGGACGCGACCCTCATTAATGATATCGTTTCAAGCAATCGGCGCATCGTTTTAGTCCCCTTCAATCAGTTACATCTTCACGGGCCTGATTTCGGGGCCTGGGGGGCAATGTTTGAGCCCAAAAGTAATTTTGGCAAGATCCTTTAGTGGATTTAGCACAGCGGGCCGATACCTGAGGCCCAAAAATAAGCCTGCTTGGGTTTGGGTTACAGCTTCGCCCATTCCGTGATCCATAAGGAAAACGAAACCTTATTGGAATCAAGTAGCAGAGATTGAATAGGAAACTTCAATCAATAATCCTTCTATAGCAAGGAACAGTCGAAACCCTAGGTATAAATACCAGGTTTAAGGGACAAAAAGGAGACCTCTCTCGAATCAATCAATCCCAACGATTACAAAGCCTCCCCGGAGCAAACCTTCAACCTTGTTGAAACCCGGTGACCGCGCGCCAGTCCTAGTCTCTCCAAGAGCCGATTGTCAGCGTCACTAGATCAACCAAGCGACCGTACTTCCAGTCCTAGTCTCTCCAAGAGCCGACTGCCAGTGCTACTGCCACCGATACTACCAGCGAAGCAAGGGTAACGCCCTCGCAACCCAGAGAAGCTAAAGTCACGCTTTAGCAAAACTCGTGCTTTCTCCAAACTTCCCAGTGATTGCTCTGCTCAGCCTACAACGTTGAGCATCGATTCGGTGACGCGAAGAGATCACATTCAAAGTCCTTATCCGTAAGGCAAGAAGTCCTTTCTCGGAAGGCTAGAGAAGAACCTTGTGGCGAGGTTGGTGCTCTCCTCGTCCACAACGCTTGAAGAGAAATCAGGCCAAGGGACTCCCCCACGACTGCACCCCACGGTGCTGGCGCGCCCGCGCACACGCTCAAAAGAGACAGTTTGCACGCCAACTGGTTTTGGAGCCAAACAGCGGTTACTATCACATTCACATTTACACTTCTCAAATGACATATGCAGTGCAGTTCGATGTCTTCTGACATTGAGTCATGTTATGATTACTCTTTAATTTTAGATGTGCTTGTGCATCGTATTTTGTTTCATTGTTTTTTGGTTCAATGAGCTGGCGCCGCTTCCTCGGTTACAATTAACATAACTTGTGGTCATTTCCTTAAATAAAAAAAATAAAAATAAAAACCCACGGCTCAAATCGACTTACTCAACTTTTTTCTCGGTGAATCCGGTCAATCCCAAATATTATGTCCGAACTCTTACGAATAATAAGTTAATCAACATAGACTGGATGTGCGCTGTGACTTGTGAAGCATGCGTGTAAAAGAAGAAGAAGATGAAGAATAAGAAGAAAGGTCGCTGATCACATGAGCAAGAAGCGGTTATGATTACAGAAGTGTGAGCTGAATATTAGTGAGTCACAAAAGGTAAATGAGCAAGTTTACCATTGAGGTTGAATCTCAAAATTAAGATTCTCGTAAGTTGGCCCTTGACCATGGCCTGGATGTTGAAATTCAGAATCTGGGGCATCCAAAACAATTTGGCAGTAGCAAAAGAAGAACCACCAGGCCAACAAAGAATCCATCTTCCATAAGTCTGTAAATGGCACCATTTCAGATTTGCAGATAATGTACATTATCACTGTATATTAGTAGTCAGATTGTTCATAACGAACTACAAAATTAAAAGGTTAACTGACAAGTTGGGACTTGCATTCTTCACCACTAACACCGTCGAAATCCCAAAACAATATTCAGAAAACTTGAATTTGACAACAAAATGGAAGGGTTGAGTAATATAAGTATAGATTTTCCTCCCACAAAATCATAACTAATGACTTTGCTAACAAGTTTCCAAGCTCAATTCACCAAAGCTACTACAATAATTACACTTTCACAGCTAACATGCCAAGTTCAGTACAACACTAGGCTCATTCTAACCACCAAGAGATACATAAATGAAAAAATAGCAGTTCTCCGACATTATATTTCCGGCCGCAAAGGTCTGCAATTGACAGCTGCCTTATCAGTGTTACCTCGTTCGAGGTGACTGTTGGTAGTTTTGATTTCCATCGGGCCTGGGGTGAAGTGGAGAACGATGGTGCAAAGGTGGCTGACCTTGGCGATGAGCCATAGGATGAGTAGAATGAGTCGAACGAATCCTAGGCTCCCTTATATGTTCATTGACAGATTCGATCCTTTCCAAAGTCTCCACAACAACCTTCATTGATGGCCGGTTTTTGTGTTCAGATTCAATGCATTTTAGAGCAAGCTGAGAAATTCGGAATGCAGCTTTGGCTGGATACTTTCCCTCCAGTCGAGGGTCCATAATGCCTTTCAATTTTCTTTTATCTGATAAATATGGTTTTATCCACTCCACAAGATTATGTTTTCCACTTGGACGATTCGTATCAAGTGCCCGTAAGCCTGTTAAGATCTCAACCAACACAACACCAAAACCGTACACATCACTCTTCACATAGAGATGCCCTGTTTAATCAAACATCATAAGAAGAATGTCAAGGCAAAAACTTGGAGTTTTTATTAGTGACCTTAATTTTTTCAAGCAAAGTTAAAAGCTTGAACATTATGAGCTCACAAATTCAGTAGGCTATAAGGATTAAGGATTACCTGTGGCAACATACTCAGGAGCAGCGTAACCATATGTGCCCATGACCCGGGTTGTCACGTGTGATTGACTCTCTGAAGGACCAAATTTTGCCAAGCCAAAGTCGGATATCTTGGCGGTAAAGGACTGCAGTGCAAACAAAGAGTGAGAATGAGAGGCGCACAGATTAATGAGTACTCGAAGAACTCAGTATTCCTTATATTAGTATTTTATTTTTTGTAACTGTTTATAAAGGGGAGAGAACTTTACCCCGTCAAGTAATATATTGGAAGCTTTGAAATCTCTATAGATTACTTGCTTCTCTGATGTATGCAAAAATGCTAGGCCTCGAGCTGCTCCTATTGCAACTTTAAGCCGTATATCCCATGGAAGTGGCTGAACAACTGAACCCCCTGCACAAGTAAAAAAGAAGTGTTCAGTGAAAAAAGGAACTTATTGTATTTGAAAAGTGATGATAAAATTTCTTTATTTACATGTATAGCCGGTTATGCCAAAATTTATGAATGATCTTTTGCTTACTTCCAAAAAGATGGTTTTCCAAGCTTCCTTTTTGCATGAACTCGTAGATAAGCAGCAGTTCTTTCTCCTCCCAACAGTATCCCAGCAGCTTTACAAGATTAGGATGAGAAAGTCGCCCCAAGAAATTCACCTCTGACTGCACCAACAAAGAACAATCAGTTAAGAATACAATGCAGGAACAAACTAACTTGATACGCTTACAAAACCAGTATACTTGCAGAAAACTTGTAATAAAGAATACAGAAATTTATCCCTTTTTGATAGGAAAATTAGGATTCACAATTTCACCTAATCAAATTTTGAGAAATTTACATATCATAAGATTGTTCAACATCTGTACAGGTATCCCTTAAACTACACGTGGAAATAGGCCAGAAGCTGCATAAACAAATAACCAACCTCCCTCCAAATGAGCAGCTGATACCACAGCGGTCAAGGTTCTAAGATATTTAACAATGTTCACTGTTTGATATTGGTATACAGTAGTTTCCACTTATGAAATATCAAAAGACAAGAGCATCACTTACAATCTCAATTGCTTAAAGTATGAAAGTGAAAATGACATGGGAAAACTAGTTCGAGGGTAAGTCCTACTCCTACTAAAACTGTAAAACATGATACAAGACAAATAAACGTCACAAATTATATTTCTCCATCAAGTAGAAAAAAGATTACCTGCCATTCCTCAAAACCTTGCAAGCTCTCTGAATTCAATTTCTTTACAGCAATTACAGTTGTCTTTCCAGACTTGGTTGGTGCCCTCTCCTCGAGCCAGCCTTTATAGACCTTCCCAAAACCTCCTTCCCCAAGCACCGTGTCTGATCTGAAGTTTCTAGTAGCACTCTTCAATTCTAGGTAACTGAAGATCCTCAAGTTTGCCGCGGGTAGGATCTGCCCATCTGGACAGGTCTCATCACCACTTCTCTCCGAAAACTGGCTATTCCTTGATATAGTGCTCCCCACGGAAGTGGATGTGGCATTACTAATTGATTGTGATATGCTACTCGGCACTGAATCAGTGATATTAGAGTTAGAAATTGTTGAGAGTACAAGCCACAAAGAGAATGTAAATCTTTGAATAGCATTTTATAGTCTTAGCCTCTCCACCCATAGCCAATTGATTTTTGATTGAATGCTCATAGTACCTCAAAAATGACACTCCAATCTTTTTCTTTCTTTCTTTCTTTATTTAGAGAAATAGAAATCCTTCATGCAGCAAGTTACATGAATATCAACTTACCTTCTATCCAAAAAATTCCAAGAGACACAAAATCTAGTGACTTGAAGTTGAACAACTACCAAATGAGGATTGTTGCATGAAATTGATTAACACACACATTGATGATATATAACCAAGTTCAGATTTCAATCAAAGATGAAGACATTGCTCTACACCCATTAGTATAAAACTAGCATCAACAAAACCCAAATGGAAAGTTGGACTGTTGAAGAACAAAACCAAAACAAAATCAAAATTTGACTTTTGGGTACCTGTACTGAGATGACCAGTAGTAGTTGGTGTTGGGTCTTCAGCTGAAGAAGAAGAAAACCAGCAATTCCCCATCTTTATCTCTCTCAACTCTCAACCTGATGAGCTCTATATGCACAAGAGCTTGTCCTGATGATGATGATGATAATGGGTTTGTTCTGCGCAGATAATGGGTTTATTCTGCGCAGGTTTCAAAAGAAAGAGGAAGTTACAGAGGCAAAGACTCTCCCTTTATAGTTGATGTTGGTGTAGAAAAGTTGCTCTTCAACTCTTCCTTTTAGCTCCGAGGATGATGATGCTTTTCATTCTGCTTCAACCACCAAACTGGGTATATCTCTCTCCTCTATTAAAGCCTCTGACTTTGTTTATGTCGCTTGACCCAATTCAGCACCCAGAGTACGGTAAAAAAGAGACCCCTACCGCAAAGACCAAGTCCAGCAAATTAACAAAACAAGCTTCAGAGCTTTCCTGGTTAATGCGGATGGAGGACAAACGTGGTTCTGAGTCAACTGCCGTGTGGCTTGTACGTTGATTTGTCAAACATAATAATTCTATTCAAAGAAAACAAACCAAGAAATTATCGAATGAAGAAAATAATAAACAACCGTCATCTGCCTCTAAGAGGTACTTTCTGAACATGAGGTTATACCGTTGTTACGTTATAGTTCCTCATAGTAGTTTCTGAAGGAGTAACACAACTATTTCCACTACAAGTATTTTATCTGGTTTCATAAATCTTGAATTCTTGACCATTTCTTCACAATCACCAAAGAGTTTTGTCTATCCTTTATGATACACCAAGTCTTGATTTCAATGTAGAATTCTCTTCTTGATACTCCTGATATTGTTGTCCAACTGCTCAGTGTGTACATGGCTTTACTATCATGCATGCAGAGTTGCAGATATAGACCTCTCTTAAACTAAAACAATTCAAAGATTGAACATGGAAGCAACTAGTAATGACCAAATATACACATACTACTTTTGTTTAACAATCTTGAGGTAAGCAATATTGCGTATTTGGGTGAAATGTTAGTTTTTCTTTCATTTTGATTGGGTTTGCGTTCACATACTACCTTATAGCTACCGTTATAAGTATTTTTAGAATTATTAATGAAATTTCCATAACTATATTATGAATATCACAATTGAGTGTTTTGGCTTATGTTTTTTTTTTTTTTTTTTTTTTTTGAGAATCTGTCAACTTAAACAAATTAGGAGGTAAACTCCTTGGAAAGTACATCAACAATACAAGCTGGAGGCTCTATCCCAAAATAAAGAACTAGAACAAGAACAAGCAAAACGAGCTAAAGTATGAGCCACAACATTGGCTTGACGATAAGCATGAGTAAAGTAAGAACCCGACATCTGCTGAAGATGAAAGGTAATGTCATCATACACACGACCAATGAAGGAAGCATGGGGAATGACTCTCTGCTTAGTAGCATGAAAAAGAGTAAGAGAATCAGTCTCAAAGGTAACTGGAGAGAGGCCCCGCTGAATAGCAAGTGAGACTACCTCCCTCCCTGCTAAAGCCTTAACCTATTCTGAAGAAGAAACATGAGATACTGGAGCATAAAAACCATCTAAACATCTCCCCCTATCATCACGAATAATGACTCCAATGCTCCCAGTACAGGTATCTTTGTATAAGGCACCATCAACATTAATCTTCACCCACCCTGCACTTGGAGGTTTCCAAGGAACTACTCGCCGACTCCCTTCACCGTGATCCTTACCTTGGTGTCTTTGATACTCCTGGAGACGAGCCGACAGAAGCAACACAACCTGGTGCACATCCATATTCTTATTATCCTACACCCTATGATTTCTCTCCTTCCAAATACCCCACAAATTATAAAATAATGCTGCCCATAAATTTGGAGGCAAGTTAGACGCACAACACCCAAACCACTCCATAAGCTGCAATTGCCTAGCCCTGGAAGAGTAGGGGTCATCATGGGCCGGGCTAGGGCTGGCCCTACCCTAAATTTTAGGGCTTAGGGTAGGGTCGGGCAGGGCCTAGTCAAAGTCAACAAAATTTAGGGTCGGGCTGGGGCTTAAATATGCTAACCCTTACCCGCCCTAAAAGCCTGATCTATTAGGGCCGAAAGGGCCGACCTTCCGAATAGGGCCAAAAAGGTCCTTATTTTGTTTAATAAAAAAAAACCTACATTATTTTTTTTTTCCTCAAAATGTGGCTCAATGGTTATATAGGTAATATAAGACATTGTTTTTAGTTGATCATATTTAATATGTGTGGGTGTGTGTGTGTGAGTGTGTGTGTGTGTGTGTGTGTAGGAATTAACTTATAACATTTATTAATATTAGTTAAGGTGGTTATATTCAATTAACTATCTCTCTAAATCTCATAATATTAATTGTTATGTAACAAAGAAAATAAAAACTAAAGAAAAAAAAACTTAAGAAATCAATTACAAAGAAAGATATAAATTGCATATTATAGAAAAAGAGAAACATAATTAAAAAATAGAAAAAATAAAAAATTATTATGACTTATTCAGAGGGAGGGGGGCCCTAAAGGGCCGGGCCGGGCTGGGTTTCATTCTCATGGCCCATACTCTACCCTATTTTAAAAAGGGTTGGGCCGGCCCACTCTAATGCAAGGGCGGGGCGGGCTTAGGGCGGGTTTAGGGCCTAAGGGCCAAATGATGACCCCTATGGAAGAGGATGCCATTTGTGCAACCCCAGGAATGGCATCCAACACTCCTATCACAAACGGACAAAGCCTACAAAGATGTTCAATTGTCTCTTCTCCCACACCACAAAGAACATATGGCCTAATCTCCAAAGGAACCTGTTTCTCTATCAATCTAATTAGTGTAGGTAAACAATTGTTCAACACCTTCCATAGAAAAATTTTAGCCGTACCTGGGACCTGAGACCATAGTTTCTTCCATAGATCTTGTGTTTGGAAAGAATTCTCTTGCACATCTCCTCTTCCATCAAGAGTCTATAAGCACTCTTAACTGAAAACATCCCTTTGGCATCAAAATGCCACACCCAACGATCCTTAACCCTTCGATTACTCAAAGGAATACACAAAATGAAGGGGATATCATCATCATGACAAACTTGCCATACTAAAGTTTCATTCCAACTGCCCTCATTATTCAACAAGTTACTGACCTTCCAACCCGCATCTCTGCCTCCCTGAACAAGTAATAAACGAAATGGAGCAGCTCTAGGTAACCATGGGTCATCAATCAGGATATCATTCCCATCTCCCACTTGCCAATGTGCCCCTTTGACTAGAACACTTCTAGCCTCAGAAATACTCCGCCAAGAAAATGAAGGTGATGGATGAGATTCTGCCTCCCAAAAAGAAGATTCTGGAAAGTACTTAGCCTTGTACATTTTGGCAATCAATGAGTTTGGAAATTGAACAATTCTCCAGGCCTGTTTAGCTAACATAGCCTTATTAAAAGCATGTACATCTCGGAATACTAAATCTCCTTCTTTCCTTGGTCGACAAAGGAACTGCCAGAATTTGCAATGAATTTTTCTTTGTCCATTAGAACTCCCCCACCAAAATCTTGCACATTTCTGCTGAAGATCATCACAAAAATTCTTTGTTAATTGAAAACAACTCATAGCATATGTAGGTAAAGAATGAGCCACCACCCTGATCAAAATATCTTTACCAGCACCACTAAGAAGCCTACCCTGCCAAGTTTGAAGTTTCTTATCCAGACGCTCCTGAATATATTGAAAAGTACTAGTTTTATTCCTTCCAACATAAGTAGGCAAGCCAAGATACTTCTCATGAGACTCCACTACTATAACTCCCAGAAAAATAGCTAGCAAATTCTGATTATCACGGTCCACATTTTTACTAAACGTAACAGAACTCTTATGAAAATTTACTTGCTGTCCAGATGCTTTCCCGTACACCTGCAATACATTACTAATTTCCTGACAAGCCTATAAATTAGCATTCGCATACAACATACTGTCATCTGCAAAGAGAAGATGATTAACCATGGGAGCTCCATCACAAATAGAAATACCAGGTAACACACCTAACTCAGCCTTTTTTTTTTTTCAACAAAGAAGATAGACCCTCTGCTCCAAGGAAAAACAAATAAGGTGATAAAGGATCCCCTTGTCACAATCCTCTAGAAGGTAGCACATAACCCCTGGGCTTGCCTTGTACTAGAAAGGAATATCGAACAGAAGAGACACACTGCATAATCATCTTCACCCAACTGTGAGCAAATCCCATTCGCTCCATTACTTTTTGTAAAAACCCCACTCCAATCTATCATAGGCTTTACTCAAATCCAATTTCAACGCCATATATTCCTCACCTGCTCTTTTGTTATGAATGAAATGAGCTAACTCATTAGCTGCCAGGGTATTGTCAGTTATCAATTTACCTAGAATGAAAGCACTCTGGAAGGGCGATATAATCTGAGGCAAAATTAATTTCAACCTGTTGGCAATAACTTTCGAACACAACTTGTAGATTACATTACACAACGCAATTGGTCTCAAATCTACCATAGTCTCCGGAGTAGAAATCTTAGGAATTAGACAAATATGAGTGTAATTGATTTATTTAAGCAACTGACCAGTCTGTAGAAAATTATGTACTGCAGCAGTAATATCATCACCTATACTCTCCCAATTATGTTGAAAAAAAATAACGGTGGCATTCCATCCGGTCCAGGTGACTTCGTAGGGTACATTTGAAACAAGCCTCCTTCACCTCCTCACAGCTATACTGGAAACAAAGAGAAATATTCATCTCCTCCGTAACTGAAGGAGAAATAGACTGAAGAGTTTCCTCCAAGGGGGGCCCCATCAATAGTTCCTGCCTTATACATCTTCTCAAAGTACATCACATCCACTGTTTCTACACCATCATCATCTTCTTTCCAATCCCCTGCCTCATCATAGAGACCCCTAATAAAAAAAATTCTTTTCCTATTAGAGGCTTTCCGATAAAAGAAACCCGTGTTACGATCTCCCTCCTTGAGCCATGAGACTTTAGCTCACTGACTCATGTTTTGGCTTATGTTGAGACATGAGTAATCTTTATCGGTTTGCTAGTTTTTGGTTTACTTTTTATTAAATGAGTCACTAGTGGTTGTATTTACAGGTTTCAAGATTAGGACAATCTTAATTATGCATGTGCTACTCACCACGTTGTTGAAAATTAACTTTGAATGCTACGTGTTTGTTGTGTTTTCTACTATACTTCTCCTAGAAATATGAATTAAAATCACTCTTAATGAAATTTCCACAAGAATATTATGAATACCACAAGTGTGTGTTTTGGCGAGCAATATAATTTATGGGCACGTTTACTTACTTGGAATGAAAGTGAATGATTACGGGGTAAAAACATTCTTGCGTTTACTAACACATGAAGGAATCGGAATGGATGTAGGTCTCACCTCCTTATCAGGAATCGATTCCTGAATACTCAGGAATTCGATTACGAAGGGGGGAGATGGGTTTAGAAATCATTCCTCCAGAATCAATACCGATTCATTTCTTCTCCTATTCCACTTGTCTCCGATTCATGATTATATTCCATTCCAAGTAAGTAATCGTGTCATATGTTGAGACAAGAGTAATCTTTATCTGTTTGCTAGTTTTTGTGTACTTTCTATTAAATGAGTCACTAGTGATCGGATTTACATATTTCACGATTATGACCATGTTAGTTATGCATGTGCTGCTCACTGCGTTGTTGATAATTAACTTTGAATGCTGCAGGTTTGTTATGCTTTCTACTATACTTTTCCTAAAAATATGAATTAATCATTTTCATTAGCTAAAGCCATCTCATTTGTTTACTGATCCTAACAAACAATGAAACTTAAATGAAATGATATTCTTGACTAGCTTAAGTCTTCACTCTTCACTTTAACTTTATAATTTGTATCATGTTCGTTGCCCATGTAATGCTCACTAAAATATTGTTTATAATTAACTTTAAAATGTTGAGTTTAATGGTTTTTCTGTTACAATTACTCTAGCTAAGCCATCTCATTTGTGGATCATTCAAAGTCCAAAACAATGAAATTTCGATGAAATGTGAAACACTATATTGTTGACTGCCGACCTTAAGCCTTGAGGCCTCACCTTAACTTACCGACCTTTACCATGATTATGTGTGAAAGCTCTTCTTCAAACTCTAGCTTACGTAGGCCACGAGGCTGTGGAGGACTTTCGAAAGTGATGGACCCGACCCGTTTGTAGGTATCTGGGGATCCACATGACTCAAGGTGACTGACAGCCCATTTTCAAACTCAGGGAGAAAAGACGCGCACCATTCTCTGAGTCTCATTGGTTGTTTTTTTTGTTATATTTGTCTCATTGGTTGTTTGATTTTATTGTTCTCGTCAACCATCAATCTAGGGATGGAAAAGAGCAAGCTTTAATATATATTATTTTCCATCATACTATTGTTGACCAAGTCACTTCCTTCCATTCCATGAACAGGAGCCTCTTACCTTCCATACATCATAGATGACGCTTATCAGTTAGATAACACCTGCAAAATTCAAAGAGTCAGATCACAGCCTGGACTTCTTCACCATGACAATTCCAGAATACTACTACCCATGAAGAAAAAACGGGTATAGAGAAGCCGAGGTTCGTATACGTTCCGTAAATACAAGTTGAACCATCCGACTCAAAATTGTTCTAAAATATAGTTTGCATCACTATATATCCAAATGAACTAGATATAGCCTTCCAACCCACTCTTCGGCGGCTGCAATTTGAAGGCGATAATATATATATATATGAGCTACTGGTATCATTTTATACATTTGCATATGAAGCCTCCTATATATTAAGGGAAAAATTCATGAATAGTACCTGAAGTATGACCCACTATTAATTTCAATACACCAAGTTCTAAAACATAAACTTTAGTACATGAGGTTTCAAAATCGACCCATTATACATACACGACGTCAATGACGCCGTTAGTATCGTGTCAGCTGTCGTATTTCAAAGGGTAAAACGATCTCTTCAAATTTTTTGCTCTGAGCACCCATCTATCTCTCTTATCTTATTCTGGGCACCTAACTCTCTCTCTCTCTCTCTCCCCAAAAACCCACCCTGGAACACGACTAGTCTACTGCTATCTGGCCTCACAGTAATGGCGACCTCCCTCTCCTCCATTCTGAACCAATCTCGCCTTCATCTCTAGAAGCCATGTCATTTCGCTCTTAGGTTCCTCGATTGGAAATCGGAAGCAGCTTCAGGAATTCGATGCTACCATCAACAGCGAACCACTACTCTGCTACAAAGGAGGAGTTGTGGCTCCAGAAGCTTCTTTCACTCCAGCCCTTCTCTTCTGAACCACTTCAACGGCAGCAGCCTCTGCCACTTCGTCGCCTAGACCACCGCTGTCACTACCTCTGAAGCCGGAGAGTCGGATCAGGTCGGTGTTGAGCTTGGTCAGGAGGAAGAACTGGAGCGAAAGGGCAGACACCAGACGTGTGAGATTTCGGGTCGTGGACCAGAAAGACAGTCCCCATGTCTCCCTTGCCGAGGACTATGATGGCTTTGAGGTTGTCGAGGTTCAGCTCCGGTGAAAAATCCGACTGTGATGGGGGTAGGATTGAGGATAGGGGCTGTAATCGGAGGTGGTGAAAAGCGGTGTAGAAGAGTGGTGATCAGTGGTGGTGATCGGTGACAACGAAAAGAATAAGGAAATCAGATCCAGGCGGTGATGGATATGAGAGTGGCTATGAAGGAGATAAGAGGAGGAAGAAGCGAAGTCACAAAAGACCAAGGGGTCATGATTCTAGACCAGAATCTAGTGCTTCTGATTCTTCAAGTGATGACAAAAGACATAGGCCTCTTGAACCCATACTTCTCGTCGTCAACGGTGGCGGACATGGGGGAGAAGTCGTCGGAGGCCATTGTTAGAGACTTAGAGTTTGGGGTAGCAGAGTCGGTGAGCAAGGTTGAGAGAGAGAGAGAGAGAACCCATTAACAAATGAAAAAACCAATTTTGCCCTTCATTATGTGCATAATGGCATGCGGACTGACGGAGTTATTGACGTACGTATATTGGGTCGGGCTTCATATTTGATGTACCAAAGTTGATATTTTGAAACTTAGTATACTGAAATTAATAATGGGCCATACTTCGGGTACTATTCATGAATTTTTCCCTTATATTAATGCACCCAAGACTTTGATTCGAAGTCAAGGGTCAAGTTCAAGCTTGTCTTCAGTCAGAAGTCCTTATATATGAATAACTAATACTACCAAGAATTCATGAGTGTCACCATATTGCTATCAATGGTTTCTTGGATCTAATACAAACTTTATTCCTGTAAACTGATACAATTTATAAATAAGAGGGGCATGACATCATCTGGAACAAGGGTATCTCCTTGGTATAAGCAGGGAGTTTACAGGTAAAATAAACATGGTACATCACCGGGAACGCGTTCTCGCTAAATCATGGTTCCCAGTGTTACAAATTAAACCTTTCTTTTACCTCTAGACCTAAGAATTAGGACTGATACATTAATCTGTACAAGGACAGCCTACTACTTTACAATACAATTAGGTGCGGCTTTGCTGTGCCTTAAAGCAATCCCTATGATCTCATCACCAGGAGAAAGTAAATCACCCACACCACTCTATATGGTTAACTTAAAATTAAGGGGAGACTGAAATGAGGGGAAAATCAATTATTCTTAGAGCTGCAATGCTAAATCCGGCTGCGTTGAATCAGCCCGGCTAGAACTAGGGGACCCTGGTGACTGAAATCTGACGTTCAGATCTGGTGGAACTGAGTCAGGCTTCTGTTGAGGAGAGAATCCTGGATTAGGTTTAATCGGTTGGGATGACCCTCGCCAAGATGACCGGGGATGAAGCCCCGATGTTCGGGCTGGCAATGACTCATTTTTCACTGAATTTGAATATGAACCAGAAGACTGCTTTGTACCTGGATCTTCAGAGGGCTTGGTTTCTTCTGAATTTAAGCTGTTTGAAGTCGCTGGATGAGTCAGGTTAGTATTAGTCCTGGAGACTTGGTCAAGCAATTGAGATGATTGGAAGCTGAAGCCACCAGGCCTGGTCACGCCAACTTGTTTCCCTACCTGAGCAAGACGGTTTAATCCATATGTCCCATTCAATCCATTCACCCCAGGTTGTATTTCAGGAGTCCGATGGATCTGAAAAGGGGGCCTTGGCCTGATTCCACCATGATTACTGTTCATCATATTAATCCCACCACGAGAGTTTGATCCTTCAACAGTTTCTCCTTTTCCTGTGAGGGATTCAGGGGATCTGTTAGCAACTAAGGGATCTGATGAGGTGGCAGTAGACAGTGGGGGAGGACTGCTTGGATGGTCATCCGGCCCTGCAGAAATAGAAGGGGCATGTTTCTCTGACAAGTTATGACCTGAAGGTTTGTCTGATAATTTATCTTTATTTGGTTCAATAGAGCAAGATATTGCAGCAGAAGACGAGTTTGCACGAATGGGCAAGGGCTGTGGTGAAGATGGCTGCTCTTTTGAGGATGAGGCTAATACCAGCGGCCTATGAGGAGCAACATCATTTTCACCAACCCACCCAGGGCCGAACTTAACACCAGCAGGCAAAGACCTTTGGATCCTTTGTGCAGCAATTCTCCAAGTAACAGGTCCAAGATTCGCTGCAAATCGAGCCAGGCTCCTTGCATAACCATCTGACTGAAGCCCTACCTGATTCACATAAAAGACAACTCAACATACAACACAAGTAAACTCTAGGCAAGGTAGTATCACATAAGAATTCACCCATCGCCCACCAAAAGGCAGGAAGCAGTGGGCAGTTGTGAAAACCAGCATAATGAAATCTCTCACGGGACAGCAAAATTTCCATATTATTCTCTCCCCCATCCAACATCATGCACTCCTGTGGGTGTTCTTTTCTTTCTATTTTTGTTCTAATAATAACAAAAAATAAAAACCTGAGTGGGCGTAACTGCTCCCTTTCAGTAATTAAAGTGACATAATGTTCGATCTGTTTCCTTTTTCCCTTAATAATTGGCTTGTAAACTTCAGTAGCACCATAACAATTCATTAGCCACAACATATATTTTTCCACTATACATATTCTAGGATTTAATACTATCTTTCCACCATCAAGCTAGTAATATATTCACATACCTACAAACATAAATCTTAGAGAACTGAAAGACAGTAATATACATACAGGCATTAGCTGTTTTCTTTCTCGATCAAATGTAGTCAACACGGTTGACTCTCGTCCATTAGCCGAGGGATGAGAGTGTAGATATGTATTACGCTTGTTCTCATCAAATACAAACTGCTTTCTCCCAGTCTTGGAATTACCTCTCAACATGGAACCTGAGTGAATACAAAAGAGAGATTTGAAATCAATAATAGATGAGTAAGTAGCGTATAAATGAATACATGAAACAACAGACAATTAAAATTGATGGGATGTAAAAAGTGACTCAAACCTGTTAAGTCATCATTCCTCTCAAATTTGTTATCAGCCAACCAACTAGTATACACATCATTACTTCGTGAACGATCATAATTGGACAATATGGCATTTTCTGCCCCAGTAGCGAGAGTGGCATCTGAGAACTCTGAACCAGCGCGCTCCAAGGAAGGCCTGCCAAGTGGTTTCTTCAGATTTTTGGTTGGTGGTCTACCCCTTCTTACGACCTTGGGTTCTGGTTCATTATCATCACTATCTTGCCTCAAATTTTCAAAGTTCTTTTTCGCAAGCTCATGGATGGAGCGCGCCTGGAAAAAATCATCAGAGTTCAGACAACACAAATATCCTCAACCTACGTAAAGAAGGAGCTGGATCTAACAGTACCTGTCGAAAATATATAGTATCTGGGGCATTGTACTGCATTGCATTTGAGCAAATTAAGAAAATGTCATCCTGCAAGATCATTAAATCAAAATTTAAAATCTGACCAAATATAGCATAAGAAAGAAATGACCAAATCTTCACACGATTCAACAATAAAATTGCATAAATATAACCAATAACAGAACCACAAGACTGACCAACACTTAAAAGCAAAAATTGTATGTAATGAATGATAGCCGAATACACAAAATATCTGAATAGAACAATAAACAGAGTACTGCAACTTTAGATTCAAAGGACATGGCAATGCATTGTCTCCCAGTGCAATAATCGAGCAATGCTAAGGTCACATAAAGGGATGATACCACAGAAACAAACACCCAATTCAATGCAGAACGCAATGCATTATATTAAATGAAAGAAGCACATGTTTCAAGCACATTATAACCATGGAATTTAACCAATTTAAGGTAGTCCATCAAGTAGGCAAGCCAAGGCCAATGTTCAGGAATTGTGGAAACAAGTAACATTCGACTTCATGCAGCATTCCCTCATAATTCACTGAATTGGGGGACAAGGAACCGCTCCAATAAGATCACCCAGTAAAAACTGAAATCACTCCAGATGGCATTACATTGTTAGTTAAAATCATGTAAACAAGCCGAGGCCTTGTATGCTTGACGATTAGGGATATAATCCTCATTCTATCCCAAGGGAGCTAAACTCTATAAGTTAGATGTTCCCAATGAGCACTAAAAATTCAAGTGAACTAACCTCTAGAACTTAATTGTTCCCAATAACACTAAAACTGTATGAGAAGTAAACTTTCTGCAATAAGCACTTTAATTGCGAAGTAATTTTGTTATTAACCTTGCTCACTTGGCATATAGCAAACTGTACTTGTGAAAGTTGAACAGGCAGCTACTGTATCAATCAGTTCACAAAATGTATGTGTGTGTGTAACAAAAAAATAAAGGCCGACCGATGAGAAGGTGAAAAGGCTATAGTGTATGATATTTAATGTTCAACTAGCAACCAAAATCAGTTTCAGCAATACAAAATAGAAATGTCAGGGATTTCAATCCACATTATTAACTGATTCTTATCAGAACTTCTACACTGTATTGCACAAATGGAAGTGTTCAGTGAAATCCCACTAGAAATGAAAACATGAGGGAAAAACAATGGAATGGCCTAATCCGTTTAAATGCAAATGACTCCACAATTTGTCATAAATGCCAGTTACTCCAATAAGATGTTGGCACAATTTCAAGTTAATTGAAAGTAAAACAAATTCCAAATCAGAACATTTTCTTTCAAAACTTCACAGCCCATTCAGCCAACTTAGCAGAAACAAAGATGAGGAAGATTCAAATCAAAACAAACAATGCAAGGAGAACTTAAAGGAGCTCAAATATGTGTGAGCTTACCTCAAACTGCTCCAAGCTGGCATACGCTCCACTAGTAAGTTTCTTCTTCACTGTCCCAAAATCCATAGGGTTGTCTATTACTTCATGGTAGTCTGGAAGCTGCACAGCATATTCGAGAGGAAAAAAAAAAAGAAGGGAAAACTTAGTATAAAAAGGAGAACATCAAACAAGTCCTGGAAGTTAATGCATCACCTACAAACTAACCTCTTCCGGGTCCACAGGTTCAGAAAACACCCCATAGGTGTCCTTCCTGAAATAATTTTTTTTTTTAAAAGAAAAAAAATAAATCATCAAACTGAATGTACAATTCACCACAACAAGATACAGCAAAACACAATCCCAGCACCCCGAAAACATACTTTTGAAGCCTCTCAAGAACGAAAAGTAGCAGCTTTGTATTGGGTAAAGGAGTAGAGGGTCCAGAATCCAACTTCACCCCACCTGCACAAAATTGCAAACTCAATGATGCAACTTCCAATCCAAACCCATAATCAAACACCTCAACAAACTAACAATGCGATTATCAGCAAACCTTGGTGGGTGCTTGAGGAGGGGTTTGTAGCAGGAATCGACTTGTCGCCCTGCGAAAAGTGAATCAAATTCAGTAACTAAATAACAACAGAAATAGATGCACAGTGTGTGTTTCCATTCTGGGTGAAGAACCACCAGCAAAACCAGCTCAGACAAGGCAAAGCAGCGCAGCATTCAAAGTACCAAAAGGGGGAAATACAGTTGCAAATTCCTGAATAATGGTCATTAATTAAAGAAAAAAGAAGAAAGGACAAATTGTGCTTTTTCAGCAGATTTGACAGGCAAATCATTATTAGGCTCAGTAAATACAAAGACCAATTTAAGCTGAATTCTAAGAGCACCCACAAGTATCATCAATTAAATTTAAGAAACTCATAACAAAAGTTTTTGCAGCCGGACTAAGTCATTAGTCAACCCAATTTACTGAAGATTCTAGAAAAACCAAAAAAAAAAAGAGAGAGAGTTTCCAAGGTGCGAAATTCAAGGAATTTTGAATTTTTATGTCAACGTATATATTTCTCAGTCCCACAGAAAAGGACCCGAAAAATAAGAGAAGGAATTTTTTGCCGCGAAAATCCAAAACCCCCAAATCGAATCCAGTCGATTCTTCCCAAATCACCAAAAATCAAATACCTTTGGCGGGTGAGCGAGCCCAGATCCATCCCCTATAGCATTGATCTTACGCTTTTTGCCGCTCTCCGACGCGGCGTTGTCGTCGTCGTCGTCATTCTCCGACCCGCCGGAATTCACCGAAGCCGAATTCGCGGACGATTTCGGCAATTTGAGTACCAGCTTGAGTTTCTTCTCGCGGCGCTTCCCGTCCGAAGCGCCGCCGTTTCCGTCGGAGTCGTCGTCGGAGTCATCCTCGTCGTCGTCGTCGTCGGGGTTGGGGTTGCGGCGGGTGGATCGACGGAGCGGAGGCTGGTTGTGGTTGGCGGCGGCGGCGGTGGTGGGAGGGGCAGTAGGGGTGTAAATAGGGTTGGAACGAGGGGCAGAAGTGGAATTGGAATTGTTGGAGGTGCGGTGGAGGTGATGTTGTTGCTCTCTGATATTCCGTTTTTGGAGATCTAAAAGAGAGGGGCGTCCTTTCTTCTTCTTCTTCTTCGTCTCCACTACCTTACCCATATTTTCTTTTCCTGACCCCCCTCTCTCTCTCTCCTCTTGTTTCTCTCTACCCAACGCCAAACAAACAGGGTGTTATTTTTTATTTTTTATTTTCTTAAAATTAATTTTGATAAAATTTAATCTTTTTGGGTATTTACGCACTTATAATTATGATTTTTATGGTGGGAGAGACGTGCGTGGCACGTGATCCGAGCGTTTGGTGTGTGTGGTGGGGGGGACACGTGGAAGGAAGATGCCAAAACGAGGTCGTGTCGAACGGATTGCGGTTTCTGGATTGGAACTTTCAGTTTTTTGTCTTCATCCACGAGTCGGCGACAGAGCCGTACGACGTTCTCAACGTTTTACCTTGTTGACATTTTTTTACTTTCACCAGACTCTGTTTTTTTTTTTTTGAAAGTTACCTTTTTTTTTTTTAATTAGATATGAACAATTCAAATGATACAACTAGTCTTTCGTGAGTCCAACTCACAACCTCTCATTTACGAATGGGAGACTATGCCACTAGACTAAATGATACTAGACTTGAAAATTACTTTGAATGACTCTAAGTTGGAATGATTTACTACTGACGACTATGGCTTCTTGTATAATTTTTTACTACTTTGCAACTAATTCAGAACTCGATCAATTTCTGTAAACAGTTGTAGGTTCTAACTTTTCGTCATCTAGCTAGTGGGTTTTGACAATCCCCATATCCAACAGAAACCAAAATTCCTCAAGCCTATTAACTCTAGCGGTTAACTTCAGCAAAGGGGAAGGGACAAACTACTGAACTAGCAGTCATTAACTTCCCATGATCAAGAACCCAAGAAGACTCTAATTGTGGATCATACTTCTTATGTAACCATCAATTAATGTAATTGTAGTCTCTCGTCTTTTGATTAGCCAGATTTAAGGGCACGTTTACTTACTTGAAATGAGAGGGAATGATTACGGGGTAAAACTATTCAGACGTTTACTAACGCATAAAGGAATCAGAATGATTATGGGTAAAAGTATTCAAGCATTTACTATCACATGAAGAAATCAGAATGGGTATAGGTCCCACCTCCTTATAAGGAATCGATTCCTGAATACTCAGGAATTTGATTACGAAGGGGGGGAGATGAGTTTGAGAATCAACTCCTCCGAAATCAATACCGATTCCTTTTTTCTCTCATTCCAGTTGTCTCCGATTCATGATTATTTTCCATTCCAAGTAAGTAAACGTGTAGGCATAGTATATATTTGGTTGATTTCATACCGAGCAATACACAAGAATTCCAACCCATATAGTATATTGAGAAAAAATTTCAAACAGTACCTGAATTTAGGCCAACTCTTAACTTCAGTACCTGACAATACAAAACTATCATTTTGGTACTCCAAGTTTGAAGCCCGACCCAACATTCATACACCCCGTCCATGACGGTGTTAACTAACAATCCACATACTAAATTTGGATGGGTATTTGGGTCATTTCGTTTCCCAAACCTTATTTTGCAGATTCCTTCTTTTTCTTCCCTTATCTTTTGCAGATCCCCTTTTCTTCTTTTCCTACTGTACTTTGCTCTCAGAGGGGGAGGGGAGTGAAGTAAAGAAAAAAGAAGAACGCGGGTGGGGGGGGGGGGGGGGTAAAAAACAAAAAAAAGTTGGACCGAATTACCCTTCAAAATATGTCACGTGGCTGGGCTCTTAACACCGTCATAAACGACGTGTACCGTTCTTGAGTCGGGCTTCAAACTTAGAGTACCAAAGTGATAGTTTTGTATAGTCGGGTACTGAAGTTAGGAGTCGGCCTTAGTTCGGGTACTGTTTGAAAAATTTTCTCTAGTATATTTATGTCCACCACCGATCACTCCATTATTATGTAATTTTTTTTTTAATATATGGCTAGTGTGGCTGCCCTCAAGTTTTAATTAATTAGTATTAAATAAAGGTATTTCATTCTTAAATAAAAAAAAAACAAAATTCCAAACCCATTAAGAAGCATTTGAGGAAGAATTAGGCAACTTTCCGTGAGTTCCGTCCTTGCTTTACGACGTACTGAAGAATTGTTTCATTACATTTGCTCGCTTACGGGGTAAAAAATCTGTTATTTTGTGGTAAAAGCTTCAAACGACGTGACGTTTGATGCGACAGAAACCACGTTCACCAACTCCAATACACAGAGTAACAAGTCGGCCACCAACCCAATCCGAATTCTGGAAAAAAAAAAAAAAAAAAAAAAAGCCAACAAAGTTTATCACACAGCGGTAGCGGACGCCAGACGGGACCCACCCACTTACGGGGCATATTATATACGCGGTCAGAGACAAAGAGTGAGGTCAAATACCTGAAACAATAGAGCGATCAAGATTGTGAGAATCTGAAAAATGTGTATAGCGGCGTTCGTGTGGCAGTCTCACCCACGCTACCCCTTCCTCCTCCTCCTCAACAGGGACGAATATTTCAACCGGTGAGACTCCCACCGTTCTGGGCTGTACTATTTTGCTTCGATTTTGATTTGATATTGACTATTGAGAGGGTTTGATGTTGTAGGGAAACGGCGGCTTTGCAATGGTGGGACGACACCCTCGGGATATTGGGCGGAAGAGATGCGGTGGAAGGTGGGACATGGCTGGCTTGTTCCAAGGATGGTAAGGTGGCTTTTCTCACTAATGTCAGAGAGCTCAACAGACTCGTGCAATGCAAGAGCAGAGGAGAACTCCCATTTCTTTTCTTGTCGGTATGTTAAGATTCTATCCCCCACTATTGGTCTGCTCTCTGTGTATATATGTTTTATTTCCCAAGTTTTATTTTGCCCCATGTATATGTGTTTGCGGAAAACCCAAGTTGAATACTTTTAGGAATGACATTATATTATGTGATTGGGTGTGTGGATTATCAGAAAGGGTCAAGATTTGTATATGTTATGTTCAGAAATATTGTGGTTTTATCTAGGGTTATATTATTCTGAGATCAGGCACCTCCAAGTTCCCAACTTTCTCAATCTACACAACCAAGTGTTGCTTTGTCACCTGCCTTGGCTTAATCAAATGTTAGGTTGTTGTTGATGTGGTTTGAGGTGCTAATGAAAGTTAAACACATGGCTAAATATTAACTACTTTACTGTGTTTTCGGTGCTTTTATGGGTTTTCGGGTAATTTTTGGCCACGTGTTTTAAATTCATGATATTATCTCGGGTTTTAACTTGCATGTTGATGACGTGACGTGGTTTGACGCACTAATGACATTACTGTAGTTAAACCAAAATATTAAAGATGTATTGTTGTTGATGCAATGCACTATAATATCAATAAGGAAACTTTTTTTTTCCTCGTTATTAATCTTATTTTCTTCTGGTTTTCTTAAAGCAATTGAGCAGTCATTACTACTTATTAGTTCTTGTTGTTATTTCCTTGTTTTTATGCATTGTTCTTATATCCAATCCAGTGATCCACACTTCCAAATTAGCTGTCCCTTATACTGATACCTTCTCATTAAACATAAATGACAGAGATCTTGGATGGTTATCACTTATCACAAGTTTCTATTGTTGCAGGGCAAAAAGAGTCCGATGGAATTTGCAGAGGAAGTTGTTGAGGAGGCAGATAAGTACAATGGTTTTAACCTGATAGTGGCTGATCTTCGTTCTAAGACCATGCTTTATGTAACCAACAGACCAAAGGAGGAAAAAAAGTTTATCACTGAGGTTTCAACGGGGATTCATGTATTGACAAATGATGCAATGCTTGATTCTCCTTGGCCTAAGGTAAGAACTAAATGGCATGTCGTTTTGGCTTGTCAGTTGGGACGCTTCGATTTTAGCACAAATTTATCACATAATCAACTAATTCTTTGCTGCATCGTTGGTTTGGTGACATTTACATTATAATTAACTCCCTACATATATTTTGAATCGGCTTCTTTTTTTTTTCAGTCTCAACGACTTAGCAATAGTTTCAAAGAGATGCTCAACAAGTATGGAGATGATGAAGTTTCGTTAAAGGAAATGGCTCTACGACTAATGACAGACGAGACCAGAGACGACAAAAGCCTGCTACCTTGCATTTATTCTCCAGAAGTAGAATATGAACTAAGTTCCATATATATTGAATATGCCCCTGCATTGGTAAAACCAATTACATATCTTCCTATATAGTTTTGTCCCCGCTTTAACTAATTTTCTGAAGGTTTTCTTTTGAATTTCACATAGGGGTATTATGGTACTAGAAGCACTGAAGCAGTGTCTGTCAATACAAATGGGGAAGTCACCTTTTATGAGAGATTTATAGCTGGGGATTGGCATGAAAGGACCGAGACCTTCCAGATTGAAGAGGAGAGTAAATAGTATGCATATGGTTCGGTAAATCTCCGTTCATTAGAAGAATACATGAATGGACTGGATTGTTGACTCAATAATAATAGCTAGTTCAGAAACCGACATGTCTTTCATTGTTCCTTTTATGGTAAAAATATCCATGCTTGAATAGACAGGATTGTTGGCTTATCAAAGATAGGAGTATAAACCGATTGTGTTGTTTCTGACACAGAGGATGTTCATTAATAAACATTAGTAACTTCAGCATGAGTTCTCAGAACACCCCTGAAATCTTTTGCGTTTATAACCCATTTATGCTCAATAATGTCGAACTTGAAAGTAGCGTCCCTCGTGTTTACTGGTTTTGTAGATCAAGTTTGCAGTGGAAATTTAGTTTTTGAAAGTTTTGAAACAAATAGTCTTCCAGGAGACCTTTATAGTGATTTCACTGTTAGTCATTGAAGCTTTTTTAATTAAGAATTTGAAACTTGGAAATACTGGTAACAACCAGCCAAGTATATACTTCTTCGACTGATGGTTAATTAATTTAGATATCGAATTCAAAATTACAGAACGTCTAACATATCCTCATAGTTTCTATGTTGTAGCTAGGTAGAATAGGACATCAAAGACGTAATAATCATAGTGATCGAAACACTGGATTGTTTTTATTTCTAAAATACAGACCAGGTGAAATCTACTAACAACTTTATTACATGATACTTCTCATCACAGCAGTGATGATACTATTGAGCTTTTTTAGGCAGCGCATGAGACACAGTTGCAAGCATCACCGCACTTGCAGTAGGCCTTGCCGACCCCAGTGGTGGCAACTTTTCTAGCACAAGTGCACGGGTTGCAGCCACAATGCTCACCGCAGGAGCATTTCTTGTGGTTGTCCACAGTCGCAGGGTCGGTCCTGGTTGTGCACCTGTCATCGAAGTTCAGATCCTGTTAAACTACCACCAGTAAAAATGAGAACCTAACTTTGTAGCATCTACATGGAGAGTTCAAGTTACTTGAAAAAACGTCCCTAGTCCATCCTTTCTAGGAACTACCCATAAAAACAAACTAGCAAAACTTCTGAGGTACTACGAGTCTACGAAATATCAATATACCGGATTTGGTTCGTTATAAAAATAAAGTAGTCTCAAACTAGCAATCTATCAATACATGATGCCTGTCTACATTTGAATCGAAATAATTTACTTTATGTATCGGTACAGGAGTATACCTATTTGAACCACTCATGTTTTTACCCTTCCACAAAGTCGGTTCTTGTTTCCTAACTTGTCTAGAAATTGGTTCTCGTTTACAGCAAAATTAAAGTTATTAAACCAACCAGAAACACTCGGGTTTAAGGGGAGGATATATTTCTTTCTATGTAACTTGTAAGGATGAATACAATACGCTGCGATGATTGTTTGAAGTATGAGGTATTACCTGCAAGACACGCCGCCAGGGCATGGAGTAGGGCAGCCACACCTATCGTTGCAGGTGGTCAGTCGGGCACCTCCCAGAGTAGCCATTTCTTCTTCTTCTTCTTCGTAGTTTTGTTGATTGTGAGAGCTTGCTACTGTTCATTTCTATTTAAAGTACTACCACTGGTCTGATGGCCGTGCATTTGTGATGCCAATTGCCAAATGGCAAAAGAGGTTTTAGTGTAGACAAGTGTTATATTGTGTTGAATGAAGTTCTCAAGCGTAGTGGAGGTGGCGAAATTTTTTCATGCATTTGTTGTTGCTGCTCCACGTAACTAGACATTGAGTCAATCTTTCTTTCTGGACGGGATCTATTTAGACAAACATCTCATAACCGCCAGTTGGTAAATTCAGTTATATATCACATGACAATATATAATCATTACTTTGTGTGCTTCTGATGCAGGTACTTGTTCGATCTACAACATATAATCACATGACAATACACAAATATTACTTTTAAGATTTAATTATTCAAATACAAACTTACTTTAGAGAACATGTATAGTCTTGTCCCTGCTTGAGCTAGCAAAATTTCTCAAGGCTTTCTTTGTATGGACTAGAAGCACTTCTGCAGTGTCCTGCGAATACAACTCGGAAGGTACTTGTTCGATCTACAACATATAATCACATGACAATACACAAATATTACTTTTAAGATTTAATTATTCAAATACAAACTTACTTTAGAGAACATGTATAGTCTTGTCCCTGCTTGAGCTAGCAAAATTTCTCAAGGCTTTCTTTGTATGGACTAGAAGCACTTCTGCAGTGTCCTGCGAATACAACTCGGATCAAAGAGAGAGACGAAGAGGAAGTGAATGGTAAGCATACATGGTTCAGTACGTGAGTCTGTACATTTATCATAAGACAGTGTGTTCATCAATAATCTTAAAGCTTTGGGGCTAAATGTGAGGAGCCAAATACGAGTGTCTCTGCTCCTAGGGTTTTGAAGTTTGGTGTTGGCCCTTCTGCCTCTGGTGGCGCCTTCTCTTTCTCTGCTCAACCTACTCGAGATTTACCTATGCCTTCTTCTTCACTGCTGAAAAAGACGAAGCCAGTTATTCGTCGGCTAGAGCGATCATCTGCTGAAATTGCTTCTCAGGGTACCGTGCATATCACGGCGGAGATGGAAGGAATGGATCAAGAGGTTTTAGAGCCGAACAAGGCTAGTGAGTTGGCATCGGTGGAACCTTCTAACCCGGGTTCTCAACCTCCTGCCACGCAAACTGGTCAGAAGCAAACTTTGGTTTACAAGAAAAGAGGTCGAGAAGAGGTAACTGTTCCATCCCCTAAGAAATTCAAAACTATTTTGGGTGGTAAGCTTCTCACTCTCCATGCGGAAGCTCTTGGTTTGGCTGAAGCTGAGGATGATGTCGCCCTAGTGACACTGAAGAAGAGGTCGGGAAGACCGTTGGGAAGCAAGAACAAGGGTCCCAGGTCTCAAAAGAAGGTTGGTTTGACACCTTTGCGTCTTACCTATTCTTCTACTACTACTGCTCAGGAGGTTGGCCCTAAAGCTAAGGGCAAGGGAAAACTCTAGGTTTCCTGTTTTCTGTGCCTACCTTTGATTTAGAGTATGGTGCTACGTAAGTTAGTTTATCTACTTGTACACCAATTGAGGTCTCTAGGTGAGTAGAGTTGCTAAAGCAAGAGCTTAGATAGTCTTGGATTTTTTCTCATTTGGGTTAGGCACTCTATTAAGTGTGCGTATTTTACAATTAGGCTCACTTGTCATTTGTTTGGCGATTTGTGCCATCTAGTACGGTTGGTATGAAACAACATGTGATGTATGTGTCTTCTGGCCATGGATAAATTAATGAAGTTATCTATTTCTCAAAAATCAATAATCTTAAAGCTTTGGGAGTTCTTAGATCCAGAGGCTATTAATTACTAAGGCTAGCCTGTTCGACATCATTATGCATGGCTAGTTTGTCATCCAGCAGATCATTCTTTACGATCGAGTAGACTATATCAAGCATGATGAACTGGCCGTTCTTTGTAAACGCAGTAGCAATTGTTGGCAGCTAGCTAGCAGCTTCTGATGAATTGCTTTTGCACATGAAGGATTTTCAGTTAGCATACAAACGTACAAGTGTATTTACACAAAAACATTTTGTGAGGAGGAGATGAATTGACCCTATTGGGACTCGTCGGTCAAAGATCTGTGTCTGTTGGCCGGAATAAGAAAGCAATCAAAAACTGAGTGCAAACAGGGGTGAACATCAAAAACTGATCATTGGCTACTACATTTCCATTGCAGAATTCAGCCCCAAATAATGTGGGATACTCGTGCCTGGTCAGTACACAGTCAGCGCAGCAAAAACAAATATGGAGAAGGTAGGGAACAAAGGTGGGCTTGTAGCAATCTTGATGCTGAGGACTCGCAGAGAAGCGAAGTGGGGCTTTGATGAACAGCAAGGCAAAAAGTACAATACAAGTGCATCGGAAAGGACTGCAGCATGTGCAGAGCAAGTTACTGCAATCTCCAAACCTTCAAAGTTGCCAAAGAGAGTTCAGATATTGTGATCATGGAGGATAACTTTGTTTTAGTGGCCATGGTTTTGAGGTTGTGAAGATGCGAGTAAAACATCCTCAAGTTCAATGTAGATACTGCTACCGATCGACTTCTCTGTACAGTATATGACTCGTGATGTATTGGCGCTCAAACGATGGTAAGAACTAATTAAGAGCTAGACCAATTATATCATATTAACTTTTTGTTTACTGTATCCATTCACTAAATTAAGTTTGTTAGACAATATAGTAAGACTTGCTACAAATATCATATCCACACATACACTAATATTACACCTTCGATAAGTAAATTTGGTGTGCGCAATAGTTGAGCCCAGATTCAAGTTTGTAATTCAGGGTTTGTAGGTTTTGTAACATTCAAATTCAGTGTCCGAATATGGATGACTACGAATTCGAGGCAGTCCCTAAACTCGATAGAGGCTAGTTTAGCATCTTTAATCATAAAGCCCAGGTTTCAGGCCGGCCAAATGAAAAATTCAAAACATAAGCCACAAGCAGGTAACATTGTGTGAATAACCAGGCGCATCACTTCGGATACATCTTGATCAAGTAACTTAGAAAATGAAATCACTTCGCTTGATTCAAATGAAATTCTACGTAGCACGTAGACAGAATATGTCCAAAGAAAATTCTAAAATTTGGAGTGCTGTAAATTATAACCTCATGTATAAATTTTATAGTAGCTCTATGGCTCTAGCTATTATCAAAGGAACCTCATATGATAGTAACAGACACACAGAAATTGGGTCCTTTTATTTCTAGAACAAAGACCAGCAAGTCTATCAAGTATTAACAACCTTCGACGCAAAAAGGAAAATGTCTATTAACAACTTTACATGGTAGCTTATAATAGTACGTACGTACACTAGCTGTGATGGATATCCTTGATTAGGCAGAGCATGAGACACAGGTACAACCCTCGCCGCACCTGCAGTAGGCCCTGCCTACTCCGGTAGAGACGACGCTCTTAGCACAAGCGCACGGGTTGCAGCCACAGTGCTCGCCGCACGAGCACTTCATGTGGCCGTCCCCACTCGTAGCCTCCGTCCTGGTTCTGCACCTGTCATATACAAGTACAGAAGGGTATAAAATTTCCACAACAATTAACATACAAGAGATCTAGGGAGACGGAAATAAAATTTGAAGAAAGAGGTGGATGTATCTTCCTTCATAAACAGAATCCAACTCCATCAACGACTCGGAACAAACCGAACAAGCCGGTGGTTGTTTCCTAGCTGGGGAAACCTATATTATTTAGGGTTTCTATTAACTCGTAAATATAGAGCTAAACCCTAAACACTGAACTATAGAGGTTCAAGAAACGTGCTGTAATAAACTGATCCATCGATCCGACTCTTGAAATTAGCTCAAATGGTAAGAGCAATCGAGAAATAAGTTTGAATTAAAAAGGTTCAGGGTTACTTCCCTCTTTATATGTCAAAATTCAACTTGAAGCAGTGACATTTGAATTACCTACAGGACACGCCGCCAGGGCACGGAACAGGGCAGCCACAGCTATCGTTGCAGGACATCTTCACACCTCCAACTGTTTCTGCCATTTCTGGTTCTTCACTGAAACTCTGAAAGAGCTAGGTAGCATTATTCATTTCCTTTTATACAGCATGAGTACGACTTCAAATGCCAAATATGCATGCATGTGTGATGCCAAATGGCACAAGCAGTCTTCGGGTTTGTGGAGGTGGCAATATATTTTCATGCATTTCTTGTAGCTTCACCACGTAGCCAAAGTTGATCTCGATCTATTCTGATAAACTTTCAGAAACATCTCATAGGACCGTCAACTTTGACAAGTGACTGATGTAGAATGATTCCGTTAAGGAAATAAGGTCTCTGACATACACTGGATAAGAGTTGAAGGGTTTAAAAGAAGCAAGAAGAATGTTCTTGATCATTACAGAACTGGTTCAACTCAATTGGACCTCAAACGCATATGAACTGACAGTCAAAAAGCCAATTTTATACTTGAGGACAAACTATTGACAGATCTAAGAATGTGAAACGTGATGTTTTCCTTTTCTTTTCTTATCTCTCTATTCATAACATAGAATGGTGAGATCGGAATGTAAAATCAATAATGACGTTTAAAACAAACGTGACAACTATAATTGTCCTAACTTAATCATATGTACTAAGCAATGAATTTTCACTCAAAATGTCCTGATATAATAAATTGATCCAAAAAAATCTTGATATAATTAGATGTGAATATTCACAAAAAAATTTGTCTCGACCACGTGTAGTGTGGCCGAAGATTTTTTTGGCTTACACGTGTTCTTCTGGTTTGCTGACGTGTGAGTGAGTATGCCAACTCGCGGTTGGGTGACCTATTAGCTAGTCAAATAGTCATCCTCAAGTATAAGGGGAACAAGTAATAGTATATGAATTTAAGAAACGTTGTCGAATTCACGAGGATTGGATTCCTTTCACTAGTTAGGGTGTGAAACTAATTAAAGAGAGCTAGAATATACAAATGTACAATCATAAAACCTAAATTCACAAGCTAGGCTCATGGTGAGTACTTGCAAGAAGGAGTAGTAATTTGATTTTAGTTTTTGAAGATATATAGTTTTGAATTGAAAACAACTCGATGCTGAAATATGTAAACTAAATTACTCTAAACTAAACTAGTGATCTAATGGATGAAAGTTAGGATTTGGATTGTCTACAACTAATTAACCTCCCTTGCAAGTATTGGTACATATCAATATTGCTAAATTAATTAACCAATTTCTCTCCTTGCATCCCTCTCAGGTATAATAAGGGACATGCTCATTTTGTGATATCAAGCACCTCTCGGGTGTAGTACTTAACTACTTAAGTTATGCATTTCAATCAGGTTAGGTATCTAGTGCATTACCCTAAGTGCATAAAGTTTGGAGATGAAAAAATTATGCAAACCAACCAAGCTTATCTCTAAGTGATAGTAATTCAGAACCCCTACATGCACAACTATTGTATTTCCATGCTTTAACATTCAAAGGTTACCGAGCTCTAAATATTATACCATGACATGGCAAATACACATACTCAAAGTGTAAAGTCTAAGCATATGCATTCAACTGATCTTGAGCTTAGCATGTAGGTGTATGAAAGAAAATTGCAACACATCATGTCATAGCATCAATACATACAATATTGGCTAGAGCTTTCAACCCTACCTCCAACAAAGTAACTACTCACTGATTATTATACAAATTAACATAAAATCTATGATATACATCAAGGTAAATTAAGGAGTTGAGAAAAGAATGAACTAGTTGAAACTTGACAAATTGATTGCTAGCTTTTCCTTGATATTCCTCCTTGAATGCTCCTTGAATCCTCCTTGATGGTGAATGGATGGAAGATGAACTTCTTCTTGATGATGAATGGAATGGAGATGAAGATGCATGTCATGCTCTTTTGGCTAACTTTGAAGATGTGATGCTCTTTTGGCTAACTTTGAGTGGTAGTGATGGAGTAGTGGTGGTGGTGGTGATGAAGTTTATGGTGGTGGACGATGGTAGTTGTGGTGATGATGATGGAGGAGATGGAGTAGTATGGGTATCATGGGTTTGGATTTTGGGAGGTGGAGCTAGATTGAGGTTTTGTGGTGGAGATGAAGAGAGAAAAGAGATGTAATGGGGTGGTATATGGGTGGTACTACTACAAAAAAGATATTTTACGGCCTGCAAATGGACATGTCGTAAAAGACCATTATTATTTAAGGTGTGCATTAAGTATGCTGTAAATGACTCATAATGTGTGTCGCAAACGAGTCAAAAAGTGTGCCATAAATATTACAAATGATGCAAGTGAAGAAACAGACTGCCAAATTGCGCCAAAAGAATAATGAACCCGGTTTCCTTTATGGGATGACAGGCTAAATGACTTCTCATTAGATCAATTGCTTGCACTTTAAAAGAAACTGGAGCACAAAATCGAAGATGTGCATCAGCAATTTGATAAGCGATATGCTATTGAGCGATGAGGATATACACTCCGACCAACGATGCGTGATTTCTCTAATTCTCTGTCTCTCATTGTTTTAGAAATTTCATGGTACTCCAGATTATAACATATATATTATGAATTTTTTTACTCTCAAAGGATTTGATTTAGAAAAAAACTAGAGTAACATGAAATTTACATTGTTTTTATTAATTAAAGCATAATAACTGATTAGGTTTCTAAATTAAATTAATGATTTGCAGGCCTTGTTATTTCCAAACAACAACGTAGACTATTCTCAGACTGGATTGAACCAATACCCTCCTAGTGGTTCGATGATGTATACAAGTGAACGGACTTTGCCTGAAGAGCAAACTAATCTCCAAGCCTTGTTCAAAACAACCTTAATCACTTATCATCAGAATTACAATTACAGTTCAATGATGATGAACAGAAACGGTAAGACCTACTGATGAATCTAATAAAGTAACATAATAACATATGAAGCACAATACTCTGCATTAATTTTGATCATAAACTTGGTATGTGACTAACAACAACATATGCAGGCATGCTATGGCAGAACTACAGCATTCAGAGTGCTCCATCAACATCAAACGGATCAAATTACAATGAAGAAAGTATGTCTATGACATGCAAAAATCATCTACAATTAATACAGAAACATAGATGAGAATTTGACATTGCAGACTGTGTATCCAATGTCTGCAAGTTACTTATTTGATAATGCCAATCATTTCTTGCATCTAAAAGGCTAGCGATGGCGATGAAGATTGGTCAGCACACGTACAAGTGTTAATAGACACCTCAATGAAATTGAAGTACCCAAGAGATTATTGTTGTCTTTAGACATTTATTATTATTATTATTATTATTATTATTATTATTATTATTATTATTTAGGATTGCAATTTAATTTGATGATTATTTGAGGAGAGACATCACAAATATTCATATCTTAATTGGGCAGTTTCAACTTCTTCTTTTTTCATGCGAATTTCTACTTATGTTATCAGATTGTGTTAAAAAATAACAAGTTAACAACCCCTATGTGCCCCTATTTTTGGTTCCATTTGGTTTTGTACAATCAAGATATTAATCACACTTGTCCAACGGTTAAATTAAATAATCCTTTAATTAAGTCCTTATTATAAATAGGGCTGGGCACGGTCCCAGACCGGCAATGATTTTCCAGGAATCGGGACCGGTAGTATAAATTCAGACCGGGCTTGCAGTTTCAGATAACAGGGACCGGGCTAAACCCGGACCGGTCTAAAACGGGCTGGTTTTTTCAGTTTTCCGGTCCTGTAAATCTTTGCAGCACTGCTAGTGCATTTTGCTGCTTGAACTGCA
The DNA here is from genome assembly GCA_024704745.1 of Rosa lucieae. Classification (NCBI taxonomy): domain Eukaryota; kingdom Viridiplantae; phylum Streptophyta; class Magnoliopsida; order Rosales; family Rosaceae; genus Rosa; species Rosa lucieae. The sequence continues at coordinate 42,864,101 of CM045497.1, forward strand.
TCTGTTTAGGCAATTAGGCAATTCTGTAAAGCACAGCAAACACTCATAACTCACCATGGCAGCAGGATCCATTGATCTAATAAGCCTCAATATACACTGATCTTGATTCTTGAGCTGTTTCCAATTTAAAAGCTTCAACAAAACATAATCGAAATATAGACAAAATAAAAAATCAATCAAGTGAATGATTGAAATCAACTAATCAAGCATTCAAGCTTGAAGCTCGAAATAGAGAGAGTCAGACTATGGTGAGTACCTATGCGAGAGCGAGACTGCGGCCAGAACTTGGAAGAGTACGGTGAGACTGTGAGACCTGGCCGAAAGAGTACGGTGAGTACCTGGATGGCTGGATTTGCGATCAATTTGCTATATAGGATTTGGGATTGTGGCCTACTGAGAGCTGAGAGGCAGAGCTGACGAGAAGCTGAGAACTGAGAAGACTGGATTTGCGATATAGGATGTGGGCATGTGGCCGGAAGACTGGATTTCTGGTCTCCGCCTCTCCGAAACTCTCAAATAGAGAGAGTGAGAGCTGAGAAGTGAGAACAGAGAGATAGAGGCGGAGAGCTGAGATGGAATATCGATTTGGGATTTTAGGTTTACTTACCAATCGCATGTGGTCAGGTCCATAGTAACACAATAGACTAAGAAAAATAACCTATAAATGGAAGACACGTACACAAGGTCGGGTTTTCCGGTCCACTCATTCACCACTAGTCAAGAACCGGGACCGGACTGGCATCACTTAGCACAGGGACTGAACCAGCCCGAAATCACCTATTTCAGTCTAAAACCCGACCCGAACTGGTCGGTCCGGATCGGTTCCTTCGGGTATTTCGGTCTTTCAATCACTTATGCCCACCCCTAATTATAAGTCTTTATTACAAGTGCACCAAAACATAATGTCATACACCGGTCACCAATTAACATCTTTTTTTTTATGAGAAAAGAAAAACAATTCAAAGAAGGAAGCCTCTTAGGTAACCAAAGTTTACAACGTCAAAAATTAAGGCACTAGAAGCCTCACTTGGGACCCTATCACTCCAAGACATAGGAGAAGCAGCATTATGTCCTAAATTTGCCATAGCATCAGCTACAAAGTTTGCTTCCCTATCATGAGCCCCGAAAAAGTTTATCGAGCTTAATTAAGTGAAATAGGTCAATAATTTACTTATCGATGTCGATAAATGTTAAAGTAATCGAGAATATTTTCAGAAATTTTCATAAAGTGAAATCCTCAAATTCGGAGATGGATAATAAAGTACAAGTCATGACGAGTTCATGAAAATTTTTGAAGAAGTTTTCGGATACTTGAACTATTTATCGTGATTTTCTGAAGTTTTGGGATTTTGGAAATTAATTCAAGAAATAGAAAATAGGTGGAGCAATCCCAGCCATCCATCATTCCATCGATTGATCACAACCGTTGGATTTTATGAAAATGAGGCTATTTACAAAGCTGCTATTTATATAGCTGCTATACCAGATCGAGACGCAGCACGACCCGAGAGAGAGACCCGACCGGAACTTCCACGTCCGGCCACCCCACGAAGGGGCGTGGGCAGCCACGTCTTCGTCTCTGCGTTGCCTACCTCCCTGCATCCTTAGATCATCCATGCACTGAACGGAGAAGGAGACTCGACGCCTGGAATCTCCGAGACTTCTCCGGCGAGTTCTGTAGTTCCCGGCGACTCTGGCCACCTTTTGGGCAGTCTGTGGTATGAAAATTCCTCTCCTCGTAATGCTCTACACCCTAGAATACTTAGTTTTTCAATTCGATCAAGTTTTGACAATTTCGTTTTTGGGTTCATCTCGATTCCGGCGCTGTTCTTCTACACCGGCGACTTCTCTGGCTTTTCTTGGTTCGTTCTGGCTTCGCTGCTCCTATTGACAAAGGCTGACCACGATAGGGAACTGGATTCTGGAACTTGTTAGGTCATTGGCATCAAATCCTTGGTGCACCATCAATCGGGTTTGAAAAAGAGGTCCAGAAGCTGCTGCAAGTTTGGAAATAGGAGCTTAGGGTTCAACCTGCAAATTATACTTATTGAAGGTAAATTCAAGGTTTTGGACAGAAATGCTTCTTGATTTACTTTTGGCTTGAGAAATTGGTTGATTTGTGTTGAATGGGACGTCGTTGGTATACGTACGTTGTTTCTTAGTGAATTTGGTATTTGGATATGAACAAGTTAATCGTGGGAATTCTTGAAAAGCATGATTGCATGAATGTAATTGCTGTGAAATCATGATTAGTAAGATACATGGATTCTCATCTGTTTGTACTTATACCGATACTATTTGATTTTGAAAATTTGGAAATGGTTAGGTCATGTTGGGTGTCCATAGTAAATCTATGGGATTACTATGTGACGAAAATTGGTAAAGTAAATTTTGAATGATTCGTTGATGGAATTTGGAATGGAAGTAAAGGGGTAAATGTTGAATGATAATCCAACCATGAGTAGTGCCCGGTAATCGGAACTAATTGTGAAATTGGTCAAAAGAATTATTGTTAGCGATTGGTCAAACATTGGTCAATGTTAGTCAATGCAGTCAATCCTTGGTCAAACCTAGTCAGACCTGGAAGGGTTGGCTTTAAATATTTGTTTGACGGATTATTAACGTTAATTATGTTGGAATCTAGGATTTCAAGTTACCTGAGGAACGAAAGGTTCGTGAATCTCGGACAATGTAAAAGGTTAAAGCATCGGAATCTAGGTAAGGGACTCGAGACTCATTCGGTTAGTTGTTTTCCGTTTGGAATTAAATGTTTATGCATATTTGAGTCGCATGGTTTGGTTATTGATGGCTTGAGAGTGAGTGGAACATAGCGATTCCTTAGGCTTTGATCCCTTAAACCTCCGGAGGGGCCGTATGGACGGAATGGTGTCTGACATCCTCTGAGGTGTGGCACTATTTCTAGGTGATATGGCGTAAGTGGACACTCTCACTACGCTTACCTCGTGATGATTTTATTTGAGGTAAGGCCGTGTAGTTGGTCCATGGGACTGGCCATCAAGTATTATGCATTTCTTTGAGTTTCGTGCATTGGATTTTGAGTCCGAAAGATATTTAAAGTTTGTCATTCTTTAAAGAAATGGTTTAACTTTTTCATACTGGGATCCCAAATTATTATCTTATGTGTCGATTTTCAAACCTAGTCGGGTGAAGCCCCTATTGAGTAGCGAGGATGAAAGCTCACCCTTACAACAGTGTGGTTGTAGGTACTGTGCACTGGGAACGGGATTGGAGCGGACGGAGCTGGGTGTGCAGATTTCAATAAAAGTCAGGTTCTAGATTCCAATCTTATTCCTGTTCCTTAAAATTGTATTTTCGGAACTTGTCACAATTTGTTTGTTATATGCTAAGTCCTTTATCCCTCGGTTGTTTGCAACGTTAAGTCCTGGACGAGCATTTGAATTTAAAGTTTAGAAAGGTTGTCACCTCAAAAGAATTTAAAAGCTTTCGTTGCGAATTTTTGTCAAATTTATTTCGAACAAATGCCTAGCGAATTTCTAGAATGTAAATCAAAATTTTCGGTTCATGTTTTAGAGACTCGCGGCTAAGCATAGGCTTAAAATTTATCGGTGTCAAGAAAATCGCCGCTGATCATGTAATCAATATGTTTTCCATTGTCCACAAAAAAAATCAGAGATTTTGAGCTTGTAATCTTCACTGATAGATTCTCCACATAATTTTAGTTGGGAGGTAATCATATGTATAGCGGAATTGAAAATCAGTGACAAATTTAAAGCTTTGAATGCGCAAAATGCGTCTATTCATATCGTGCTCTAGATAGAACAATGGTTTTCTTGTGAGCAAATCGATCAGCCAATGCTTGCCAAATCTCAAGTGGATCTTTCACCGTAAGATAATCATCTTTTAGGATCTTATCAAGATGATAACACAAGAAAATCATAGGCTTGGCGGGATCTTGCACATATGACTTATTGTCAACTTCGATGGCATTTCCAAGGTTTTTAGCTATAAGGTGAATTTCAGCATCAAATAGTTCTTGCCAGAAATTTTAAGAGGATCAAAGTCCAATTTTATTAGATGCGTCATCTTTCTACAAAGAGAAAAAATGAGATATATTAGGATCCATAATTATTAGAACAGTATGTTCCATGAAAAATTCATATACGAAACAAAGGTTTCGAAGTGTTCATAAATATGAACAATGGATCCCATAGGAAACACACGAGAAAAACATTCGTGTGATGTCTATTGAACCATAGGTTCTAAGACTACTCGGTCAGATGACTCGAGTCTTGAGCAATGGAACATATAGTTCTCATTGTCGTATATGAAATATAAATTTTCAACAATTGTATATTATAAAAGATACGTACAAATATATGTAAATGATCGCATAAAGAAAATTAATATTCATCGAGGAGAGAAAGAAGAAAAACTCATAGATCATTAGCCTTGGTCATAAGCACCAAACGGCTTGCGGATCATCACGGAGTTCAAAGAAGAAGAAGAAGAAAAATAAGAGCAAATTTGTGATAATAACATGTTATAAACTAGAGAATATGAGAGAGATAGAATAGAGAAACAAAATGTAGGAGGAGGTAGAAGTGTGTATTTCATTCTCATTAGACCCCTTTATATAGGAGTAATGTTTACATTATAAGGACGTAACTAATGAATATTTATAGTAGATAACCACATTTATATAATATTTATAACAACAATATCATTTTTGAGACTAGAATTGACATTTGGAGAAAAATAGAGAGATGTTAAAGGAAAAACATATTATGTGCCTTCGTCAAAGTAACTGACGAAGAAGGAATCAAGGAATCACTGATTACCAATCAATCAGCATAAAAGATAGATCAATCAGCATTTAATATCATCATTGTTATCAATATTTCCATTGTAATTTCTTCCCTATATAAAGGGACTATGAAATGAAATGAGTAGACCATTCCAATTATCATTTTACTTTTACACGTTATCAGCACGCTCAGAGGAAATAGCCAACAGAAAAAAAACCTAGTTTTCAAAAGAAAAAAAACCAAACCCTAGATTTTTTTTTCTACCGCACCAATTCCACAAGAAAAAAAATCCCGTGCAGTCTCCAGCCTACATCACCACCTGCAGCCCACACCCACGCCTTCGACCAGATTGGGGACCGCAAGCCGTGCCTAGCCACTACCTGCGCAACCACCTCCTGCTCTCCCAGACCGCCCCCTGAGCCTGCAACACCGGCTGACCAACCATTCCAGCCGGCCTCAACCAAATCCCATCACTGCACCGATCCAAACCGACCAGCAACACCGATCTCAACCGGCCAGCAGCCCTGCTCCAGCCTAGTCCGTCCTCCTACCCACGCGGCCAGCCCACAGCGCCGATCCCAGAACAGATCGCTGAAGAATCCAGCAGCCCATCTGCAGCAGCGCCTCCGCCAACGCTCGGATTGGCCAGCCGGGATCCGCTAGTCTCCTACACCGGTCCCAGCCCCGGCCTAGCCCAGCCCCAGCGCCCCCGCGCCCTCGTCCAGACCGGCTTCTGCACGAAGTTTCTTCTTCCTGCAAACCGCAAAACAAAGAGAGAGAAAAGAAAGAAGCAGAGAAAGAAGAAGGAAAAAAAAAAACAACAAAACCGGCCCAAAGAAAAGGTCCGATAAAAAAAAAAGGGGGGAATCCCAGCCTGGAAAAAAAAAAAAAAGGGCCCAAGTATACAACTGGCCCAAATAAAAAAAATGAAAATAAAAACAAAAACAAAAGCAGGCCCTGCAGGCCCAGAAAAGGAAAAAAAAAACAGAAAAAGAAAAGAAAAAAGAGAAGGCCCAAAGAAAAGACCAGGCCCAGAAAAAAAAAAAGAAAAAAAAAGATCAAAGCCCACTACTGAAAAGGAGAGGAAGCGGCCTAGTTTCATAAACCCAAAAACATTGCTACGCACGCCTGCACCAACACTCGCGTGCGCTAGGATTGTTTTATTGTTTTCGAAACCAAGTATGTTCTCTTTAATTTATTTAATTTCATACTATGGTAGATTCTCATTATTTATTTTCTTGAGCATGTTATATATTTTATTGTTTATACTTTTATTATAAATTTTTCGAGCATGTTTAGTTAGATTATATTAATCATTTTAAGCATGCTTTGTCATTTATATTTTATATGATTATCTTTAAGCATGATTTATATATTTTTACTGTTTAGTAAAATTTCAAGCATGTTCTGTGATTTTCATTTACGCTTTATAATTATGCGTACACATGCATTTTCATTATGTTCTTGCTTATATTATTTTAGCATTCCATATATATTTTGTGATTTATGCAATTTTAGCATGTTTTATTTTATTTACGCTTATATAATTTTCCTATGCATGCCTTTATTTTGCTATGATTTATTATTAAATATACTATGGCTATTTTTAGAATGCAATATACAAAAATTGCGTTTTGCCATGATAATGAAAATTCATGCGCATTATACACACACACTTACTGTGATAAAGTATTTTCACATAGCATCGAAAAATGTGACCATTACGAATCTTGGTCTTGAAATTTAATTCATATTTTGGAAAATAATTCACGTGGATGTCTTTATGACTGCGTAATTTATATCTTCTCTCTTGTTTATGTAGATGGCTGATCCAACTCGACCTGAATTTGACATTTTGTACTCAGAAGGACTTGAGTACCACCGTTGGGTTTCCGATGTACAAACTGTCTTTGTGGCAAAAGACTACACTGCCACCATCCAAACTCCCACTGACCCAAAAGACGATGGACCGTCTAATAAGGGGAAAGCAAATGCCTTAATGTTTCTGAGGCGACATATTGATCCTAGCTTACGCTGGGAATACCTTCAGTTGAAGACACCCAAGGAACTGTGGGATGCCCTTAAGGGACGTTTTGGGAACATTCATGACACCTTGCTCCCAGAACTGACCGTTCAGTGGACTGAAATCCGCTTGCTTGACTACAAAAAGGTCAATGACTTCAACAAGGACATGTTGTGCCTAAAGGCACGTCTAAATTTCTGTGGAAAGGAACTCACAGAAGATGATATGATCCAGAAGACTCTTTTCACTTTTCCTACTTCAGCAATTATACTAGCGAACCAGTATAGGCTGGAGTATGATAACAAAAGAATCACAACTTTCAACAAGCTGATCAACCTACTGCAAGTGGCTGAGAGGCATAATGAGGTTCTTTTGAACAACAATGCAAGGCCCGTTGGGACAAAGAAAATTCCTGAGGCCAATTAAGGGAAAGTTAAAGGTGGAAAGAACCCCAATGAAAAGAGGGTTGGACGTGCTGATCCCTACCCACGTGGCAACAATGCACCACGTGGCAAGAGACGTGGGGGTCGTGGTATGGGCCGTGGAGGCCCTCCCAATGTATGGCGCAGAGATGGTGGTGCTGGCCCTAGTGGTCATGGAAACAAGGTGCAAAAGGCACCCAAGAACCCTTCAGTCAAACCTGGTAGAGTTGGTAATGAACCATGCTATAGGTGTGGAGTCATGGGGCACTGGTACAAGAATTGCCAAGCAAGCAACCTAGTTGCAGCCACTTACAAGAGGTTTAGGGAGTCTAAAGAACAAGAGGCTCACTATATGGAAGAAGGAGGCCATGACCCAGACGTCAACCTCACATTTGCAGACTTCAATGGCAACAAGGAATTTGCTCAGTCAATGGATGCTTCAGATTTTGACTGATATGCTTTATTTATTTTATTTTCCAAAACAGTTGTGAAGGCATAATGCCTCATTTTTAATTAGACTATTACATAGTCTTAAAGTTTATTTCAATAATTGTTTGAATTAGATTTCTGAACAAAACCTTGATTCGATTATCGTTGGCTTATTAATAAATTTTGGATTTTATTCTGAAGCATTGAATTTATTCCATTTTTATGTACTACACATATTTACATGGTTCGAAAAAACACAATAAAGATGTAAAACAATACATCTAGAGAACAATTATTAGAATGAAAAAAAATTATCATTCTACTAAAATAGACATGCTCTAAAGAATATGAGTTATATTTTCAAAATTAATAATATATCCCATTTATTTGTAGGAATGAATCGAGGAGAAATCGAGTGCTTAGTTGATAGTGGGACTACCCACACCATATTAAGAAATAGGCAATTATTTATTGAATTAATAGCCTATAATTCTTCTGTGACTACGATGATTGGATCATCACAAGTAATAAAAGGGCGAGGTACTGCCAAATTTTTGCTGCCTAATGGCACAACATTTAAAGTCACAGACGCTCTATATGCACCAAGAGCTAATCGAACCTTGTTAAGTTTCAAAGATATTCGTGCCAACGGTTATCATATAGAAACACACTGTGAGAATGGAACTGAATACCTTTATATTACCTCTAATGAATGTGGAAGGAAACGCATTTTAGAGAAACTTATGAGTCAATCTAGTGGACTGTACCTCACTATGATTAGGATCATTGAATCATATGTTGTCACCAACAATGAAATATGGGACACTGACTCATACAGGCTTTGGCATGACTGCCTAGAGCACCCTGGTCTTGACATGATGATCCGTATTTTGAAGAACTCACACGGACATCCCTTCTTTCGAGTGAAAAATAAAATGGGAGAAAAATCCGCCACACTGAAATGTGTCGGTCCTCGTATTGCTCAAATGCAGCCATTACATTCTGAAGTACCAGAAGCACTACCTCCCTCCCATTATGCCTCATTGACAATTTCAAAGGCACATCACTCGTTTTGCAAAGCCTGCTCTTTAGAAAAAACAGGATCGAGACCTTCCTATGCTAAAGATACAAAACAAAACATTCCATTCTTACAAAGGATACAAGGAGACATCTGTGGACCTATCCATCCAGAATGCGGACCATTCAAGTACTTTATGGTTCTGGTGGATGCCTCGACACGCTGGTCACATGTCGTTTTATTGTCCACAAGAAATGCTGCATTTGCAAAACTCCTAGCACAGATTATACGCTTAAGGGCTCACCACCCTGATCACCCTATCAAGTCTATAAGGCTTGATAATGATGGAGAGTTTACATCAAAAGCATTTGATGATTATTGCATGTCTATTGGGATCGATGTAGAGCATCATGTACCCCATGTGCATACACAAAATGGTATCGCAGAAGCCACCATCAAAAGGCTACAGATGGTGGCTAGGGCATTGGTTATGCGCACCAACTTGCCTATATCTGCATGGGGTTATGCAATATTGCACGCAGCTTTACTCATTCGTTTCAGACCCACTGCTAGCCAACCATTTTCTGCGTACCAGTTGGTAACTGGATATGAGCCTGACATTTCACACTTACGTATATTTGGTTGCGCAGTATATGTGCTTATTGCGCCCCCACAGCGCACTAAAATGGGTCATCAGAGACGATTAAGTATTTATGTTGGATACGAATCTTCAACGATTATCCGCTATTTGGAACCCTTGACAGGCGATCTCTTTACCGCTAGATTTGCGGATTGTCACTTTGATGAGACAGTCTTTCCGTCGTTAGGGGGAGATAGGAAAAAGGATTTTCCAAGGGAACAATAGGAATTGTCGTGGTTTGTTCCCACTCTGTCTCATTTTGATCCCCGCACTTCACAATGTGAAAGTGAAGTGAAAAGAATAATCGATCTTCAGAACGTAGCAGATTCGATGCCTGATGCGTTTACTGATATCGCAAAAGTGACGAGATCACATATACCAGCTGCAAATGTGCCTGCAAGGTTAGAAGTCCCCAACAAGGGGCACGGTGCCGCAGATAGAGGCACTACAACCACACTTAGTGGAGGTATGGTTGAGGCCGTGGCTCCTCAAAGAAAGAGGGAGAGGCCACTGGGTTGGATTGACACAGAGGGCGAGTAAGGCACAAACCGATCCATTAATCATCAATGTAGAGAATCCCTCTCATGAGATTGTCTCTGATTATAGTTATGTCCATGAATCAATACTGGACGACGCTCCGATGTTTGAAATGATTCCAGAGAACAAAGAAATCTCAATGGATTATGAGAGTGCGTATGAGTTGATAGAAAGATCTTCCATACACATTGATGATGTATTTGCATACACTGTTGCTCAAGAAATCATAGAACACGATGATATCGAACCACGCTCTGTTGCAGAATGTCAACAAAGAGCATATTGGCGATATAACATGATCCCCTTAGATGAAGGATCTTGGGAGATATGCAAGCACTCCCATAGACATGCAGTAACCACATCCATGAGCTGCATTTTCCCTTAGACATGACAAAGCGCATTCTGCTAGCACTCCCATGATCGGTTGAAGTTTGGATGCAAGGAAAGATCAATTTCGTCCAAAGGAAGATGACGAAGAGGTGTTGGGAGCTGAAATTCCCTACCTAAGTGCAATAGGCGCATTATTGTACCTAGCCCAATATACTCGACCAGACATTGCATTCAGTGAACTTGTTAGCTAGATTTAGCTCAGCGCCAACGCAACGTCACTGGAATGGTATCAAGAATATTTTCAGATACCTAAAAGGAACCATTGACTTGGGACTGTTCTTTCCCTACAGAGAGACAAGAGGGACCGCAGATGGAACTGCAATCCCTGAAGGAAATATTGATGGCAACAGTGCCACACACTACACCAAAACGCCAAATGATGTTTTGGTTGGTTTTGCTGATGCTGGGTATCTCTCTGACCCACATAAAGGTCGTTCCCAAACTGGTTATGTATTTACCATTGGGAACACGGCGATATCTTGGAGATCAACCAAGCAAACCCTTGTGGCTACCTCCTCGAACCACTCAGAGATCATCGCTCTACATGAGGCGGTTCGTGAATGTGTATGGTTAAGAGCTATCATCACACATATTCGAGGGACTAGTGGTTTGAGTTCTACCACTGAAGAGCCTACTTGCATTTATGAAGATAATGCAGCTTGCATCGAACAGATGAATATAGGATATATCAAGGGTGATAATACAAAACACATATCGCCAAAGTTTTTCTACAATCAGCAACAACAGGCTCTCCTCAAGATTCAAGTGAATCAAGTAAGGTCTGAGGAGAATGTGGCAGATTTGTTCACCAAATCATTGTCTAAGGCCATATTTGAGAAACATGTGAAAAGCATAGGAATGCAAAGACTTTCCAAGCTCCCTTGATTAATGTAAAGATCAGGGGGAGGTGTAGACGTCAGGGGGAGTCTAACACACACATGTCATTCTCAAATGTAGAAGGTGCGTTGTGCTCTTTTCCTTCGACCAAGTTTTATTTTTTGTCCCACAGGGGGTTTTTATTGTTACTTGGCAAGGTTTTTAGTGAGGCAACAACTTATGCACCATTTCATCTTTGACTTGGCACAAGGGGGAGTGTTAAAGGAAAAACATATTATGTGTCTTCGTCAAAGTAACTGACGAAGAGGGAATCAAGGAATCAGTGATTACCAATCAATCAGCATAAAAGATAGATCAATCAGCATTTAATATTATCATTGTAATCAATATTTCAGTTGTAATTTCTTTCCTATATAAAGGGACTATGAAATGAAATGAGTAGACCATTCCAATTATCATTTTACTTTTACAAGAGAAGATTTATGATAATTGATTTTCTGACCTAAAGCAGCAGCAAAGAGGTTAAGAATTTTTGAAATGTTTCTTGCTCCTTTCTTAGTAGCCTTAGCAAAAATTAGACAGGCATCAGCAAACATGAGGTTCGAAATTCGAAAACCACGTGGTGAAGAACACAGATTAACATCTTTGATCTTAGTTCATGAAGTATATTCCAACAAAGAAAACATGCATTGGAAATCATATTCAGGAGGTTGGAACTTGGATTATTTTTTAAATAGCAGCTCATAAAATGCATGTTAATTATGAGATAAAATGCAAACAATTGAATTAAATAAAATAAAATAAAAGATAAAATGCAAAAAAAATTCATTTTGATTGTCTGGTGTAGTTTTAGCACATAGAATTGACCTAGGAAAGAAGACATGGATCCTCTGCGCTGTTTAAGGATGTTTTCTTGTGAACTCATCAATGCATGCCAGCAAACAAAAGGGTCCACTGTGTTTTAGCTCAAGATTGAACGAATATTAGATTTTTATTTTTATTTTTTCCTTTTGGCTACTGAAGAAATATCTTGATATTTTCAGTTAGATCATTGCCTCTTGTGAAAAAGAGAAGAGAAAAAAATGATATGATCGACAAAATAGAGAGTATGATTGCATTCTATAATTGGGGTACTTTATGTCTTCTTCTTCAAATTTGCTCACCACCAAAATATTGGTGGTGATACCCAAGTTACTCACAGCTTCAGAGTGGTAGCTCACTCAGCCACTGTTTTTGTTAAAAAAAAAAAAAAAAAAAACTTCAACACTAGCTCTCCCTAGGTACGTACTATGCTAGCTAGCTCGTTTTGTTAATTGTTTTCATCTTGCATTTTCAGCATATATATATTGGATGTCTCTCTTCTTCTTTTTCGAGCAAAATATATTGGATTTCTTAGAAGTTCAATTTGTTGGGGAGATACTCAAACAAAAGTTGGGGAGGGAGTCTTAATCGAAAAAAAAAAGTTAGGGATGGAGTGACAACTCTAGTCGAAGTGGGAGAAATTGAATCGCTGCTAGTTAGTTGGTGTAGCTAGGAGACTAGACGGATGATGTTGCCATACAGAAGTTGCTCGACAAGGCACCATAAGGATTTTCTTAAAGGGAAAAAGGAAATTTAAGGATGTCCAAGTTAAATATTTAAGTTAAGAGGTGATAATATAACATTGATTAAAGTTAAAGGGGTCAAGAGTTTAGGACGTCAATCCACTTCTAAATCCATATTATTTGCAAGTTAGCTTCTTATAATGTGCTTTGTTTAAATTCGCTGGTCGTGCTTTTTTCTCCTGAAAACATTAATTAGATTCGGATTAAGTTGAGAAACTTTGACCTAATTAGGGCTAGGAACCAAAACCGTGAGTTAGGCCATTGATTAACAAAACGAATGTTGATCAAACACTTGGAAAAATGAAATACTCTCTCAACTTGACAAATACAACCATATTCTAAACTTGCAGAGAAATGATCAAATTTACTAAAAACAATAAAATGATGAGTAGCACCGCTGTGCACTTGCACCAACACAAATAAATTGTTAGATTGCATTAAATACACTTTTTGTTTATTAAAAATAAAATTGATAATAAATATCAATGATTGAGATTATTTTATAAGAGTTTGGTCACTTGCACGGTCGGTACATAGAATAATTTCCAATTCTAAACTTGCAGAGAAATGATCAAATTTGCTAAAAACAATAAAATGATGAGTCATTTTCAAGATAGTTAAAATGATGAGTCATTTTCAAGATAGTTGGAAAGGAAGTGTTCATAACCTGTTGACAAGGTAATGATGAATTGCTTTTAGGTGTGAGAATCTAAGACGCCAATTGAAAGGAAGTGACCCAATGCCAATTTGAAAACGTGATATAATTGTATGGATTTGATGGTTGACACAAACGGACGAAGTTAATTGCTTTTGACAGAGAGATATAACAAGCTTCAAATGTTTTATGTGGATTAGCTAGGGTTTAGCAACTTAGTTTATCTCAGCAATTTGGAACTTTCTCTAATTTTTGGTACTTATATATTACTCACCTTGCAAGGAAGATGGATTGGAGATGCACAAAAATGGAATGTTATAAGATACTCTACGAAGTTTTAGGTACACTTGATTAATCAATGTGACTGAACTACACTTGATTATAGGACTAATCATTTTGTCTCATCCCTTTTTTTTTTTTTTTTTTTTACAGAGATTTACATTGTATCAAGGGCAAATTTCATTGTACCTCCCGGGTGTGAAATTATTTGTGTCCCTGCACTTTTAATTTCATCACGCATCGTCCCTGTACTTACCAATTTCAATCAATTTTGTCTAACCATTGACTTTTTTGCCAACTATTATGTGATGTATTTTGAAATTGTAGTCACATGCGATATAATTTTGCATGCCACATTAGTAAATATTCATCATATAAAGGAGCCCATTAGAACCACATTTTCAATTTATAAAATACTTAACAAAAAATTGAATTATTAGACATGATTGATTAAATTGGATAGCACAGGGTTACATGTGATGAAATTAAAAGTGTAGGGTCATAACTGATTTAATATGTAAATGTTAGGGAGGTAAAATGAAATCTTATATTAAACTAAAAGAAATACAACAGAGAGATACAAAACACACTCAGAAGAAATAATTTGAGATGTTGTAAATATAATTTGTGAATACTTAATAACTTTCTTGGTCTAAAACTACCTTAACAAGTAAAAATACGAGAAGTTACTAAAAGTCTTAAAACAACTATAACTTCGTTAAATGGTCCCGAAAAGCAGTGAAATGGTCAGAAATTATATTATACTATATACTAAAGTTGGTGGGATGGTTACTGTTACTAAGACGAGTAACAGTTGCGGCTCAAGCCTAGCCGATTATTGGAATTACGTTTTTGCCCTCTCTTATTTTCAAATTACAGTCTTGCCATGACATCAGCCGCAGTTTATCCTTTCCTTTCTCTCGATCTTCTCCCTCTATACTTTTAGCTAACGCACCGGAGGAGATGTTGATGTTGCATGATGAAGACTTGAAAGGATTACTAATTCAAAGAACACAGGTCTGCAATCCAGCGATTAGATTTCAATTGATGCGCAATTGTAGTTTTCGTTTAAAATTTGGTTTGGGTATTGCTTAGCTTCATCTGGGATTGCTCGGTTTGCGATCGGAAGTGGTGTGGTGTTCTCGTGCAGTCTGTATTGTCTTGCATGTATGATTTGCTCATTGTTTTTTTTTTTTTCATTTTCTGCAGAGTCATAGGTTGTGGACTGTTTGGTAAAGTTTTTTATGATCGATCTCTGTCGAGTTGTTGGGTTGTGCGAGTTGTTTGAAGGTAAATATTTTCCTTTCCTGTGATGGATTTTGGATGTGGGATTGGTTTACAAATGGAAGTTTTAGGGTTTACCATGTCATTTTAGTATCTTTATATTCTGCAAAGTTTGTTACTCGATTGTGTCGTTCTTGGCGTCATGGAATTTGATTGATATCTTGATGCATTTTCAGTTGAACAAAGATAGTAGATGGGATGAGATTGTATCCTCTTTGAAATTGGATGGGAGGAATCTCAATTTTCCAGATTTTCTTCTAAAGCTTTATGCACTCTCTCTGTTTCATTATGAACAAATTTACTTTTATAGGGGACCTGATAAATTGGCTTCACTGTTAGGTTTAAGAGTTAATCCAATAGTTTACCCAAACCTTTTGGATACTACATTCATATGTTTGGCAAAATTTACGCAAAGCGTGTGGTGTTAACTGCTTAGAAGTTTTTGGTTTCAATTAGATCTGCATCTTCTTTCTTGCACATAAGATATAGTGTATTTTAGAGCTTATGAGGTTGAAATTTGCAGATCTCATTATTGATATTGAGGATAACCTACAAATGGAAATGAAGTGCACAAGCCATTCATCTCAAATGGTAACAAATGTTGATGATGGGCCTGGAGAGAAGGAGATGCTCAAGGATGTTGAGAATATATACATCCCACATGGGAAAAATGAGACATTGCCTATGAGTTTATAACGGTTTGGGCCACTCCATCCATTGCTAATTGGTTTTGGATGTGAACCCCATATTACTTTTTCATGGTATCAGAGCCAGGTTTCTCACATGTGTATGCCTAATGGCCACACGGGCTCCACGTCACCCAAAAAGTTGTCCACGTGAATGGATTGAAAATTCGCCACACGTGCGGGGGCGTGTTGAGAATATATACATCCCACATGGGAAAAATAGGACCTTGCCTATGAGTTTATAAGGGTTTAGGCCACTTCATCCATTGCCAATTGGTTTTGAATGTGAACCCCAGATTACTTTATCAAAGGAGAGCTATTCATAATCAATGTCGATGGGTATATACGGTATAGTCACCGTTTCTTTTACAACTTTGTAGATTAGTCATCATTTTGCAATTGCACATTGAGCTTTTATAATTCAACCTGATTTTGCATATAGGTTGACTGTGCCGATGGTTTCTCTTTATCATGAACAAAGACTAAATTGTGAAGTTTGGTTTCCTTTTTTATTTACAAAGCTTCCATTTTTTTTTTGGAAAAATAAGCTGTTCAATATATTTAGATCTTGCTAAATGGTTTCTACTGTTGTTATGATTGCTAGAAGTTGCAGAGCAGGTTAAATTACTGGAACTTCATCAGACTATATCAATGCAGGCTAACAAGGGAAGCACCAGACTTCTAGGCTATAGGTTATGACATTGAAGAGCCAACAAAGAAAAACCTATTAAGTGAAAAAGGTTACCATGAAAAAGAATTGAGACTGTATTTATAATAAAGGGAAAATGATCATTTACCCGATTTTAGGCTAAAAATTGCCAACTTGCTCCACAAACTGTTTTTTAACCCCATTTACCCAAAACACTCTAAGGGATTATTTCCCCTTTACCCAATTAATTCTTTTTTCTTTTTTTTTGAGACTTTTTTTCCCTCTCCTTCTTTCTCACTTAGAGAGAGAAGTCACCTTCCACCTTGCTGTGCTCCGGTGACCAGTGGCTGGCGCGGTCTCCGGCGACCGGACTCCGGTGACCGGACTCCGGCGACCAATGACCGGATTCCGGGAACCGGTAACCGAAATCCGGCGACCGATGACTGGAATCAAGAATCCGGCTATTATTGCCCCCCCAGTAATCATATTACTGCCCCCCAGTAATCATATTATTGCCTCCCAAAAATCATATTATTGCCGTCCAGTGAATTGTATGAACTCCCAAAACCAAAATGTATACACTACAGGAACAATTGATCAATTTATAATCATATTATTGGCTCCCAATAATCATATTATTGCCTCCCAATACAAAGTCCAATGTCTCTACTGCCTCCCAATAGACCACCAAAAATGCACCATTTTGTATGATTCACAGATAATTTGGCTTTAATACACAGAAAACAACATGTAACTTATCAATACACCACACTATAGTGATCCCTGTCCCTCATTTCAAAGTCTACTGGGGGCCAATAATGTGTCTACTGCCCCAGTAGCCAGGAAATGTATTGGGTAGCAAAAAAAAAAAAAAAAAAACCAGAAACTGATTTGGGCACCCAATCACCATCTTCGGTGGCACCGTGGCTTCGTCTCCGGCTTCTGAAGGCTATACGTCGGTCGACGTTCGGGTCTGGACGACGAGTCTGGTGACCTTCGCTTATCGCCTCCTTCTTCAATCTCTTACGGTTAACATTCACCGGAAGCTCATTCTAGGCCTTCCTGGCCTAGGTTCGGCCCAACGAACAGGAGACCTCCGCCTGAGCCAATTCGCGCTTCAGCCCCGATCGTTCACCTGCAGGATGCTCTACATTTAGAACGACCTCAACATGGCTGCCGCGTCCATCACCAACAGCTCTGCGACCTCGATCTGCTGCTCAGATCTGGCGTGCTCCGTCGTCTCGCCCCTCGCCGCTCCAAACTGGGCTACCAAATTGAAAGAGAAGCCGGCAATCACTGTCGAGGCCCTCACCGCCGACCCTGAAAACATCTGGGCTGTTTCGGCATACGGCGGCGCCTCAGTCTTCATGGTCGCCTCCTCTGGCTATGCAGATCCACTCGGTCCGCGCCTCCTCCATTTGCCGCCTCTTTCTGGAAATATGATGCCGTGCCGGAGATTCTTGCTCTCTGTCATTGTTTTAGGTGTGTGTGAGAGAGAGAGAGAGAGAGAGAGAGAGAGAGATGGAGAGAGAGAGAGAGAGAGAGAGAGAGAGAGGGAGCGTCTGAGAGGAGTCGAGGTTGGGAGAGTAGTTTGTTAATTAAAATGATGGTAAAATTGTCATTGTCATTTAAATTGGGTAAATGGGGTTAAAAACTCATTGGTGGAGTAAGTGGGCAATTTTTAGGCTGAAATTGGGTAAATGGTCACGGCCCCTATAATAAATTTTGAGTGATTTTTTTTTTGATTTTTTATTTTACCTTAGTACATTGTAAATATAGGAAATTAGAAAGTTTGATCTTTGTTGTTTTATAGTTAAGAATTCAGTTTAATGTTTCAATTTTGTAATGTTTGCAATGATATGCAAATTTTACGTTTTCTTTATGAAGAGCTCAATTAAAAGAATACTCATATTGAAAGATGTCAATATTAAGTTGAACACCCATCTTGCTTGTGAACTCCTAGAAGGCTAGAGCCCAGAATTTTCCGCACTTTTGCTGAACATTCAGAGAAGAGAAGAACAAGTGACCTTTGTCATAAATGGAGAAAACAAAGCAGTTGGTTTCTGACAAGTACCTATAGGTTTTCCAAGTTTATAATTTATAACCGACTTATCCTATTATTTATTCAACTTGAATGTGCAAAACAAAAAACAGAGGGACACTTGCTGCTTATGACCGCCATCTGGTGTATAGACTTTGATATTCGGACCTTTTGGACCGACTTTATTAAAATTTTGTACCCTTCTTTATTTTCTAATAATTGAATAAGTTTCCCTTGGTGCCCCAAAAAACTTTGCAAACGCAAACAACCGGTGTTTTTGAGTAGAATGCGAAGAAAATCATTTTCTTTACAGTAAGAAGGGTAGCTTTAGTGGTCCACAGTGGTAGCTGTGCTATTAAAAGTCGGGGCATCGAGTTGGCCTCTTGCCCAAGTACCATCAAATGGGTTAATGGACGGTTTCTGGTACATGGCTTCAATCTCTTTTTGTCCTTGTGATCATATTTTGGTTAGTTTGATGTTTGTGTTCTCACTAATAATTTAGTCAGTTTAGTTAATCTGGTATTAAATTGTGAGCATTCGACTAAACAATATTGTTCCAAAAATGCAAGAAGTTGTGATGAGAATTTCTAAACAAGTATTTCGAATAAGTGATTTATCTTATTTCTGGCAGATTGGTAGTTGAGTTTATTGAAAAGGACATATACGTCTCTAAATGCAATTTTATGTGCATGTTTGACATCAAATTAATAAAAAAGATTATATTTGTTACAAACTTAAACACATTGATTGTATTAGCAATTCTGCAATAGAAACTTAATCAGCTAAAAAAAATAATACTTAACTCATATTCAATAAGGTGATGCTTTAACAGTCATCAATACTCTGCATGACGATGGTGAGGATCTTAGTTGGGAGGGTCACTTGTTAGATGAAGTTAAATTTCTAGTTAAGTTCTTTTCAGTTTGTAGTTGGCGTTTTGTGAAGCGGGATTGCAATAAGGTTGCACACCGCTTAGCAAAGGAAGCCTTAAAGTTGAGTCAACCTTTTATTTGTTTGGAGTCGGGCTGAGTTGGCTCCATCAATGTGTTTATATGGACTTTGAGTATGAAGTCTAAGTGGGCAAAGTTTTCTTCCTAACTTTGTTGGGGTTGTTGAAAACTTCTGTAACCATTCTCATTGTAATCTTTGTCTCTTAATGAAGTTCTTATTGATCAAAAAAAAAAAAAAAAAACTCATATTGAAGAATGTTTATTGTGCTCTAGAGCATTGAGTACTTTGAGTTTTTAAATTATTCGACTTGGAAAACTAAAGGTGAAAAAATCATGCATAAGATATTGTTCTAATTCATCTCATTTTACATAGTAGAATAAATGTGAATGTAATTTTGGGCATAGAATTCCCACTAGTCTAAAATAATGTTCAAAAGAGAGGTGCCAAAATTTAGCAACCCCCTCATAAATCATGGCCACTTCCAAAAATATCAAAATAAATGTAGAAAGGGGTGTGCAATAAAGAATGTGGTCAGAACAACATCAAACCCACATGACCATCATATGTGCTTCTAAGGTAGTGGAGTGGAGTGAATAGTGATGGCTATTTGAGGTGACTTTTCCTTTCATTATTTTTAATCTTGCTAGTCCATTAGCATCAGTCAAGAGTGTATCCACCAAATGACAGAGTTGCTTATATCATCACACCTTTTATCCTTCATGTTCACCAAATACCCTATTATATGCTTGACAATCATGTCCAATTTTGCATGCTCAATTATTAGGGTTACAAATTCGACCTAAATTAATCTGGTGGTATTTTATATTTTTTTATATAATGATAAAAGGTCAAAAGTATCAGTTATGTGCAAATCCGTGTTATATTTTGGCGGAATATTAGATAAAAACTATAAATCTTAACAATATAAGAATTAACATTTGATAGATCATGCAATTTCTACTGATCCTATTATTAATGGAGATTCGTTTATAAAATGACATGTTAGTCAAATGTTTAATGCTTTCTTGGGGCAATGATGCTGAATTATAAATCAAAGTCCACCTCATTACAGTGAGACATGCTCAAACCCCACTATATTTGGAGTTGGTGACTCCAAAATCCAGCACTGTGTTTTTGACAGAATGATGATTGATGATGACCCTGAAAAAATGACATTTTGGCTCTGCTTTCCACTCGTTTTATCAAAAATCTTACTAACATGCTCAGTTTAATTGCTGTGATCATCAAATCTCAGAAACTTCCAAGCCCATTGCTACTGTTTTTTCACATTAAAGAATACTATTTCATTGGTTAAAGTCTTTCTTTTAGAGTGTTAATCATGACATTTTACAACAAAACTACAAATTGGGGTTCTTTTTTACCCAACAGCTGCAAATCATTGAAATCAAATCAAAAAAAGGTGAAGCATGTCAAAATAGTGAAATACTGATAAAGATTGAATTAGTTGCAGCAAATTGCTTGATTAAGCTCCATCTCAAGATCAAGCTTATGCAGGTTAATAATTGATTTGAATTATTATGCCATTTAGTTCTTCCCTCAAAGAAATTGAGTTACGAATTATCCTCAACCTAACTATTGATTTGAATTGTTTCACTCCACGAATCAAAAGAGGTTAATTCGAACTGAACTTCAACTAAAATTCCATACCAATTTTTATGATGCGAAAAAAAAAAAAGCCAATACAAATTTCCTTCAAATTGCCAAAATAACATATGAACATATAATATACTGTAAAATTTTATATCTAAGATAGTAAGATTACACTAACCTATAGCTAGCTACCAAAAAAAAAAAATTATTACAATAAGCTCAAGCAAAGCTTACTTTATCCTTCTCCTCCACTTCCAGGATCCACCGCCACCGCCACTGTCACCGCCCCAAAACCCATATTTCCTCGGTCTCCAACTATCTATCTATAGATCTAAAACCAAAAATAATACTTTTTTTTTTTCTTCCAATATGCATGATTTGAACATTAATCCATAGCATTAGGCCCAGCACAGGCCTTCAGTTCAGGGCTCCAAAGCCACTGCACCAAGAACTTCCTCCCCTTCCTCCCATTCACATTGAACGTCCTCCCTTCTCTGTCCTTCATCACCTGCCCAATGTACCCACCTCCGCCTCCTGTTCCGTACAACCCCTCGCACAAGTCCCCGATCTCAGTCGGAGCCGTCGGGTCCTCGCCGGCGTACCAGGCATTGACAAGAGGGTTCGACGACAGCTCGGCCAGCTCGTGGCCGATCACACTGATCATACCGTCGACGCCGACGTCCTTGTTCGGCGGCGACAGAGCTCCGGGGCCGCCTCCGCCCATGTAGCCGGGAAGAGCAAACGGGTAGGCGCAGACCTCCGGGCACTGCTTGCCGGAGTTTCCGATCCAAGCGTAGGGGAGCGTGTAGCCCACCATGGAGGGGAATGTGAAGTAGTGGAAGCCGCAGACGGCGCGGCAGAAGTCCTGCATGGCGACGTCCTCGGAGGTCAGGATGAGGTAGATCCCGTTCTTGTGGTCGACCGGGAACGGCGCAGATCTGACGGCGTTGGCGATGACCTGCTGGACGGAGAGGCGGGTGAGTTGCTTGCCGTGGGAGTACTTGAGGTCAGCGTGCTCCCCCGCCACGACGACGGAGCGGGAGACGTTGGCGCCGGTCTGGTCGGTGTAGAGCGAGACAGTGCGCCACCACTCGGCGACGGAGGGCGACGGAGCGGCGCGGAGGTCGGTGGTGGAGATGGAGTGGAGGAAGTCCTTGATGAGGAGCTTCTGGGGTAAGGCCCAGCGGCCGTACCAGATGAGGTAGATGTTAATAGGGGTGGAGGAGAGGACGGGGCCCATGTGGTAGCGGAGCTGCACCAGATCTGAGGAGCCCTCGAACTTCTTGGAGGAGGAGAGGGTTCGAGGAGGGAGCTTGGGGTTAAAGATGGTTGGCTTTGTGTTTAGGGTTTGAACTGAGGGTGTTGTTGTTGATGATGCTATGGAGGAGTGGATGAGGAAGAAGGGGAGGAGGAGAAGAAGGTAGAGTGACGACATTGTTAGAGCGAAGGGTGGAGATGGGGAGTGAGGGGAGAGTGAGGAGAGGAGGGGGATATAAAGGTAGGGAGTGGAGATTGGGAGGGAAATGGGCTGGAGACAGCTAGCTGCAATAGTAGAGTAGTAGAAGTAACAATGGCAATGTGTGGGGTGTGGGCTCAGGGTCTTTAGTCTTTTACTTTGCGTCATTGTCTCCTTCTCTCTTCTCTCTCTTACTGTTTCTTCTGGAAAACTGGGAACTGGCTTTCTAGCTGGGGCTGTTCTGATTTCAAACGTTAGGCATGGAAATCAAATTATTTTTTTTTGGGGTACGTGTACTGTGTACATTAATTATTTGAATATATGAAATGAAATTGTTTTAAAGGGTGGATACGATTTTCTGTTTGGATTTTGATGAATTTTTTTTTTAATTGCAGTTTAAGGTTTTTGTTGCTCTTATATTAGACAGGATTGAAGACCCGTAATATAGTCTGATTTTATTTATATTTTCAATATACTTCTCAATCCCTCGCTACTTGAGCTAATCCTAAAAAATAGTATAAGCACGGAATCTGAACAAACTACACAGATTAGGCAAAAAATTAAAGAGACTGGTCAAACTCGACCGACACAATTAGTAACCGTGGAGCACAAATTAATTGTCTCGACCGAATTAAGAGGTTGGAATTTGTGACGAAGATCTTACCACAAAAAACAAATTTTCACAAATTCGATCTATTACGGAGACGACAAATTCGAAGATGACAAAAAAAAAATAACAGAAAACCATTATGGAGCAGTAGCAATACAACTATTAATCAAAATGATACGACTATTATGAAGATAAAAATAGTTGATCTAGACTATTAAACAGTCTCCGAGTACATGAAATTGAATGTACATTACGCCCTTATTTAGGACAAAAGTAATCGCCCCACCTAACAAATGATTTGGTTGAAACCAATCAAGGGTATCCCATCAAGGGTGTCAATACTTGGAATGAAGAATTCACAGTCATGAAAAATCAATAACCAAAGTCACGAACAATATCATGTACACAAGTAAACTTTTACTTGTTAGTACAATATCAAAGTTCACATTTCATCTTATACTCACCTAATTTCTCAGTATATTCTTTATTTTCTGAACCATTACAAACTTCAACCCGAAAAGTAGCTGGCACAAAAAATTTCTTTAAGCAAAACCTAGCTTCATTTATTCCTTGGGGTTACAGCAGCTAGAGTTGAGGCAGTTACAGCAGCTTCTGAACCTTAGCTAGGGCACCCATGTATGATCATGACTATGACCGTGACCAAATCTGAAAACGACCGGAGATAGATCTCTCCTAAATGCTTGGGCCAATTATTTCTGGCAATTTTTAGTAACACTGAATGTTTCTGACCAATTAAGCACAATCGAGTTAAAAAAAAAATTAATCGAGTTAAATTTTTTATCGGTGGAAGAGTGTGAATTTAGTTGATTTCACTGAATGCTTTTCCTTGAAAATATCTAGACTTGCTTGGCCAGGATCTGAAAATATCTATATTGAGTTATTAACTATTAACGTTTGACCAAATCAGAAATATCTATCTATCCAGAAATTAATCTAAAAGTTTTGTAACAGTGGCAGTTGCCTTTAATGGGATCCATCTACTATTTGTCCCAGTCCTTTATTACACATTAACTACTATTGTATTCGTCATCAAATATTTCCAACACAAAATGGACAATACATTTTAATCCATCAGTGAATTTTGTTTTTGTTAGGGTAGAATGTTCTGGGTTCTTCAATCCGTTGTTTTATTTGGTTAGGACTATGAGAAAAATTCTCAAGTGACTATTACATACGTCTTTTTCTCTCTCTCTTTTGAATATAAAAATAAAAAAACACACTTTATAGACGCTTAATCTAAATTTTCTGCAACTAAGTTGGCCAATAAGACTCGATCAGTTCTCATTCAATAAATAACATAAGGTACAAATAACGTTAAACACGTTAGCCACACTATGGATGACTTTAGTACAAAATCGAGGAATATATACCTCTAATTACTTACTAAGTGTCATTTTGTTCTTTTTTTTTTTAATCTTAATTTGGCATATATACCAAATGTTGGGCAGAGTGGATGTGGGCATATGGCCTAGGGGCTGGTATACACAGTTGATGGAGGATGTCATCGGTCCATGACGATCTTCGATCGCTTTCTGCATGACTGGCTACAGATCGACCCAACTTGCTCGAGATGTTCTGCAGTTCTGGAATGAATTAATTGATATGATGAGTTCTTCTCTGCATTAATGCTCGAAAAGATGCAGTCATGCATATGTGATACACGGATACGTCACCAGCACTAATAAAATTGACTGCCTGATGCCTAGGTTTTCAATTGAGCTGGTACCACACACACACGTACACGCATATTATATATATGGAAAACAAATTAAACCTATAATTATTTATTATGAACGAGTAAGATTATGTAACATATCTAAATCTTTGATAAAATTCACCTATTTTGAAGTATTGTAAAATTTTTGTATAAAATTAAAATAGTGCTGTAGAGAAACTGAAATTGAGAGGAAATTGCTGTTTATTCTCATTAATAATAGGGGTCTCTTTATATAGAGGATTACAATTCATAGAATCTCAATCATACAACGAAAGTAATTGTACATTGAATAGGAATCTAGATCATTCTAATTTAACCCTATTACCACTAGGTCAAGTAACCTAGGGTTTGGGCCAAACACAGAAAAAAGATTTCCTTAAACACTCCCCCTTGTGTTGCCCAAACGCGGTGCTTCTATCGTTGCCTCGTTAAAAACCTTGCCGAGTAACAAAAATCCAGTGGGACAAAAATAACCTCGGTCGAAGGGGAAAAAGAACACAACACACCCTTCACATTTCGAGATGAACATGTAGACATCTCCCCCTGATGTCTGCGTCTCCCCTTGATGACTACGATCATGGGAGTTCAGATAATTTCGGCAAACGATGCATTTTCTCGAAAGTGGAATTTAGGCAATGACTTAGTGAGCAAGCCTGCCACACTGTCCTCAGATTGAACCTAGTTCACTTTGATCTTGAGGAGAGTCTGTTGTTGCTGATTATGCTTAGTGTTATCGCTTTTGATGTAGCCTTGCCTCATTTGTTCAAAACAAGCAGCATTATCCTAAATGCTCGTAGGCTCATCTGTGGTAGACTTCAAACCACAATTGCTTCGAATCCATATACATTCACGAACCACTTTGTGAAGAGCAATAATCTCTCCATTGTTCGAAGATATAGCGACTAGGGTCTGTTCTGTAGACGTCCAAGATATCACGGTCTTTTCCCATGGTGAACACTTAACCATTTTGGGAATGATCTTTGTATGGGTAAGAGAGATACCCAATATCAGCAAAACCTTCCAAAACACATGTTGTTTTGGGATGAGGAGAATGGACTCAGGCCAATGTTGACGGCGTTCCTGGTGTGTGATGGGTCCGAATCCATCATATCTCTATAGGGATAGAACAAGCCCATATCAATCATACATCTCAAGTATCGAAAGATATCCTTTACACCAATCAAAATGGCGTCGCGTTGGCGCAAAGCTATACCTTAGCTAACAAGTTCACTGCAAATGAGATGTTCGGTCCTGTGCATTGAGCTAAGTACAATAATGCGCCTATTGTACTCAAGTAAGACACTTCTGCCTCTAGCACATCTTCGTCATCATCCTTCAGACGAAGAGGATCATTTTCAGGATCAAGACTACGGACGATTATGGGGGTGATTGAAGGTTTGACCCTGTCAAAAATGCCTAACCATTTATCGACACGATGCTCAAGTTCCAAACTGAGACATAATCGTGTTCTCCCATAATCCTTCATCTCAAAATCAGATTTAAAGTGTTCAGCGGTTTCCCTTAACTCTTTAAGGGCTTCTATGAAGATCATGTCCAATATGAACTGCAATGGAATCTGAAACTTGTTATGGAAACTCGTGGGCATATCCCTTCCCAATCAAGTAGTCATTTTAGTGAGCGTTTCAACCTCTTTGTAAACGCGCTCCGTGGTCTAGAGTCACTTGACTTGGGTAGATAAAGTTCACCATGAACCTTCATATATATTCCGTATCTAGATCCCCATATAGATATGTAGTGATCACATTTGTAAGCTGCATGTTCAGTTATTCGGAAACTACCAAACTGACAAGGTAGTGGAGTGCAATGACATCCATTACGAGAGTATATGTCTCATCGTAGTAGATTCCAGGGCGTTTTGTGAGAAGCCTTGCGCCATAAGGAGAGATTGTCATCTCTTTTTCTCTTCACGCTTTCTAACGAAGACCAATTATTCAATAGGTTTTATGTTAGGAGGTGTTGGCATCACTGGCTCAAAAACCTTCCTCTTCGTTAGAGAATCAAACTTAACCTGGATCGCATCTTTCCATTTAGGCCAAATCTCTCTACGTTGGCATTCATTCATCAACGGAGTGTGGTTCGATATCATCTAACTCAACAAACTCATGCGCAACTACATCATCAATTATGATGGAGTTTCTAGCCCACGTCTCATGTACACTAGTGTAATTTTCATAGAGCTCTATATTCTCAGGAATAGGTTCTGACGTTGAGGCATCCCCCAACGATAACCATAACCCGGAAGATACTCATGAGATGGATTTTGAGTCTTGATGATCAAAGGATTGGAATGTGCCAAAGTATCATTCAAACTCACGGGCCTCCCACGCATCCTAGCTGGCATGGGGCCATGGCCTCTAACGCCAAAGTGCCACTCTCTATGGCGTTGGCGCCATGCCTACCTTTGTGTAGGGTGGCGCTACGTCCTTTCATAGGGAATTCCATCCTTGCAGGCATGTTGGCAGCATATTTGTGTGATCTCGTCACTTTAGTAAGGATCGAGATGAGACATAGTGGGGATAGGCCACGACAATTCCTGTCGTTCCTGCTGAACATCTGTGTTCTTATCTCCCCTTAACGACGGGAAGACTGTCTCATCAAAGTGACAACCCGCAAATCTAGCGGTAATGAGATCGCCTTGCAAGGGCATTAAGTGGCGGACGATGGTTGAAATCTCAAATCCAACGTAGTTGCCTATTCGGGTGTAAGGACCCATCATTGTATGTTATGGCAGAGCAATTTGGCACATAAATGGCTCACTCAAATGTGCGTAAGTACGATATTTGTACCCAGTCACTAGCTGTAACGCAGAGGTAAATTGAGTGGCAGTGGGTCGTAGATGAATGAGCATAGTTGCATGCGATATTGCATCACCCCAAGCGGATATAAGTAGATTGGTGCGCATTACCAATGTCCGGACTACCATCGTAGTCGTTTCCGCGAGACCATTTGGGTGTGTACATAGGAATATGATGTCCATCAATCCCAATGCAATACCTATCGAAAGTCTTCGATGTAAACTCTCTAGCATTGTCAAGGCCAATTGACGGAATAGGATGATCCGGGGAGTGAGCCCGTTGTCATATAATATGTGCTAAGAGTGTAGCATAAGCAGTATTGACAAGTGGACAATGGCACAACACGTGACCAGCGTGTATGCGTGTCAATCAAAATCATGAGAAATTTAAACGTCCGCAGGTTGGTTGAATCAATCCACAGAACCCCATGGATTCTACGTAGGAACAGAATGAGTATATCTTTTGCATAGGACGGTCTCAGTCCTAATTTCCCTAAGGAACAGGCTTTGTAAAACGAGCGAGGGCTTTAGAAGCAACCAATGAGAATTTTGGTTGGCCCTGAGCGTCTGAAACGCTACTTGAAGCAAAGTTGCTGATTGTAGTATCACCTAGGGTGTCATCATCATGATAGACGACATCCATGGCGTTATGGATAGGGGCTGTGCCAGCCCTAGGCTGGTGGTGGACGGAGGTGGTTCCCTAGGCAGCAACGTCGGTCACACTTAGTCTAGGAATCAACTTTTGATTCATACTTCGTTTCACTCGAAAGAAATGAATGATGTCCATGTGAAGTTTTTTGTATATGGATCATCATATCATGACTAGGATAATCTATCCTGTCGTAACAAAGCCACTATGTGTCTAAATCCAAGGGATCTTCTCTCATGACTTAATTGGATTTAATAGCTCGATATCGACATAGAGTCCACTAGAGAGACACATAAACTTCTCTAAGATGCACCTGTGTTCGCAATCATTAGAGGCATTTGCAAAGGAACTCATTTTCGTTCTCTACATAAGTTTTCGTATGGAATTCGTTGGCTATTCATAGGTGTGATTTGCCCTAGGAGCATAGAGAGTTTATGTGACAGTAATCAAGGTACCATTTGGCAAGGGGAACTTGGTCGATTCCATGTCCTTGAATTAATACTGATGGCCCAGCCATCGTAGTCACAAAGTAATATACTCATAATCAAAATTGAGTCATAATGAAAAGAGCTCAAAATTTTATTCATGAGCCAACGGAGTTACATCATTGTCACTTTGACTAAAGAAAATCTAATCCAAAATGCTAGCTAATGCAAAACAATGGTAGTCGTCTAACTTCTTTCGATAATTCCAAAATGAATATGACCAGGTGAGTAAAGAGATGTCGGTGGAGCAAGGCTCGCTTAAGTACCACTAATCTCATAACCTTTCTAGACATCACACTTACTTTGAGTGAGCCTACTTTGAAGAAAAACTAAACCATTGGCATTTACTACAAAGTATATGGCAATTGCCTATTACATCTCTTGGAAAAATAAAGACTTAAACAGAATTGGTGATCTATTGATCCCAGCCAGATTTGTAGTCTTTAACCCTTCACTCTAGATCATCTTCTTGATCTTCTTGTTCCATATAGTGAGTTTATCTTGCTTCACAATATGCTTTGTAGGCGGTGACAATTTCTTCACGAGCTCTACAAATGTGTGCTCAATGATCAGACACTCCACATCGAGAACATACATCTCTTTGCTCAAACTCCATTGATTGAGGCACTTTGAAAGCGTCATTTAGATGGCTCTTAGTGTTGGTGGCGCCACCAACATGGCCAGAGGCGTTGCCTCCCTCTCTCTTTCCACGTTGACCTCTTCTGTTCCGTGTTCACCTATTTTGGCGGTTACCTTCCCAAGTAGAGCTATTATATGGACTAGAACGTCTACCAGTATCCCTAAGATTAGGGTTTCGCTCTTGGCGCCTTCTCTTAGGGGTGCGACTATAATTGGATTCCGGAATATGCCATGTTCCCACGGATCTCGAATTATAGTTCTTCACAAGGATGTTGTCATGCTTTTCAGCGACATTCATAGCTCCAATGAGTTCATGAAACCTTGTGATTCGTCTTGCAGTAACATCGATTCGATAGTTCTTAGCAACCATCAATACAGAGACGGGGAAAGTAGAAAGAGTCTTCTCAATCAACATCGCATTTGTGATCTCTTTACCACAGAATTCCATTAAGGATTTAATGCGAAGTGCTTCCGAGTTGTAGTCAAGAACTGACTTGAAATCACAGAAGCGGAGGCTATGCCATCTCACTTCTTGGTCAGGAAGCAGGGAGTCACGGACGTTGCCAAATCTATCTTCGAGTGAGACCCACAGCCTTCTGGGGTCTTCTTCATTCTTACACTCGTACTGGAGCGAATCATCCATATGACGAGTCATTAGGATGATGGCTTTCGCCTTATTTGCCTCTAATATTTGCTTCCAAAGCTTGAGCTTGCTCAACAGTTAGCACGTCCTGGCTAGGCTTGAGAATCGTATCCAATATTCCATCGGCCTTGAGATGCTGGCGGATATCACGAACACACTTGTGATATTCAGACCTAGTTGTTCCCATTGGAGCGAAGACCAATTTATTCAGGATACTCATCCTAAAAAAGAACAAGAAATTAGGGTTAGTTTCAGAGCGAAAAAGGCTACCACGAAAACAAATAAAATTTCTGAGCGTAGTCGCTTCCAAGAAATTTGATTCCAAGAGGGGTTGGATTAGATCAAAACAATGATGTAAGTGGTCGATCATAAATTCTCTACAAACTCTAAGTTTGGAGATCTCAACAAGCTCCAAGCTTGGAGTGAGCATGAACCCCCACAGTTCGGCTTAATTAGGTCTCCCCTATGATGAAGAAAGGGGGGTAGAAGAAGGGAGGTTGCAAGTCCCTGAGAAAAAGAAGAGAAAAACAATAATGTTGATGCCCAAAAATCCAGCTATCAGGCCCAATTCATTTCTCGAGCTCAATAAGCAAATTATAACGACAATCATCATGCCACACATGTGGACCCCAGCCACATTCACTCATTTGGGGCTTGCAAGAGCGGGTGTGGTGTGGAAGGTAACGGAAAAGCATGCATTATTAGTTTTAGGCTTGTTGGTAATTTCGGACTTGGGGACCGAAATTCAAGCTCAACAGCCCAATTCTGATTATGGGCAAGTGAAGAAGAAAGAACTCAAAAACCACTCAATTACAACAAACACTTCTCTTTACCCAATATATTCAATTATTTTACTTAAACTAGACATCTCAAGTACTATATCACCTTCTTTTACACACAAGCTAATTCTCTACCCGTAACTCCCCTTTTTCCAGCAGCAAATCTTGGAATCACGATTCCTCGATTACAGCAGCAGATTTCATGGGATCACAGCAGCAGGATTCTTGGAATTAGCAATGAGATCTTGAGGACACGGGAATCCTGGAAACACAGCAGCAAGATTCTTGAGAACAGCAGCGGACCTAAGCCACCACCACACTATAAATCGATGGTTATAGCTGCTGTGAAAGGGGGAGGGAGGCATAAGCTAACTACTAAACAACCCAAGAAACTCTCCCACAGAGAAGAACAAAAAGTCACAACAACCCATAAACATTAAGCAAGAGATCAAGCCCTATCTCTGAATCCCTAGCCATCAATTCCTCCCAATCAACCTTAACCCAAAAACCCAGAAATCATACCATTGCCGGAATCTCTTCTTCCGAAACTCATGCTTTTCTAGCTCCCACGCCATGCACATCTTGCCAAGCTTTTACTAAAATTGCACACTAATTCACTGCTGTGAACATGGAGAGGAAGCTGCTCGGAAGAAATCAACAGCTTTCTTCTTAGGACTTATTATCCTTCGAGGTCTGCTGGGCCTAGTTGCTGCTTACTCAGACGAAGGGGCAAAGTCTTGGGTCCTTACCCATGAATTTTAACTGCTGTACAACTCCGATCAAAATGCCCCCCACAAATAAAAACTTCAAAAACGGGAACTAAAAGAACCTTTAAAACATACCTTGAAAAGTTTAGAAAATTGCTGGAAATTGGTCGCCGGAAGTCATTGCCAGAAATTGGTCGCCGGAGCTTGGCCGGAATTATTTCGTGGTGAGTTGCCCTTCCTTTCCCTCTCATTTTTTTTCTTTTTTCTCCCTTTTTTTTTTTTTTTTTTTTCTCTCTCTCTCGGCCCAAGCCTGTTTCTCCTCTTTTTTTTCTTTTTCTTTTTCTGGCTTCGGCCCAGGCTTGACTAGGAAAGCAAGGCCTTGACTTTTTTTTTCCTCTTCTGGGCCTTGATGTCTTCTAGCCCGCGTCGCTTCTTTTGGGCCATTGTTTGGTTGGGCCGGGTCGCTATCGTGGGTCAGCACCCACCTCTTTTTTCTTTTCTTCTTAGGATCTTCTTCCTGCTAGTTCTCCTGCAAGGTTGCTACCTCATCGTCGGTCGTGTGCAAGCAGACTGGAGCACGGAAGGAGCGAGCGATTAAGGCCGTGTGGGGCTTCGGCTTCGAGCGGCAGGCTTGTGTAAGTGCTCTAGTAGCGACGCCGGAGGGCTGCGTTAGCGCAGGAGTGTGCTAGCAAGGCTGGGCAGAAGGCAGGCTAGGCTGATCTGGGCGAAAACTAGCGAGGGTCGCTGACGCTGTTGACGCATACGAGCTCTCTGTTGCGTGGCAGGAAGAGCAGGCTAACGCGGCTGATTTTTTTTTTTTTTTTGGTTTTGGTTTTGGCTTTTGCATTTAGGGTCAGAGTGTCGTGCTGATAAC
This sequence comes from Rosa lucieae, assembly GCA_024704745.1. Lineage (NCBI taxonomy): Eukaryota > Viridiplantae > Streptophyta > Magnoliopsida > Rosales > Rosaceae > Rosa > Rosa lucieae. The sequence goes on from CM045497.1 coordinate 42,896,339, forward strand.
GTGTTGTAGAGAAACTGAAATTGAAAGGAAATTGATGTCTATCCTCATTGATAATAGGGGTCTCTTTATATAGAGGATTACAATGCATAGAATCTCAATTATACAAGGAAAGTAATCGTACATTGAATATGAATCTAGATCCTTCTAATTTAACCATATTACCACTAGGTCAAGTAACCTAGGGTTTGGGCCAAACACAGAAAATAGATTTCCTTAAACAAATAGATAATTATTATAAGGATTGTTGTGTGACATGTTCAGAGTATTCATGCCGGTCATTGTAGGAATGTCGTACCTAAGAAGTTGATAAGCGTTATGGTGTTTTGAATTTTTGAAATGTATTTTATTATTGGATTAAATACTCGTTACTCCTCATACTTTTGCATGAAAAACAGTTTAGTCCTTATTCTTTCTAATTCTCACACAACAGGTCCTAAAATGACTATTATATCCCTCACTTTATATATATATATATATATCTCTATACATATGTGTGTGTGTGTCTATATATATATATATATATATATATAGAGAGAGAGAGAGGCAGAGAAAAAAAGTGAGGGGTATAACAGTCATTTTAGGACCTGTTGTGTGAGAATTAGAAAGAATAAGGACTAAACTGTTTAATTTTAAAAATTTGGACTAAACTGTTTTTCATGCAAAAGTATGAGCAGTAACGAGTATTTGGTCATTTATTATTATTGAGCTATAGTTTTGTAAAGACATAGAAGTTGTGATTTATATTAGGAGCAGTTTGGAGCGACTGAAAAAAATGAAGTAATTAAAATTGAAATTAGAAAGACAATGGATTTAGCATGTTAAGATTTATTGTAAAGAGAATATGTTAATTGGTTGTGGACTTTTTTACCCCACATTGCAGAACAATATAGATTTGATTCTTTACTAAATCATATCTTCTTCATATACATTTCTATACACAATCTTAGTGTTTTTTTTTTGGAACCCGAAACGACAGACTATATTAATAGAATCACGAGATTACATTAGGTGGAGAGGAGTGCCTCCAATATTGTAGGAACAGATCCATACCAGGAAAGCAGCAAACCTATACCTAGAGCACATTTAGCCAACTTATGAGCTAAAACATTAGCTTCTCTAGCAACATGAGTAAACAAACAATTCTGAAGAGATAACATGGAATGAGAAATATCATCCACCAACCTACCAAACTCTGAGGTGTCTTCACCCTCCGCTTGTATAACATTAACTAGCTGAAGACAATTAGTTTCGAACACAACAGGGGCCAAACCAAATTGTTCCACCACCTGGCAAGCAAGTCGCCCAGCAAAAGCTTCAACCAAAACTGGGGATAACACCACACTTACACTGGCACAAGCTCTAGCGATAATCTGGCCACCTTCATCACGAACTACCACTCCTAACCCACCTCTATGGCCTGCCCCATCAAAAGCACCATCCATGTTGACTTTAAGCCAACCGGTGGGTGGAGGATTCCATAATCGAGGACGGTGTCCCACCCTTGCAGTTCTAGTAGGCAAAGCCAACTTCAAAGAGTGAAACAGTATCACCGCTTGAAAATAAACCTGTGAGAGGGACTGGAACTTACTTTTCATACCCTTTAATTTATTTCTTTCTTTCCATACCACCCACAATAACACCAGAAGGAAAGCGAAATCTTCACGAGATAGAGACTAGTAGCAGAACTGCAGCCAATCCACAATTGAGTTAGAGGAAGAATATGCCACTATGGCATGAAAAGAAGGCACCAACTGTATCAAGTCCCGAACAAAAGGACAGTTCACAGTGATATGGAAGATAGATTCATCTTCCTCATTACAGAAATAACACCATCCCACCAAGGGAACTTTTTGACCACGAAGCTGCTATAGAGTGGGTAAAATAGCTTGGCAAACCTTCCATGTATGCACTTTGACCTTCCCCGGCATCTTAGCTTCCCAAATACACTTCTAAAAACTAGGAGACGCAGAGGAACTAGAGGCCTCCAACAATGAAGAATGTACCGAGCTAAAAGCCAAGTGATATGCACTTTTGGTCGTAAAACGCCTTCTAGAATCATAATGCCAGATTAAGTGGTCAGCCACCCTATTATTTCTTAACGGCAAGGAAAGAATTAACAGGGCATCCTCCGGGCTAAAAATCTCTGTCACCAACTCTCTATTCCATTCACCATTTTGTATGAGCTCGCTGACTTGAGAATGGGGTGTAATTGTAAATCTTAATGGTCTGAAAAGATAGGGCTGAGGGATCTATGGATCCTCCTAAATCAGAACTGATGAGCCATCCCCTATCTGCCACTGTAGCCCCTTAGCTATAGTCTCATTCGCACCAAAGATCCCTTGCCAACATGCCGAAGGATAACGTGGACACGGGGCCTGAAGAAAGAAGAATTTAGAAAATATCTTGCTTTGTATAAACGACTCACCAGAGAAGTCGGATTCTTGATGATGAGCCATCCTTGCTTAGTAAGTAACGCCAAATTGTGTGCATGCAAGTCTCTGAAGCCCATCCCACCTGCACTTTTAGGCAAACAAAGTTTCTCCCAAGATAACCAATGAATCTTACGATTAGCATCCTTACTGCCCCACCAAAACCTCGCACGCATCTGGTGCAAAGAATCACAAAAGTCCTTCGGTAATAAGAAGCAACTCATGGAGTAGGATGGTAGAGCTTGTGCCACCACCCTTATCAACAGGTCCTTACTAGCCCCACTAAGTAATTTTCCTTGGTTGTGTGGGTCAGGAACTTTCTAGAATATTCTTTTGTATGGTTTGCATATATGGTTTTTGTTCTAGGCATGGCTTTGGTTACGTCCTCCGGCCCGTATGTACTTTTTTCTCCTTATCAATAATACTTCGGGAGGGCACGTTGAGATAGTCCTCTTCCCGCTTCTCTAAAAAAAAAAAAGGTTAGGTCAAACAAAATAATTTATATAATTATTTCTCTATGATCTGACACCAAAATCTCTCTCTCTCTCTCTAAAACCACCTCACCCAACACCATGTCCTTCATTGCTGATATTAAGAAGGAGAAGGAGGAGTGGATCAACTCAATCCGGAACCAAACCTAGGTGGCTAGCTGTACCTCCCCCCATTCGCAGCGATCAGGTCTTTGTCTTTTTGACGACGTTGTCTTGGAGTGAGAGCATTAGAGATGTGGGTGTCCTACCTGATCTTAATGCCCTTGACCTTGTAGGTGTCCTACCTTGCTAAGAGAAGTTACCGAGTTCGTAGTATTTGTGAGGCGAAAGCCTCGAGGTTCGGAGCTTGAAAAGCATATGAGCCGAATATTTGAGAGAGTCTCTGAGATTGTTTGCATCCTGAGAAAAATTGAGGTCAAATTAGGTTTCGGAGATTGTGAATTGTTTGAATGTAAGAGAAATAGGGTTAGGAAATGAGAGTACCGAAGCTCGATGCATGTAGAAGGCGTGGTGTTGAATGCCGACGATTCCTTCTGCCAGCCATTTGTCCTTGTCTCCGATTCTCTCCAGTATCACTCTCTCTTCTTTCTCTCGGTAAAGGAAGGTTGAATTTTAGCTATGTGAGATGAGTTTGGGTTAATGATTTGGCTTCATAGACTAATAGTTGATACAATCACAAATTCATTTTATTTTCTCTTAATTCTCTAAGGGCTTCCTCATTTCTCTTTAGTTCAGCATGTGATCTCTTTTTCTCTTCTTCCAAAGTGAGTTTGTCTTCCCTTAGTTTTCTAAGTAAGTGACTTTAACTGTGACATGAACTGTGACATGTATTGTGCCATGTACTGTGACATGAACTGCGACATGTAGTGTGACATGAACTGTGACATATACTATGACACGAACTATCTCTAGACATGCACTGTGACATGAACTGTCACTTCAAATTACATTATGAATTCACTGTTCATGTCATAGTTTATTAGTTCATGTCATAGTACATGTCACAATTCATGTCATGCCACAGTACGTCGCCGACCATGTCACTTTTCGAAGCCCCAGCAAATGAGGGGTCCTAATTCTCTAGGGTTTCATATTTGGGATCCCTGTGGTTTGATCCAACAAACTATGTTTATGCCTGACACATGCGGTACTAGTGTTTTCTAGAGTAGTATAGGCTCCAGAAAATTTAAGTTTTGTAATTATGTTTGAACTTAGCCTATTTACTATGTTTTCTCACTATGCCAAAAAGTCCTTCAGACGACACGCATCAGACGACATAAGTTTTGTTTTATGTCGTCTGAGTTTTTCAGACGACATAATTTTCTTTTCTGTCGTCTGAATATACACTAAAACCATACTGGTTTAATTTGGAAAAATGGTGAGCATTCAGATAACATATTTGTGTAGTTGTAAAAGGTGGTGATTTCCTATCTCAAATTTAGATAAATGGTGAGCATTCAGACAACACTTATATGTTGTTTGAAAAGATGGGAAAAAACCCTAGCAGAAATTTTAGATTTCCCTCCAACAAGTTGAGTCTTTTCCCTCTTAAGCGCCAAAACCTTATAGTTAACTAATCAATAGGGTGATATTTAGACAACATATAAGTGTTGTCTGAATAAGGTGAGTTTGACTTTTTTTGTTTTAGGTCTCTTTTGGCATGACATAAACCCTTCGTGTTTTTTTTTCATTCCCACAAATTCTGTCTAAAAATCTCTCTCCTTCAGGCTTCAGCAAAACCCGGCCCCGTCTTCCTCTCCATCTCTCTCATTTCCTTCCCCAAACCCCGCAACCTCCCCAACAGCCACCGCAATCACTTTCAATCAAAAACCAACTGCCGTCGCCACTGGGCGTGGCAAACCCACCTAAATCTAGTCGCTAACCCTAATCCCTCATTCCCTCAGCCTCTATTCGAGATTTTGACTGACCCTGACCCTCAGCCTCTCTTCGACTCACTCCCTCTGTCCCTCAGTTTCAGTCGCCGCCGACCCACCGCAAAGTTCGACGGTTCGGCCTTATCTCTAAGCTAGCTCTAACCTCTCAGTCAGTCATCTCACTCCCTCAGCCTCTCTAAGCTAGCTCCTATTCGTAATCTCGAACCGCTGAACCGCCGACCCACGGCTTTGCTTCGACCCACTGTAAGTAAACCTTCTCTCTATACTTCATTGTTGGGATGTTGGTCTCCGACCCATCGATCTCTAGTTAATAGATTTGATTATTTGAAATTTCATCTCACAACTCTCAATCTCCCTCAGTCCCTCATCTGAAATGTTGTTGGACAAGGAGGTGGCGAAGGAGGTGACGAAGGCGGTGAGGAGGAGTTGTTGGAGAAGGAGGTGACGAAAATGACTCACAGTACTGATTTCCCTTTTATATTTTTGATGTATTATAGAGTTTTGATTGGGATTCTGGAAGCACACACGTCTATCATTGTTACGTCAACGTGGATGGGAGTTACAGATTCAAGGTTTGTATGCTTACCTCTCTGTTATAAGTTGAATGTTTTGTTTACATGTTTGCAAATGTATACACAGGAGGAGCAGAAGTTGATTATTAAGTGAAACAGTAATGTAGATATTATATCTTGAAATGTGCTTTCAGTAAAACAATTGATCTACTGAAGAATCAGGTGGGATCCTGCTATTTTGTTGGATAATGCAGCTTTGTTGTTGGTTGGGAATTCCAGCTTGCTTATATGACTTACTAGCTGGAGGCTGATTGCTGTTCATTTACTCATTTGCATTTGACAGTGGGATGTTACCATGTCTTCAAAAAGTTATTTATATTTTTGCACTTTTCCAGTGCCTGATTGACCAATGTGCTTATTTTTCATGTTCATTTTACTCTAGCGGCAGATTTTTTATCGTCTCATTTTAATTGTTTTATGCCATTTATTTCTCATGCTCTTCTGTTTCTGTGTAGGGTGTGGCTATCACTCAAGAAAATTCATTATTAGACAACACTGCTAGAATTGAGGGCTGGTTAGCTAGATTCCCAATGTTTGACTGGGTTGGGGGAAGAACATCTGAAATGTCTGCAGTTGGTCTTCTTCCAGCAGCGCTTCAGGTTGGTATTACAGAATTCCAATTGTACATGATCATCATTCATGTTTTTTAATTTTGTTTATTTACTTGGATTGTTATCTATATTTCATCCTTGTTTCAGGGAATTGACACATTGCTGAAGTTTCTGAATCATAATGTCAGAGTATCTGTTCAATTTTGATTTTGAGTTGTGATTCCTGTCAAGTACCTTTTCGTGGCACATGAGCTAGGTCATCTATGAGGGTTGGTATATTATAAATAATGGAATAATTAATGAAACTATTCCTTGTATTGCAATATATGAATCATGTCTTTGGCCCAGCTGCACCATAGCTTCATTGAAGTTTGATTAATGATATTCAGTATATTATATGCCTTACCCTGCCTCCTTTTTTATTTCTGTTTGAAATAGTCCATTTGCACACCAGTCTAGAACTATTATATCTGTTGCCTTTAGCATCAAACCCAATTCTTGTTGTTCTTTGCTGGTGATGTAATTAGCTTTATGTCCTAATAATAAATGATTATCAAGTCTGAGCTCCAATTTGTAGTTGAATTCCATGAGAAAAAAAAATTGCGAAACTAATTGACAATAGTGGTTGTGTTGTTCTTTCTCGAGTTTACCCTGACTAAAATAAGATTGGAAGCAAAAGATATAATTTTCATTCTTTCTGCGTTCAGGTTAAGAATAATCCTGCCGCCTTGCTTGCTTTATGCTGGTATTGGGCTACTGATGGATTGGGATCCAAGGTATTGTTTGCTCAATCTATGAATGTCTTTAAATAGCGTATTTTTCAGTGTGATTTCTTTATGGTTGGTTTTAATTTCTTTCTGAAGATGTTCAACTGTTTCCCCTTTTGATTTTCTCAGGATATGGTTGTTCTTCCTTACATGGACAGCCTATTATTATTTAGTCGGTATTTGCAGCAGTTGGTCATGGAACCTATTGGGAATGAATTTGACCTTGATAGTAATCGGGTATGTGTAATTTTTTCTTTTGTTTGGGGAATATTAATCATCCAGAAAACTCTTAGTTAGGTTGCCAATATCATGTATTTCTAGCATTTTGCATTATAATTGTTCATAATGGTGATTGGGATTCTAGTGTCAAGCTTCCACCAAGTTCTATGAGTCTTTGTTACCAAACCGCTCATAATTTGTATGTCTTTATGAATCAATTTGGATCAGTTGTTAACTGATCAAGTAAACATGGATTGTTTTCTAAGTTGAGTTGTTCAGTCTATTTGTCATCAGAAATTCTTTATCTATGGTACCAGAAAGTTTAGGCTATCACTCCCTAATTTGTATGTCTAGTTGCTTCTTTGCAATCAGTATTTTGTTTTTCTCTTTTTGTTTCTCATCACAGGAAATTGAGTATTCTGTGCCTTTTCTCATTTAAGTATATTTCTCACTTTAAAATAGGACAAGTGGAAGTTATTTGTGACTTTGTGAGAATGTGATTTGAAATTCTTTCTGGGTGCTGTATTTGATGGGTGAAGGATTGGGATAGTTGATGATAAGGAATGAGGTTTTGAATCATTTTGTGATTGCTGTTGATGAGCCACGACATCCTTTTTTTTTTTTTTTTCCCGGCTCTCTCTTCGCTCTACTTTTCCTTAATCATCGCTCCTTGATATTGATCGTTGAAATTAAACTAAGTCGTTTTGTTTCTATGATTTTTTTTTATTTGTGTTCTTTTTGGGAATTATTGAAGAAGTAGGGATTTTGACCTTCTTGGCTTATTTCCGACCAATGACTTTTTAGGGGCAGTTGCTGCAAGTAGTCCTAACTTTATTACTGGAATCCTCTTATAAGTTCTATGTTTTGTAGAATTCTCACTACTACAGAAAACACATTTGGGGACACCCGCTAATTTTTTCGATGACGTTTTTTGAAACTCAATGTCCTTGTATACATGTAAGGACGTCAACTTATACCTCTTCAAAACCAAAAAACACGGAGAAGCTGCTCCAAGGCTAGCGCGTCTAACACGTCCTCGAGGTGTGGGGTTCGACTCACACAATACCCAAAAAACTTAATAGTCGAATAATCAAAATAATAGAAAAGTCCCTATGCTAGGCATTCATTCACTGGACGCGCGTTCTATGTTCATTTTTCCCCAAATTGCTTTAGCCATTCTCGTCTTCCATCTCAGATGCAAACCCTTCAATTTCACTTTCATTATCATATTTTCCTGTCAAATGGAAATAGGTCACCCTATCAATCAGCATTTCCCTCCTCGCTCACCTCGGTGCATCCAACATCACTGTTCTCTCATCACCCAGAAAACCCTAATCTTCTTCCGTGCCATCCAAAATCAAGACAGAAAATAGCTGAGGAGTGGAATCCTTAGTCAATCAAAGTTGAAAGTTCAGGCTGGGTTTATGTTTTGTATTAGTGTTAGTGATTTTAGTGTACACATTCTTGTTGATAATTTCAGTTTTCTTGTATAAAATCTTGAGTCTTTACACTTATCAGTTGTATTTGTATTGGCAGGTGCAGAATTGAAAAAAGAAGAAAAGAAGGATATTCATTGCCACCAAACCCTCCATATATATAGTAGATTGGCTGGGTCAGATCTGGCACTTACAAGCGAGGTATCTATAGTATGTTCTTGCTTATATGTAACCTGTAATCTAATGACTATGATTACTGGGAAGCACTTAGTTTTGTTTGTTTTTAGATTTTGCGGGGGAATGGATGCTAAGGGTTACAATATTTTCTTTTCAATTACAAATGCATTAGATTTTCCTATTATTTGTTCTTGTTCGTGATTGTCTTTGCTAGAATGATGTGAGATTAATATATTTCTAAGCCACAGCATAAAAGAACGTAGCTATAATCTCTACCTAATTTCATATTTCTTGCAGATTTTTTGTAGGTTGGGAATTGCAGCATTTTTATATCACTAGAGTGTTATCTTATATCACTATGAATATCCTTGTTTGAATCTTATAGACTATGAAAGCATAACCCGTCCATTGTAAACTTATGAAGCATGACATACTTGAGCTCAGTCTTGCATTAGTGCTTCTTTTTGCTCATTTCTAGCCCCATTACTATTCTTATAAATGTCTTAATGTAAAAAAATTGACACTTCCTTACTGATACATGAACTAAAAGTCTGGCTAAAAGTATGTAAGACTTTTTGCTATTCAATTTTCCATCTTTCTCTATTTGCTTATTTTTGTTTCTTCCCATTTTTCTCTCAGCTTTCCCTGCCATTGGTATCAGAAGGTGCCCCTTTCCCTTGCACTCAGTCTACAATATTTCAGAGGTTGCAAATTTCAAGCGTGAGATCATACATGCATCCTCACCTGGAATCATGGTGTACATTTATTTTCTTGTTCTTTCGGTGGTAAAGTATAGACGACAATTACCAAAACTATTTTGTAGGTATATCTTCGGTGCTCTTATCATCGCTAAATTATTGTCTGTCCCCATTGTGATGTCTTACCACACTCATGTTTTCATGTGAATGACCAAGTTTTTAGCATATAATGTGTCAGATATGGTGTTGGATTCATATATAACTGCTTGTCAGAAAATAAAATATCATTTTTGAAGGCTGAACATTGTTTTATTTTGGTATGCAGATATATTCCAAGATACACCTTCAGTTGGTTGGTGAAAGCCATGTGGGATCAAAGTTTCTAGTTAACATATTTCATCTGCTATAATTTCATTCTAATTGTTCAACTTTCATTTTGCAGCCCCTGATCACCCTATTTTTGACTTCGTGTTCATCTGTTTCTCCAATATCACTATAAGTAAGAAACTTCATATTTGTTTTCAATTTGACTTGCATCTATTTTTCTTAGTTACTTCATTTCATAAATATTGTCTAACTTTTTCATCCACTAGTTTCTTTGCAACTTGCAATCTTAATTTCCTTTACTATGAGTCACTTCAGAATTTAGTGTTATAATGCACATTCCTCATTGGTTGTAAAAGGCCAGGAGTTGCCATCTTGATGGCGGTTTATGAGTACTTGTTGTTCATGGAGTTATATTTGGCTGTTGGTGGTCAACAGATCTTTAAGATTATGGTCTTGCTGTCTTCATTGCTTCATTGTGTAATAACGTACATTTCTCATTGGTTGTAGTTATATTGCAGTGGAGATATGTAGGCTGGCTATTGATAGTGTATTAAAGGCCTCTCAAAGTAAGTTGTTTCCATTTTTTTTCTCTTTCTTTTTTTTGGTATTCTAGCAGATCTGGCATGCATTATTAACATGGTACTATGATGCATAATACATCCGTTTCAAAGAATAGTTTCATTTGAATATTGAAATACTTGGCTTTTGGCATTTGTATCAGGTAGTGAATGAAGGTAGTGGAGATCAGCCCCAGTTTTGCATGTCTCCTGTCATATGAGATAAATAGGTTATGAACTTGTAATTATGAATTGTTTAGTAGATTGTACTTGTAGCTTAGAATACAATTATGTGTAATAATAAGTGTCTTCTTTTATGTCCAAGGACATCCGTTTTGGATTTAATGATTCTTTGTAAATGTCCTCTTTTCTTTTTAAGGACACTTTTTATTGATACAAGAATTTTTTTTTGTGTCCTATGATAGATACAATGACGTTTTCTTTTAGATTTAAGGACACTTTATAAGTGTCCTAATAAACATTTGATGACATTTTTAGGAGATTTAAGGACACTTTTTTAGTGTCCTATTATACATTAGAAGACGTTTTTTTATTAGATTAGAGGACATTTTTCAAGCGTCCTTGTAGATATTAGAGGACGTTTTTCCAACGTCCTTGTAAGTGACTTACAATGACTCCTTGATAGATGACGTTTTTTTAGCGTGTCATCTAAAGTTTTTGATGACGTTTTTCGAATGTCTTTAAAGCCATTTTTTGTAGTAGTGTCTGTAACTGCTGCAATTAAGTTACCTTCTCAGCTTGGTTCTTTTCTTTGTATTAACATTTGGTTGATGCCTCATCATGTGCACTTTTGTATACAGTTAACATACATGTCCCTTAGTAGTGTCATTGATGTCTTTTTGTTAATCTTCAGCAATATTCTTAATTTCAAAGCTTAATTCTATACATTAACTTCAATAGTTCACTGTTGTTCCCTTCTATTGCATTATTCTTTTGCTGATATTGATATGAGTTACAGATTCATACTTAGTGTTTAACTTTCAAATGAATCTATGGGATATTTATAGTCAGTGAATGCTGTTCTGTTGGGTTTGTATTACCTAAATGGGTTAGTTTTTCAGTATTTAGGTAATCAATTTCCAGTTTCCAATTGGTTTCCTCCTCTTAGTAAATTTCTGGATATTGAGTATGAATTTTCCTTGCTCTTGATTTTTGTTTGCAGATTTTGAAGAAATTTTATAAGCAGTGTGATCCTGGTCAGTGCTCACTGTTTCAGTCTCCTTTTCTAAATTTTATTCCCTGCTGAATTACTATTTGTTGCTGCACCACTTTTTGTATAGATAGAACTGCAGCAAGCAATGTTTTTGGAGAGACTCCATGACCAACTTTTGATAAGCTAACACCTTTTGTATATATACCCCTGGAACAACTAGAACAACTATTTTTTGGAAAATGTTCCAGCAGCAATTGTAACCAAGTTGACCTTAATCTAAGATAGCCTATGTTTTGAAAACTACTATAATGGAAAATGTTGCCAGTAGAAACTTTGATAAGATCTCAAAGCTAGGGCATGATTTCATTCGTTTTGTTTTAGATGATCTGCATTGATGATATTGTACAATTTTGTTTGAGATCCTTGATTTATAATGTAGCAATGGTCTCAAGACAATTGAAAACAATTTTGTCGTCTTTTTAAGTTTAGTTCTATTACATCTAATTCATTGAGAACTTTATTTGTCTAGCTAATTAGTTACTTTCAGTTTATATATTCTAGGGATGCATATCTTTTATCATCAACATGTGGTTTTTTTTTTTTTTTTAATAGCTTCAGGTTGAGTCCTTGATCTTTCCCCAAAATCTGGCAGGGTTGAAGATCTAATGCTTCTTCTTATGCTGGAACCCAGCTCCCTATCCAGTGGAGATGTCTGTACTCTGTAGCTTTATTTCTTCAATATTTGGGTAAGTACAGGTGGCCATACAAAACAAGAAAATGCTGAAGGGTAACTTCAAGTTCACAGCCTGTTGTATTTCTTCAATATTTTGTTTATTATTCTGCTAAACTGCTTTGTCCTTGGTTGCATGATATCTGATCCAGCAAAACAAGGATATAACTTCATTCTATGTGCATATTATCTGCAGGGTTATGCATATATACTCACGCAGCCCGGAATTCCTTCCGTTTTCTATGACCACTTCTATGATTCGGGTGATTCAATTCATCAATTCATGATCAGATTGTGAAACTGGTACAGCAGTGTAGCTAGGTAGTTCCTTTATTAACTTGTGTCTAGTAGATTCTTCATTCATTAAGCATTTGGACTTGTCTGCAGATTCAGATTAGTAGATATGAGACATTTTGAAGTGATCGATGCTCATGATTAGGTTGTGTACATAAGACAATGATGGATTAATAGAAATTGCAATGAATGATTTTGGATGTGGGTTTCATACTTTCATGAATGGGCAATTTTAATTTCCAGAATGCATGCATACCAATTGTAACAGGGGACTACTAATATGTGTTATCTCAAATTGCAAGCTACAACAAAAGCACACCAAAATGTGTGGTTGCAGCTAAACAAAAACAACACAAAAATCAAATAGAAGTCTATTGTCTTTTTGGCATTGGGACGACAGAAAATTGTAGTCTAAAGGGCAAAACAACAACATAAGTTAGACGAAAGTGTTGGCTAAAACGTATAATAACAACAAATAAGTGTGGTTGGAATCAATCATAGACAACATAAAAAGACCACATAAAAGACCTTTCACACAACACTTAAGTGTCGTATGTATGTATCCTAGAACGACACTTAATTGTCCTCTGATGCTCTTTACGACCACATATAATTGTCGTTTAAAGTAAATTAGCACAACCTTTAAATGCTGTTGTATGAGAGAAGACACTACATAAGAGTCTTCATATTTCTTATTTAAGGGCATTCAGACCACATAAATAAGTCTTGCAAATATGCTTCACACAATAGTATTTAAAAAATACTGTGGTTGTTTTGTTTATCAGACAATACAAAACTGTTGTTTGAATGCTTTTAAAGAAACATATCACAATGTTCCCAAAATGCAAAACTCATCAGACGACACAAGACTTTTATTTTTTTATGTCGTCTGAAAAATCAGACGACATAACACTTCTGTCGTCTGATGCCCCCAAGAGACGACACCGTACTAGACGACACATTTTTGTTCGTTCAGACGACAGAACAGTTGTGTCGTCTGATGCACTTTTTGGCATAGTGTCTTTTCATTGTGTATAGACTCGCTTTTGAATAAATGAGCACTTGTTGTTTACTGGGTGGTGCTAGCATGCTAGATTTACCCATAGAGATGGCAAAGGAATGTATGTATCCGTGTCATTCTGACTTGAGTTGAATGAGAATTGATTTGTTGATTAAAAAAAAAAAAAAACCAAGTGGAGCATGTGCCCCCCCCCCCCCGCCCCAATGGTTAAGTAAGTTGAGGGTTCTTTCTGCAAAATGAGCTAATTTTTTAACATAGGTTCGGTCCTAGAACCAAAATCGAGTCGAGAACTTATTTTCAGTTTGTTTAAATTGGACTAGAATTGTCAGTACTGATACATTGGTTTGGCTCAAAAAATGGTTTGATTCAATTTTTTCAGCCATTTTTATCTACCTCTAAGATAATCTATAAACAATCACGGGTGTAAGAAATCTCATTTTTTAGTAATTAAGTTATAGAGATTACTTGTTGTTGGCGCCGAATAGCCACCCTCAAGTATAAGGAATACAACTAATAGTATATGGATTTAAGAAAGGTTGTCGAACCCACGAGGATTGGATTCCTTTCACTAACTAGGGTGTTAACCTAAGGAGAGCTAGAATATACAAATGTACAATCACAAACCTAAATTCATAAGGAAATCTAGGCTCATGATGAGTATGTGCATTGTGGTAGTAGTGAAATTGTTTGTTGGATAGAGTGGTGAATCAGATTAAAATAAATTCTCAAATGTAAATTAAACTACTCTAAACTAAACTATTAATATAATGGATGAAGTTAGGGGTTGAATTGTCTACTACTAACCTCCCTTGCAAGAATTGAAGTTCAAATACAAGTGATGCTATTCTAATTTTTCAATTACCCTCTTTGCATCCGGATAAGACTACAAAGGCTTAAACTCATTTATTGTTATCAATTCCAACCGGATAAGTATATAATTAATTACCTAAGAACAAATCTTATTACCGATTAAGTGTCAATTCATTGTTCCTAGATGCATAAAGCTTTGAGTTTAGATAATCATGCAAACCAATCCTAGATCTAGGTGATTTTAACTCACAACCTTCATATGCACATAGAGGATGCTATCATGCTATCAATGCTCAAGGTTAACTACTCCCTAAATATTTTTTCATGAGATGACAAACACAACACATTTAAAATAGTTAAGTGTGAATGAATGCATTCACTTCTTGAATTAGCATATGAAGATGAAAATCACAAATAACTTCAAATGTAAATTAAAACATCAATTCATACAAGTTTGGCTAGGGCTTTCAACCCTAAACCCAACAAACTAACTACTCACTCATAATCATAAAAATTAGCATAAAATCTATAAAATATATCAAGGTAAATTAAAAAGTTAAGGAAAGAATGAACTAGTTGAAGCTTGACAAATTGATGGCTAGCTCTTCCTTGTCATCCTTGATTGCTCCTTGGATCCTTCTTGATGGTGGAATGGATGATTGATGATCTTCTTGTTGATGGTGGATGAATGGAATGGTGATAAAAATATGATGCTTCTTTGGCTAACTTTGAGTGGTAGTGATGGAGGAGTGGTGGTGGTGATGAAGTTTATGGTGGTGGAAGATGGTAGATGTGGTAGTGATGATGGAGGAGATAGAGTAGTAAAGGGAGTATGAGTATTATGGATTTGGATTTTGGGAGGTAAAAATGGAGGTTTTGTGGTGGAGATGGAGAAAGAAATGATGTAATGGGTGTTATGGATGATGCCTCTTCCTTGTGAGAAGAGATGCTTAAATAGATGAAAATAGAGGTGTGAAAATGATGATGAGAAGCCAAGATAGCAGCTCAAGCATTGTAAGAAGCATAGAGGTGGAGTATGAGAGTGGTAATAGATCCTAAAAATAGGGAAAAAGATGCAAACAATACCTGACCTTTGGCCCATTAGTAACGTTAGTACCTGACAAAAAAAAAATATCACTTTAGTACCTGAAGTTCAGACCCCGACCAAACTTCAGTACCTGAAGTTCGGATCCAGACCCAACTTTAGTACCTGGAGCCGTTAACTCAATAATGACGTCTCATAGGTGGCATATATTGAAGGGTAATTTCATCCTTTCATATTTAATTCATTATATATATATATATATATATATTTTAACCTCTTCTTCTAGATCTCTCTCTCTGTCTCTCTTCCCTTAACCATTATCAATGACCACCCACCACCACCACCAGAACCCTCATTCCTCTCGCCGGCGCTTCTGCCCCACCACCTCCTCCATAAAAACCAAAACCTTAGATTGTCGCCACCCTAAACCAAAAAAAAAAAAAAAACTTCCAGCAGCCCTGCGCCTCTTCCTCTCCAGCCCCACCCACCTTGCAGCAGCCCCTGCCGCGAAGCCCCATAGCCGGCCAGACCAGCACACCAGGTCGAGCGCTGCCCAGCCCCACCCAGTCGCCCTCCGCACTACTGCCCCCACATCAGCAGCCTTGCGTCCCGCGCTTGCGCAGCCCACCCAACGCAGCAAGCCTGCAGCCTGCCCACCAGCGTCCACCCTCGATCTCGCCTGCAGCCTGCCCACCCTCTATCTACCAGCAGGTGGAGGAAGAAGAAGAGAGAAAAGAAAAAAGGAAGAAGAGAGAAAAGAAAAAAGGAAGCAGAGAGAAAGAAAGAAAAAAAAAAGGTGACTCGGCCCAAAGAAAAGAAAAAAAGAGAGAAAAATGGGTGATGCCTGATTAGATCACGTACATGGGTGATGCAGCACAAGCTCTAGTAGATGATGACGAATTTATATACTCATGCCTGCAACAGAGACTGATTTGTATTCAAAGCCATTTCTAAATTCTCGCCGGAATTTGAAACATAATTGCAACAAGGCCATTATTCAGGCATCCAAGAAATGAAGTTAATTTGCCCCAATTCTAGGTTTCATTCTTTTGGCAATGGTCTACAGAAGATGATGGGAGAGTTTGGAGGAAGAAGAAGACGAAGAGAGCTTGAGGAAGAAGAATAAATTTAGTGAAAGGACGAGAATACCCTCAAAGTTTGACAGTTTACTAACGTCGTTATTGAGTTAACTGCTCCAGGTACTAAAGTTGGGTTGGGGTCCGAACTTCAAGTACTAAAGTGATATTTTTTTTTGTCAGGTACTAAAGTTACTAATTGGCCAAATGTCAGGTACTATTTGCATCTTTTTCCCCTAAAAATAAGAGAAAATGATACGGTGGAGATGAAGTAAAAAGAGGGAAGTAATGATGAGCTATTAAAGAGAGTATAATAAAAAAATATGTTAAAGGAGAAGAGAGGAGCAGCTAGCTCTCTTTATTGCGTATGAGAAGCATGAAAATGAAGAGTGTTGGAGTGGTTTTAAGTCACCAAAGTCAAGGTGACAAGCATGGAAGTAAAATTGTGCAAGGGATGCCTATTATCCAAAAGATAATATAATGCCATAATCTTGTAGATTCTTCTAGGACTTTCCTTGATAATCTCAGCAACATAAACCTTCCAACAATACACAACAAAACCATCCAAAAAGGAATCTCGGCCAAGTTACCCTTATTTGACTAAGATTTGTTTTCTGCTTCTGAAGCTTCATTCTTGGACTAGGTCTGACTTGCTATTGCCATGTTTTTGGATGGTTCTTGACTTATCCATGATCTATGACATCATATCTTCAAGAATAATCAATAAACTTCTTGAAAAACTCCAAGTAAGCTGCCTGAAAAGATTTCATAAAAAGCTTTGTGAAAAGCAGACAGTTTCTGCCTTATCGGGAAGCGTATTTTGCACTTGATTTCCTATTGCCTTGTTGATGATTATGACCAGTTTTTTGGCTCATGTTGAAGTAAAACATCATATCTTTAAGGAATAATGGTCCTTTATGTAAAAGGGCACCTGGAAGAATGCAAGAAATGCTTTCCAAAACTTTTCCCAAAAAGCTGATTCTGAAACTGCAGTTTTCTGCTCTGCAACAACTGTTTTGCATAATGATTTCCGTGGACTTCCCTTGTGATTTCCGGCCAAAAAAGTGATCAAAATTAATCCTTTGCATCAGTACTTCATGATCCATAGCTTCATTGCTCCATTTAAACACCTATTTTTCTAGGATTGCTTTACGAAGTACTTGTGCTGCCAAAAGTGGTGGTGTATGAAAAATTCGCCGAAATTTCAATTTTTCTCCTCTTATCAAGATTTTCTACAAAACATGAAATTAGATTAGTCGACACTAAATTGGACTTTTAGAACAAATAATTTTCATGTTTTAGGGCACAAATATATATATATATATATATATATATATATGAAATATGATCCAACACTTGCAAGACAAGGTATTTGTAAGTATAGATATAAAAATCTTTGACAATCAAGTTAGTAAAATACTCGAGCATTGAATAAAAGTGTAGGGCTTGTGTGTTGCTTTTACCACAAGTATCTTTTCCTTTTTTTTTTATTAAAAAAAAGGGGGTTTGGAAGGTGGGAAGCTCATTCACACCCTGAACATTTTATTGACAATTGAGAAGAATACCACGGAGAGGACATTAGGCCAAAGCTCTATGAAGAATTACTTTGATATTTACTCTTTAGAGAGAATATCCCGAATAATTACAAATACTCTCATCTAAACATAATTGTGGGGTTAGTCAAGAAATTTGACAATGCAATCAAGGCAATTAAAGAAAGATAATGACAGCAGTAAGTGCGACAGTTAATGTAGCCATAAATGTGACGGTTAATGCATTTAGTATGGCAATCATGGCCGCCAATAAGTGACGGTTATTATAGGAGTAAGTGAGGCCTTAATGGTGGCTTGCCATCCAAGTTATCGGTATCTTGCCATGCAAGTTTACTTGCAGCCCAAGTTGTAAATCACCAATAAAAGGAAAGCAGAACCTCCAGATATGGCATCGAACTCTAGTCGAGACTTCAACTCTTGACTCAAAAAAATACTGACTTAGGCATCGGAGGGTCTTTTGCAGGTACCCCCTCCTCCTCTCTCACACCGACGACAAGGAAGAGACTCCGCTTCTTCATCAAAACCGAGAAGCAGAGAGAGATTACGAAGAGAAGCTACGGAGAGAGGTTACATAGGGAGTTTACATAGGGAGATTACATAGAGAGGTGACAAAGCGGAGATAGATTACAAAGAGAAGCTACGAAGGGAGGTTACGAAGGGAGCTCGCATTGGGAGGATACGGAGGGAGCTTGCATAGGGAGAATACAGAGGGAGGAAGCCAAAAGGAGTCTGCACTTCATCAAACATCAAGTCAACGACAAATTAAAACCTCTCGATTATCCCCGGTTCAGCTTCCGCTCCAATCCGCATTAATTGTTGGGTCAAACTCCTCTACGGAATTTTTCATCTCCAACAAGTGGCGCCGTCTGTGGGAACCACTTATCCCAAAAAAAGTGATGGCGGAAGTTGCCCCTGACGGGATTCCATTTCTGTCACTAAAGACTGGTAGTGACGAAATTCCTCCCTGATCATCTGCGCAATTACCTTGAATCATTCACCATGCCAACATACAAATGCGGCGGTGGGATGGCGTGCCGCACCCAAGGTAAAAAATAGAAATTAGCCGGGTACCCAAGGTAAAAATAGAAATCATTCACCTTGCCCTTATGTTCTTGATTCTTTTAGGGTAATAGGAATTAGCTGGGTCTCACATGATACTTTGTAATCCCTCCAAATTTCTGTTAAAAAAATAGAATGCAAATACAATATCCCATCAAAAAAAAAAAATCGAGCTTGGGCCCATGGCAGGATTGGTCCGGATTTGAGATGGGCCTCGGTGGTTTGGATCTCAATTGAGCCTTGAGGACATTTTCTTAAGGCTTCTCCCAAATGTGGGTGACCAGAGGAAAATCTAGGGTGTCCATAGGGACAATTCGAAGAAAAGCCATGAAGGAGAACTCTGAAAATTTTCTCTTGGGATAGATTCCCAAAGAGAAAATTTGGGGGCACTGTGGGGGTAGTCTAAAAATTTGACAATGCAATCAAGATAATTAAAAAAAGTTAATGACAGCAATAAGTGGGACAGTTAATGTAGTCATAAATGGGACGGTTAATGCATTTAGTATGGCAATCATGACCACCAATAAGTGACGGTTATTATAGGAGTAAGTGCGGCCTTAATGGTGGCTTGCCATCCAAGTTATCGGTATCTTGCCATGCAAGTTTACTTGCAGCCCAAGTTGTAAATCGCCTATAAAAGGAAAGCCGAACCTCCTGGTATGGCATTGTACATACATGTACATTTGCAAGCATAATTAGCTATAATGGGCCATGCTCATTGTACCGCCAAAGGTACTAATTCCAACCAAAGGAATGACATGCAGACACCCCGTCAGACGGGCTACAACCTCAGCATCGGACCACCTCCAGGTCGCCACCGACGCGCCGCCACGCGCCGCGCCAAGATGGCATCAGAAGCTTCTGAAGCTGGGAACTGAAGCATATCAGTCCCACATCGAAAACAAAGACAAGATCAGTCCCTTCCTCACCTATAAAAGGTTCTATCCTCTCTCCTCATTAATTACGCATTCAGTACTTACCTACTGTTACTTTGTCAACATAAATACATTGACTAACTTAGGCATCGGAGAGTTGAAGATCGCCCAGCGCGGTCTCCCTCTGACGCCCGTTGTATTTTACTTGACAGGTAACGGGAACTGCAACACTAACACAAGTATCGATCCGCCCACCGGATCAGCGTTAACTAAGGTCCGGCTACCGCTAGACTTTTAGACATTAACATTGGCGCCGTCTGTGGGAAATCTTGAACTAAAGGTCATCCCACTACAATCACCATGACTAACGGTAGCGGGGGAAACGCTGAAGAGCAGGCAGAGCTCCCCGCCATTCCCCAATCCTCCGACCCCGCGATCGGCGTTAACCGCGCACTATTCACAACCCCAGCCAACCCCGGCGGTGAGGCAAATCCAGGTAGCAGCCGCCCGTCAGGCCAGGATCTCGTCACCATGTACGAGATAGCACTGGCGGATCTTCATAAGGCTAACAGAGAGCGTGAGGAGGAGCGCAAGGAGAAGGCCGAAGCCCAGAGACAGATGGCCGCGCTCATGACACGTTTTGAGGAACTAAAAAACACTTTGGCGGCCACCGACCGCCCGGCACAGAGCGAGCAGTCACGCAGCACCATGCGTAGTCGACCCAGCGCCGGCACAATGGCGCTAGGGCCGGTCGTACAAATGCATGTACCGCTGAACCCACCTGGGTTGTCGGGAATGGGACCACCGCCCCTACCCCAACTAATGTTAGAGCAGGTGGCGGAATCACTTCCGCACACCAACCGCTCGAATGCCAGGGCAAGGACTGAGGGTGATCCGCCCATACCTAGGCGCAAGCCAACGCGGCAGGTCAGTCAGGCCGATTCCGCCGGCGATGCAACCGCCCAACTATTGGAGAGGATGCACCAGCTAGAGCAGAGGTTGATCCGGGCGAAGACAGGTGTCCCGACGTCAACCCGGAACCCGCTATTTACTTCCAGACCCGGCCCCTTTTCCGCCGCGATCCTGCAGGCTGTCAGACCGACATACGCAAAAACCCCAAAGATGTCGCCGTACGGCGGAATGACCGATCCCTTTGTCCACATGGACACCTTCAAGAAGGTCACCAACAACAAGGGGTTCGACGACGCCACCTTATGCCATGAACTGGTTTTTCGAATGTCCGCCGGGATCTGTCGGCTCGTTCTATGCACTGTCGCACGCTTTCCTCTCCCGCTTCATCTTATTGTCCGCCGGACATCACAACACAAGTCAGCTGTTCGGCGTTAAGCAAGGGGAGGACGAATCACTGAAGGCCTTCGTCACAAGGTGGCGAGCGGCAACATCTCAGTGCCGCGACCTAGACAAAACTATGGCATCGGCGGCCTTCAGGAAGGGACTCCTCAAGGGACCGTTCCTCTATCACCTCAATTACAACCATCCCAATGCAACGTACGACCACGTCATGAGTGAGGCGGTCATTCACGCCCAGGCGGAATTCATCACATATGGGGAGACCCCACCGCCAGCAACGCCAGCAAGGTCAGCACAACCATCTTCCAGTCACCAGGAAACCGCTGACAAACCCCCCTCAGCACCGCCAACTGACAAGAAAAGGGAGTGGCAGCAGGCCCACCACCAAACCAAGCGGCAGAAGGGGCAGCATTTTTACAAGGGAAACCGTCCAACTCATGGGGATAACAACAACAAGCAGACGGAGTCCTCACAGCGGTATGCAGTGTTCACGGTCCTAACGGCCTCATATGAGGATATCTATAATCAATGCAAGGATCAGATCCCACCGCCACCCCCTCCAAAGTACCCAAAAACAGGCAAACCCAGGAACACTGGCAAGTGGTGCAAATACCACGCGGACAGCGGCCACAATACAAACAGCTGCAATGCTCTCAAAACGGCCATTGAGACTTTGTACCGCGACGGCAAGTTGGAGCAGTTCAAGGTACGCCAACCACCACCGGTGATTGCCAACGTTGAGACCTTGGGTCGCATCAACACCATCAATGGCGGTGCTCCAATCACCAACATGTCTCACAGGGCAAGAAAGCGTTATGAACGCGCCAACCACCCGAAGGAAGTTTGCAACATCCGCTACGAGAGATCCGCCAAACTCCCGAGATCAGGTTGGGAGCCTATTACCTTTTCAGAGGAGGAGGAGCGCGGAGTACATTTACCCCATGATGACCCATTTTTAATCGATGCCATTCTTGGCAAATTCTCGGTGGGGAGAATCTTGGTGGATAGCGGGTCCGCTGTCAACGTCATCTTCAGCGGTTGATACGACCATCTCAAGCGGAACAAGAAACTACTCCAGGATCACGAGCCACTGCTCAGCTTCTCCGGTGACGTCACACAACCACTGGGGTCGGATTACATGCGACTAGTTATTGGCACTAGTCCCTGTATGGCGGAGGTCCACACGGAGTTCATTATCGTCGACTGTTTCAGTTCGTACAACGCCATCATTGGTCGACCAGCGCTTAATAAGCTCAAGTGCATCATCGCCGGATACATGCTTCTCATGAAGTTCCCCACGCCCAATGGCACAGGCTGTGTGAGGGGAAGCCAGCAGCTGGCACGAGAATGCTATTCAACGACTATGGCACGGTCAACGCGCCGCCATGAAATCCTGACAGTGGGTAGTGACCCACCACCACCGAATATCTTTGAGGATCCTAGGGATGAGGAGAAGAAATATGTAAAGAAGGAGCCGGTTAACCCGGACACGTCGCTGAAGGTCGTCTGCATCTCAGACGAGCATCCTGAGAGGACAGTCCGCATAGGCGCCCAACTAGATCCACAAGTGGAGGCAGAGCTCACTCAATTCCTACGTGATAACACAGCCGTCTTTGCGTGGTCCTATGCGGACATGCCAGGCATTTCTACTGAAATAATCACTCATAAGTTGACTATCAAACCTTCCTTTTATCCCATCAAGCAGAAGCGGAGGGCTTTTGACGAGGAAAAGTACCAGGCAATCGGACAGGAGGTCGCCAAACTACGGGACATTGGATTCATCCGCCAGGTCATCTACCCTCGGTGGATCTCAAATCTGGTAATGGTAAAAAAGCCCAGCGGCAAGTGGCGGATGTGCGTCGACTTCAAAAATCTCAACAAGGCATGCCCAAAGGATAGTTTCCCGCTACCTCGCATCGATCAGCTGGTCGATGCAACCGCCGGACACGAACTCCTCAGCATGATGGATGCCTTCTCCGGATACAATCAGATCAAGATGCACCCCAGCGACCAAGAATGCACCACCTTCACCACCGACAAAGGCCTCTACTGCTACAATGTCATGCCTTTTGGCCTGAAGAACGCCGGTGCAACTTATCAGCGGTTGATGAACGCCATGTTCGCTGAGCATCTGGGAAAAATCATCGAGGTCTATGTGGACGACATGCTAGTTAAGAGCATAAAGGCCAGTGGACATGTGGCAAACCTCAGGATCATAGTAACCATCCTCCTGGCCTATGGTATGCGCCTCAACCCAGAAAAATGTTTCTTTGCAGTCACCGCTAGCAAATTTCTGGGTTACATCGTCAGCGAGCGAGGTATCGAGGCTAACCCAGACAAGGTACAGGCCATCCTTAACCTGTCGGACCCCAAGTATAAGGTAGACGTCTAGTGTCTCCAAGGCAAGTTAACTGCCCTTTCTCGATTCATCTCTCGACTTACTGACAAGTGCGCCCCATTCTTCAAACTCCTCAAAACAACTCACAAGAAGGTCATCGACTGGAACCCAGAGTGTCAGGCGGCGTTCCAGAGCCTAAAAGAATATCTAGCGGCGGTCCCTCTCCTTTCTGTCCCTGTGCAAGGAGAGACGCTATTCATATACCCGGCGGTCTCGGCAACGGCAATAAGTTGCGCCATTGTTAAGCGTGAAGGCCAGGATGAACTCCCAGTATTCTACGCCGGCAGAGGCATGAACGGAGCAGAAACAAGATATTCACCGTTGGAACAGCTGGCCCTCGCACTTATCGTTGCCGCCAGACGCCTCAGGCAATATTTCTAGGCTCACACGATCCATGTGTTAACCAATCAACCGCTGAGGCAGGTGATGCAGAACCCTGAACACTCGGGGCGCCTCAGTAAGTGGGCGATTGAGCTCAGCGAATTTGACATAGAGTACAAGCCAAGAACCGCCATGAAGGGCCAGGCCGTAGCGGACTTCATCGCTGAACTTACTGAGCGTCAGCCGGAACCCGGTACTCAAACCAAGTCCGGAACAGAAATAGTAATCAGTGCAGAGGCAACTCCCCCACAGTCAGATTGGGACCTACATGTGGACGGCTCCGCCTGTGCCAAGGCCAGCGGCGCCGGAGTCATCTTAACCGGACCCGGGGGACTAAACGCAGAGTACGCGTTGAAATTCAACTTCAAAGCTTCAAACAATATGGCGGAGTACGAGGCGCTCATCGCCGGCCTACTCCTCGCCATTGACTCAGGAGCTGACAGCGTCAACATATTCAGCGACTCCCAGCTAGTCGTCAACCAGGTCAACGACAGCTTCCAAGCCAAGGACCAGCAGCTAGCGGCGTATTTGGGGTACGTCAAAACGTTGCTAAAAAAGTTCAAGTTTCACACAATCACACAAATCCCCAGGGAAAAGAACGTTAAGGCTGATTCCCTTGCGAGACTGGCAACCGCCCAACCACATCAGAGTCCGGCAGACACAAGGGTGGGGTATCTTGACAAGCCAAGCATCACAAAGACCCTGGCGGAAATCTTCAACGTTCAGGTCAACCCCAGCTGGATGGACGAGATCATTACATATAAGCGCAACGGAACGTTGCCAGAAGATAAGATCCAGGCAAGACAGCTCCAGCGAAGAGCAACCAGCTACAACATCCAGCACAGCAAGCTCTACCGTCAGGGATTCACCCATCCTAACCTCCGCTGTCTAACCCAAGAGGAAGGAAGGGTTGTCCTAGCAGAAATCCATGGCGGGGAATACGAAAACCACTCGGGGGCCAGATCCTTGGCCAACCGCACAATGCGACAAGGGTACTTCTGGCCCACACTTGGCGATGACGCCCGGCGGATTTCGAGGTCTTGCCACAAATGCCAGCAATTCGCAGATCTCCCACACGCACTAGCGGAACCACTGTCAATCATCGTGGGCCCATGGATTCATTCCACGTGGGGCCTTGATCTGATGGGCAAATTCCAAACTGCCAAGGGTCAGTTCAAATACATCATT
Source organism: Rosa lucieae (assembly GCA_024704745.1). NCBI lineage: Eukaryota > Viridiplantae > Streptophyta > Magnoliopsida > Rosales > Rosaceae > Rosa > Rosa lucieae. Next base: position 42,921,373 of record CM045497.1, read on the forward strand.
GTTGCCATCGATTACAACAGCAAGTGGATAGAGGCAGAACCACTGACGGCAATAACCACCGCCAAGGTAATTCGCTTCCTTTGGAAGAATATCTACTGCCGCTACGGTGTCCCACACACAATCATCACGGACAACGGCACACAGTTCAACAATGACGAGCTCATCTCCTTCACCACCAACTTGGGCACCAAGTTGAGGTTTGCGTCTGTCGCCCACCCCCAGACCAACGGCCAGGTCAAGGCGGCAAATAAGATAATCAAAAAGTTGTTAAAAAAGAAGCTCGACAACGCCAAGGGTTTATGGGCGGAGAGGCTCCCAGAGGTCCTGTGGGCCATCCGAACAACTCCGACCTCCACCACCGGAGAAACTCATTTTTGTATGATGTTCGGCACAGAGGCTGTCTTGCCCATTGAGGTTACTCAACCTACCGCTAGAGTCGAAGGCTACTGCCCAGAGACCAACAGCGCCGGCGTCAACTTGGATAAGGATCTCTTAGAAGAGAAAAGACGCAAGGCCTATTTACACAATCTACAAAACAAGCAGCGGGTATCACGTTTTTACAACGCCAGAGTCAAGGCCCGGAACCTCCAACTGGGGGACTCGGTCATAAAGGAAGTCATTCCGCCACCGACGAAACTCCGCCCAACTTGGGAAGGCCCATACAAAATTGTGGAGGTCGTTAGCCCAGGCACCTTCTACTTAATGGACAAGGACAGCGTCACATCGGCCCGTCCCTGGAATACTGAACACCTTCGGTATTACTACAAATAGTCAGACCGCTACCCAGGAGCATCTTGACTTAGCTAAATTTTTTTGTTCAAATATTTAGCTAAGGGAAGCTACCCAATGGGTACTACCCCACTTTTGTACACTGATCAGTCATCTATCAATGAAACGAGGAATTATTCAAACCATTGTTACCAAGTCAAGCACTGAGGGCAACTGGCAACGCCAGCAATCGTCGGCGGACCTCGTCCGCTACGAGGTGCACTTGGACCAATCTTAATTCCTTTAATGTTTCATTGATCGACAAAAGAAAAATATAACTCAAAAACACTACGCACACATCATGGCAAACCAAGTCAGAAATTTACTATACTCCCCAAAAAGTCTTTACAAGCTGATATGCCTCAGCGGCTACAAAAAAAAGGAGGAAAGCAGAAAAAATAAACTACGGAGGTCTCAGCTAGCTTCAGCGGTTGGCTTCGACTTCCGCTGCTTCAACAGGCGGCGGCGCGACCGATCGGCTCGCTTAATCGGACCCTCGTGCTGTCGGACTGGGAGTCTCTATGGTACCATCCGCCCGGGTGTGTGCCTCCAGAAATCCGGCACGTGACACCTCTGACGGGGTCTGCTGGGACCCTTCCGCCGGATGTGGGCCACTTTCCCCGCTGCCCGACTGAGTACCTGCAGCTGGGGCAGGCACGACTTCTGTCTCCGGCGGGACACTTTCAGCCGGCGGTGGGTCAGGCTGTGAGGCTTTGACAAAGTCAATGGCGCCCTTCCGCTTCAACATGTCTATATTTGCTCGGGCCCCGGCCTTCACCGCTTCGGTCAATTTCTTCTTAAACTCCGCCGACTGCTTGAATGCTTCAACAGCAGCGGCCGCAGCGGTGCTCCCCTCAGCTCTCAGGCGGGTAACCTCACCCCCCAGCCGTTTCATTTTGGCCATCCTGTCGGCGGACTCCCGCTGCACTATAATGAGCTTCTTGTCTTTAGCGGCTATCCGCTCTTGCAGCAGCGCGATCTCCTGCTCCAACTTGGAGACGTGTTCATTCCTCTCCAGATCCCGCCGGATGGCCGCATTAAGCTTGCCGCGGGCGTCCGCATAATCACACTCCGCCTTGACCAGTCCCCGCTCAACCTCCGCCAGTCTCTCCTTTGCCTCCGCCAACTCCCTCTGGAGACCTCCGATTTCTCCCCTGAGCTCTTCCTCAATCCGGGGCTGCTTAGACGCCGCCACGAACATATCGTGTAACCCCGCCGATATTTGACCAAACGCCGAGCTGAAGGGCGATTGGTCAATTGCCGTCGGGCGCGATATGCCCGCCAGACCCCCGAACCCCAGCCGCTCGCACACATGGAAAAGGAACTCCCGCTCCCCTTCTGTCATGAATGGCGCATACTCGGCGAAGGAGTCCAGATCACTGACGGCGGGCGCCTCTCCCTCCACCGCCACAGTTTTCGCAGGAGCTTGGCGGGCCTTCTTCTGTCGGCGGGCCCCGACCACCTCCACCTCATCTCCCTCTTCCTCGTCAGGAGACTCAGCCGTCCGGCGCTTTTTCTCCAGCGCCCTCTGGCTCCCAGCGGCGGTCCTCGTCGCCCTTACTGGCGGTTCCTCCCTGGTCACAATGACTTCTTCCGCCGGCTGAACCACCTTTTGAGGACCACGCCTCTGGGCAGGCATCCGCTCCTTTTGTGGCCCGGCCGCAGCGCTTCCCCTTTGATCCCCGCCGGCCGTCTGGGTCCCCGCCTGCACTATAGGCAGACCATCTTCACCAAGATGAGACTGGTGCGACATCGGCATCACCACCGGAACCTCGGACTGGCTCAGCGCCAACGTCTCAGGATTCACTACAGTCTGCTGGGCCGCTAGCCCCTCGGCGTACATGGCCTCCAAAAAATTTTCTATCTCCGCCCGATCCATCACCTTCTCAAATGCGTCGCGACTCGATTTGTTGCCCTGCGGAGTTTCTAAAAAAAAAAAGAACGACAGCCACCAGTCAGACACAATTCAAAAGTATAATACGAAACGACAGGGTAGACTCCTCACCAACGGAGCGTGTTAGTCGCAGGTCGACCAGCAACTCCCAACCAGTCAGCAGGCGGAAATCAAGCAAGTTTCTGTTCCGCCAGCAACCCCTGATCCTCGCCACGCGGCACTCTTCTTCGCGCGTTAGCGTGTACCGAAGTCCCGCTGCACAAAAAAAAAAAAAAAAAAGCAAACACGTCGTTAGTCGGAATACAAGTGCAAGCACGTAGCCACGCCAAGTACTTTCAGCGGAAACCGGACACCAACCTCGAATAGGTTGGAACTCAGACTTAATCCTAAATGTCGGCCCTTCCGCATTCGATCTGGCGTGGTACTCCCAACCGTCGGTAGCCACGCAGAAGGTCCCCCGCCAGTAGGACATTGAGTCCCTTAGATTCTCGATCAGCTTGGGCGCTCCCTGCCGGCGACTCAAGTTCACTTGCCCTTGGCAGCCTCGGTGCTTCACGTACACCAACTCGTAGAAGTAAAGCACTTCCGCCACGGTAGGCCCCTCACACCCGGATAACCGCCAAAGGGAGTTCACGGCGAGCAACAACCGCCACATATTGGGGCAAATCTGACCCAACGCAAGGCCAAATTCGCACACCAGGATCTGGAGGTTGGGCACCAGCGGGAGTGTCACTCCTTGGCGGAATATCGCCTCATGAACAGCAGCAGATCCCGCCGGGAGAATCGACGCCTTCTCATCCGCTGTCGGCGGACGCAGCTTCACCGACCCCGGTAACCGGAACGTCTCTTTCAGTCGGTTAACCGCAGCGGCTGTCATCCGCCCACCTGCCTCGTCAACGGCGGTGCCATCTGAGAGGAACCACGCCGATTCCGCATTCTGCCCCGCTACGTCTTCTTCCCCAGCAGAGCCGCTAGCAGCACTATTGCTCGCCAAACGCTCGTCACGCCTAGCTTTGGCAGCAGCGGCCTCACCCGCCTTAGAACTCTCCGGACGCGAACCACGACCCATAACTACTTCCCAGGGGATAGTCTGTAGTGGCTCAACGTCTAACGCTTCTGGCAGTGAGGTTCCTGCAGGGGCAGACGGACGCAACGAATCAATAAAAATCCTATCCGCCGCGCTGAACGACACGTCAGACCCGGAATCCTCACTGCTCGAAATCTCTATAACGCTAGCCATCCCAAAACCCTAAAACCCACATCAGTTAGCACAAACATAGATCTAGCCTATTCTCGCATCAGATATAGCCAAAATAATCAAAAACAAAGCCCAGAAAACTCCAAACTACAAAACAGACTACTCAACCCAGATTCGGCTATCTAAATCCTTAACCACCAACGCGTAGCCAACCATAATCCAACCATCCCACCCAAGGAAATCCCATTCAAACCTCAGAACACACCCATTAAAACCAGCAATTATCCAAGAAAATAGCAGAAACAAAAGGCAGAAGAGGGAAATCCAGATACCAACCTCAGTGATGCAATCTCCGGCACGGTGGTGCACAGTTACGATCGACGTCTCTCTGGGAATGGTATACCCAAACTTCGGTAGGCTCCTTCTCCTGTCTCGGACAAACAGGGCTCGCAAACGATGACTAAGTTTTCAAAATTTTCACAAAGTGTCAAATCCCCCAAAGTTCCCCCCCTTTTATATCGGCCCCAACGCATCCTAAGCCGTCCGCTCCATAACGGCATCACGTACCAGCCGTACACGTGTCATCAGTCTCCACTCACTCTCCGGAGTATTCGAGGCGTTACCTCGGTTATGAAACCTACAGTTACTGTCATTAAAGGCCAGAAGACGGACAGGCTTAGGAGACAAGCCTACGCACGCTAACCCCCTATAGATTCGACACGTGTTAACCACCATAGGGACAACCTCGTCAGTACCGCCAGCGGAACTTCTCCCTTGTCATTTATCCAAGCGGCGAAGTCTCCGCTGAGCGAAACCCCGCCAGCGGAACTTCTCCCTTGTCATTTATCCAAGCGGCGAAGTCTCCGCTGAGCGAAACCCCGCCAGCAGAACTTCTCCCTTGTCATTTATCCAAGCGGCGAAGTCTCCGCTGAGCGAAACCCCGCCAGCGGAACTTCTCCCTTGTCATTTATCCAAGCGGCGAAGTCTCCGCTGAGCGAAACCCCGCCAGCAGAACTTCTCCCTTGTCATTTATCCAAGCGGTCAAGTCTCCGCTGAGCGAAACCCCGCCAGCGGAACTTCTCCCTTGTCATTTTCCAAGCGGCGAAGTCTCCGCTGAGCGAAACCCCGCCAGCGGAACTTCTCCCTTGCTACCGTGCAAGCAGGGCATCTTTCGCTATACACCTCTGGCGGAACCCCCTTGTCATCTTGCAAAATACCGCCAGGCACGTCTACCGGACGCTGCTTCCTGCTGCATCCAGCGGGGGGATGTCCGCCAAACGGAAAATCCCGAGGCCACGCCTCACTCTGACAACGACCGCCACGCGGCGTTACCGTCAGACCGTCCCTACGGGACACGGGGACTAGTCAAACAGTCTACGACGGCCCTGATCAGGCACATTGACCCCCGTCACTTGGGTACTAAGATTGGGCTCGCTACCCAACACCCTCTGCCCCGTGCAGCTCCCCCTCATCAAACAATTTACCGACCATCCGGAGGTCAGATCTTCGCCGGGGAGTGGGGGACTCCCTGGGGGGCCCAGCAGGGGCCTACCCGAAAGGGTATAAAGCGTTTGCTCAGTAAAACCAACGGTTGACAACGCACTGACGCTAATTATGCTCTTGCAAGTCTAGCGGAGGAAAACGCTTCAAACCGCCGAACAACTCCCCAACCAAGATTGCCCTCCTTGACTGGGGACTTGGGGGACTTGTACATACATGTACATTTGCAAGCATAATTAGCTATAATGGGCCATGCTCATTATACCGCCAAAGGTACTAATTCCAACCAAAGGAATGACATGCAGACACCCCGTCAGACGGGCTATAACCTCAGCATCTGACCACCTCCAGGTCGCCACCGACGCGCCGCGCCAAGATGGCATCAGAAGCTTCTGAAGCTGGGAACTGAAGCATATCAGTTCCACATCGAAAACAAAGACAAGATCAGTCCCTTCCTCACCTATAAAAGGTTCTCTCCTCTCTCCTCATTAATTACGCATTCAATACTTACCTACTGTTACTTTGTCAACATAAATACATTGACTAACTTAGGCATCGGAGAGTTGAAGACCGCCCAGCGCGGTCTCCCTCTGACGCCCGTTGTATTTTACTTGACAGGTAACGGGAACTGCAACACTAACACAAGTATCGATCCGCCCACCGGATCAGCGTTAACTAAGGTCCGGCTACCGCTAGACTTTTAGACATTAACAGGCATCGAACTCTAGTCGAGACTTCAACTCTTGACTCAGAAAAATACTGACTTAGGCATCGGAGGGTCTTTTGTAGGTACCCCCTCCTCCTCTCTCACACCGACGACAAGGAAGAGACTCTGCTTCTTCGTCAAAACCGAGAAGCAGAGAGAGATTATGAAGAGGAGCTATGGAGAGAGGTTACATAGGGACTTTACATAGGGAGATTACATAGAGAGGTGACAGAGCGGGGAGAGATTACGAAGGGAAGCTACGAAAGGAGGTTACAGAGGGAGCTCGCATAGGGAGGTTACGGAGGGAGCTCACATAGCGAGGATATGGAGGGAGCTCGCATAGGGAGGTTACGGAGGAGCTCGCATAGGGAGAATACAGAGGGAGGAGGCCAAAAGGAGTATGCACTTCATCAAACATCAAGTCAACGACAAATTAAAACCTCTCGATTATACCCTGTTCAGCTTCCGCTCCAGTCCGCATTAATTGTTGGGTCAAACTCCTCTACGGAATTTTTCACCTCCAACAAGTGGCGCCGTTTGTGGGAACCACTTATCCCAAAAAAGTGATGGCGGAAGCTGCCCCTGACGGGATTCCATTTCTGTCACTAAGGACTGGTAGTGACCAAATTCCTCCCCGATCATCTGCGCAATTACCTTGAATCATTCACCATGCCAACATACAAATGCGGGGGTGGGATGGTGTGCCGCACCCAAGGTAAAAAATAGAAATTAACTGGGTACCCAAAGGTAAAAATAGAAATCATTCACCTTGCCTTATGTTCTTGATTCTTTTAGGGTAATAGGAATTAGCTGGGTCTCACATGATACTTTGTAATCCCTCCCAATTTCTGTTAAAAAAATAGAATGCAAATACAATATCCCATCAAAAAAAAAAATCGAGCTTGGGCCCAGGGCAAGATTGGTCTGGATTTGAGATGGGCCTCGGTGGTTTGGATCTCAATTGAGCTTTGAGGACATTTTCTCAAGGCTTCTCCCAAATGTGGGTGACCAGAGGAAAATCTAGGGTGTCCATAGAGAGAATTCGAAGAAAAGCCATGAAGGAGAACTCTAAAAATTTTCTCTTGGGATAGATTCCCAAAGAGAAAATTTCCCAAAGAGAAAATTTGGGGGCATTGTGGGGGTAGTCAAGAAATTTGACAATGAATCAAGGCAATTAAAGAAAGGTAATGACAGCAGTAAATGAGACAGTTAATGTAGCCCTAAATGCTACGGTTAATGCATTTAGTATGGCAATCATGGCCGCCAATAAGTGACGATTATTATAGGAGTAAGTGCGGCCTTAATGGTGGCTTGCCATCCAAATTATCGGTATCTTGCCATGCAAGTTTACTTGCAGCCCAAGTTGTAAATCGCCTATAAAAGGAAAGCAGAACCTCCAGGTATGTCATCGAACTCTAGTCGAGACTTCAACTCTTGACTCAGAAAAATACTGACTTAGGCATCGGAGGGTCTTTTGCAGGTACCTCCTCCTCCTCTCTCACACCGACGACAAGGAAGAGACTCCACTTCTTCGTCAAAATCGAGAAGCAGAGAGAGATTACGAAGAGGAGCTACGGAGAGAGGTTACATAGGGAGTTTATATAGGGAGATTACATAGAGAGGTGACAGAGCGAAGAGAGATTACGAAGGGAAGCTACGAAGGGAGGTTACGGAGGGAGCTCGTATAGGGAGGTCACGGAGGGAGCTCGCATAGGGAGAATACAGAGGGAAGAAGCCAAAAGGAGTATGCACTTCGTCAAACATCAAGTCAACGACAAATTAAAACCTCTCGATTATCCCCGGTTCAGCTTCCGCTCCAGTCCGCATTAATTGTTGGGTCAAACTCCTCTACGGAATTTTTCACCTCCAACAATAATTCATCTACAAAATCAACACTAACAAGTTGTGCCAAACAATGTGCAAAACCATTAGCTTCACGCTTGATATGCCATAATTGAAGAAAATAGAAAAATTACACACACCTTCTGCAATCATCAACAATCCGGCCCAGAGCAGAAAAATCATTTTTCCTATTCAGCGCCGAAACAAGCTGAGCACAGTCACTCTCTAAATCGATCTCCAACCAGTTCTGATGGATTGCAAGTAGCGCAGGCCCACCCTAAGGGCTTCCATCTCCATGCGTAGAATGTTCTGGGCATAGCAGAATGGCTTAGCCATTGCTGCCTTCATCATCCCTGTCCCTCTTTATGTACTGAGATGAGTGGACTACTCATCTTTAGTTTCTTTTTGTGCATGGAAGATTTGCTAATTCTACTTTCCGACAGTAGTAGTTGAGTACTCCAAGCTGGATATTGGATAAGAAATTGGTCTTCCTAATAAGCATCAATTCTTTATGATCATTATCATTAGGATTTGTTGACGTGTTTACTACAAAAAAAAAAAAAAATATCATTCAAATCTGGTTGGAGTCCTTTTTGGTGATTAGCACTGTAATACTGTTCTTCAACCATTGGTGGTTGGCACCTAATGGGCCGGGCCATTGGTCCCAGTGGCAGTTTTGAAATATCACCACGAAAACAGTAGTATTTTGTCCTCAGGAAAAGTATTACAGCCAACGATCGTTATTTTAATTTTTTTTTTTTTAACTCCGTCGTCGTCTTCTTTCTCTTTTTTTCCTCCGAATCGGAGAAGAACGATTACAAATCTCTCTGTACAATTCTCCGTAGGGCTTTGAATTATTGCTCGGAATTCCCACCACCTGGTTTCTCCGGTGCTCCGCCGCACCCGTGTAGTCTCTTGGCTACGCGTACCGCCGTTGTCTGATTCATGGTCTGATCTGAGCCGATTCGCAATTTGACCGTGGCGATGGCGTCGGCGCAGAACCAAGCGGCGAATGTCGATCTATTCGATGCGTATTTCCGACGAGCCGATTTGGACCGCGATGGTCGAATTAGTGGCGCCGAAGCCGTCGCTTTCTTCCAAGCCTCCGGTCTCCCTAAACCGGTCCTTGCGCAGGTACTTCTCCTGTATATGCGTGTCGTTTAACACGTTTATGCTATGTATGTGTGTGATTATAGTTTTGATCGGGCTTTGGTGTTGATATTAATGTGTTCTGAATCGGATTGATTTGAGTTTTTAGTCTAGTTGTGATTGAAGTGGTTGATATAAGCTCCGGACATCGTAATTCTCTGATCGGAGCTGAGTTTTGTAATCGGCATTGTTATAAATGGGGAATTGATGCTTATTCAGTTGAAATTTCGATACTACCATGACTAAGTAGTCCAGTTAGCATTTTAAGAACTTGAGAAAGTTTTGGTATCGTGTCATTAACCCTTTTTTGTCTTTTGGAAAATTAAATAACACTGGAAGTAGCTGTTACTCCACTCAGTTGCTTTTGTGGCTTATCCAGTCCGATCTTAGGTTCGGCACTTTAGTAATGTTATTTGCATTGCTAGTAAGATATGAGTTATCTGCATAGATGAAGCTTTGAAGAATTGGTTTCCAAACGTACTACTAGATAGCGGTGCAAACCTAGAGCAGCTTTTGTTTAGGTTAGGTATGAATGATTACATAAGCCGATTCTGAATTAGTATGGATTGCAGCATATAACTGACAGGTTTTTGGTTGGTTAATGATGATACGAACATATAGGTTTTTGGAGTCGTGTATCTGTTTAGTTGGAGTGATTACTATATAGAACAACAAGCGTGGATTATTCATCCGTTAGCTCTAGATCAAAATGTAGTATTTTGTCATTATGTGTTTCCAACAGAAGTTTGGATCAGTTCAAGTTATATTGTCTTATTGCCTATCTGGCAGATATGGGCACATGCAGATCGGAGGCAGACTGGTTTTCTTGGTCGGGAAGAGTTCTACAATGCTCTTAGACTTGTCACTGTGGCACAAAGTAAGCGAGACCTTACCCCCGAAATTGTGAAGGCAGCTTTATATGGTCCAGCTGCATCTAAAATACCAGCACCACAAATAAATTTGACGGGTACACCTGCACCTGCATCTCAGTTCAGTTCTGCTCCAGCAGTATCTTCCACCCCAGGTGGTGCTGTTACTCCCACATCCTCCCAAAATCTTGGGTTAAGGGGGCCACAAGTTTCTTCAAATGTAAATATGAACCACCAAGCTTTCCTTTCTCAAGGTCAGACAATGAGGCCACCAGTGCCTCAATCTACTACTGCTGCTTCCCAACTGACGCAGGGTGTTTCTTCACAAGGGTTCTCCCAGGGAGTTTCAGTGGTAGGTTCTCGTCCACCAAACTCGAGCATGTCAAATGATTGGGTTGGAGGAAGGGCAGGTGGATCTGTGACAGGGATGCACTCACAAGTCTTAAATAGAGGGATCACTCCATCTGCAGCACAGGATGGATTTGGGCTGGCAACATCTGGACCAACAGTTTCCGCACTCTCTAGACCACAGGCACCTTCTGGCATGACACCATCAGGACCACCGGCTAAGGATTCCAAATCATTAAATGTTTCTGGGAATGGCTTTGCTCCTGACTCATCTTTTGGAGATGATGTGTTTTCTGCAATCCCATCTCAACCAAAGCAAAACACTTCTACAAATTCATTTCCTTCTGGCAGCATACCAGTCTCATCTGCCGTTGTACCAGTATCTGCCGGGCCCCAATCATCTTCTCATGCATTTCCGGGTGGCAGTGTTCCATTCTCATCGGCCATTGTTCCAGTTACTTCTGGGCCTCAATCTTCAGAGAGGCCAAGTACCGTTTCACCCATGCAGCCTGTTGGTGGCCAACCTCAGCAGCCCCGGTCATTTGCATCATCAAACCAGCAGGTCCCCACCCAGACTACAACATCTATCACATCTGGAGTTTCATATGGAGCAGGGAACTCTGCTTCTGGTCAATCCTGGCCAAGGATGACTCAAACTGATGTTCAGAAGTACTCAAATATTTTTGTGAAAGTCGACACAGACAGAGATGGGAAAATCACTGGTGATCAAGCTCGTGACTTATTTTTGAAATGGGGATTGCCAAGAGGTGGGGATATTTGCATTTAATTTAGCTTCTCGCTTGTGTTTTTACTTTTTGGTAGATGATATGAATTTATTAAAGCTCTCTGTTTTTTCTTTTTTTTTTTTGGCTTCTTCTTTTATGGTAGTTTGTAAATGAAACTGATAAGTCTATGTAAACTATAATACCTCACTGTTTAAGTTGTTAACAGTAACTCCATTAATTTTCTTGTTTAAATTCACACATCTAGGTGGTGGTGGAGTGTCAGCTCTTAACTTATGCAATAAATTTCAAATTCATGAATTTGACATGCTAGATTGATAATTGATCAAATGTTCTCTTGTGAGCAGCTTTGCTGCTGGATGTTTATTTTTTCAGATGTGTTGTAGTGTCTCTTTTGTGGTATACTGCCACCATGTGCACAGGCTACAGTATTTCATGCTGTTGTAAAAACTTGCTTGATGGCATAGTTGTTGAGGGTTTATTATTATTATTATTATTATTATTTTTTTTTTTTGCAACTCATATAACACACTACTTCATCTTTGTCTGCTCCATGTAGGCATGATGTCTAGATTTTTGTAGCTTTTTGCTTTTTTAATATGACAACAAACTAACATTTTTTTTTTTTATGGAAGTGCCAAATTCTCTACCTCTTAACTCTATGCTATTGTTTACATCTGTCAGAGATTTTAAAGCAGGTGTGGGACTTATCTGATCAAGATAATGATAGCATGCTTTCTCTCAAGGAGTTCTGTATCGCACTATATTTGATGGAGCGATATAGGGAGGGACGTCCTCTTCCAGCAGCTCTCCCAAGCAGTGTTTTGTTTGATTTATCCGGTATTGTTCAACCTGCAAATAATTACAGCAATGCTGGCAATGTAGCTTGGAGACCTGCAACTGGTATTCCTCCACACATGACACCCCCAGTTGGTGGGACGCCTGGTCCTGGTGGTCGACCCCCAGTTGGAGGGATGCCTGGCCCTGGAGGTCGGCCCCCAGTTGGAGGGATGCCTGGTCCCGGTGGTCGACCTCCAGTTGGAGGAAGGCCACCAAAGCCAGTTCCTGCTTCTCATTTTGAGGAAAGGCCGCAGATCAATCAGCAGAAACCAAGAGTGCCAGAATTGGAGAAACATCTTGTAGATCAACTGAGTGAAGGGGAGATTAAGTCACTAAACACAAAGTTCAAAGAAGCAACCGAAGCTGATAAAAAGGTGCTTAGTTCATTACTTCATTCCCATCTTCCCAACTTTCAGTGAGACATTTGCCACGTCGGATGATGTGGTCGTGCTTTGCTTGTATATATTTTTATTTTACTTTTTAAGTTCTATACGTGTCTGCATACACACATACATACCTTTTTTGATACTCACTGTGTATACCACCAGTATTTTGATTGCTCCTGCATGTTCTTTGTTTTAGCAGAGTTTTATTTCTTAATTTTGCTTTCTGAGACATTTCAAGTCATTTTGGGTAGCTCAGATAAGTAGCAAGTCTGGCGAGTTTTGTTTGTTTTGAATAACTGTTGTCTTGATTTTGATTCATTATTTTATGGAGAACGTTTTGATCAAGTTTAAGTGAGGAATTTGTTACTGCAGTGAATGTATAATGATTCCATGTTCAGTTCATGGAGATGAGATTAGTTATCTTGAGGATAGGCATTTCTACATACTTTAGTGCTCATCATTTATTATATTTCATTGAACCTTATTTCTCTCTGCTTGGTTTTCCTCAACTTTCGACGCTATTCTTTTCCCTTGAAGGTAGGAGATCTGGAGAAAGAAATTTTCGAATCTAGAGAGAAAATCGAGTATTTCCGTGTCAAAATGCAGGAACTTGTGAGTATCTCATCTTCTTTCTTAAATGTGATTGTTGTGCATTTTAATTTTTACATGACGTATAATCGATTTTGGATGTCCAAATGTTTGTTCTTTTAAGTAATGGTAATTCATGGTCTTCTTGCTATATCCTTGCTGGTGTAAGAAAAACTTTTTGGAAACTAGAAATTTCTCACATGCTATGTTCTTGATAGAAGGGAGAAGAGAAAATAAGGTACAAGGAAGTTACTGCAGAGAAAGAAATAGAGATGATATGGCATTACTTTGATAGCTTTATAATATTAAAATTTATCTAGGGTGGATTTGGTGAAGAGATTGACAAAGCTCTTCTCTTTATTTATGATATATGGATGGTTTTCTTGTTCATTAGATCCTTAGATTGACAAATACTCTTATAGTGAAGTGGCTTAGGTAAACATTATGTTTTCCTTTTATGGTCTGGGGCTCAAATTCCCTCGCGGCACTTACCTAGCTACTTGCTGAGTTTCCTGTAGGGTGCAAGAGACCCCAGTTTTGAGCCTGGGTCTGCAAAGTGGGTTGGGGGATTCCTGGGTATCAAAAAAAAAAAAAAAAGTGTGTCAGTTGGAGTATCAGAAGATTTATTCACATGCACCACAATAATGATGAAAATAATGAACCAATTGTCCAATTTTATTTTATTCTTTTCTGATTTACAGCTAGGGTTATGAGGAGTATTTCTTATATTTGTTTTACTTGGAAGAAGAGATTATAGATCTTAGATCATTTGTTTTCTGATAATGTTCAGACTTTGCTGCATTTCAAGGTGGCTTCACTATATCGGTGCAGGATAGTTTTGGTATTTGATCAAATATGTGATAATTTATATCTAGTGGTTAATGTAGAGAAATTCTGCTTCTTCCTGTCAGCTGTTGACCGCTGATAAGGAAGAATCCTTAAATTTACATCTAAGTTTGACATGCTTCATCATGTTGATAGCATATCACCTTGATATATTTTCTCTAATCTATCTTCCTCTTTTGTATAAGGTTTTGTACAAGAGCAGATGTGACAATCGTCTTAATGAGATCACAGAAAGGGCGTCTTCCGATAGACGTGAGGTATATTCTAGTATGCTTGAGGAAATGCACACATTCACATTCGTCTTTAGTTGCTCATTGACTCATTGAATAATACATGAATTTAGGCGGAGATCCTCGCCAAGAAATATGAAGAGAAATACAAACAAACTGGAGATGTAGCTTCCAAATTGACTATTGAAGAAGCCACCTTTCGTGATCTGCAGGTACTTGTCACTAAGTTTCATAATTTGTTGAACATTGAGTAAGCACATGTTTTGGTATTTTGCTCTTTTGAAGATAAAGATGTATATGCTACTGTGTACTGTGTTGAGGTGGTTCCCTTTAAGTGTTCTAGTAGAACACTAGATAAACTAAAATTTGAATTCAAAATCAAGTAGGACTTTTTATGTTTTGGAGTAATAGAACAGATAAAAACCTATGCTACTTTTAGGAGTAGTGGGATAGAGGGTGTAGAGGGTAGAGAGAAAGTAAGATGAAAAGAGGAATATAGTTAAATGCTGATAGCCTAAGAGGCATATTCATCTTATTTGTTCTATAATAAAGAGACTTGTACACCCAAGATTGAATTAAAAGTTATGAAATTTATATTAAATTTGATTGATTACAAGTTTAATAGATAAGGGTAATGTTGTAGTCTTCTTGGGTTATGTTTTGCTTCCTTTATCTAGCTGTGAAGAAGTCCACGGCTTTTGTTTCTTCTTTCTGTTTCATTTTTCAATAAAAGGTTGTTTCCATTTCAAAAGGAGAAAGAAAAAAAAAAAAGAAGCTCAGGGCAATGATGTCATCAATATATAACTTAACTACCCTATTTTTCTCACACTAGCTGTCACATGCATTGCATGTGGTTGCTCCTGGTATAATAGAATCTATTTTCTTATGGTTCTATGTGCAGGAGAAGAAAATGGACCTATACCGGGCAATTGTCAAAATGGAGCAAGAAGGTAGTGGTGATGGCACTCTTCAGGTATGTTTAAAGATTTAAACTTAGATGATTAAAGATAATCTTTCCAGAGTCTGATTATTTTTTAACTAACATTTTCAGGATCGCGTTGATCACATCCAATCTGATCTTGATGAGCTTGTGAAAACTCTCAATGAGCGCTGCAAAAAGTATGGATTACGTGCAAAACCTACAACATTAACTGAGCTTCCCTTTGGTAAGTTGATCTCTGCCTCTTGTTAACTTTATATATATATATATATATATATATATATAGATAAACCATGTCATAAAATTCTTCAGAGTTTATGACTATCTGAAAGGGTTTCATGAGTTTGTCATTTCTTTCTTTTTATTTTTCACTGCATAAAGATCAATTATGTTGCATTTGGCTCCTGGTTTTAACTTTTGTTTTCTAAACAAGGCTGGCAAGTGGGCATCCAAGAAGGAGCGGCTGACTGGGATGAAGATTGGGATAAGTTCGAAGATGAAGGTATGCCATAAATTGATCTTAAGTAGGTTGGTTCATCATAATTGTTAGATTAGCATTAGCACATCAAGTTGGCAAACAATTATAAACATTTGATACCTAATCTACCAGATATACATTGCTATATCATTCCAGGGAGTCTTGTCCTCAGTGTTGTACTTTATTTATCAAATGCATGTCTCTTATCGAATATTTAGAGTCGGATGCATATGTTATTCCTGCCCATTTCATGGTGACTGATCTGTGGTTGGCTCGGTTATAGGAGTACACTTGTTTCACGCATCCTTTGCAAAAGAGGTTTTTGGTTGTGGTACTCATTTAGATAGTTTCCCCCTTCCCCATGGTGAATGTAGTATATAGCTACGTTTTAGTTCCATTTATGAATTTGCTAATTTGAAGATTGGTTTCTAAATTCTCAAGGTGGCTAATACAGAATTTTACTCTTCAGGATTCACTTTTGTCAAAGAGCTCACTCTTGATGTACCAAATGTACTAGCCCTCCAAGACAGAAATCCTCTTCAGCTAAGAAGGAAAAAGCTTCTACAGCTGAGAGTCCAACAGCTGCTTCTCAGCCTAAAGTTGATGGCGAGTCGGAAAAGCCTCAAAGTACAGGTGAAAGAGTTGTTGAAAATGGAGCAGCTTATGATAAAAATGAAGGCGAATCAGTAAAAAGTGTTCCAAACAGTCCATTAGCTAGCAGTACTGTTGGAAGCCCGTCTAGAGAAGTTTCAGATTCTAACTTTGGAAAGACTGCAGTCTCACCCCGTGACAAGGAAACTCAAAGGTATATTTCTAATATTTCAGTTTTCTGTGTATGTAAGATCTGCTTAATTAGTGTTTGTTGATGCGTTACACTTAAAGAGGAGGTCTGATTATTGCCAAAAACTGTAAGTCCGCTTTAAATTATAGAAAGTTACTGTCTTCATCACAAGAATTTTTATACTATCCTGTATTCCTGATACTTGAAATGAACATCCCGTAACACTTGGTTGTTTGTACAACATATAGACACACTCACACACACATACCATTTTTTTTCCCTGTAGGATCATTCCCATTTAAATTATATCTCATCATGCTTCATCTCAAGTTCTTGGTGCACATTGATTTTTCATCTTGATTAGCTCTGTGGTGCATTTTTATTGAAAGGAATGATTAATCAACCAGCCCGGCCGTAAGTGTTTTATTGAAATTACTAAAATGTCTATAACCCTGTCCTTTGTTAAATGGTGCTTCTCATTAATGTCATCCTGCCTTAAATGACCATCAGATCATATTGGTGAATCTGTAGATAATTGCACATCTTCTGTACCTGCATAATTGTTGCAATGACATATTTTTCATGTGCAGTGATCATGGGGGTGCTGGGTCTGTGTTTTCTGGTGACAAGAGTTTTGACGAACCAGCGTGGGGTACATTTGACGCCAATGATGACGTTGACTCGGTGTGGGGATTTAATGCAGTTAGTACCACCAAGGTAACCCAATACTTTAGAATTCTGTACTCAGTATTAGTCAAATCGAAATCAATACTTGATCTCATGTAATTGCTGGATGATTTATCTTCTACTATCTAGTTATTTGTGGTGGTGTGGTGACCTGTTATTGTTTCTTAGTTTTGTTACAATGGTTGCCTCTAGGGACCCGAGAAAATTACTGTTTGGTTCTGTTGTGTGAGTTTTAGATAATTTTAATAGTATTGTTATTGCTTTGATCTTCAGTGATTTTTCAGTCTTTTTTTTATTTTTTTATTTTTTATGTAAATCACTGTAGTAGCTAGAGTTTCTTCAACCAAATATGAAAGACTAAAAAGGAGTTTCTTTGATCGTAATCCAAATTGAGGTTCCGGATTCAGTATTGGCTTTATGTATATACAAAAGGAGTTATATTTTGGGCTTTGTTCAATTAAAGTCTCGGTAGCGGCACTTTAAATTTGGCATTAGGAAAAGAATTATGCATTAAGATCATCTTGTGTTATACAGAGTAAGGTCTACAGTGCATGGATATGTGAAATCAGAGGTGTATCCCGTACTGATAGTGGAAACGGGTCGGATACGCTTGGAAACGTGATTTACTCTTGGTGGATACATGTTTTTGAAAAATAGGATACGTGGGGTGGGGGTATATTGGAATTTTAATGACCCTGAAATAGAAGATAAAAAATACTAAATAAACCTAATATCCTGCCGTGAGTTTGATACGATCAGTCTGCAGGCTCTTCATCTTCGCACAAACAGAGCAGTCTTCATTCTACTTCATCATCTTTGCGCGAGCTTTACTAGTCTTCTCCTCTCTTCTCTTCATCATCTATGCAGAAGACTTATCGTTGGCTTATCAGTTCATTTCATAGATACTATCTCTTGTAACTATATATTCCTTTATGATAGTTACATAACTCCTTTGGTGATTAGAAGACTCCTAGAAGACTTGTATAGTTTTACACTCCTAGAAGACTTGTACTTGTTATGTCTCTTAGCAATATAAACCATTTGTCAGCCACTGTTTATCTGTGCTTGATAACCCCAATTATCTTCTGTTATTGCCTAAACATTTTATGAACCTGTTATGATGTTTTATTTGAATTTGTACTGTTTAATGTTTTCCTTTTTGTATTTTGCTTTTATTGACCTTTCTATAAAAGCCGTTTCTTTTCAAAAAGAAAAAAAGAAGAAAGTTTTCCTTTTAAGTTATATATACACACCTCATATCGAATCCATACCGTTTCTCCGTACCCATTTTCGTGCTTTCTTAGGTGAAGGTGAATAGTGTGTTGCATATTTTTGGAAATGTTGGGGGGCTTCATGAAAGGAAAATAAATAACACTAAACATACTAGGTGCTTGGTCATAGTATAGATGGTGGTGACAGTGAAAAGCAGGTCGGTTTAAAAGGCAACTAACTGTGATTTCTTTCTTCCAAGCTTTCTTCTTTGCTGCTATTTGTGATTGTTCTTGGCATACTGAATTGTGCTATTAATGCTCTGATCATGTATGATGTAGGATACGGATCATGACGGTCATAGAGATAACTACTATTATGGTGGGTCTGGAGAGTTTGGCCTCAACCCTATCAAGACTGGGTCATCCCAAACTAGTAGCTTTTCCCAGAAGAGCCGCCCATTTACTTTTGATGATTCTGTTCCTAGCACTCCACTCAATTCAGGATACTCTCCACCAAGGTTCAAAGATAGTTTAGAACCCTCATTTGACAGCTTTTCCAGGTTTGATTCCTTCAGATCACATGATAGTGGATTTTTCCCTCAAGAAAAGTTTGGAAGATTTGATTCTATGCGCAGCAGTAGAGACTTCGATCAGGGTCATGGGTTCCCATCATTTGATGACATCCCAGATCCATTTGGGTCTTCAGCACCATTTAGGACATCACTGGATGGTGAAACTCCAAGAATGGACTCAGACCCTTTTGGTTCTTCCTCGTCATTTAGGATATCATTTGACAGTCAAACTCCAAGAAGAGACTCAGACCCTTATGGGTCTTCAGGTCCATTTAGGACATCATTTGACAGTCAAACTCCAGGAAGAGACTCGGACCGTTTTGGTTCTTCAGCGTCATTTAGGACATCATTCGATGGTCAAACTCCAAGAAGAGATTCAGACCCTTATGGGTCTTCAGCTCCATTTAGGTCGTCATTCGACAGTACTCCAAGAGCAGACTCTGACCCTTATGGATCTTCAGCTCCATTCAGGACATCATTTGACGGTCAAAGTTCAAGAAGAGATTCGGACCCTTTTGGGTCCACAGGGCCTTTTAAGCTATCGATGGAGAGTCAGACTCCGAGAAGAGACTCTGATAATTGGAGTGCATTTTAGCTGTGTGAAGCTTTATTAGTGCAGTATATTCATGGACTAGTTGGTTTGCCCTTGTTTTCTCTGCGGACCCTTATGGATCTTCAGCTCCATTCAGGAAATCAATCGACAGTCAAACTCCAAGAAGCGATTCGGACCCTTTTCAGGTCCTCAGGGTCTTTTAAACTATCAATGCGGAATTAGACTCCGATAATGGACTGTGGGAAGCTTTGTAAGTGCAGGATATTAATGGACCGGTCGGTTGTCCTTGTTTCTGATGCCTCAAACTTACTGAAAGCTTGTATTGTATTTTAGTATTTCATCTTGTGTATGCCTCTTCCTTTATAATTTTTTTTTCCTGTTCAGCTTGGTGGATGATTTTGTTCTATTTTTTCTGAATTTTCCTAGTCCTGTTGAGGCTGATGCCAATAGTTTTCTTTTCCCCCATCTTTACACACTTGATGATTGTATTATTAATTGAGTTGTATTTTTTGTGGCTTCGCCATATTCTTCTCTAGAATAGAACTTGTAGTTGGTTCTTTTTCCTCGAACAAGAGTGCAAGTTTTGCTAATACAGTATGGGACATTCAGAACTTTGCTTATTTCAGTACAGTTTCAAATTGTTTGTTTTGGTGATTTTCTATTTGTTCAATATATTAACGTTCATTTTCTGATGGTTTGCTTGAATGCTTGTGGGGCATATACTCTTTTACGCCTGAAGCAATGTTTTCTTTTCTGCGTTTCTCAAGTTCATATGTTCTTTCATAGTTTATGGTACAAAGAGAAGTTTATGTAAATCGGATACTTTAAAAACAGTCGATTGATCATTTGATTGTTATTGCGATGGTTTTGGGATTTCTACTTTCTACCGACTCTAATATTGATGTGGGATGCTCTAGGTCTCCCAGTTCTGTTACCACTCGGCACTTGAGTTGCTCTTTTCTTTAGTATCTTTTTGTTTGACAACATAACTTGAATTAAGTTCCAGTGGGATGAAAAATACCCTTTGTACTTGGGTGATCACTTGATCTTGTATCTTCATTAGTGAAGTGAATGCCCATTAATGCTAATTTGCTAGAGAATTGAAGTCAGATTTGTTATCAGTATTACTAATGCTTACGGGTTCTGATACCACCTGAAAGTCTACCTCGACCGTCAAAGCTTGAAAGAGAGTGAAATGCTATTAGTCCCAAGGCATCTGGTGCTCAATTTGCCCAACTCCCTCCCACTCTCATACTGCTCTCATGTCATATCGTAAAATCTTATTGCTATAGTAATAATAGTATACACCTCCAATAATTTCTAAATGCACCTCAGTGTGCAGAAATCAATACCAATTGGCTATAGATGTGACAATTTCAATTGGGAAATGATGTACAAAAAATATACAGACATGAAAACATTCGGTGGTCGTGTGTAATTGCATTAGCCGATAATGATGGTTTTACGAGAAATAGTCATCATCCGTTTATTTCCAGAAGATTTGGATAAATTCTCAAACACAATCCATGTTCCTAACATTTCAAATCCAATACAACATAGCTTAATCTCTTCCTCTTCCCTGTAATTTCTTTCCTCATTTGCAGAAAGCAAATGAAACAAACAATAATATACCTTATTTATTTCTTAATATGACTTTAGTCATCACAATATTACAAAAACCAGCAGCACCTATCTTAAAGCAAAACAGTCGATATCGGTACAATCCGTAAATCTTTCTAAAATTTGAGAATTACAATTTTACTAACACCATTTCAGTAAATGATTGAAGATGCCATTTGTGACCAAAAGAAGATAATAAGGATCTTTTGGCAACACATATGAAATGGTTGCATGCTACTATACTGAGAAGATCATAGTTGATGCTCATTGCTCAAACATCCTTGGCAGCAAAAATTTCTTGCAGAGCAAACCAAGTTCCTGAAATCCCAAGAGTAATTCCTATCGCCAAAATGCTTACGTCTGAGAGCCATTGCTTCCACCCCATCTCACCCTTGAAGACCATGAGATGAAACAAGGTAGGCACAACGAACCCCAGAACACAGCACACACCACTCCCAACCAAAGCCATGAAATCAGCAAAGTTAGGGACCAACAAAGCCACCAAACTCACCGCCAACACAAGCAACCATCTCAACCACAAGCAGTATCTCCCACCCCACAGCCGCCTCTCCACGATTTCATAAACCGGGTTCATCATTATAGGCAATGTGAAGAACAGATTGATCACAAGACCAAGCTTCACCAGGGTGGAAATCACGCCTTTACCAAGGTTAGCCGTGATCAAATCCCTAGTGTGTTCCCCGAAAGCAAAGTAACCGAAAGCTCCAAAGCTCCCATACATGAGAGCAATGAACACCATCGTAAAAGCCAAGACTCTCCCAAACTTATCCTTATCTTTGGCCTCGGACTCCAAAGGCAAAACCATCCCAACCCCTTCAAATGAGTACACAGACACACCCAAGGCATAGAAGAACAAAGAAACATCCCCAAAAGTTTTCAATGAAGAGAAATCCACCCCTCTGATCATAATCAACACATCCTCAATGATCACCACCCCCATTGCTCCAAGATCAACCACATCAGCAAAAATACTCAAAGGGGCCAAATGGGTAAGCGTTTTGATGGAATTCAATCCTAATTGAAACGGGAAACACCCCCAAATGTAAAAGCTTTTGGGAGCCAGACCCATTATATTGGGGCTCAAATCGGTTGAAGTTGGGGGATTGATCAAATGGGCCAGTGTATTCCCAATAAAAAGAAGATAACCAACGCAAAAACCAGCCTGAGCAAGAATGATAAGAACGTCAACCACTAACCTCCCGGCAGAGCCACAAACTCTGAAGCCCAAATCCCCGAACGACGCAATCTTCGTCGGCGCGTCGGGAGACTCGAGCTTCCGGCGCGTGTAGACCAACAGCATCATGCAATGGTGGGTCAGAAACGCGACGAAGAAGAGCGTCAGGAGGCTCATGATCCAACCGGTGCGTTTGAACGAGTACGGCATACCCAGAACGCCGGCGCCCACGATGGCGATGAAGACATTGGCGAAGGTCTTGGCTTGGGACGACAGCGGCTTCGGGGCTCCGATCAGCGGCGTCTCCTCGGTCGCCGGCGGTGATCGGAGACGGCTGGAGGACGAGGTTGCTTCTTTCTCGAACCCCATATTAATTTTTTTTGGATAGGATTATCTAATCTTGACCCTGAAATCAACAAGATCAAGAACAGAGTTTTCAAAATGGGTTTGGTTTGATTATGGGAGATATAGTTATGGAATTAGAAAAGAAAATGAGAAGAGAGAGGGAGAGTTTGAATTGACATCAACGTGCTTTTTAGTTTGCAACTTTTTGAACTATGACACCTGAAATTTGATATTTTGGACCAGAATAGAAATGAAAGGCAAGCTTTTTGGCACCAGAAATAACTATCCAATTAAGGTGATCAATTTTTATTTTTATGTTTAACAAACTTCGGGTATAGATATTTGTCTGGTACTTGATTGGCTGCGGTTGTCCTTCACCACCTGAGATTGGGTAAGAAAGATATGTCCTTTCTCGCTTTCTCCTTTTCCTTTGGATAAGAAAAAAAAAAAAGAAAAGTATTTTCGTCTAAACAAACTTAATATCGGAATTTATGGTATAATTAATGTCCAAATGTAACGTTATAAAAAAATTTACTCATAGACGTAATATAAAATATCGTTGAAGTGGACAAGAGAAGGGAAGGAAGGAGAGAGATCGTTCGAGTGTTTGGTTTTGAAACTTAAATGGAGCATACACATAAGTACAGATTCTAAAAAGCTAACATGGGTAATGATAAGCGATTGTGAGATAAGGGTGTCTTATTACGCGTACCTAATCATATTAGTTAATTGAGCATGATTGGAACTTATCAACATGCCACGACTTGTACATATCAAGAACGCAAGCCACCAAATCAATAATATGGTCATTGATTAAGAAACAAACAAATGAAGGATCGTAAGTAGTTCTGCTTATCACTAGATAATTCTCCTTCATTATCTCAGATTTACCCTTCATTGGTATATTTGAGTTAAGCTGGTCAATTTACCACTTTCAACTTACTAATGAAAGTGATGCCAAATGGATTTTATTTATTTATTAGAACATCTCTATATTGGTTAGTTTCAGTTTTGACCATTAGTTTCACGTTTGTTTCAGAACAAGAAAGTATGTTCATTTCCTTATTTGATAAGTGCAACATTGGGAAAATGGTTCATCTACCATAGACAAATAAGGAGGAAAATGGAGTCCTACCTCGACATGCATAGAGTTCATCTTCCATGATAGATGGATGAGAGAAGAAAAATTTAATCTACAAAATTTTGTTGTCACTTTATATTGACTTTGCCTCATAAACTAATACTAAAATGATAGAGGTATTTTGAGTTCATACTCTCCTATCTAAAAATAACTATAAAACACAAAATTACATGTGGCATTGAGTTTTATGAATAGTACAAGAGCTAGCATTATCTTTGGAGAAGTTTGGAGTCATAATTATGATACCAACTTCTTATTGAGAATATCTTCAATACAAATACCGCGCCACGTAGGTAGTGAGACTGCTTATTAAACTCCAACACATGGTATGAAATTGCGGCCCCATGTCACCTACGTTTCAGGGAAATGCGGGATCTGTAGTGAGATTACTAATTTAATCTTCAAAATGAAGAAAATTTGGAGTTGCTACTTGCTTGCCAAGCAATCAAACCAACCAGGTCTAAACTGAATCGAATCAATCCGTATACCAGTCGGTTCAGTACCCGATTCGAATCGAAACCCGCCCAGCCCAATTAAAAGGCCCAAAACAAGACTGTCTACTGGGCCTGAAGCAAAATTTCTCATTTCTTCCTTCGAGAAGGCCCATTTCTCATGAAGAAGAACAGGCGGCGAAGTCATGGGAACTTGACTAAAAGCGCCATTGGCCCCAGTAAGTAAAACTCGATCGATTTCATATTCAAATCCAGAGATCGGAGCTCCCCCTAAACCAAACAAACATGAAGAATTTTCTCTGCGATTTTCGCTTCCTCCTACTTCTCGCAGCTGCCGCCTTCATCTATATCCAGGTCCCTAATTCTCTCTCTTAATTTACTTCATTTTCAAATGCTTGAAACTTTGAAATGCCGCACCTCAAAAATGACTGAATCAATTTTTTTTTTTTTTTTTTTTTTTTTTCTAGGTTCGGCTTTTCGCGACACAATCACAGTATGCTGATCGCCTCGCTGATGCGGTAAGTCTTTCTAATCACTCCTGCTTCGATTTTGCTCTCTTAATTTGATGAGAAATAAGAATCGGCTACAGATATCAGTTTAATTTAGCTCATTCGTCATTTCTTAGCTGCAATTTTGAGAATGAGAGTTGGCATTACTTTCCAGGATCAAAATCACAGGATTTCGGCTTAGTTAATGGTGTGTTTGACCGAAAGTTGTCCTTAGGTTGATGCAGTCATCAGAAAGCGACTCTGTATTTTCAATAAATTGATTTTTAGCGTTTGTTTACTTTGTTAATGTTACTTTGAGATATACATGTTGGGTCACATTTGCTCTGGATGAACTTATATGCTTAATTCAATCTGCTGGCTTCACGAAAGCGTTGCCCTTCTAGTCACCACTGCCACTCCCTTCCTTGATTTTTAACTCGTTGATGGAACGGAAGCTTCCTGGTCTTTTGTTTTTTGTTTGTTTGCTTTTTCGCTTTTTGGATAACTAATTGTATCTTCTTTTTTCCTAAAGAAACCTCATTTATGTGACAGATAGAGTCAGAGAACCAGTGTACATCTCAATTGAGATCACTAATTGATCAAATAAGCATGCAACAAGGGCAAATTGAAACCATGAAAGGTATTATGTATTTCTACCACGTGGGGATTTTTATATGTTCATTTCAAACATACTTTTCTATTAGGAGTGTTCATTTACAAAAAAGAAAAGGTGCTCAAGCAACCTATCTTCACTCCTGCACTAAATGAGATTGTTTAAAAATTTATCAAACTTTGTTGGCAATATTTTGACAAGTTTCGCCATTTATAATGTCTGCATTTTCTTGTGAGATCTAGTCTTGACTGTATTTTACTGTCATATTTAAAAAGTTTAAACATGGTTATTGGAGGTGATGGGTTGGTCCAAGGAACTGTGTTATTTGTTGCTTGAATATTTTGAAGGATTTACACCCCATTAGAAGGTTACTATTGTTTCTTGATATGTGATGGTGGCTTCTCACAGATTCTTTGGTTGGAAATATCTAAGAAAAGAGGTTTTTACTCAGTGGCTTAAAAGAAAACAATGAGATGCTTAGCCATTTATTGACTTCTTTATCTATAAACTTCTGACACTAGACTCGATTGTAGAACAAAAGGAACAGCTAGAGCAAGAGTGTGGACAACTGAAGGCCCTTGTTCAAGAACTTGAAAGTGAGTCCCTTAACTCCTTATCAGCATCCTTTTCTAATATGATATACAGAAAGTGCTTGCAGTTTTTATTTTGTACTCTTGGAATATCTCATATGCTTCCATGGAGTACACGTAGTCATAATTATGGTCTTTGGTAATTTCAGGATAAGTAAAACCTTAATAAGTGGATATAGTTATGTGGGTTAAGTTGTATGTTTTTTTATAGGAAACAATAATTGATTAACAAGTGATATTTATATTGTGCATAAAAAGGTGATTTATTTATTTTATATAAATGAATAGAACTTAGATACTGAATTGAAGGGGTATCACAAAGACTTATGTTTTTAGCTGGATCAAGGACAGGAAAAATTCATCTACCAAGAGACCCAGTGTTGCCATAAAATAGTTTTACATGATTAACTTTTATTTACAGTTTTAACATTTAAGTCTCTCCATCTTCCACCAGGAGAGATGGTGAGTGGAAGTAATTTTGGAAAGTCTTTTGTTCGCTTTATTTTTGAAAACCACACCTCTTACTGGTTGTTTCCAAATGTACTTATGTGAGAAAAAAAATCTTCTACTGTTAGACATGCTTAATTATTGTCTCGGGATGGAACTACAAGTTAATGGTAGTGTGCCTTACTGTTTTGCTTTTACTCATACTGTAAGTTACCATAATGTTGTCCTCCATAAAGATTTCGGTTACTGTTCTGATCCATAGTCAATTTACTCTGGGTTTAACTTTCTTACAGTTTGCTTGTTTTAATTAGTATTACTACATTCTGATTTTACAAACACATATACCATCATCTACAATGTATTCTTGTGCTGTAAGTGTTTTGGTACCTTACTTTATTGTCATTTTAGCATATTTAGCTGCTAGGTACACTCCACAGCACTCACTTTTCTTTGACTATATGTACCTAAGAACTTAGGATATTCCTTTTGTCAAATTTTCAGGGAAAGGTGTTGAACGGTTGATTAACAAAGAACAGGTGGGGCTAGATGCGTTACTTTTCAGCTTTCTCTCTTAAAAATCGTGACTGGTAATTATACTAACTGTTATTTTGGATGAACTTGTCAGGTGCCAGTGGCAGCAGTTGTAATTATGGCATGCAATCGTGCTGACTATCTGGAAAGGACCATTAAGTCTGTATTAAAGTAAGTTTATTGTTCTCGTATAAAAGAAAAAAAAATTAAGTATTGTGTTTACAGTCTGTTCCCGTACATTCTTTTAATTTGTGCACCATTCAGCTGACCACTGGCCTAATTCAATTATTTAGATACCAGAATTCTGTTGCCACGAAGTTTCCTCTATTTGTCTCCCAGGTATCTATATACTTTTTTGTGTAAAACATTATCATGATAGACACTTATCATTCTTTAGCTAGGAGGGAATCAATAGATAAACATAAAAGCTTTGTTTTTCTCAGGATGGATCTGATCCGGGTGTCAAAGATATGGCTTTGAGCTATGAACAGCTCACATATATGCAGGTAAGTTGTATGTTTGTAATACAATGCGTGTCATTGGAAAACATTCTTGATATTTGAAACACAGTGTTAACTCCAACTTCAATTTATCGCAGCATTTGGATTATAAACCAGTTCAACCTGAAAGACCAGGGGAATTGATTGCATACTACAAAATTGCAAGTAAGGATTCTTTAATTTGTCTATTTTACATCTATTAGCTTCATTTGCTACATCCCTGTTTGTTTAGATCATTACAAATGGGCACTGGATGGATTGTTCTACAAGCATAAGTTCAGCCGAGTAATCATACTCGAAGGTGAAAATGGTGTTCCTTGGACTGTCTTGCTAATTTTTCTTTCTGTCCTATTTTATAACAAAAGTTTAAGGGTTCTAGCTGATATAAACCCATCATATTTGTGCTCAGATGATATGGAAATTGCTCCCGATTTTTTTGATTACTTTGAGGCTGCTGCCGATCTCCTTGATAAGGATAAGTATGTCTTTCGGATGAATTTAAAGTCTTATAGCTCAATTACTTATATATCTTAGATTGTTTGTCTAGAAGGCAGGAACTCTTAACTTTTTTTTTTCCTTGCACTTTATTGATATCCAATTGTGGTAGGTCTATCATGGCTGTTTCCTCATGGAATGACAATGGACAAAAGCAGTTTGTGCATGATCCAGGTGAGTTATCTTCAATCTTTTTGGTTTATCTTTCTCATATTGAATTCAAACTTAATGCAGCTTTTATTTTCAAACAGCTGGATCAATTTAATAATATCTCTGCCTGCCACCATCACCCCTTTTGTTGTGTTCTTACACTGGAAACTTTGTAGAATTTTATTTTATATATATATATATATATATATATATATTTTCATTCTGTGGGAGAACTGATGCCTATTTGGGTAAACAACTGGTTTACTTAGGCTCCTGGGCCATGTAGGTTTAAAACATATAGATCCGAAATTTACCTTTTGGCCATGATTTTTACGTCTAGCTCTGATCAACTTATGATTTATCAATTAATTGAACATTGTGGCTATATGTTTACTATCCGCAACCTCGGTGTGCAATGTTATTCTATTTATGTTATTTACAATCAGCTTACCACCAAGCACAAGCATCACAGACAATGTCTGCAAATGCTTGGACACAAGATATTAACTATCAGAGATTGAAACTATGAGAGCTATTATGTTCTCTAAATCTGTTATTTCATCCACTGTGCAGAAGCACTTTATAGATCTGATTTCTTTCCTGGACTTGGGTGGATGCTGACTAGATCTACATGGGATGAGCTATCACCGAAGTGGCCAAAGGCATATCCTTGTTATTGTAGTTAATTTTGTTTTGTTTATCTTTTCCCTGCCTTTCACATTTCTTCCAAAATGCTTTCTTTCACTATGGTTCACTTACTGGGATGACTGGTTGAGGTTACAAGAGAATCACAAAGGTCGACAATTTCTTCGTCCAGAAGTGTGCAGAACATATAACTTTGGCGAACATGTATGCATGCTTACCTTTTCTTTCTCATTTTATCTCCTGACCTCGGGTTATAGTTAATTTCTGTACACTTCAGTGAATAAGTGTATTTCTTTGGTAAATGTGAGTTTAAGTGTATTGATTCTTCGTATTATATTTATCTATTCATATTATGTTAGTTATAATTTTATTAACCTAGTTAACTAATTTGATTTTTACATTGATATGGAATTCTACTTTGATTTTACTTGATATCTATCAGTGATGCTAGCGAATCTGATCCTAAACTGGTTCTTTTTTCCTTGAAACTGCAAAAATTGTTAGAGGATTAACTTCTTAAACCAACTTCTGAGTTATAAACTTACAATTGAACTCCAACTTATTTGAGTAATAACAGTTTATTAAAATGGGAAAAAAAAATCCAACTTTTAAACTCCAATCAAATTAATCTGAGTAATATTATCAAGTAAACCGCAATGGAAGTTCTATTAAAAGGCTTCAGCATGTAGCGCTAGTAAGCTCTCTAAAATTTTTCATGTCTAAGTTCTCACATTTTTGTGATTTTCTGCAGGGTTCTAGTCTGGGGCAGTTTTTCAAACAATATCTTGAGCCAATCAAGCTGAATGATGTCCCTGTAATTATCAATCTCTCTTCTGTATTATTTCATCTAGTCGAAGTTTGTCCTTTTGTCTATTCTACATTCTCATATTGAGTTTTCTTTTTCTTCATTTTCCTTCCCAAAGGTTGACTGGAAATCAAGGGATTTGAGCTACCTGATGGAGGTGTGCATGCCTTAATTCTTTTGGATGGAAAGCTGCTTTATTACATCTATAGTCACTATATATTTTCAATGTGTGTGGTCACTATATATTTTCAATGTGTGTGTAGGACAAGTATATAAAGCATTTTGCTGAGATTGTGAAAAAGGCTAAACCTGTCCATGGAGCTGATCTTGTACTGAAGGCACGCAATATGGCTGGTGATGTTCGTATACAGTACAATGACCAGCGAGACTTTGAACGCATTGCACATGAGTTTGGAATTTTTGAAGAGTGGAAGGTCATTTCTGTTTTAAATCAAATGATTTTTCCTCAATTTTACAAGTAGCTGTAGAGATAATAATAAATCAAGGCATGGTTTAAATCCAGATGTTAATTTCTTCATTCAGGATGGTATACCAAGGACAGCCTACAAAGGAGTAGTTGTTTTCCGACACCAAAACCCACAACGTATATTCCTTGTTGGTCCAGGTTCTCTGAAGCAGCTTGGAGTTGATGAGTCTTGATGCAAAGCTCCAATATCTGTGCTTCAAAATGCAAAGGTTGTTGGCCCAAGTTCATATTTTGGATAGCATAAATAGCTTCTCTTAATTTCTGGTCAAAGTTGAAAAGTTCTATCAATGAATAGTATCTGAGAGTCTCCTCTTCCTGTAATTAACAGATTTCACAAGGAGAAAATGTATTTTCGAAGGTTCAACATTGAGGTTTATGCAATACATATGATCTCGAAGCACAAGGGCAACTCATACAAATAGATGATTGATATTAGGTAAACCTAGAAGAGGAGCTCAGTACATTTTTCGTGAGTTGAGTTTTGCAGCTGGCGATATCTACTGTAGTTTGAGTTCCTGAGGAACTTAATCGAGATACCACGTCCAACAAGTAGTAGGCTTCACACACATGCCGTCTTCAAGGTGGTCGTCTTCATTTGTGTACAATGCGTTCTGTTTGAAAGTTCTACAAACTTATGCCTACTTGTTGATCTTCACGAACAAGAAAGAAGATTCTCTGATTCTTGTTAGTTTTGGAGGATTGCATTGCAGTTTTGTTTCCTTCTGAAGAAGCATGTAACTCTAATCTTTGTATGATATCTTGATATATGATATAGATACACATTAAAAGCGTACAAAATATTAGAATGTGAAATGAACTTTCTTGTGATTGATCTTTCTTGGTTCTTCATTTTGGTCTAATAGATCGCTAGTTATATACCAAAGGGAAAACTCTCCCAAACTGGGACTCATATGCCACTTGATTATTGGAATACATTGTGTAAAACATGTTCCGTAACTTCATTTTCGTTCGAAGTTAGTCATTTTAGGGCTAAAATGGCTGGTCAAATTGTCAATTAGTGATTATTTGGAGCTAATTATGCGGTCGAGCCTAAACTACATGAATGGGGAAGAGATGAATTTGAATAAACTTTTAAACGTGTCGGGGTTGAAAATTTGAAATGAGATAGTTTTATTGCACTTTGTGTTGCTAAACTCAGAGAAAGTCGACAAGAAGCCTTGAATCTTGTTATCAGATATGAAGAAGCGTCCCTTGTCCTTGCCGGGGCCAGAAATATCGGAAGATTAACAGGTCCTCTTGCCGAAGCATTAGCTTTAAGAGAAGGTCTCATAAGCAAAAAATGCCGATCTTCGTCATATGTAAGTGGAAGGAGATTCCAAACTTATAATTGAAACAGTTATCCAGAACATTCTCAAGCTCAAAAATGCATTCTTTTATGTTATTTTCACCGTATCTTCCGAGAAACAAACTTTACAGCGAATGCATTGACAAATCATGAACACTTCTTTAGAGACAATCAAATTTGACAACATGGCCTTCCTCTATCTGTTCTATCAGTTTTAAATTTTGACTTGTTTGACACATGATGTCTTAGAAGATATTGAAAATCAGAAAATAAATTTTGACTTGTTGTAATCTTTTCTTATAAAAAAAAAAAAATCCGAGAAAATTATTTATTGAAATCATTTTTCTTACCATTCTTATACGGGTTACTACTTACTAAATGTGTCGTTATTTCTCACATGTCAAAACGAGGTCGTTGCACTTAAAACAATCCCCTTGGTTCGATAAACCTAAACCCCTATACCCTCGCTCTCTCTCTCTCTCCAGTTCCGTTCCCGCCGAGCAACCATGGCCTCCATTCTCTCGAAGAAGCAAAAGCAGAAGCAGAAAACCACCAAGCTTTCCGACCTCCGAGCCCTAGGCCACGACCTCCTCACCTCCAGAACCCACATCAACAACCTCCCCAAGCTCCTCTCCTACGTCACCCCAACCTCGCCGCCTCAGTACGTCGTCGAATCCCTCCTCTCCATCCAGGCCTTCTTCACTCCCGTCTTGCCTGACCTCCCTTCCTCTTCTTCCAAGCCCAATCACTCCCAGGACGACGACCCCGAGTTCATATACCGCACCTGGCTCCGCTCCAAGTTCGACGAGCTCGTCGAGTCCCTCATCCAGCTCCTGCTTTCGCCGGAATCCGATGAAACTCTCAAGGTTCGTTTTTAATTTATAGAATTCAGGTAATTATAGCTGTGGATAGTCTTGTAATTTGAAATTAAATGCTATTAGGAGGTGGTGTTGGATACACTGATGGAGTTTGTCAGGTTGGGAAATGGAGGAAAGTTTCACTCTGCTATATTCCATAGGTTTCTTCGTAACATTGTAAGTTATGGTTTCCTCTAAAGGACTTAATCAGGCTTTTCCTTTTGTTGCTATTTGAAGTGATCTTTATTATGATGATGCTGTTGTTGTTATCACTAGGTGTACTCTACAACGTCGCCGAATTTCTTGGTAGACTTGCTTGCATCAAAGTATTTCAAGTATATTGATGTCCGGTAAGGTCACATTGTTGTTAGGACTCATAAAACTGAACTCAGATTGCTTTGTTTAGTTCTTTGTCAGGAATTGAAAATGTGATTCAGTGATGGTTTTGGTTTTTCGCTTCTCGTTATCACATGAGCCTCTCGGGTCTTTTGGCCCTCAATATGTAAACTGTTTACACGATGGTTCACATCTTCTTTATATTGGATTATGCAATAGTATTTCCGATAGAACAATGTAGGTGTACGGTTTTTCATGTCCTTGTGGTATTAGATAGTATTAATGTTCTGGTGATTCTTACTTGTTAATAACTCCATTTGAATTGAAACTTAAGGTTGTGCTCTGATAGACTTTTTTTTATTTATTTGGATGATTTTCGAATTGTGACCGTTGTGTCTGTTTGCTGCAGTTATTTTACCTACATTAGCTTGGAAAAACTTGCAAGAACTCTAGATGCAAAAGGCCTTTCTGGTACTTTCTCCTGTGAATCTTTGCAAAAGGCTTTTCTATTTACTTTTTCCTACTTATCCCTGGCTTATTGGTTTGTACCTACACTGTAGGGGATAGAAATCTGAATGCAGATGGTAACAACGGGAGTCATCCTAGTGAAAGGTTGGTGTGTTTCACATTGTTGTCGTGTTTTAAAGAAAATTCTATTCTCTTATTCTGTTGGCTCTTTTTCCTTGTTAAGAGATATTTGAGCTTAATGCAGAACCATAGACTTCTGTAATTTTTTTTTCTGGTCTCCATTTAATATAATAAAGTTCTTGATCAATACTACTTTAATTCTTTGTGCTAGATTCTGAATCTGCAGATTGTTGATGCCACTTTGTAGAAGAATGGTTGATACCGTATACAAATCATGGTTTTCTACCTTCTTAGAATTAAAACTAGTAACACCAACTTTTTTCTTTGTATGCCTCCTTTAATTTTGGGATCTTCTTTCTCCAAGCCTATTGTCATTTGTGTTTTCTAATTATTTTATGTTGGAGGTCATGAATTATTGTTTAATTGGCAAAGGTGTTAGATTCCTTAATAAGTTGATGCTGCAACTTGTTAGCTTTAGAATTCTTAGATTTGTTTACTTTTCTTGCAGTATGGAGCAATTAATTCGCAATATTCATTACATTATGTCACATATCCCCGCTTTTGAAGGTTCAGTTGAAAAAACTGATTGTGACATGTGGAGTGGATCAAGTAAGTGTTCCCTTCTCTAACAGTCAGTTCTGAACTGTTCCTTTACTTTTATTGGTGATAATCATGTGATCAATTATAATTTTATGTTTGCTTATTTCATCTCTCATTGCCATTTTTGTTTGCAGGTGAATCTGAAGAGCATTCTGAGAGCCAGAAAGCAAAAGATAAAAAGAAGACTGAGAAAGATAACGATAAGGTAAGTTATCAATATCTACTGACAAAGATGTGTCAATTCAGCTATTGAAATGGTTTCATCAGTTCATAATACATGACTAGATAGTCCTCTGTATTTTGCCTTATGAGTATGGTATCATATTCCTTTTGTTTTCACAATGCAGGCGTTGTCTGCAGCCAATATTGTCAAAAAGATGAAATTAAAATTTACTAAAGCATGGTTATCATTTCTAAGGTTACCACTTCCTCTTGATGTGTACAAGGAGGTAAGATAAACTCTTTTCCCTGTTGTGCCCTCTAAACATAAATGAATTGTTTACTTTACTGTCTTGATGATTTGATTGGCTTGATGCTATCTCCATTCTGTTACTCTTCCTGTGGACTCTAGCCATAGCAGTGTTGGCTAAAGTTGTGTGCATAACATTTTTTATATCTCGTGTCATAGATAATAAAGCAAACATCTTTAAAAAGTGCCAATAGACAGAGAAGCCTCAAAATTGCATTTTAGAGGTTATTTTCATGTTGTTTTATGTTTGATCTAGACATTATTTTGTGTTTTGGTGCTTGCCTTTTCAGTTGTTTTATTTTACATTGATGATAAATAGTTTTTGATTCTCATGCTTCACCATATTCTGACCTGGCTTCCTTTTGTGCTCAGGTTCTTGCCAGCCTTCATCAGGCAGTCATTCCTTATATATCTAACCCCGTTGTGTTATGGTATTGCTACATGCTAAAATAGTTTCATTTTTTTTCGTCTTTTTTTCTTTTTGATGAACCTAATTGTTTGCCTACATTTCATTCATTTTGATGACGTACAGTGACTTCTTAACTAGATCATATGACATTGGTGGTGTTATCAGCGTCATGGCTCTTAGCAGTCTCTTCATCATTATGACGAAATATGGTTTAGAGTACCCCAACTTCTATGAGAAACTTTACGCATTGCTGATTCCTTCAATTTTTATGGCTAAACATCGATCAAAGTTTTTTCAGGTAATGTTAATCACTACTGCATCAACAATCACCTGAATCTAAAGTTATGTAATTCAAGGTGTATACATCTAATAAGTGTGTATATGCATGCACATGGCATGCTTAGTGATGTTTCCAGCAATCAAAATGGAAAGTGAATCTTAAAACTATTATATCAAGTATTGAGATATCTGTCATCTTAATTATTTAGAGTATTCTTATTTTCAATCAGACACGGTTATTTGGTAGCCTAGTTATATGATATATCTGTCATATATATTCCACACCAACTGCATCACTACTCAATTCATAATTCTCACTTTCACGAAGAAAACTTATAGGGGGTTTGACAAATTTGTTGAGTTTTGAGTATTGATAAAGAAGGCCGAAGTTAGAATTGAAAGTGAATAGCCAGCTTAAGTGTTTGTGATAATCATTGATTATTTATGCTATTGACTTTTGCAGCTTCTTGATACTTGCTTAAAGTCACCACTTCTTCCTGCATATTTGGCTGCTGCTTTTGCTAAGAAATTGAGTAGGCTGTCACTTTCAGTTCCTCCTTCTGGAGCCTTGGTGATTATTGCGTTGATCCATAATCTTCTACGGAGACACCCTTCAATCAACTGTTTGGTGAATCGGGTAACTGTAAAATCTTTATTTGGTCCTCTTTGAATGTATTCAGTTTCCTCTTGTTGTGAATGCAAGCAATCCAGCTGGGCTGTATGATAAGTAGTCTTGTCAACATATTCGTTAGTAGTCAACAATCTCTGAATTCCCTTTTCTATTTGTCTTTTATCTTTGCTGTAGATAAAAATTGATGGGTTATGACAAGAATCCACAGAAATACTGTGATTTCTGAAAAGAAATATTCACTAGACAAGTTGATGGTGAAACAATTATATAGATATCGCAGTAGTAATTCTCTTTATCATTCACTATGGGGGAAGGCAAATTTTGGAAGAGCTATGAACTTCACTATTTGACTGATCTACTTTTCACTTTCTTGGGTGTAATTTATTTCCTTGTGATTATAATACCTTTATATATATTTGCCTCTTACTGTTAAACAGCAATTTTCTGAACTCATTTTGTGCAGCAAGGTGATGAAAAAACTGTGGAAGTTGATCCAGAAGCAGAGATAAGTACTCCTGAAGGTGCAGATGCCAATGGTACTGATGCAACAGATCAGTCGCTCAGAAAACCAGTTATTGATCCTTTTGATAATGAACAAAGTGATCCTAAGAAATCAAATGCCATGAGTAAGTTCCTGTCTCTTTCCCTCCTCTGATAATCTTATACTGCATGCCAAATCCTGATGTAACCCATGGATTGTTACTCGTCTCACATCTGATTTGACATCAACAAACACACATGCAATTGTACTGATAAAAGCACTTTCATGCAGGAAGTTCACTCTGGGAGATTGATACCCTCCGTCACCATTACTGCCCACATGTTGCAAGGTTCATGCTTCAGTCCTTATCTTGCATGATTTTTGTATTGCCATCATGCCCTTGATTTTTCTTGATATCATTGTTTCTTGGCTATTAGGTTTGTGGTGTCACTTGAGAATGATTTGACAGTCAGAGCCAAAACCACTGAAATTTCTGTTGGAGATTTCAGCTCGGGTTCATATGCGACAATATTTGGAGAAGAGGTATATATTGATTCTAAGAATTCATGCAGGAATGCAGTAGAATTTTATAGCAGTCATGAAATTGACCTTTTAAAGAATAAATAGAGGGAGTTTTTAACACACCTTAAAAGTCAATCTACACACCTTTTTGACTTTTTATTTTATTTTTTTAGTTTCTTTCATGCTGTCTTTAATACATAAATTATTCATTATATTGAGAGGGTATTGTGGG
Organism: Rosa lucieae; assembly: GCA_024704745.1. NCBI lineage: Eukaryota > Viridiplantae > Streptophyta > Magnoliopsida > Rosales > Rosaceae > Rosa > Rosa lucieae. The sequence continues at coordinate 42,957,716 of CM045497.1, forward strand.
CAATTCGATCAAATAGCAAGAATATAGGGTATCTCAGTAACAATATTATAGAAGAAATAGGATATGTGCTTGCAGCGCAAAATCATAAGTTGGTTTGACTTATGCCTTGTGCAATTAATTTGATGCTTTTGTACCAACTAGCTATTGACCTAGTGGGATTTCTAAACCACAACATTAGGTAAGGTCCGTAGTTCAAATCCCTCCTTCCTCACTCAAGATAAGGAAAACTGATCTTTATTAGGATTTACTGTGGCCTACTTATTGCTTTGGATCTCAGCAGAATAGCTCTGGTATATTTCCGCTGTGATTGTCAGTTCCACCCATGCATCTGAACTTCAGGCTGCCTGTTTTTCTCTAGAGTATTGTAGGACAGTAACTGCACTCATTACTTGTGTCGTGCTGTTAACTTTTCCTACGGGTCCTAGCCTAGAAGAAAAAAGAATAGGGGCTTTACAGTAGGCAATGTGTAGTCCTTGATAACTTGATTTAGTAATTGCTTTGACTCTATTGCAGATGAGACGGCGGGTAAAGCAGGCCCCAATATCATTCTACAGAACAACTCCCACCTCTTTATTCACGGAGTCTGAGACCGATTTTCTTGGGTGGACTTTCAAGTGTGATGACACCAAGAGAAAGAACGATAGCACTCATGGGAATGGGGACATGCATCAAGAAAGTGATCGTAATTCAGGAAAACGACAAAGAGTTGAGTGTTCCTAAGCATGATCGTAATTCGATAAAACGGCGAGACAAGTTGCATGTGAATTACATTTAGACGGTTCTTAGGTCTATATTGTTTTCTCATTTGTACACCGCCAGCAAATTTTGTTCACCAACGAGAGGCTGTTAGTCTATCCCTGATTCCCTGTACTTCACAGCACAATCAAGACCTTGAACTTCTATTATTAAAAGAGGTATTACAGTAGGCAAGTTTTTAAAATAATTTTTCTGTTACATTGTTGATTTATAGTACGTTTTACCCAGAAAGAAATATGAATGTCAACTAACCATGTTTTTTAAATTTCTTCCTGCATAATGCATTATATTTGTATCCCAAAAACATGAGACTTCATATTACTTGGCAACTGTTTTCAGAAAATCAATAGTTTTTTCTCATCTCTTCAAATGTCATCAGTTCATCGCCACAAATTTTCTGGTCGTCCAAAAATATAATATTACATGGGAAGGGAAGAGATGAAGATAAGATTGGTAATCTTATCCGTTTCAAATTAAAAATAAAAATAGTATGGGAAAGTCTCAAGAGGACTAGTGCCCAAAATCCTTAAAGAACACATTCTGACAATGTTTGCACCCGACACGAAATATCAAAAACATTGATGACAACTCTGAGATCAAGTTTGAAAGCAACCCGGCATGGCTTGGAGTATTGGTTTCTTATATAAAATTGATTCCCGACACGCTTGAAAAAAGAAACTGATTTATTTACTATTAAGAATTATTATGTACAACAAATTTCAATCAAGCCAGACAGATTAATTAGAACCCACTACAAGCAATGGTTGGCTGTTGATGGCATTATGAATGAAGAAATAAGTAAAAAGAGAGAAAAACACTGATCCTTCAATAATCAATATCATCCACAAACATGATGTTTGAGCATCTAATCTGGTCATACATTACTATCTAGTACTTCCTGTAGAAGATTCAGACCTTCTGCTGATATACTCCTCTTGAACTTGAACTTTGGGATCTCAATCTTAGGCGGTGGTTCTGGGGAGAAGCATACCACTACAACGGTCAAGTTATCACGTGTACCGCGCTTGAGAGCTTCCCTAACTAGCTCTCTGGAGCATCTTTCAGGATCATTGTGAAGCATCAATTCTTTCCTTGCAATTGTGACGGCACACTGGCTGCTCATCACATCCCACAGCCCATCACAGCCTATGATCAAGAACTCATCTTCCTCGCCCAGAATTGTCTCCTCAAGCTCTGGTTCTGCACTTAAGGGACAAGAGGAACCTTTGGAACCTTTCATGTGCCAATCACCAAGTGCTCGCGCCACTGACAATTGGCCGTTGAGGTATCCATCATACACCATGCCTCCCAGTTCTTCAATTCTTACTCTTTCTGAAGCACAATTTGGTTTATGGTCTTTGGAAAGTTCCACTGCCCTGCCTCTTCTTCCCAGAACAGCTCGACAATCTCCAGCATTGGCAACCAGCATCGTCCTAAACAAGACATTATGTGTAAATCATTTGTCTCATCCACAAAAACGACAGTTAATAGACAGAGGGAACTTTGTGGTCGAAAACCTACAGGAATCCTTCAGCACATTTTTTCTAACTGAAAAATCTATCTAGTGTACCTGGTCAATACTCAAGACCATAAAGCTATGTTATAGCCGTATCCATCGCAAAACGGAAGGGTTTACACATGACCCCTTGCCTCACACCCCAAATTTCTATTACCATGTTTCAAGCCTCTACATGGATGCCAGAAAATTTAGGGGCATGAAAGCATTCCTGGATGACATGGCAACAGTAAGAAGAGTGTGGAAAGAAGAGTGGTCGACAGGAAAGATGATGAAAATTTACCCGTGGACTTGGCACAATACACTAGCCTATAACATAAAATGATCTCAACATAAATCAAATTTTCACAGTAACCATTCTCCAGCATGTAACTCCATAAGCTCCGTAATATCTCTGGTACCACTTAATTCACTAATTGTTTCCAAGAAGAAATTAAAGAAGAAGTTTGACATGCAACCGGGGAGTGAGATAGAGCGTCATAGAGCGAAGACTAACATACAACCACTGTAGAGTAACTTCAAGGTCATGATTCTGAGCTATTTCACTATTTGTGAAGACCAATACCAGATGATAAAAGACACAATAGATTGATAATAACTCTCACCTTCCAGAGATAAGGGCAGTAAGTGCAGTGGTACCAGAGGAACTATCAAGAGTACCATTATCAGCAAAAGCATGGTCAGCCTTTAGAAAAGCACTCTTAATAGCTTGCTTAGCACAAAAAGGGAAATGTGAATCCTCCACTATAAACCTCAAAATATTCTCTCTGATATAAGAAGCTGCATCTGTACCACCATGGCCATCAAAAACCTACAATAGATCAAAAATGTTAACAGACCATGATGTGTTCTAGTTGTGCACCGAAAAATTACTGTATCACAGATTTCATTAATCAACATTAAAATAGCAATTCTATACAACCAAAATGAACTGTACTGATTAAAAATTCAGTTACACACCCCATAGAAAGCTCCAGGAGAAGGAAAGTCTGCAGTAGATCCTAGATGTTCAAGAATATTGTCTATACAAATATGCTCATCCTCCATAAATTCTTTTGATCCAATCTCTGAACAGCTTCCAGACCGAAAAGCAGGTACAAATGGTGAATTACTATCTGACGAGGATTTTGAGCTAACAATTCCACTATCGAACTCCTACGTAAAGAGTGAAAAGGCAGATCAAATTCCATTCAAATTTAATACGAATGAACGACAAATTCTAAGTACAAGCAAACTCACCACTTCAGTTGCAGGAGCCAACCGGGCAGAGCTGACACAGTTCCTAATAGCTGAAAGATGCCTAGGAGGTTTGCCGATGTTGGATTGCTTCATGTTCTCAAAAGTATTTGATTTCTCGTCCTTTGTAACAGTTACGTTCTTTCTGTAACTGCCATCTAACATGGAAAGTGAAGATGGGGTATCTGTCCCTGCAGCCATTTTCTTTCCAAAACATAATCCACTCCTTGATCGAAAATTCGATCCCAAGTATTCCCTCTCCAGCGCGCTCCTCTTTTTTATTACAAAAAGGTGGTTCAAACTTCAAGAGCTTCAATTAAAGAGATCAGGAACAGACCCCAAACGGCACCACACAATAGTTTCAATACTAATACTCCCTTTCTGTTGTTTCTTCGAACACTCTGTTGGGTACCTGAGTAGAAATAACCAGAAAAATTCTCAACTCACTTCTCCATTACTTTGTTGTGCTAAAAAGTAAGATCAAATATCCCAGTTAATCAACGGAACCAAAAGCTACAACTATATAGTCTTAAATTCTATTAAACAAAAAAAAAACACAAACTCCCTAAAAAGCACATCCAGATGATTTTGACATTTCATAAGATCACCCACAAAACCCATATACCAATTCAGCAAACCAAAGTCCACCACAACTCAAAACCCATAAAAATTATTCTAATTTTGTAACATACAAAGCACATAGCTTTTCATTTCCAATCAAAAAAGCATAATTCCCAGATTCAAACCCCAAAAAAATTAAATCCAAATATAGAAACCACCAGAGACTAAGCAAATAAGTAAACCCAAAACAAAAACAAAAAACCCAAACCCACTATGAAAAACACCCAACATGAATCACACACCCAATCAGAACAAGTCTTCAAGCACAAAGATTCAAGCTTTGCTTATGTAACAAACATAGAATTAAGAGCAAATAGTTGGTAAAACATGACGATGATGCTGAAATATACTTGCCGTACAGCTGTGGTAAGCTGAGATGAAAATCTTCAAAGATCCCTGAAAGAGAATTTGGAAAAGGAGAGGAAAAGAATTGCCCAAGTCTCCAAAGCTCTCAGACTCAAAAATGCTTTCTTTATCATTTTTTTATTTTTATAAATGTTGTTTCTGGTTTTAGGATTGATGTTGATTCGTTGAATAAAGGGGTTGATGGAAGAAGAAAAATGGGGGGAACTGGCACGTGGTTTTGGGAAAACCGGCTATTGCAGGTGGATCTGGAGGACTTGTTGAATACGGACTGCGGGGTGAACTGACACGCGGCGGGGGGGAGTAGATATCTGGGTTGTTTACCGGATAACGAGGGAGGTGGTAAAGTTCAGCAATTGCGGCTGGGTTGGCCTACCACCGTTGGATTTGAACAGTTAATAATTAACGGCGAGATGGGGGCTGACGGTTATCACCAAACGTGGAAATCGGTAGTTGACGGTCGTTGACATTGCGAATTGTGTTTTCTTACTTCTGTTCTTCTATCCAACCACCAAGAATGGAGGCTTCCAAAGAAAACAGATTCTACAACATCATCCGCACTCACCGGCCACCTGATCATTTTCAAGTAGAATGTAGGGGAAGTTTGCAAAATTTCCTTGAGCCGGTCTGAACGTTACTCGCTCTAGTGTTTATGTTTCTAAAAACCGCACGTTGACTAAATGTCATGAATAGTCTAAATTCGAGATATTTTCTCAAATTTTCCTTGAAAGTATTTCCATCAATGAAATTTGCATACGCGTATTCTTTGTCCTTTAAATATTAATACTTTTAACAAATTGCATATAAATTTTATTTTGTTATATAAGTAATTGGAGCTACTGTCCACACAAATCATTCAATTTTATATATGATTTATCTGATTGTTTAAGATTTCTCAAATTGTACTTGAATTTATAATTTCTGCCAATCACTATAATTTATAATCAATGGGCGAGATAAGCTAATAAGTAAATGTAGATGAGATATATTCTTATTTAGAACTTAAATTTCATGTTTCAATTCAAAGGCATTAATGAAAAGGGGTGCTTTTTCCATTTGGATTTCCTATTGATTAGCCAAATGAGAGGGACTCATAACATGTTTTTTGTTTTTTTTGTTAGTGAGGTATGACCAAAACACCACCTTTGAAGCTGACAAAAACGGTCCCTTTACACATTTTCATTGATGTGATCAATTGTGTGCATGACATTGTTTAGCCTCCAACACATATTGTCAGCTTCTTTTCAGTAGGTAAAACATGGGTTTCAATTTCATGCTTATAATTTGCTGCTCTCTGTCATAGGATTTGACATGAATGATCATCAGCTACAAATGCCACATTACCTAGATTTCTGAAGGCATAAGATTGCTGCCATTCTTTTCTGAAGCACTTTAGATGCTCAAAGTTATGCTACTTTCTCAGATTAATTCATACCAAAGTATGTTGATAAAATATTTTCCCAAGCGTTACATGATTGTAACTCTAACTTTCATCAGCACATGCATTTGCTACATAGAACGTGTAGGATTTTCGATTGCATACACCGCTGCAGCAGATGCTTCCGGTATAAGTCAATCAAACAAAGGCACCATTCTCTCTACATTCTATTATGGCTATGCCTGTTCACAAATTCCTGGAGGTTGGGCTGCTCAAAAGTTTGGAGGAAGGTCTGTTCTCCTCATCTCATTTGTTTCATGGTCCTTAACATATGCTTTTGTCCCTCTGGACCCTAAAAATGTTAAAACTTGGTTTTGGCTCGGTTGCTTGTTGGTGTGGCACAGGGGTTCATGTTCCCTTCCATCCACTCTGTTCTCGCTCAATGGGTTCCACAAAATGAGAGGTCCAGATCAGTTTCCCTCACAACTTCTGGGATGTACCTTGGTGCAGCTGCAGGTATGCTTGTGGTTCCAACCCTAGTGAAGTTGACAAGCCCCCAATTTGTGTTTTTGGGTGAAGCAACTTTAGGGACTATTTGGTCAGTGCTTTGGTTAAACTATGCTAGTGAACCACCAATTCAATTGTCTAAGCAAAATGGAGCATTTCCCAATTCTACTAGAAAAACCAAAATTCCATGGAAGAGTATTTTTAGAAGCTTACCTATTTGGGCTATTGTGGTGAACAATTTCACTTTCCACTATGCTTTGTATGTCATGATGAATTGGCTTCCAACATACTTTGAACAAGGCCTGAAGCTTAGTCTTCAAGAAATGGGGACTTACAAAATGGTGCCTTATTTCAACATGTTCATGTTCTCAAACATTGGTGGATTTGTAGCTGATTATTTAATCACAAAGAGGCTCATGTCTGTGACTAGAACTAGAAAGTTCTTGAACACTTTAGGGTTGATGGTTGCTTCTATTGCATTGATGGCACTGCCCAAATTCAGAACTTCAATTGGGGCTGTGATTTGTTCTTCATTTGCACTTGGGTTTTTGGCTTTAGGCAGAGCTGGGTTTGCAGTGAATCACATGGACATTGCTCCAAGGTATGCAGGAATTGTGATGGGTGTGTCTAACACAGCTGGTACATTAGCTGGGATAATTGGGGTTGATCTCACTGGGAAACTTTTAGAAACTTCTAGATCTGCTCATGATTCGGATCTTTCGAGTCCAGAAAGCTGGACATCAGTTTTCATGATTCCTGGGGTGCTTTGCATTTTCAGCTCAATCTGGTTTTTGATCTTCTCGACTGGGGAGAGGATTTTTGACTGAGTTAGGCTTGTTATGGAACTTGGAAGCAGATAAATGAATTGAACAAGAAAAGGCCTGCATTCTTGTGATATGTAGATAAATGAACTGAACCTTTAGATCAAAGTTTTAGCATTGAGTGAATTTTGAAGGTTTTTTTTAATATTCAGCCTGATTAACTTGAAGCTCATTTTAGAGCATAATAAGTTGGAGCCTCTGCAAAACTTTAAGTATTCTTATCCAAATCAAGCATAGTTTCAGATGCCATAAAGTAAATCCTGTAAGAAATCAACCATTTGGTTTATTGTATCATATTCCTGTCATGAAAGAACTTGCAAATTAAGACTAAAGAAAATTGTGGATGCTCACAAAATTGATTGATAGCACATGTATGCACAAATGAAATGATCCATATATAAGAAACAAAAATATGGGCCACTGAGTTTGGGCTATGGCTTTACTATCACTTCCTGTTTTTCACCCTCTCATGATATAAAAGGAAAAAGAAAAAGAAGGTCAAAAGCAATCGAAGGAACAAAGAATTCAGCCATGCACTTGTTCTGAAGATTGACTAATACAAAAGATGAGAAAACACAGTACCCCTCCACAAAGACCATGTGGAAACCCATTAGCCCAAGTTGCTTTCATTCTTTGGTTTGAAGCATTCTCATAGCATTTTAATACCCTCAGCTCCAATGGGATTCTTCTTTTCTTGTGAGTTTTGGCACTATAGCTTTACTTTAGTGACTCTTCACCTTTGTTCTTGCCTTATTTGTCCAATCGATTCTGTTTCCACTAGATCTTAATTAATGAAATGTATTCAGAATGTGGTGGTTGTTTGACCCAGAGTCACCAGCTCCACCTCTTGTTCCTTTCTCTATCCCCTCTGAAATCACCTGAACTTCTGTTTTTTTCACGTTTTTTTTTTTTTTTGGTGCTGAGCTTGGTGGTCACTCCACATTTATTTTGCTTTAGTGAGACAGATTTGTGCTTTTGGTTTGTTTTACTGTCTTCACTTTGGGTTTCAAGTAGCATAGTCCTTTAACTTTGACAACCTATTGCATTTGGTTCAGTTTGTTTAAGCTTCTAATTGGTATTTCTTCTTCTCCTGGAAAACTTCATTAGCACCAACAATTATTTATGGTGTATGAAATTAGGAGGTGCTAGCTGTTTCTTTCCCAATTCAAAATGCTACTGTTTGAGTTCTAAGTTGCTTGTAGATAAAACTACCACAGAAGCTATATTTAGTATTTGAAATTTATTGTTCAATTTGTTCGTACTGTTCAAATATAAGAAAGTTAGCAAGGTTCTCAGCGTAATATCACAATGAATCTAGTTTGCCTCTTGGCAATCCTCATTATCTGTATTGGAAGATCCACAGAAGGAGCATCAAGACCTGCTGTTGTGAACGTTGGAGCTATGTTTGCAGTAAGCACCATTAATGGAGGAGTCTCAAAGATTGCCATTAAGGCTGCCGAGGAGGATGTGAATGCCGATCCAAGCATTCTTAGTGGAACTAAATTTTCTGTATCTATGCATGATTCGAACTACAGTGGATTTCTCAGCATCATCGGAGGTATACAATTTTGCTTATGCATGCCTACTTTTTTCCTTGGAACAATTGTGTTTGACCATAAATATATAGTTGTAGTTTACACTTTTAAATTTTTTTTTTTTTTTAATCACAGCACTAAATTACATGGAGTCTGATACCGTGGCTATAATTGGTCCTCAAACTTCTGTAATGGCTCATATAGTCTCACATCTTGCAAATGAACTACACGTGCCGTTACTGTCATTCACTGCACTAGATCCCACCCTATCAAGCCTGCAGTACCCTTACTTTCTTCAAACTGCACCAAATGATCAATTCCAGATGAATGCTATTGGAGACATGGTTAGTTATTTCGGTTGGAAAGAGGTGGTTGCACTTTTCACTGATGATGATCAGAGCCGAAATGGTGTTACTGCATTAGGTGATAAGCTTGCAGAAAAAATGCACAAGATTTCTTACAAGGCAGTACTTCCACCTGATCCAACAGCAACTCGAGACCAAGTTAAGACTGAGCTGGTAAAGATTCAGATAATGGAGTCTCGAGTAATTGTTCTACACACATTCTCGAGAACCGGCCTCTTGGTTTTTGATGTTGCAAACGAACTTGGGATGATGGAGAGTGGATATGTTTGGATAGCTACTGCTTGGTTGTCCACAGTTTTGGATTCAACTTCCCCACTTCCTCAGAAGACTAAAGACTCCATCGAAGGAGCTCTCACTCTTCGTCCGCACACACCGGATTCAAAAAGGAAAAGAGCTTTCATTTCAAGGTGGAAGAAGTTGAGTAATGGCACTAGAGGATTGAACCCTTATGCTCTATATGCCTATGACACTGTTTGGATTATTGCTCATGCTGTCAATTTGCTTTTGGATCAGGGAGGTACCATTTCTTTTTCCAATCATGCTAGCATACCTGGTTATAGGGGAGGGATTATGAACCTTTCTGCATTAAGCATTTTTAATGGTGGCAAGCAGTTGCTGGAAAACATATTGCAAACCAACACGACCGGTCTCACTGGTCCACTGGCTTTTCATTCAGACAGGTCCCTAGTGAATCCTTCCTATGATATCATTAACATAATTGAAAATGGATATCAACAGATTGGATACTGGTCTAACAATTCAGGGCTATCTGTTGTGCCTCCTGAGACAGCACCCAACCGGTCAAGTTCAAACCAACATTTAGCTGCTGTTGTATGGCCTGGAGGGACTACAGATAAGCCCCGAGGGTGGGTTTTTCCAAACAATGGGAAGCAGTTAATAATTGGAATACCAGATAGAGTAAGCTATCGCGACTTTGTGTCACGACAAAATGGTACAGATATAGCTAAAGGATACTGCATTGACATTTTCCTTGCAGCCATAAAGTTGCTTCCCTATGCAGTTCCACATAGGTTTGAGCTGTTTGGTGATGGCCACAAGAACCCAAGCTACTACGAGCTTGTTAGCAATATCCCTTCAGGTGTAAGTAAAACAAACTGCTTACTTTGTTACAGCAATATACAAAGGATAAAAAATTATGATTAATTTTTCATTTCTTCTGTAGAAGTTTGATGCTGCTGTTGGTGACATTGCAATAGTTGCAAACAGAACAAAGATTGTGGACTTCACTCAGCCATTTATAGAGTCAGGGCTAGTAGTGGTGGCACCAGTTAGGGGTTCAGATGCAAGAGCTTGGGCATTCTTGAAGCCGTTTTCTCCATTGATGTGGGGTGTCACAGCAGCTTTCTTCCTAATTGTTGGATCAGTCCTGTGGGTTCTTGAACATAGATTAAATGATGATTTCCGGGGCCCTCCTAGGAAACAGATTGGCACAGTTTTATGGTAAGTAATACTTCTGTACATTGACCATTCCAATACAGACTCTGCATACATACTAATCTGTAGATTCTACGATTCATCTGCCTTCCTTCTTTTATTTTTCAGGTTTAGCTTCTCTACTATGTTTTTTGCTCATAGTAAGTCTTCTAATCTGGCATTGAATGTTGTGCTCCAATGTACGAAGAAATTCGTGCTGAAATTTTTTTTGATCTTACAGGAGAAAATACTGTGAGCTTTCTAGGGCGAATGGTGCTAATCATCTGGCTTTTTATAATTCTGATAATCAACTCAAGCTACACAGCTAGCCTGACATCAATGCTCACAGTACAACAATTATCTTCACCCATCACTGGAATCGATACCTTGATATCTAGCTTCGATCCTATAGGATTCCAAGTAGGGTCTTTTGCTGAAAACTATTTGATCGAGGAACTCAACATCCCAAAATCTAGACTGGTTCCTCTTGGTTCACCAGAAGAATATGCAAATGCCCTCAAGGAAAGAACTGTTGCTGCTGTGGTTGATGAAAGGCCTTATATAGAACTCTTCCTCTCAGATAACTGCATGTTCTCAATCAGAGGGACAGAATTCACCAAAAGTGGCTGGGGATTTGTGAGTACCTCAACATAATTGTTTTACGTCTTCCTATGCAAATACTTCACTCTTACTTTTCCAAACTTTAGTTTGCTGAATGGTTTATCAACTTGAACTTAATTTTCTGCTTTGATGATTATCTAAATCATATTCTAGTACAGTAGATATGAAAGTATGAAACATACATGTACTTAATAAACTTGCTACACAAGCTAATTAATTGGAAAATTTTCTATTGCTAAAGAATCAAACATGTTATGTTGCCGGACTTCAATTGCACTGTGATTGATCTGATAGAATCCTGTTAAAAGTATCTGGCAAGAAAGCAAAAGATTTAATTACATGTCTCTAATTTTGTAGGCATTTCCAAGAGACTCTCCTTTAGCCATAGATATGTCAACTGCCATTCTCACTCTATCAGAGAACGGTGAGCTTCAGCAAATTCATGACAAATGGCTATCAAAGAAGGCTTGTGTTTCACAAACCGCTGACCTCGAATCCGACCAGCTTCAACTACAAAGCTTCTGGGGAGTATTCCTAATAGTTGCCACTGCATGTTTCATTGCTTTAGTCATTCACTTTTCGTTGGCTTTTAGACAATACCTCCGGCGTTCCCCTGAAGATGATCATCATTCTGATCTAGAGCCGTCTGGCCATGGCAGCACAAGTTCTGGTACTACTGCAACACGCCGCCTCACGTTCTTGTCATTCATTGACGAAAAGAAAGATCAATCAAAAGATAATAAGTCAAAAAGAAAACGTGAGGAAATCATGCGAAAGTCATCTAATTGGCATGAAAAGGAAGATGTATCAAGGAATGTTAGTACATCCAAGAGAGTGCAAGTGAACAAGTCTGAGATATTGCATACTTCTGATAATGATACTTGGTTAACTCGTTAAATCTTACTATTTGCATGCTTTTTTTTTCTTTCGATGTGATCAATGTGTTGTTGAGATTTCTAATAAGACGTGAAACATTTATATCATGGTACACACCTCTTTGCAGATCATCATATCTGTCACTAAATTAATTTGTTCATCCAAGTACCTGATTAATTTGAATAAGAATAATTAATTAATCTAAGTAATAGTTGTACAGAAGGCCAAACACTTTAGTGTACTAAATTGAGGCTGAGCATGCACAATAACCACAATTAGGGTCTCACTTTCAAAAAACTAGTTTTTGTTGTGACGTTTGAACACAATTAATCTAAATCTTGATAGCAACCTGATTTTCTATAAAGTTAAAGACTCAATTAAATGTGTCCAGATCGACAGAACATAGGAATAATCTCAAATCGATCAAGCACTATAAATGCATGACAATGATAAGAAACTTGATATACAACACCTCATCCAGTACTCTCCCTTAAACAGTCATGGGATTGCTTGCAAGATATGTTTTAATGCTAATCTTGCTCGCACTGTTCTTGACTGTGTGTGATGCTAGTGATGCTAATACAGAAGTGCATGTTAACATCACCAATGATTTAACTGGAAATGTGAGTCTGGCGATTCATTGTAAAACATGGATCCGCGACCTTGGTGGTCAGGGGATCGCCCATGCATGGAGCTTCGTTCGAATTTAATTTTGAACAGAACTTGTTTACTAAAAAAAAAAATGGAGTGCGATGTGCATTGGGATCAGGAGGCAATATATAGCTCACAGCTTTGTTGCATAAGAACAAAACAGAGACAAAACCAGGTGCAGTTCGGGAGTTTGTTCGTAGAGTATAAGGCGGGGATGCAGCATGTATCTATAACAACCAAGGAAGGGCTTTCGATTGCTATGTTTGGCCACTATGTACCTCATCTTCAATAATAAATCCAAAGAACCTCATTGTTCTTTGTGTCCATGAATTGGATTCTGCTCAATTATTTCGTTTCAATGCATGCATTAATAATACTACTTGATCTGTTGCTAATTATTTTCAGGATGCATGACAAGTGCGTGTGTATGTAGCACTCTCCTTATTTTATTGCATTAATTAAAAATATTTTAACTGTTGTAGGAGAATAGAATTGTGTTTATTATTGATAATAGGAGCTCTTTATATAGGGAGTTTACAGAGTACACAAAAGGTAACAGAATCGGAATACAATTAGTATACCTAGGGTACTTTCCTATTACAACTCTAAACCCTAGTTTGTAGAGGCACACATTATGTCGATATCCTTCAACACTCCCCCTTGTGCCGCTCAAACTTGGTGATGACGCTTTGATTGTTGCCTCGTTAAAAACCTTGCCAGGTAACAAAAACCCTGTGGGACAAAAATAACCCTGGTCGAAGGACAAAAAGAGCACAACACGTCCTTCACTCTTCGAGATCGAACATGTAGACATCATGCCTCCCCCTGATGTCAATATCTCCCCCTGATTGCTACAATCATGGGAGTTCGGATAACTTTCTCAATCCGATGCTCTTCACATGTTTCTCGAAAGTGGATTTTGGTAACGACTTAGTAAATAAGTCCGCTACGTTATCCTCTGATCGGATTTGGTTCATTTCAATATTTAGAAATGCTTATTGTCATTTCGATGGAGGGGAGGAGGAGCACGGAAGGTGGCATTTTGCCTTGTGGGGTCCTATCCCACACTTCCGTCATTTCTTTTCTCTGTAGGGATAGAATAAGCCCATATCAATCGTACCTCTCAAATATCGAAAGATTGTCTTTATACCAATCTAATGGCATTGCGTTGGCGCGGGGCTATGTCTAGCCAACAAGTTTATAATAATTGAGGTGTCCGGTCTTGTATTGTGCTAAGCACAATAATGCACCTATTGTACATAAGTAAGCACTTCTGCTATTAACACGTCTTCGTCATCATCCCTGGGACGAAACGGATCCCTTTTAGGGCCAAGACTACGGACGACCATGGTGCATCTTTGACTTTATCAAAAATGTCTCTTGACACGGTATACAAGTTCTGAATTTAGACAAAACCGTGTTCTCCCAAGGTCATTCCTCTCAAACTCGGATTTCAGGTGTTCAGCGGTTTCCCTAAACTCTCAAGGGTTTCAATTATGTTTATCAACATAAACCGCGACCATTGCAAATCCGGAACTTGTCATGGAAACGCGTGGGCATAGTTCATCATATCCCTTCCCAATCAAGTAGTCATTTTAGTGAGCATTTCAACCTCGTTGCAAATGCGCTCCGTGGTCTAGAGCTACTTGACTTGGGTAAATGAAGTCCACAAGAACCTTCATTGTATTCCGTATCTAGATCCCCATAAAGATACGTAGTGACCACATTCGTAAGCTGAATGTTCAGTTATTTGGAAACTACCAAACTGATAAGGTAGTGGAGTGCAATGACATCCATTACGAGAGAATATGTCTTCTCGTAGTCGATTCCAGGGCGTTGTGAGAAACCTTGCGCCATAAGGTGAGATTACCATCTCTTTTTATCATCACACTATCTAACGAAGACCTATTAATGTCAATAGGTTTTATGTTAGGAGGTGTTGGCATCTCAGGCACGAAATCCTTCCTCTTCGTTAGTGAATCCAATTCAACCTGGATCGCATCTTTCCATTTAGGCCAATTTTCTCTACGTTGGCATTCTTCAACGGAGTAAGGTTCGATATCATTGGTCTCAATAATTCCACGTCCTCATGTACACTAGTGTAGTTCGTAGAGATCTCTATATTTTCAGGAATTGGTTCTAACATTGAGGCGTCCCCCAACGATGTCTCTTGGACATAACCACAATCCAAAATATTCTCATGAGACGGATTTTGAGTATCAATGATCAATGGATCAAGTTGTGCCAAACTTGCTCTCTTCTTAAGGTGAGAATCCATCGAACCTATGAGTCTCCTACTCTCTCTAGTGGAACCCTTGGCCTATGACGCCATTATGCCACGTTTGTGGCGTCACCATACTACCATCCATGGTAGTGGTGCAGTACCCATCTTCTCTGGGTGGCACCATGTCCTCTTGTGGGGACATCAATCCTTGCAGGCATGTTTGCAGCAGGTATATGTGATCTCGTCACTTTTAGGGGATCAAGATGAGACATAGTGGGGACAGACCACGACAATTCCTGTCGTTCTGTTGAACATTGACGTTCTAATCTCCCCCTAACGACGGGAAGACTGTCTCATCAAAGTGACAATTCGCAAATCCAGCGAAATAGAGATCGCCTGTCAAGGGTTCTACATAGCGGACTTATAGTTGGAGATTCATGTCCAACAAATATTTATATGCTTTCGTTGCAATGACTCATGTTGATGCACTGTGGCGGCGCAATTGGCACATGAACCGCACACTCAAATATGCATAAATACGAGAGATTAAACTCGAACCCAGTCACTAGCTGTAACGCAAATAAAAGTTGAGTGGCTGCTATGAGTCGTAGACGAATTAGTATAGTTGCATGCGTTATTGCATAACCCAAGCGAAAATATTGGTGCGCATTACCAATGTCCGGGCTACCATTATAGTCGTTTAATGGTGGCTTTTCCGCGAGACCAATTGGGTGTGTACATGGGAATATGATACTTGATATCAATACCCAATGATATGCAATAGTCATCGAAAACTGTCGATGTAAACTCTCTAGCATTATCAAGTCAAATTGACTGAATGAGATGATCTGGGTAGTGAGCCCGTAGCCATATGTTATGTGCTAGGAGTGTAGTATAAGCAGCATTACGAGTGGATAATGGCACAACACGTGACCAGCGTGTTTGCGTATCAACCAACACCATAAAACATCTATATGGTCCACAAGTTGGTTGATCAAATCCATAGAATTCCCTTAGATTCTTTGTGAGAATGGAATTATTTCCTCATCTCCTTTGCATAGGATGGTCTCAATCCTAAATAACAGGCTTTACAGAACGAAACATGGGCTTTATAATCAACCAATAAAGGTTTTGGTGAAGCCATAGTGTCACAATAGACTTGAGAAGTAGATAGAGGAGTTTATGGCATCAATGCCATGTATTTGCCGCAGGGGGTAGGCGGCACGGCCATGTATGGCCTATCTTTGCACAATCATGGCGCCATGAGGCGCATGTGCACTCCTCGAACCAATTCTTGGTTCTTACTTTTCTTCGTTCTGAAAATGGATGTCCGTGTAAGTCTTTAATACACGGATCATCATGTCAAAGCCTATATGTGTCAAAATCCCATAAGTCATCTCTCATGACATGGTTGGATTCAATAACTCAATAACTCAAATAGTGGTTGCATACAACCCACTAGAGCGACACATAAGTTTCTCTAATACTCGTTTATGTCTGTAGTCATTAGAGGTGATGCAAAGGAACTCTGTCCATTCTCATAATGTGTTTCCACATGAAAACAATTGGCTCTTATATAATAAAGTTCGAATTAAGGTATGTCCAAGACATTAAGTAAACGAATTGACACTTTATTAATAGCCAATGATTACATCAAAGTTTCCAAAGTCTAATCCAAAACAAAATCAAAGTAAGACACATTGTAGTCACTCTATCCATTTGGTAACTCCAATAAAATATGACCAGGAAAGTAGAGAGAGATGTTGGTGGAGCAAGGCTCTCTTAAGTACCAATAATCTCAATGACTTTCCTAGACATCACATTTTATTGGGTCCGCCACATAAGAAAGAGTTAAGACAATTGTCATTTATTGACCAAGGCAAATAGCCATTACAAAAGTTCTTGGAAAAATAAAAAGGACTAATCTAATCAAAGTCTGTTGCATCCATGTGCACTTCATCTTCAGCTTTGAAGTCCTTTATGGTGAGATTGACATCTCCACCATCTTCTTCTTCTTCTGCAAGGTACACTTCTTGCTCTCTCAGGTCCCTATATGCCCTGTAGCTTGCAGCTAGTTCCTCACTTGCCTTGCATTGCTTGAACCAATGCTCAATTGATCCACATCGATGACACTCATCATTGCGGTTGCCTCCCTTTAAATGAGGTGCACGTTGTGCACGTTGCGGGGGTTCCCTAGGAGGGTTGGTGCCACCACCACGACCCATTAAGCCACCATTACGGCTAGGGATACCACGACCCCCTCTCCCACGTGTGGCATTACCACCACGTGTATCCACACCAAACTTGCGGTTTTCTTCCTGGTTAGGGCGGTTATATGGGCCCATACGTCCCTCTTGTCCCCCAATCTTAGGGTACCGCTCCTTGCGCCCTCCTTTGGGTGCATTATAATTCGCCTCATGAACGCTTTTAGTTCCAATGGGCCTTGAATTATAATTCCTCACGAGTATGTTATCATGTTTCTCAGCTACAGATATAATATTAATAAGCTGATGGAACCTCGTGATTCGTCCAGCATTGACTTCAGTACGGTATTGCTTTGATACCACAATGGCTGAAACGGGGAAGGTGGAGAGAGTTTTCTCAATTAGCTCTTGCTCTGTGACAGGTTGTCCACAAAACCTCAACATGGACTGTATGCGAAGAGCTTCTGAATTATATTCAGCAACAGACTTGAAGTCAGCAAAGCGCAGATTGTTCCATTGAACCTTCAAGTCGGGGAGGAGGGAATCTTGGACATTGCCAAAGCGCTCTTCTAGCGCTACCCATAGCTCTCTTGCATTCTTGATCGACATATACTCCAATCTGAGTGCCTTATCCATATGGCGTCGCATCAAGAGAACTGCTTGAGCATGCTTTGTAGATGTTCGGTTGAACATAAGATCCGGGTTAGGTGCCTGGATTATGGGTAATATTCCCTTGGAAGTGAGATGATTCTCAACATCGGTTACCCAACTGTGGTAATCCGAGCCTGTTGAGTCAAGTATGGGAAAGTCGAGTCTAGGTTCATTCGACATCCTGAAAATAAGAAGAGAAGATATATTAGTTTCGGAGCTAAACTTCCACGAAAACTAAAATAATAAGATTTCCGAGCTATGCTACCAAGAAATCAATTTCCAAGAATCTCTTTTGGATTAGACCAACAATGATGTTTTAATATGGTCACAATTTGATGCTTACGGACGCTCTTAGTCCAAGCATTGTGAACGCTTTTAGTTCACACGAACACTCTTAGTTCGTTTAATTATGAACACTCTTAGTTCATTGATTACAAACGCTCTTAGTTCGTTTAGCGTGAATCCCCACAATTCCGCTTATCAAGTAATCGAACCTGTGTTCGTATTTTTCAAAATCTGCAGCAAATAATGGAATTTAAAAGACAAAAAATGCAGGAACTTTAATCGTAAAAACTTACTTGACAATTTGAAGGTTTGCTTCACGATTCTTTATACACTCGCGTGTTGATGCAGGCGTGTAGCTAAATTTGGATTGCCGAAATCTGGTCGGAAATTGGCAGTTGGTGGGCTGCCCTTCTCCCTTCCCTTTTTTTTTCTTTTCTTCCTCCCTTTTTTTTTTTTCGGGCCCAGCCCTTCTCCACTTATTTTTTTATTTATTTCTTTCTTCCTCCTCCTTTTTTTTTTTCTTCTTTCCGGGCCCAGCCCTTCTTCCTTTTTTTTTTCGGTCTTCTTCTTTCTTTCTTCTGCTTTCTTTTGTTTTCTGGTTTGTTTTTTCTTTTCGCTGGCAGAAGGTGTGCAGGGACGCAGGCAGGCGGGCGGGCTGGCAGGGATGCAAGCTGACAGGCGGGCTGGCAGGGACTCAAGTGGGCAGGCGGGCTGGCAGGGAAGCAAGCTGACAGGCGGGCTGCGTAGGTGTGGGCTATGCGGAGGGCTGCTGGGCAGCGTTGGCTGGTAGGCTTGCGTCGCTGGTAGGATGGCAGGAGTGTAGGGACGCTGGAAGATGCGCGGGTGTGCAGGCAGGTGGGCTGGCAGGGACGCAAGCTGACAGGCGGGCTGGCAGGGACGCAAGCGGGCAGGCGGGCTGGAGTGGAGGCGGGGCAGGAGGCAGGAGGTGTTGCGGGGCTGTGCTGCAAGGGGCGGAGGCTGGCTAGGGTAGCAGCTCTGCGCGGGTAGGCTGCGTCGGTGGGTGGTGGGTCGTGGCTGGTGAGCGGCAAGGGCAGCAGAAGGCTGCAGTGGATTGCGGCAGGGAGGGCTGCAGCAGGGAGGTAGTTTTTGGCTCGAGTTAGGGGCTGCAGAAATTTTAGGTTTTTTTTTTTCTTTTGTGCTAGGGTTAGAACTCGTGCTGATAACGTGTTGTAGGAGAATAGAATTGTGTTTATTATTGATAATAGGAGCCCTTTATATAGGGAGTTTACAGAGTACACAAAAGGTAACAGAATCGGAATACAATTAGTATACCTAGGGTACTTTCCTATTACAACTCTAAACCCTAGTTTGTAGAGGCACACATTATGTCGATATCCTTCAACATTAACAATTTTCTGGATAACTTTTGTTATGTTACCAAACATCAGAATATAAAGTTATTGGAAATTTCATTTCCCTTTCTGTGGGAAAAACAGAAAAAAATTACTTTCTTTTCCTCAAACTAAATGAAGCCTAAGATTCTATTAAAATCTCAACTATTTCTCCTTAGATAATTTAGCTTCATTTACAGAGCTAGAGCATTCAGCACGGTTTTCGAACTTTTTTCATGAATTTTTTTTTTTTTGAGAACATATTATGTGATGTGGGATGAAAAATATTGAAATGAGTTCCTAATCAAGAAATGGGTCAGGAGGGAAGCAGCCTGACCTAATGCAGAAATCCCTCAAGAACGAATCCACTCAAAGTCCATCTGAGTAAGAAATAAGAATCGGTTAGCTCGACTAATTCGTAACAAGTCGGGCAACCTCTCTCACGTCATTTTAAGAGCAAGTTTACCCGTTGGGTCATCGGGTCACCTACTATTCACTGCTTTTTAGTGTATATTTTCATTCTCTGGGTTACGGAATACACTGTGCCCGTGACCCAAGACACGAAATACACTGTGCAGGTTACCATGGTGACCCAAAACACTGTACAGGATGACCCAGGGCACAAAATACACTGTGCTCGTGACCCAGAGGGTGAAATTAACACTAAAAAGCAGTGAATAGTGGGTGACCTGGTGACCCAACGGGTGAACTTGCTCTAAGAGTGGCCTAAGTGGCTAGGTGCACGAGATATATATATATATATATATATCTATTATTAAGAGAAGAGGTTTTGTTAGCCAAAACTGAAAATTTTGACAGATTTAACCCTGAAAGATTAAAAAACTTTGAGAATAAATTAAATCACAAGGGTAAATATGACAATTATAAAATAGATTTTTATTCAGAAAATTAAAAAGAAATGATTCAACAACCCCCACTTTTCTCTCTCACTATTTTCTCTCTACAATAACTACCCACTGAATCTATTTCTTCTGTAGATAACTTTTTTTTTTTTACAATTAAATTTTTCTATACTATTATTAAGAGAAGATGGTTTGTTAGCCAAAACTGAAAATTTTGACAGATTTAACCCTGAAAGATTAAAAAACTTTGAGAATAAATTAAATCACAAGGGTAAATATGACAATTATAAAATAGATTTTTATTCAGAAAATTAAAAAGAAATGATTCCACAACCCTCACTTTTCTCTCCCACTATTTTCTCTCTACAATAACTACCCACTGAATCTATTTCTTCTATAGATAACCTTTTTTTTTTACAATTAAATTTTTCTTACACATGCAGAGCTTCTGCATGTGATTACAGACTAGTATATATATATATCCAAACTGATTCACTTTACTGCTCTGAACTATAGCTCCTCCTATATTTATAGTCATGACTCATGAGCCAGGAAAGCGAAAGAACCTCCTGTACACTAAGAGCAAGTTCACCGGGCTTGTTCTTGCCCGGGCACGACCTTCCACCGGGCATGGGCTCCTCAACAGTAATTGCCTTGGGTCACTAGCTCGGTCAACTTCGTGACTGAGCCCGTGACCTAGGGCGCCAGCGTGGCCCAAAATGGGAGAAGTGGACGGACGCGCCAAGGCAAGGAGGTGAGAGTCAGTTTCTTGTCTTCTAGCGGGGACAGCTGCAGGTCGCGTGGGTTACACGGTTTTGTCCATTAGCCATCATGTGCGTCAGTTTCTGGACCATTGGTTTTGAATATTTCCATTGATCCAACGGTGGCTGAATGTGTCCGAATGAAGATGAAAAAAAACAAATTAATTCATTCTTAACTCACCTCCTAGGCTCCTAGAGCAACAACGGTTACATTCTTTTTTTTTTTTAGAATACAACAGTTACATTCTAAACGGTAATAATTAAAAAAAAATTATAAAATTTTCTATAAATACCTCACTTCCTATTTTACCTCTCACACAAAAAAATTTCATTTTTACTTCCTCCAAATTTGTTGTTCCTCCTCCTTCTCATAGCTTTCAAAATGTTTATCAATACTATTTATTTACATCATACATTTCTCATTTTCTAAAAAAAAAAATAAATAAAATATTCGATGAACAGTAACTGACTGGTGACCCTGACCCAACGGGTGGAAGCAAAGATCCAGTGGCAGTGAATAGTTTCCTGCCCTGGTGCCCTGGTGACCTGGTGACCGTGACCTGATGACTCAACGGGTGAACTTGCTCTAACACATGAAGAAAAGGTGTTGATCAGAACAGCGGCCCATGAACTTTCCTCTTCTCTGCCTTCCAAAAAACCGCGTAATGGCGGGTCCCACTAATGGTCCCAACCCCAGCCGGCACCGCGACCCATTCGGTTCCAACCCTTAAATGACAATGTACCTAAAGAATGGTTATGAAATCTCTTCCATATCTTAGAAACAAATAAATAGTTTTCAACCGAAAGAAAACAAATGAAAAAAAAAAACTCGGGGCTCTGTTACAGAGCTTTCATGGCGTTTTTGAGTTATTATTATACTCCAAATCTTTCTAAAGATTCTGAGCATCACAATCAAACTACATTGTGTTTGAAAACAGCTGGTTTCATGGCGGTTGCTCTGTCTCTGAGGTTCTAATTCCATATCCAATTGTCTTCCTTTTCGTGGGGTCCCTCTTCATGCTTAGGCCACTGTAAATGACAGCCTAATCAACAGCCTGGAAAGGGTGGCGCGCACTAAAAAGCTTAAACCTTGGTGGGTTTCTGTGGTGGGCTTCACGTTCTAGTGCAGACCCAATTCACTCTGCTGCAGGAAGTTTTAATCTTGATCTCTCATAGAGGTAAGGACTTCGAATCTTTTTTTGGTTTATCTGTTTGTGTTGGTGAACTTGGATTAGTTTGATTTTGGTCTACATTGCAGCAAAAGTTAATGCTTTTATCTTTTTTGGCAATGCTAGGATTTTCCTACTTGGTATAGAAGAACTGGGTTTTTGGGATTGAGTTCAATAGATCTGGGGTGTTTGAAGTTGTGGAGCTTGGGCATTTGGGATTGTGGGGCTTGTGTTTTGCTGATCTTTTAGTGGGTTGGTTGGGTTTGATTATGGTCAAGATGAAACTAGTCAGTTGGGTACCTTTGGTTCTGGCCGTTGTTGTGTTTCTGAGTCATGGAGCCTGTGGTTTATTCAATCCTGTTGATAACTACTTGATTGCTTGTGGTTCTTCGAAAAATGTCACATTTCAAGGCCGAACCTATGTTCCTGATACACTGCAACCTTCCCTTGTACTGAAAAGTGCAAATTCTGCAGTTGCTAGCTCCAGTTCCAATGCCCCTTCTCCTATTTACCAATCTGCTCGAATTTTCAAGGAAACATCTTCCTATAAATTCAAAATCCAGCAAGAAGGCCGGCATTGGGTCCGGCTTTATTTCTACCCTTTAGCAAATTCGGGCCAAAATTTGACGTCTGCTCCGATAACTGTGGTCACCGATAGCTTTGTACTCTTGAACAACTTCACTTTTGAGAACTATACTAGTTCTTATCTGTTCAAGGAGTATGCAATCAATGTAACTTCAGATAGTTTGACCCTCACCATCATTCCGTCAAACAGTTCAGTTGCTTTTGTTAATGCAATTGAAGTTGTCTCGATCCCGGATGAGCTAATCCCTGATCAGGCATATGCTATAAATCCATCTGCTCCTTTTAGTGGGCTTTCTGCACTTGCCCTTCAAACAATGTACCGATTAAACATGGGGGGTCCTTTGCTCACTGCTGAGAATGATACCCTTAAAAGAACTTGGGAGAATGATTTGAAATACCTTCATGTCGACAGCTCTGCAGTGAATGTATCAATCAACCCTGCCAGCATAAAGTATCCGGTCACTGTCACACCAGAAATAGCACCAAATTGGGTCTATGCCACTGCTGAAGCCATGGGAGATGCGAATGTGCCAAATGGAAACTTCAACATAACTTGGGTCTTTCCAGCAGATCCAAATTATTTGTATCTTGTTCGGGTACATTTCTGTGATATTGTCAGCAAGGCACTGAATAACCTAGTTTTCAATCTTTTCATCAATTCCGATAATGTGCTTGCGAGTCTTGACCTCTCTTCCATTACTGGTGACTTGAATGTGCCGTATTACAAAGACTTTGTTTCCAACTCCTCAGCAGATTCAAATACTTTGACAGTCAGTGTAGGTCCAGATACAATGGCTGATGTCACTAATGCAATTCTGAATGGCCTGGAGATTTTGAAGATCAGCAATGACTTGGGGAGCTTGGACGGGTCTTTGTCTGTTCAGAGTCTCCTTCCCAGTTCACCCTCGAAGAGCAATAAGATACTAATCTTAGTTGTGTGTGTTGTAGGAGCTGTAGCTCTTGTGGCAATAATTGCTCTCTTTTATTGCTGCCTGGCAGCTCGCCAGTCGAAGACTGCTCCTAACCAAGGGCATCCATGGCTGCTTCTGCCCTTGTATGGAAGCTCTCAGACAATGACCAAAATGTCCACAACTTCACAGAAGAGTGCAACAGCTAGCTGCATTTCATTAGCTTCCTCCAATCTTGGCCGCTTATTCATGTTCCAAGAAATCCTAGATGCAACCAACAAGTTTGATGAGAGCCTACTTCTCGGGGTTGGCGGCTTTGGCAGAGTTTACAAGGGAACACTGGAAGATGGGACAAAAGTAGCTGTTAAAAGAGGAAACCCCAGATCCGAACAAGGTCTTGCTGAATTCCGAACTGAGATTGAAATGTTGTCTAAGCTTCGTCATCGCCACCTTGTGTCTCTTATTGGTTACTGTGATGAAAGGTCAGAGATGATTCTTGTGTATGAATACATGGCTAATGGACCGCTCCGGAGCCATTTGTATGGAACAGATTTGCCTACCCTATCATGGAAGCTTCGCCTTGAAATTTGCATCGGGGCTGCAAGAGGGCTCCATTATCTTCACACTGGTGCAGCTCAAAGCATAATTCACCGAGACGTGAAGACAACAAACATTCTTTTGGATGAGAACTTTGTTGCCAAAGTTGCAGATTTTGGCCTCTCAAAAGCAGGTCCAGCTATAGATCAGACTCATGTCAGTACAGCTGTTAAGGGTAGTTTTGGTTACCTTGATCCTGAATACTTTAGGAGGCAGCAGCTCACTGAGAAATCAGATGTGTATTCGTTTGGTGTAGTTCTAATGGAAGTTCTTTGCACAAGACCAGCTTTGAATCCGGTTCTTCCCAGAGAGCAAGTGAACATAGCAGAATGGGCAATGACCTGGCAAAAGAAGGGCATGCTGGACCAAATCATGGACCCGAATCTGGCTGGGAAGGTAAATCCAGCTTCTCTTAAGAAGTTTTGTGAGACAGCTGAGAAGTGCCTTGCTGAGTATGGTGTTGATAGGCCATCAATGGGAGATGTCTTGTGGAATCTTGAATATGCTCTTCAGCTCGAGGAGACTTCATCTGCGCTCATGGAACCTGAAGATAACAGCACGAACCACATACGAGATATTGAATTGACACCACTTGAGCCATTTGACAACAGTGTGAGTATGATCGAGGGAGGGCACTCCGGCACAGATGACGATGCTGAAGATGCTGCCACAAGTGCTGTGTTCTCTCAGCTAGTCAATCCTCGTGGAAGATGACAAGAAAGATGCTTTGCCTTTCACAATCTTGGTCCCCGATGTCCCAATGAACGAGATATTGATCAACCTGGACTTGAGAGTGCTCAATGAGGGATAAGGTTATTTCTTTGTTTATTATTCTAGTCTGTTACCTCAATTTTTTGTCCACTATTTACTTTGTAATATTGTTGTGGTGGATGTCAATTAGTCCATCATGACTTGTAGGTAAGGTGCCGTTGTATTCATATAAATTCATGTGGGTTTCAGGGTTCCCATGTTTTTACCAAAGTACATG
This sequence comes from Rosa lucieae, assembly GCA_024704745.1. NCBI lineage: Eukaryota > Viridiplantae > Streptophyta > Magnoliopsida > Rosales > Rosaceae > Rosa > Rosa lucieae. The sequence continues at coordinate 42,982,983 of CM045497.1, forward strand.
ATGTCATTGTATTCACATATAATTTTTTTGTTCATAAGGTATAGAAAATAAGCAGAATTTGTGACATTGATATTCTAATCTATCTTCATATTGTTGTGAGAATCTTGTTCCTGGAGAACATACAAACTATTCATATTCAATCTCTCTCAAGTATCTCAGTATAGTACCTTTATTTAGAACTTTGATATGTTGGAATAGACAATTAGAATGCTGTGAGAGCAGCCTTGGATTGAAAGTTACACTGTTCATATTAGGAATTGTGGATTTTGTTATCTTCCATTGTCCCAGGTACCACATTAACTGAAATTTCAGCAACTTGGGGAAGTGACCAAGACACTCTTCTTGTATGAATTCCTCTCCACTCTAATAGAAGTTTCCTGAGATTCCCAAACAGAGAGATGTAGTTCTGGATGATTTCGGTGCAAGAGAAATTCACGTGGTCAATTTCATCGTCCCATGTTGCTGATGGGGTGGCCTCAAGTGTGAAGCTATTAGAGTCAGAGGAGTCCAAGGGGTTGAATCCAGGTATAGTCCCTGCTTCAGCCTTCAGGACGGAGACCAATGAAGCGAGCATTGAGTTGGACGTTGGGATCGGAAACTGAGGTAAAATGCTTGTTTTTCTTGCCATGGAAGTCAAAAACAATGCTTTGCTAATAATATGACTAGTTTGCTTGATAAATGTTAATTACGCTTTTAAAAATCACAGAGAAAACAAGTTAGGAGATTCACATCCACCACCAATCAATCAAGCAAACTTACTACGTTCAACCTAATTAACATTTATCTATGGATGAAGATGCTCAAGTTAATTCACCGTTAGGGTTAACCTATTGTCTTTCCTTGGTTTGTATGCTAGGTGAAAGACGCTCTACACCTAACCTACATTCTAAAATGCAACCAAGGTTAAAGCAACTCTAAATTTAACACAAAGAAATCATTAAGACTTGGAAAAATGAGACACCACAAGGAATCATGAGTACATTGTGTCTCAATTAACTAGGAACCTAATCACTTGCCTTATAAACAATTTACCACTTAGAACTCTTAAGGAACCTTATAAACAATGAACAGGCAATGATTATTCATAGAATCATAGCAATAGAACGCTAAACATGCAATCTAAGTTGCGCATCAAAGAAAACATGCAAAGAACTCATCGATGTAAAAATAGAAATTAGGTTCTCATCCATATGATAAATAAAACTAATTAAAAGTCACAGTAAGGGGGGTGTATTGTATATGGAATTAGTGGAACTTTTAAAGAAAACTATGGAATTTAAAAGTCTGGGTGTATTCAATATAGACTTTTAATAGTCCATAAAAGTCTTGAGGTATTCAATTAGGATTTTTAAAGACTTCATGAATTCCACCAAAATCTAGGGGTATTCAATTAGGATTTTTAAAAATGAATAAAAGTACAGAGGTATTCAAAATATCATTCATACTTATGGAATTAGAAAGTCATGGATAATCATGGACTTTGTAGTGTTAACTATACATACCAAACTCCAATAATTTTCCAGCCTCCAGACCAAAGATTTCAAAAAGTCTATCAAAGTTTCCTCTTCAAAAAAAAAAAAAGTTTATCAAAGTTCTTCTCTCTACACACGAAGAAGTTTGTCCTTCATCATCCCTCTCTTAATTTTTTGTCTTTTCTCTAATCTTTTATGATATCAACCTTTTTTGATACCCAACATGTTCATTGTAGTTATTGAATGTGATTTTTTTTTTTTCAATTGTGATACTTCGAACCCTAATAGTAATAAAAATGATTTATGAAACCCTAAAACTCAAATATTGTGGTCTAACCCTAAGACCTTGAACCATACTAAATTTTATTTTATTAATTAATTATTCTAATTAATTTAAATTTATATTATGGTTCAAAAAAAGGTTGAACAATTGAATTTAAATTGATTGATTATAGATCAAGACATTGATGAATATTGCTACAATATATGTTAATCGGCGAAAACAAAATTGATGAGAATAATTAACCATAAACATCAAGTTATCTATATTGTATATTTATGTTGTTGGGAGATTAGGAATGAGAACAAACTCGCTAGACAGACTAACAATCATTTATTTGAGTCAATTTCTATTAGAAGATACTGTAGCATTGAAGAGACAATAAGTTATTATTTTGTTTTGTGTTTGGGCTGCATTTGTTTTATTTTTTTATTTTTGTTTTTGTTTTATTTTTTATTTTTATTTTATTTATTTTATTTTGTACATCCTAGGAAATCTGTAGAAGTCATTCATAATAAAGTATATAGATTTTCATGAATCAATAAAAGTCTGTTGCTAAAATCAATGGTTTTAAGAAATCCATAACAGTCTATCAACTTTTTAAAGAGTCTATGGACTTTTCAAAAAGTCTGTCATTTAAAAAAAGTCTGCACAAATCCAAATACAATACACCCCCCTAAGTTTACAATCATGATTTGGGGCTTCAACAACCCCTAACTCTAAAGAATTAGTTATTCATGGAAAGAAAAATAAAACAAAATAAAGAAAAGGAAGAAGTCGCAGCAGCGGTTACGAGGGAAGAGAGAGAGAGCTTTTTCAGATGTTGCACAACCCTTTTATATTGCTCCTTGTGTCCTCTTTGATTCATTTTTGGTTTGAGCTTTCTTGAAGTAAAAGAGAAATCAACTTCTTGCTCCTATAATTGAATTAGTATAAAAGAAAATAATGATCGGGTAGAAAGACATAGGTGAAAAAACCAAGGAAGCACCTTCCCAAATCTAGAAAAAGTTGTTTTGCTTCTCCGTCCGGCGGCACGTCCTAGCGACGTCGTCGTCTGAAGGGACCTCGTATTCTAGTGCCGTTTTGGCTGCTTGATTGGTTGGTGGAGGATTTGGGTCTGAAATTCGGATCAAGGATGGGGAAAGGAGATTGAGATGGCTGGAAGAGTGGCCAGGTTCGATGGTGGCTGTCGAGGTTAAGAGGGTGGTGCAGGCGACATTCACCGCTACCGGGCGCTAAGGCTTGACGGAGTTAGGGGCCGCGCGGCGGATTGAAGCTGGGATCGGTGATCTTTCTGCCAGGGGGAGATCGATCCCATCTGAATCGATCGGTGGTGCCAAACCCATTGCAGATCTGGTATTTGGCCAATGGGCATCGTCATCTCCGTTCCGGCGAGTAGCAGCGTATCCACGACAGTGCTGCGGCGGAGGTGAAGGCTCAATCGACGGATGGTGGTGGGAGTGCGACGGTGGGAATGAGGTTGGAACTCTTCCGGGCTTGGTGGGGCATTTCCACATCTTTGGTCGGGTCTTGGGCCTGGGTCATGGTCAATTAGGGCTATATTGCTTTTAATTTTCAGTTTTTTTGGTTCTTTAGTTGCAATTCATTTTTTGCTTTTAATAAGTCCTAACCATGTTTTGGGTTGAAAATGTGGGCATCGTCCCGGCCTGCGCACCTTGCGTGTCATGTCTGCTCTAAGTAGGAGGCGAGTTCCTTGCTTTGTCAAATGGTCGCAGCTCCTAGTGGCAGAATGAAACTAAGTGTCACCAGGTTATATTTCTGGTGGCAGCATACTAGGATAGCTGATAGTATTGGTTACTCATGGTTCCGAGTGAGCATTATCTTTCCGGTTTGTCACCATAATTGTAAAGCGAATGGAGTAGCCCGTAGAACACTCTTCGCTAAAGGGTGCATGTTAGAATGCATATTCATAGATGAGACGCCTGTTATTATCTCAGGTGGGTCTCTTGAGGCTTATTGTAATTTGGGATTAAGGCACTATGTCCCCCCCCCCCCCCCCCCCGGCGCGTATTCTATGGTTTCATTAATGGTTAAGGCGTGAGGCCCGTTGCACCAGCCATTTCTTTCAAAAAAAAAAATAATTGAATTAGTATTTCTCCTTGCCACGTCACTTGATCAATGAAAATGTGTCATGTCATCATCAATATCTTCCGAATAACTTCAATATTTGCTGCCTCACTTCCATAGATTGGGCTCCTCGATCCATCAAGGTCTCCTACTTGGCTCAAGACTTCAAGCTTTTCCCTTATTTGCGCATCTTTCCTCCACATTATCTCTTCTTTGTATAATTGCTCCGAAAAACCTAATAAACACAGAAATAAATAAATAAAGAGAAAAAGTAGACTAACAAAGATTAATATAGGATTTAATTGTATAAATGTCGCATAAAATGCTCCTATCATGAAATGAGGGGTCCAGGCATAGTTCTGAGCCCTCATGAATTTGATGGATGACATAACATGATTTATTTTCATCTGGTCCAGTTTCTCTCTTCTTTCTTAATTTTCCTTACTTGGAATGGGTAGCTTGGCTTTCCTCGATCATCAACACTTGCTTGTATAGCCAAAGTTTTGTGAGTGTGACAAAGTGTGTGAGTGGCTTTGGCTTATTTGGATGAATTCCTTGCTCTTTAGGCTCATGCAATTAATTTTATATTTGCAATGACTATGACCGACACAGGTAGCGACTGCTAGTCATTTGTCACCTAGCCTCCTAATTGTGTTCTAGCATCCAAGAAAAGCTTCATCTTGTTGGTGAAACAGCTTCCTAAGTATGTATGCTTAAAAGTATGCCATCTACTCATTGAAATTGTGTTTCTAGATTGAGTTCTTGATTACTTGTATGAACCTGGGTGAATATGAAATTTTTTTAGATGAATAGTATGAAGCTGGGTGATTACTTCTATGAACCTGAGTTCTAGATTGAATTCCTAAGTGAATAACTTTTCATTTCATTGGAGAAATATGAAATTTTGCTTGACAATGATTTTCGAGATATAATCTCCAACATGACTTTATTTTTTTAAATTTTTTTATTTTTACATAGGATCACCAGTGGTTAAAGTCGAAGATTCCATACATGCAGCATATATAAGTCGATGATGGGCCATGAGTTAGATTGAAATCAGTTATACCCAAGTCAGTTGCATGAAGAGAAGTAGTATGATATTAATGATTAGGAATGAGAGAGATAAATTCGAGTTCATAAGTTTGGCTTTTGATCACCATCAAGCTGTGTGCAACTGTGCATCAGGATGAGAATAAGTGCCAAACCATTTGCATTAATTATTGTTTGTGAACTCTATAGGAATTGTCTCGCATGTCGTTTGTTGTCATTGTACCCAAGTCTATAGGAACTCTATAGGATTCACATGCATCAGTGGTTGGCTGTGTTTATGAGTACTTTTCAGAGGGCCTGGTAGTGGTAGCTTTTTTAGCTATTCTCAAGCTTGGCTACATAAATATTCCCGAGCAATTACCCAATACAATACAACAATACAATTACCGTTAAATCTCTTCTTTTAATTATTTTGACCATTCCAGTTTTATTAATTTAATTTTTAGTGTAGAAAAATTCTTGAACATACCTAAGTTATGTTTTAAGTTAAAATAACTAAATGAGGAGGGATTTCAGAGATGATAGCGCACTCGGCCACCATTTTTATATAACCGCAGTTATTATTTTTTAAGAAAAGTAGAAAACAATAAAATAAAACTCGGAAAATCAAAAGAAATTTCCAACGAAGCTCTAGAATAATGAAAGATTACGATGTAAACATCACAAAAAAACCGATAAAAAACCCTAGCAGGGCGCCGCTGTCGCTCCTAGCCATTGTTTGTATCCTCGAGTGACGGTGACGGATCTACTTCTCATCGTCGGGTCTAGCAGAGGCACGATCCATCGCTGCCAGGCGTGGTTCTAAGGTGGGGTAGGGGATTTGCAGTTTGTTTTTGCGGATTGGAGAGTGGTTTGCAGCGACGTTGGCCGGTGGAGTTGCAGCGGTGGTGAACTAGGTGCGAATCGGTAGCGGCGGAGGTCGAGGTTTGGTTTGTAGAGGAGGCTGCTGCTGTTGCGGCGACGATTGGTTTGAGTTTGGAGTTCCTGATCGGTAGCCTGTTTTGGCCGACTGGGTTTTTGATTTCATTGTTCTTTCTTCCCAGTTCCAGCACCGGTGGGATTGTTTTGTGGATTTGGGAAAGAAGCTAAGAGGAGTGGCGCTGATACTGCGTTGGAGGGGCCGTCTTCCGGAAAACTTAGTGGCGGCGACGATGGTTGACAAAGGCAGCTTCACGTCTACTGTTGTGTTGTCTTTGGTACCTTTGGGCCTGGGACTAGGTTTTGGCTTTGTTCTCAGGTTATGGGCTAGTTGGGTTTGTCAAGAGGTCTGCCCTTTTTACAGGGCAGGAGCCTATAGTCGTTTAGATGTTTGAGTTAGACTGATTGTTTATGCTTGTAAAACTATCTCTATGAGTCTTGTGGAAGTATTTAGCTTTAGCGTACCACAATTGCGTGCTCGGCGTTTAAGGTTAGGTAGACTAGATTGCCTGCAAGGCGAGGTGTTTTATGTGGCATAGACTACTCTGAGCAGAAATGTATTATTGGAGTAGTCTTCTGTACTATTCTTGATTTATGAACCGAGACATACTATTGGTATGCTTCCATTTTATCAAAAAAATAAATAAAAAATAAAATAAAACTCGGAAAGTTTAAAAGTCGTCGAAAACTCGAGAGAGGTTTAGTCGCGCAGCCTAAACTTTAAACTAAACCCCAAACCCACTTCTACTCTCACAGTGCGTCAGCAATGGCCGTCTGCCACCACCAAGTTCCCTTCAAGCTCTTCACTCCGATTCCACCACCAAACCCAAAACCCATCTTCCGATGCGACCTCTCTCTCCCCTCCCGACCCACCCTCCTCACCGCCGAGCCCGAACCCCTCTACACCTCCGTCAAGGCCTTCGCCCCCGCCACCGTCGCCAACCTCGGCCCCGGCTTTGACTTCCTCGGATGCGCCGTCGACGGCCTCGGCGACTTCGTCTCCCTCACCGTCGACCCCCAAGTCCTCCCCGGAGAGATCTCCATTTCCGAAATCTCGGGCGACCACAGCTCCAAGAAGCTGAGCAAGAACCCCATCTGGAACTGCGCCGGGATCGCCGCCATCGAGGTCATGAAGATGCTCGGCGTCCGCTCCGTCGGCCTGTCCCTCTCTCTCCAGAAAGGCCTGCCTTTGGGAAGCGGGCTCGGATCCAGCGCCGCCAGCGCTGCCGCCGCCGCCGTCGCCGTCAACGAGATTTTCGGCGGGAAGTTGGGGGTTGAGGCGCTGGTCCACGCCGGGCTCAAATCGGAGGAGAAGGTCTCCGGTTACCACGCCGATAACATCGCTCCGGCGCTGATGGGAGGCTTCGTTCTGATTCAGAATTATGAGCCGTTGGATTTGCTCCGGTTGAGCTTCCCCTTGGATAAAGAGCTGATATTTGTACTGGTGACCCCCGAATTCGAAGCTCCGACGAAGAAAATGAGGGCGGCGCTGCCGGCGGAGATAGGGATGGCCCACCACGTGTGGAATTCCAGCCAGGCCGGAGCGCTGGTGGCGGCGGTGCTTCAAGGTGACGTGGCGAGGCTCGGCAAGGCATTGTCGTCGGATAAGATTGTGGAGCCCAAGAGAGCTCCTCTGATTCCGGGCATGGAGGCGGTGAAGAAGGCGGCCATTGAGGCTGGAGCTTTGGGCTGCACAATCAGCGGGGCCGGGCCCACGGCGGTTGCGGTGACGGACAATGCCGAAAAGGGGAAGGAAATCGGAGAGCGGATGGTGGCGGCTTTTTTGAAAGATGGGAACTTGAAAGCTGTGGCGAGTGTGAATAGGTTGGACAGAGTTGGTGCTAGGCTTGTTAGTAGCATTCCCAGATGAAGTGTTGGAGTAGTTCTCGGAATTTGAGTTGCGTATTTAGGTGAGTTCTGCTTGTTGCTTTAGAACTAGCAGAAGGTTGCCGCGTTTGTAATCCGAAGCAAAATTGAAAACAAGTAATGTATGTGTTTGATTGAGCCTGAGTTTAGGCTGGTGAGAGAAGTAAAACTAATAAGGAATTCAATGCAGGCTGTGTTTCTTCGAAGTTATAAAGTTTTATTATACTTCAGTCTTCTCATTGGTGTTCTTCTGGCTTCTGATTTGGATGTGGGTTGAGTCCTTTGTGAGTATCTAATGTTTCTCAGACTTGTAGTTTAAAAAGGCAGGTGGGAATTAGTTTACCTGTTAATACCTAATATATATTTTGTTGATCTTGCTTATATATCGAGATGTTTTTCTGCCATAGCTTAATGGGGAAAGTGCTGATCATGTTTTGTGCATGGTCAAGTGGCATCAAAATTATGGCAGAATCTGGTTAGAGATGCTTGGGTGTGTTGGGCGTCTCCAGCAGGGCGCTTTGCTCTGTCAAGTGAAATTCACAATGTCTTTGGCAAAGGGAGGAAAAAAAAATAAAAAGTTCTCTTGCAGTGTTTTGGCTGCAATCTGGGAAATTAGGATGGAAAGGAATAAAAGGATCTTTGATGACCGTACTGGTGTGGGAGTGGAGGACACTTGGGAGAAAGTTAAATTCCTGTTAGCTTTGTGGGCTTCAGTTTCAATTGAGATTAAGGAGCAAAGATTCTCCTCCTTTTTTCTAATTGGAAGGCTGCAGTCATTTGAGTTTTTTTTTTCTTTTTTTTTCTTTTTTATGGCCTAGGGTTTATGTCTTTCTTAGGCTAATCCTCTGTAGTCTTCTTGGTTTTGTTTTGCTATATAGCTGTGAACTTCTTGTCCACGGCTTGTGTTTCTTCTTGTGTTTCGTTATTCATAAAAGGTTGTTTCTTAAAAAAATAAATAAATAAAAAGTGTATAATTGATAATCTGGTTGCTTTCTATCTATTAATGTTCTCTGCTAAACAAAAACTGCTTACAATTGCCATCTGCCCTTTCATAATAGTGCTTTGGATTTTATGCATTTGGTTATGTTTTTGCTTTTAGGGACTTGTTTTAAGTTCAGTTTATGTGTCCTTTATGGTGGGTGATGTTAGTTGTTGCTGTTAACTAAAATTAGCATTGAGGAATTACTCTGTGTGGGGTAAAATCACATCAGCATCAGTTTTGTTGTTCTCCAAGTGATTTCTTTTAGTGTTGTTGTTGTATGAAACTCTCTTATATTTCATAGTTTTCTGCTGAGTGTATTGGGAATTCCGATAAAGTAAAAGAATTACATTTCTCTGAGGAAAGATACAAAATCTCCTAAATTTGTTCAAAGTTCATTAGAAATAAGAATTTCTGTGGTACATATACGTCTGGCTTATACTAAGTTGGGGGCTTGGGGCAATGGAAGGCTATGCCTCTAGCTCTGCGTTCTTTGAAAGTACTGAGAGTGAAGTTATGAATTTTCACTTGGTTTATCCAGGGTATTTAAATTTCTCATATTTGTAAGTTTTATGTTTTTAATTGAGGATGGAAAATCAGGGCATTGAATTTCAGCATAATGATAGATGGAATATGTTGCATTTCTTTGCTGCAGATGATGATTCAAGACCATTTCCGTATGCTTCTCAATAGATGCTTTTAAGAGTTCCTTGGACAAAAGAAAGGGACAAGTTTGGGAGAACCCTCACTTGGACCATGTCTTTGTAGGTGGGAGCTTTGGGTTACTTTGCTTTTGGGGAAGGAACTACGTATTTGATCACGGGGCTCGTCTCGTGCAGCCTTCCATAATGGTGAAGCATTGAAGCCTGGTCTTGTTTGACTTTATTCGTTACATGGCCTAGAAGATAAATCCAGTTCATTAAATTGTAAAGAAGCGGCTTTGGACATTTGGGGTGGTTGCTGGTTTTGGAAGGGAGTTTGGTGGGTCTCTTGGTCCAGAGATTTGCTATTTTCATGTCTTAGCAGGAATGATGTGTGTTACTTTTTTGTGAATTGGAGTTAAATTTTCATTTTTGACGACTTTGGTATTAGGAGTTTTTCTTGGGGTTTCAGGAACTTGTTATCCTCTTCAAGACAAATTTGCTGTCATTGAGAGATATTTGAATATCAACTATTTTTAGCTTAGAACAGTGTGTATCACCTACCGACATCAGCAAAAAGATATAATCACTCCTAATTGTGGTTGTGACGTCGATGAAATCGGCTATGAAGGCTTATTTGTTGCACTTGATATTTTGATCATTTACTTCTTTCGTAAAGAAACAAATAGTATCTGTCATACAGTGTATGCTTTCTTTTTCCATGAATATGGGGGGTTGGATGGAATCACAGCGGAGTAGTGGTAACAGATTAACATACTCTTCTTTCTAGTAACTATGCTAAACAATGTGGAAGAGTTTGGACCATTACTTATGACTAAAATTACTGTTCCTAAGAGTAAATCTGGTCCTAACTCTTCACTATAGACTTGGGTTTTTTTTCAACAAAATCATGCCGAAAATTAAGTGGTAGAGTTTGGACCGCTGGTTACTGACTTTAATATATATTGCTTTTCTAATTATCATGTTGATGGTTACCGCTGACCAATCACCATAGTTCGAAACGTGCTTTGTTTCTCATCAATTGTCGATTCCATCAGTGTCTCAACCACTACCTGTACATAACAAATTGAGATTGGTGTTGTTTATTCAGATTAGTCTAAGGTGTCTACCAAATTGGAATCAATGGTTTAGCAAGTTGTCAACTTAAGTTGGATGTTTGAATATTGATGTTTGAACTCGCAGTTTGGTGAACCAGGAGGCCAGCAATTTGGAGCTCCCGCGGTTGTTAGGTTGTTTATCAACACCAGCCATAGTCATAGAGATGAGGGTTGTTAGTCCTTTAATGCTAGATCATGACTTGACTGTATAGTTCCCCAACTTGAGGTCTTTATATTTTGCAAGTTCTCATTGTTAAAACCCGGTAGTTATTTGAGTTTTGATCACTCTCTTTGACATTATGGCTCCCCAGTTCATGTTTCTCATTGGCAAACCTCCCGCTGTCATCATTCTTGTTCCTTTCTTGTGCATCTTAGCCTCTGTCATTGCCATGTTCACTCGACCAATTCTATGGTTTGCACGGTTACTACTTAACCGCCGAGGCCTCGAGGACAGGATTCTCCAGTCATTTCCAAAGATCTGTTACACTGCAGAAGTCGATGAAAAGATCACAGAATGCGCTGTCTGCTTGATGGAGTATGAGGATGGAGATGCATTAAGGATTTTGCCTCCTTGTGGTCATGGTTTCCATGTTGGCTGTGTTGATAGGTGGCTGAAGTGCCACTCTTCATGTCCATCGTGTCGCGCCGTTGTAGTTATGGAGAGCAAAGCACAGATACTTGGAGACGCCAATAGTCCACCATTCTCAGATACATCGTATACAGTTTCAAATCCGTACAGACTGACTTTCTGGCATCTTTGAATAGTACGTTTATGTTTGGTGCAGACATAACAACGGAAGGCCAAAGAAGATGAACTGATTTATTATACTTGTATGTGAAGTCATCCAGTTACACTATAGCCAAATTTTAATGGTAAATACCAAAAAGAAAATGGAGATACAATATTTTGATTTAGTTAGGACAATAGGGTATGGAAGTTTTCTGTTTTCTGTTTCTTCTGGTCTCATATCTGGAACCATAAATAAAAGGAGGTATGGCTGGTTCCAGTGCTTCATTTTCTTTCCCTTTTTGTAAAATTTTGAGCCACAGCAGCCCATGGAAACCTTCTTTTCCTTTGATTTTCTTCCAAAGGGAAAATATATAGATCCTGAAAACATCAATTGCATGATGCATGAATCTATACCATCAAAGCAAAGCTTGGATCCCAGAAAATCATTCCGAATACAGAGCTATCAAGTCATTTATATCATGTATGACAAATGAGACATGAAAATGTACATATCATCCTTTCTGAAGGATTCACCGTACAGTTTCCAATGTATGAAAGAAAATATAAATTTGAAGGAACAGTCATCAAATTTCTAATTCACATAGAAACTAATTGTCCTTGGCAGCTGCAGCCTGCTTTGCACCAACAGAGAAGAACTCGGTGATAACTTCAAGGGGCATGCCTTTCGTTTCCGGAACTTTCATGAAAACAAAAAACCAAGCAATGACGCACACTACAGCGTACATGCCAAAAACGCCAGAAAGGCCGACGGATTTGAGCAGCACCGGGAGGGAGTAGGTGACGATGATGTCGCCAATCCAAAACGTGAGGGCACAGATGGCAATGCAGAGACCTCTTACTCGGGTAGGGAAGATTTCTGCACAGAGAATGTTGGGGACTGGTCCAAACCCCATCACAAAGGAACAGAAGTAGAGCACAACGCTACCAGTTGAGATTGCCGCATTCACAACGCTACCGAAATTCACAAGGCTTCCAAGGACTAGGATCACGAGAGAAAGTATCAAGATGGGGATTGTGGTGAGCAGTAAGGTCCTGAATTAAGAATGGAAAGAGGATGGTTAAGAAACAAAATGCAAAACAATTAAAGGAAAAGAAGATGGTTCCCTCATAGTCATAACTTGGAGTTATTTTGAAACGATCTTAAATTGTCATTACAAATAACTTCACACTATAAGTAAAGTTTTGGTAATTCAATTATGAGGGAATGTAGTCATAACTTGTTTTGAAAACACCATAATTTCTATAAATAAAGTAATTTACCTTCTGCCAGAGATATCCATGAGCCTCATGGCAACAGCAATACTAGGAAGCATCAATAAGGTTGTCAATCCACTAATAAGCAGAGATGCAGAAGCTGAGCTAAGACCAAGGTTTGAAAGAAGCACTCCAACACCGGCCTGCTCAAGAATTTGAGGTGTGTAGTAGAGAACCCCATTTATGCCAGAGAACTGCATCATTATGAGAAAGCCTCAGAGGTGTATGAAATCGAGTAAAAGGGTAAAGAGTAGACAAACTTTTAAATATAATCTAATTGGAATCGTGCCACAAGAATTACCTGCTGAAGTATTTGAATTCCGACACCAACAACCAAAGCATGCTTGACTCCTGGTTCGAAAAGATCGCTCCAAGTTGTCCCTTTACGAGAAGCTGCAGCTGGGTGAACCATTGCTGGTCCAACTGGATGATGTTGTTGGATAAGATCTCTGGAATAAAGAGCTGGTTGGCTCACCAAAGCAGAAGCCTGGATGAACTCACTATCTGCTGGTACATCACCACCAGGTATTGAAACAATAGACCCACGACGAGATCCAGGGACACCTTCTTGGTGCAAATAAATTCTTTTAAATCCTCCTTCCTTATGCCCATCCTGGCCATCTCTCTCAGACCATTTCCATGCTAGCTGCCAACCGCCACCAATCCCAGTGCTACTGACTGGATCGCCACCTAGGAGACTGTTGTTTCTCATGCTAACAAGGCTTCCGTGGTTAGTTGGGCCCATGCCCTTTTCAATGCTTGTTGTCTGACGCGAGATCAATGGACTATGCAAATTGTCATCTGAATCACCACCGCCACCTGCATCGGATGCATAGTCATCGCCTTCTCTGGGTGCAAGGCTCTCCTCATCCCACTCTTCGTGCCTGGGTTGATTCCCTCCCACACTGAACATGCTGCCAAAGTGTGGGAAAAGCATACTGCCCTTGCTTCCAGTATCAGGGAGCCTTTCATGAACACTGCCGAAGAGTGTGACAAGAGGATCAACAAGCCCGCTTTTACTTGCCATGCTCCCATGCCGGGACACAAGGCCGATAGTGCTTTGTCCAGTCACAGGTCTGGCAACCCATGATTGACCTTGTTCAGTCCCATATAATTTGATTTTATCCTTGTCAACAGATAACTCATGGTCACCAACAAGGTCATTGTCTGGACCAATTATGTACTCCTCGAAAGATGTCTCACCCCCAACTCCAAGACCCTCAACAAGCAAAGCCATCTCACCTGTTGATTTGAGAAGGGTCTATATCATTTGAATATGCAGCATTGTGAAACTATAGTTGTTTTCTTACTATGTAAGTGAAAAATATCTTAATATGCACAGTACTGATCAATGCAGAAAGGAAAGAGGATCAAGTTAAGAAAAGAAATAAACTGAAAGCTATCTGAAGTATGAAGGAAAGAGAAAGCACCACCACCTTGATGCTTACACTAAACATGTTTGATAATATTTATTTTATATTTAAGCAATTGCAGTTCGCGTAAACATAACTTTTGTAGCAAGTTATGTCATAATTATATTTCACCAATCATTTTATGTATAAAAAAAACTCTACATCCAGTAAACATACATTAGGATGAAGTGCTTTCGACAATGTCTGAAGCATGGATATGCAATGTATGAAGCCTATCAACATTCACTACTGATGCAACCAACTATTTTGCAGGTTCACTTGGGACTTGAAAGAGTGCAAAGGACTTTTGCTTCACATAAAAACACAAAAGTAAAGGTACCCTTTTTAACCTATGTTGATCTTACACCATCAAGTTCCTTGTCAAAAGAAATTTGGGTCAGAAACCTATAGCTAGGAATGTCAAGGTAAGCTCATACTGGAAAACTAAACTTCACGCAAATAAAGCATTTACTGCAATCAATATTTGCATCTCAGTAGTGACCAAGTATTCACAGTAACAAGAACAAATGACTAACCAGAGACGTCTTCTCTGCCGCGCAGACTCTGTAAAACTTTCTTTGCCTCAAGCATTCGGCCCTTACTCACTAGCCAACGTGGAGACTCAGGCAAGAAAAATACAGTCAATGCAAAATAAACAAGGGACGGAATAGTTAGAACCCCAAGCATCAACCTCCAACTTGGTGCCTCCGTCAAGGACATCACAAAAACCATACAATAAGACAAGAACATCCCACCAGAGCCAGTGAACTGCGGAAGGGTATTCAATGATCCCCTTATTTCAGGTGGAGCTGTCTCAGATATATAAAGCGGGACAAGGGTAACTGCCAAACCAATCCCCAATCCATCCAAAAGCCTAGCCAAGAGAAGGATATAAACATTGGGAGCCCATAACATTACGATACCACTAAGAAAGTAAAGCACAGAAGAGATTATAAGCATAGGACGGCGGCCTATCCTGTCCGCTACAGCTCCCGAGCATGTTGTAACCAAAGTTGCCCCTATAAGTGACATAGCCACTATCAGCCCTTCCACTGCAGGTTGACTCTCCAAATTGAACTCCCTCTTTATGTACAAAACGGAAGCTGCAGCAACAAAAACCGAAAAGGGTCACTCTGGAGAATGTAATCAAAATGCACTAATTTCCCATGAAGTAAAACTTCATTGGCAAAACAAAAGAAAGCTAAAGAAAAGCACAAAACAAAGCTAAAAAAAAAAAAGCCATCTTTGAAGGATCTAAAGTTGGCAATTGTTCTGAATCTAAAGGAATCAAACTTTCTGTATTGAAAAAGACAGATTCAAAGCTAGTACCTGCGATTGTAGCGTTGTCCCATCCTTGCAATAAGTTCCCAACAGCAGCAGCAACAGCAACAAGCACAGCGCCACTCATTGTATACTCAAAATCCAAAACCGACTGCTACCCTCTAAAGCCTTCACCAATAATTCAATCAATCCAAGCAAGAAGAGAAAAACCCAGATCCCTGACCAGTGAATCAAAGCCGTTCTTGATCACCCAAATCAACAATCCTGGCAACAAAGTGATCTAGCATCAGTATAAAGAACTCTATGAAACCAAGAGGCAGAGCAACACAGGCTTCTTATGAAGTCTCAGATCAAGGACCGAACACAATTGAATAAAAACAAAATAAGGTTGTTGAGTTTACCCGGAACATAAAGTACTTGATGGGGTGAGTGATGTGTCTGTCTGCAAATGCAGAGGCTGTAGAAATCTTTTAGGGCTGATGCGATATCTAATTTCTCAGCCAATTAAACCCAAAATGTAAAAGCAAATCCAGCAAAAGATCCTATTCGCGCAGTGAAAGGTGGTAACTGATAAAGGAGGAAGAGGCCAAAGAGCAAACAGGGTTTTAGCCTTTTCGAGAACGGAGCGGGTGGCTGATCGACACCTGCCCTCGTCCTCTCTTAGCCTTGCACGTCAGCTCCCTGTTTCAGATCACTGTTGTGAGTTTCATCATCATTCACTAGCTGTGATTTGGGTTTTAAATTCTAGAAGATAAGGATAAAGAATTCAAATTTATTTGCAAAGTGCACAACCCAAATGAGCAGAGTTGCTCTGTTTTACTCTGTTTCTATGAGCAGTAATGTAGAAACTGAACCGGGATTTAAAGGGTTTTGCTGAAACAGTCCAGAAAACCCATGATTGGGGGAGTCCTGCTTTTGGGAGAATTAGAATGCCAAACAAGGCCGTCTAGGTCTTAAACAGAACCTAACGAGAAAATATTTAGAGCAAAAATAAATGCCAAAAGTTGAGATTTGACACAATTCCTAAACTAAACTAATCGCCAGTACGCTACAGCACAGCACCAACCCAGCTCAGCTCTGAATATTACTATTCAATCAATGTCCATCATTACCATAACGACAAGAGCCAGAAACAATCATGCAAATAAAGGGTCTCCAAATAAAGATGCTTTTGCTTTCTTAGGAAAAGAAAAAAAAAGAAAAAACTATACAAATAAACAAAGGAATCTGCCACACATCACAGTCTGGACATATAGGTGTTCCTGTTGATATGGGGCTAGTCATGCGAGTTAAATCAATCTCTATTAGAAAAAACAAGCCATAATTTATTGCAATGATTTGAAAGATGAACTGAATCGAATCGAATCGGATTGTACTACCTTGTTGTAAACGGAACATAAACTCAATCAAGGGCAAGATTTTAAATTTCTCCGAAATTCCCATAATTTTGAAGTACCGTAACAAAATTGATATAGCATATCATTTTAGTAGGGAGTTTCTTGAAATTTTCTGAAATTTTCCCTATATTTCCGCAAAATTCTTAATTTTTAAAATATCTATACACACAAAATATTTTAAAAAATTCACACCGAAATTGTCCAAAATTTTATAGAAATTGTATGTCACCGACAATGAATTTTTTACTTCATACTTTCATAGAGAAAATATGAAATTTTGATTTCTTTTTGTTTTTTTTTTTTTTTTTGCAATCAAGTTGAATACAACAAAAAACATTTTGATTTTATCTGCTACAAAGTTGAATGCTCTAACCACAACATGATTCCCTTTTAGCTTCGTCTCAAATGTTGTATGCTTCATACAATGAAACACCACATTTGGTAATTCTACAATATATATATATTGCATGTCGGAAGAGTACACACATACAATACCCAAGTGATGAAGTATCAAAATCATTTCCAACATTCATGTATTTGGGAGCAGTATTGTATGATACCAAATGGAAACAGTTCAACTAGCTAGATCGAACCACATCATAGTAGCTTTTATATTCCTTTTGTTGTACTAGTTCATTTTCATTCATGGGGTTTTCATTCATAGATAAAAACACTAATTTAGTCATCTACTACGGTACTAGTTAATTACTTGTCCATATTAAATATCACAATTCTATTATAATGTATAATTTTAGATAGTTAAATCAATCTCTATTAGAAAAAAAGAAGAAGCCATAAATTATTGCAATGATTTGAAAGATGAATTAAATCAAATAGAATCGGTTGTACTACCTTGTTGTAAACGGAACATAAACTAAATCAACGGATGTAGTTTACTTTAGTGCTAGTTCCACTTCTAATAGGCAAGGATCACCTCCTCTTTGGTTTATTGAACACTCAAACTTGTCATTCTTATTTTGGTTTGGCTCAGATTCATAAGTGAAAGATGCATCGAGGAGTTTATTTCCCTTATTTTACAGTTATTTCTACATATTATCTCTACAAAACGTATTTACACAAGGTATATTTTAGTTTTTTTTTTTTTGAACTAATTCTCATTCAACTCAAGCCAAAATGGCACGGATACATACCTTCCCTTGCCAACTCTATGGACAAGTCTAGGATATGGCATGCTAGCACCACTCATTAGACAACCAGTGCTCACTTATTTAAAAGTGAGCCTATACACTATGAAAAAAACATAATAAATATGCTAAGTCTAAAAAATAAAACTTAAAATTAGGCAAAAAAAAAACATAGGTGCACAAGAGTGCTTAGAAGCCCAAGACCCTGACTGCAAACCCTAGGCCCAACAACGAAAGCTCAGATTCATCCAATCTTCACAACTTGCACACCGCTCATACACCAACAACTGCCCACCCCCGCCGTAGACCACCACCTCGAGCTGTCATCCTGCCTCAAGAAAGACCACCGTCATGCTCTGCCATCAAGGCTTCCCTTGCGCCATAGGTAGATCTAGGGTTGAATCCCCATACATCCAAGCAGCACGAAGCCTTGATAACGGTGCCCGCACAGCCGTTACCGCCATCTGGGACCGAACCCATTTCGCCGCCACCCTCGTCCTTCTTGAATCAATGAGCATGAAGCTAGTCCGCCGCCGCTTCGATCCGAACAAATCCAAAAAACCCTCACTGCCAAACCAAAGGCAAAGCAAAATCAGAGGTCAGTGGACCATATTCCATCCATCAGCCGTCCGGCAGCATCACGATGTCGGCGACGCCACGGGACAAGAAGGAAATCGCTGAAAGTCGGCCTTGGACTGGCTGCCTCTCTTCGTTCGTTCTCCACAGTGAGAAAAACTCAAAAAAGTTTTGAAAACACAATGGCAAGTAGGTATATTTTAGTTAAGATGGCGCTTTAGTTTTGAAATTTAAAAAGAAAATGAACCTCAATTGTCATTAAATCTTTAATTATATTCTCCTTACCTCGGTTACGCATAAGTTAATATTCAATTTTAGTGTAAAATATTTAAAAAGTAAAATTAAAAACTTTTTCATACTGTAAATTCATGTCAGTTAAGGAGTTGCTACATTGCACCCAACAAGTTGCAAGGCTTTTATTCCACGGCAAGTCCGTCAAATTTAGAAGAATTAGGAAACCACTTTTATGTGGGTCTTCTAAAATCATGTATCATAATTCATGAATTAATATGGAATTCTTTTTCGTTAGTAAAAACGACTGGCTAGTTATATTTCTACAAGAAGTATTTTATTACTCAACAAAGAAGAATTGAAATTTCTTTAATGAGATCAATTCAGAAGTACTTTGTTTTTTTTTATTTCCCTTATTTTATAGTTATTTCTACATATTAATCTCTATAAAATGTAATCATACAACGCATATTTTACTTAAGATGATGCTTTAATTTTTAAATTTAAAAAGAAAATGAACCTCAATTGTCATTAAATCTTTAATTATATTCTCGTTATCTTGATTACGCAATAAGTTAATGATCAATTTTAGTGTAAAATATTTAAAATGTAAAATTAAAGACTTTTCATATGGTAAATTCATGTCGATTAAGGAGTTGCTATATTGCACCCAACAAGTTGCAAGGCTTTTATTCCACTACTGGTCTGTCAAATTTAGAAGAATTAGGAAATCACTTTTATGTGGGTCTTCTAAAATCACCCTTCAAATCAAGTGAAAACAAATCGAAGCAACTCATTATGTTTCTAAATCAAGTGAAACTACTTGATGCAAAACTAACTGTTTTCTATAATTTCCAAAGTGTGATAATTTAAGGGAGTGCATTGTATTTATATTCGGAAGTATTGAGATATTTTCAAACATTTAGTTATAAATATTGTAGACCACTTGTCTGAGTACCACTTACATCCCTTTTATGTGGTAGCTAATATAACAAATACGAGATAAGATGTCTCTTTTATGATTGGGACAAAAAGTATCACGGAATATGCAATTATATTCTTCCATGTCATTGGTTTTCTATACAAGAGGCTTCCTCCCCTCCGGGTGAGGGACTTCCAGTCCTCCAATGGAGCCACGGCAGCGGGACGATGCCAAATTGCCACTTGCCACCAACGAGTGTTCCAAGCCTTTTATTTAACTATGTCTCTCCTCTTCTCTTTTCTCTCACTTTGATTTTCTTTATTTTCTCTATATATCATTCCGACAAGCTGGCTTGAGGAGAGGTCAGTGGAAAGATAAGTTGAGATTGGTTGGCTTATATTATGGTTCAGTGGAGAGAATCTCAGCCAACGAATATGAAAGAAAAGGACACATACTATTAAACACTGTTTGGTTATGATCTGCACTCTCCTTTGTTTTCTAGGCTTTAAACCCAAATTTCAATTTCATTGGTGTGGTATGATCTTTGTGTTTACTCTTTACTATAATGAATTTGTGCTTGTATCACAAGAAATGTAAAGAGAAGAAGAACTACTGTGCTGAGTAAAAAAAAATCTCTGAAGAGAAAATGCAACCTTGAGCTGTGCTCTCATGCCCATGTGGTTTGAGGCGAGCACTCGCACATCCATCTTGTTAGGGAAACAAACACTAATTTCAGCATGAACTTCCGATAGTGATCCACTACTGGCATCGAATTTCTCTGGCTGAGCAAACACCAATTTCATGCCAACTTCTCCGCATCTTCTTTTACAAAGACCTCTAATCCATGTGCTCTTTCACTGCCTGTCATTAACAAATCCAGCAACATTGGCCCCTTGGAAAATAAACCATTGATCAACTTCTCGTTATAATAACATACAATACAAGTTCAACTTTATCATTATGATACATTAATCAAATTAAAATCTGCACTTATTAGCTTAGGAAACAAAGTTTCTGAGGTTTTGAAACGAGGTTCTTGTGACCGCAGAAATAGAATAAATTGAATAGTCTGACCAACAAAACTCCCTATCTATGGGACACCTGAACTAACTTCACAACATGGAGGGGCACCAAACTTTAATCCGCCTGTCCATCATCTGCATTATTGATTTTGGAAGACATATGAACCTTCCAGATAAAAATTCACTTCCTTTGCCTCCACCTCATTAAACGGGCTAGCTTGCAGGTCCATATGGCAAGAGAATTTTCCGGTGACTCGAATTTTGTGAAAAAGAGAAACGCCGATTGGCAGAGTTTAGCGGGCCACAGTGGATCAGGGCAGCACTAATCCACTGTGCAAGGAGCGGGAGGTTATCGCTGCCTTCACCCAGACCACATAGCCCAACTCCTTGCTTGGAATGGGCAGGTCAAAAAGGAGATGCGCCTGACCCGACCTGCTAAGACGGAGCCAACTGTAACGCCCCTGATTTTTAACACAATAAAAATCGATATATAATCTCATAATTATACATGCGTGATGGTTCAGCCATCAATCCACAATACCTGGAAACTTTTCCCTTTAACCCAAGTATATATTGATGCCTTGAAACCTACTATATCAATATTGACCCGCTCCACAGGGTCATATATTACATAAGCTTACGAATTAAATTGTCATCACAAAATAAAATGTAAATGTTCCTCAGAGCGTACTACATAGCGGAAGTCATAACAATGGCAAAGCCAACAAAATTTTCTTCCTACCAGTTCTGCTGCCAACAAGTTACCTCAGCTTCAGCCACGATTACCCTGACCTGCAAGATTAACCCCTACGTGTGGCAACCCGGTAAGCTTTTGAAAGCTCGTATGAGTAACTCATGAACATCAATCAATAACTCACACAAATCAACTTAAGGAAACAATGCAACCCTGATTCCTTCTAACATTCCATGTCCTTTCCACCGAAGGGACAACATAAGTCACCGCTGTGACAATGTTCTATTTGCTAACTTAACCATTATGAAGCAAATCAAGTCTCATCTAGACAATAAAAGAAGAATACTCTCAGAACTCTCTTTTAAACTACATACTTATGAGTCTCCAGCGACCTCGACTGTTACCCCCATAAGCTATAATGGCAGACAGACTAGAGCTCTAACTGATCCTCACCACTCGCCCAGCCAAAGGCATGATTGCCGATTCCTTGCCTTGGTCACCATCTGTGACATATGATTTCAGACCCCATCTGGTCTTAGAATCAAACTTTAAGGTCACCATCTGTGACATATGATCTTTAGACCCCATTTGGTCTTAAAATCAAATGTTAAGTAAGTCGCACCCGACCTAAAACGTTACATAATCTAATTTCGGATTTCCCCATCCCAGCTCACCATCTGTGACTCTTGGTACAAGGACCAATATATTTAAAAGGGAAAATTTTGCAAACAGTACATCAAGTAAAGGCCACTAATAATTCTTATACATAAAGTTCCAAATCGATCATTTCGGTACACGAAATCTAAAGTTCTACCCACTATCTGTACACGCCGTTAATTTGAGGGGTAATATGGTCTCTTCATATTTTCACTCTGAGCACCCAGCTCTCTCTCCCTCTCTCTCTCTCTCTCTCTCACTATGGGCACACATCTCTCCCCCCCCCCCCCCCTCCCAATCCCGATCACCCCTGCAATTCCAATTGTACTTTGAACATTCTTAAAATTGAATTCCTACGACGATTGTTTCAGGTTCTGCAAAGAACCCAAAATAAAGAAAATTGTGTTTCAGCAACCTAAACTAAACTCTTAAACCCTCAAACACAATTGTTCCATTAAGCAACAAAATTTCGTTAATTAATAATTTCTAATAATGAAACCCAGAAAACTGAATTACTCACACCATATAGAACCCTAAAAAATTCCCAAAATTGGGAAAGCAGAAACACATAAGAATTAACAAATCCAAGATCTAAATTACAGAAAACTAGGTGTTCAACAATAACTCCGGGTTCTCACAGCCACTTCTGGACCTCCCGGACCCGAACCCGACTTGTGCTGCCACCAAGCCGCCCCAGACCTCGACCGCCACCTAGCTAATCGCTTAGTCACTGCTTCCCGGCTTCTATGCGCTGTAATTGACTGCTAGATCGTAATCCATCTCATAGCTCATCATCCAAAACCCCAATTCCAATTCCAAATGAATCTTTCTTCTTTTTCAACATCAAAACCAATCATTCACACACAGAAACCAGTCCAACTCAAACACAATGTATTTCGAAGATGAACAGTACCTGAAGCAAATACTAGATGAATTGCAAAGAGACGTCGCCACCGTCTTGAAAACCCACTACACCTCCCTCTCTTCCGCCTCACCCTAACCCTAATTTCCAACCCGGCCGAGAAGAAATAATTACTCAATTACATTCTCGAGGCCGATAAGGTCGTTCGTCAAGAAGACGACCTTCCCAATCTCTCGTCGTCGAAGCAAGGTTTTAGAGAATTTCATATGTGCGAGGTGGAGGAGATGCGGGCAAGTTTGGAGGGTGGGGATTTAGAAGGTGGAGGAGATGCGGTGGTCGCTGGGGTCATAGAGAGCTTTCTGGGTATGTGGAAAGAGAAAGAGAGAGAGAGAGAGAGAGAGAGAGAGAGAGAGAGAGAGAGAGAGAGAGAGAGAGAGAGAGAGAGAGAGAGAGAGAGAGAGAGAGAACCAACAAAAAAAGGCAGAGTGAGAAAGTACTAAATTATCCTTTGATAAATGAATTATTACATAAGAGTGTACGGATAGTGGGTAGAATTTTAGATTTCGTGTACTGAAATGATCGGTTTGGAACTTTATGTATAAGAATTATTAGTGGCCTTTACTTGATGTACTATTTGCAAAATTTTCCCTATTTAAAATAAGTCATGCTTGACTCAAAAATGTAACATCAAACTCAATACTTTTCAAACAATAGAAAACATCTTTTTCCACAATATTGTTTCCTGAAAAGTCGTCTTCAACAATAATATGAACACAATCATGCATATTATTCCGTCACATATCACTCACAAGAATATATATATTTTATGTAAATGTATATATACGTAGTCATTCGCTCAGGAATGCCTACTAATACCAACTATAGTTTGCAGTTAAACAAATAACGCCAAAACAATAATGGCAACTCCGTTCGTAAATGAACGTTGTGAGATTACTCACCTCGAAACTCCCGCTGCGTCTCCACACCACTAGACTACTTACAGAACGCACTCTGTCAAGCACTTAAGGAAATCACAGCCTTGATTCAGTCAACGAATCACAAATAATTAAAGTTTGAATCCCCAAATCGAACCAAAATCCCAAAGTAACGCCAAATGAGGCGAAACAACATCCGAGAGATCCCAAAGTCTCCGGAATACTTCCACGATCGATATGGCCAAACCACTAATCGATCGGACGCTCGAATCCTCATGGATCGAGTAAATCGGAAGGTCCGAAACAGTAAAAATTATAACAAATTCATACGAATTCCAAAAATTGCGTATTATATATTGAAACGCTCGTATCAACGAGTAGAAGATATATAATATCAGAAATAGTCCCTTACATGGCCACAACGCCGCCACAGGCTGTGGCGCACAGCCGCCGGCCAAAACTCAATATTTGACAAAACTCCCACATCAAAGATGTTCATCTCAGCATGCTTATCAATTTTCATAACTAGCATGAAGTCAAAATCAAAGCGTAAAGGGTTGAAACTACCTCGCAAACCGAGAATCACTATTCAATCTGAGTTGAACCAAGTTTCAGGTGAATTGGTCCAAACAACCACCAAGATCGACTAAGGAGGCTGCTGCGAGCTCCCCAAGCCTGGTTTGAAGCTTCACCGACGTCGGAGATCGGAGAACCGATCGAATCCGACTACACTTGAAAATCGCCACCTTACAGCGCCGTCGTGGGTAAGAATCGTTGCTAGAGGATGCCAGAGGGTGGAGCGCATGGCGGAGACGAGCTGATCTGGAAAGTTTCACCGCCAGAGATCGCCGGAAAAGCTAGGTCTGGGTCGGGTCAGTAGAATTTCTTTGATAATGAAGGTATCAGTCGAGAGAGAAGAGAGTGGAAGGAGAATTTTTGGAAATGGAAATTGGAATTATGAAGATATTTTCGGAAATTCCATATTTATACCAAAATGGAAACTTTTTCCAATGGTCATAACTTCTTCATACAAACTCCGATTTTCGAGTTCCGCATGTCTACGAACTCGTATCGAAGAGCTCTACAACTTTCGTAAAGGAAGTTTTCTGAGAATCCCAACGTATAAAAAGTCAAACTTCGCACGACCCCCTAAACTG
Source organism: Rosa lucieae (assembly GCA_024704745.1). Taxonomy (NCBI): domain Eukaryota; kingdom Viridiplantae; phylum Streptophyta; class Magnoliopsida; order Rosales; family Rosaceae; genus Rosa; species Rosa lucieae. Next base: position 43,007,691 of record CM045497.1, read on the forward strand.
TGAAATTCGAATAATTATACGTACGAAAACCATTCCACTTCACATACAACTTACGAATAAAGCACAATAACAATTATTCGTACAACTAGTCCATTATTAATTACCCAAATTAAATAACGAAAATTCAGGTCATCACACCAAAGTTCCGACACCTTGATGCCCCCACTCGGGTTATAAGCTCGAATTACCAAGCTCGGCAATACTCAATGCTTGCAATTAATATATAAAGCTAGTTGCTCATATTATTTCTTCGGTTTGGGAGAACTTCTCTTATTAGCTAACTTAAGATGAAAGGTCTATTTTGAAGCTCAAATTTCATTCATTACAGATTGGATGAATCAGTAGTTTGAAGCTTTTCATTGCTGGGTGTAATAAACAACTTAAAACAAGAGGTACTGTGCAAAATGATTCATATGCTTCTCCTAGTCCGAACCTTGTTTTATATAAAGTAACACCTCATTTCCTTGGTTTCCTCAGGTTTCATGGACATTTTCGTACTCTGATCTCCTCATAAGAAGAATTTTATTTATGATATTTCAATTGGTCAATGTGATGCCAATGATCTGAAGCATTACAGGTTCATGCATGTGTCTATTTCCTTTAGGGAACAAATAAATTAGTCTACTTTAAGAGACGAGTAAATAGAATAGTATTACTATTCTAGTTAATTACACATAGTACAACAACCTACTACAGTACTAGTTAATTACTCGTTCATATTAAATATCACAATTCTATTATCATGTATAATTTTAGAGAGACTACATTGTGAATAGGTTTATTATAGATTAGTTTAGTCTATGTAAAAGTTTCATTCAAAAATATCATTTTTTAAATGTAAATTAATGTGATTCTTTATTTTTAAAAGAATTTCCACAGAAATTTCCTTAGATTTGAAGTACCGAAATCGAAATCGAAACCGAAATTTGAATCCTGATAAACTAAATTAGGGGAAGTAGTTTACTTTAGTGTTAGTTCCACTTCCAATAGGCAAGGATCACCTCCTCTTTGGTTTACTGAACACTCAAACTTGTCATTCTTATTTTGGTTTGGCTCAGATTCATGAGTGAAAGATGCATCGAGGAGTTTATTTCCCTTATTTTACAGTTAGTTCTACATATTAATCTCTACAAAATGTATTTACACAAGGTATATTAGTTAAGATGGTGCTTTAGATTTTGTAATACCCTGGAAATTCGTTATTATTTTTTCAAGGATTTTCTGGAATTAATTCTGTGATTTTTGGGAGTACGTGGTTCGGGAATGGAGTGGAATTATTTTCGGACGAATAATTATTCCAATTTCACAGTTTTAGGGGGGTCACGAAGTTTGACTTTTATACATTGAGTTTCTCCAAAAACTTCCTTCACAAAAGTCGTAGAGCACATCGATATGAGTTCGTAGATATATGGAATGTGGAAATCGGAGTTCTTATGAAGAAATTATGGCCATCGGAAAAAGTTTATATTTTGGTTAAATAGAAAAGTTTCCCGAAAAATTCAGAAAAAAAAAACCCAATTTCCGTTTTTGAAAACTTTTTCTCTCTTTTCTCTCCTGAGCCGCAGTCGGGGACTGATTTTTGTTCGCCGATTTCTTCCTCCTCCAGCTACCTTTTGACGTGCCACTTGTTCAATTCCCTTCGCCTCACTTTCCTCTCCAAGTCTAGTAAGTTTCATCACTTGGGTCGAGCCGTGGACGGCGGAGCAATGGCGGAAAGAGGAGGCGGCGCTGCATTTGGGGGCCTCGTCGGAACTCATGTTTCCAGCCACCTCAGGCAGAGTTTCTTGAGGGCTTTTGGAGCCCAGAGGACGTAGAAGCTTTCTCCCAAGGTGTCTTGCAACGATTCAACTTGTGGAGATTGGGATTCTACGGTTCATCGGATCTCTGAACTTTCGAGGAAAATTTAGGCCATATGGCTTCGATTTAGACTTTTTGCTAGTTATGGATGTTGATGTACATGTTGAGAGGAAGAGTTTTGCATAGGTCTCGCCGCCCAATTAGGAGGTCAGTGGTGGTGCTGCCACCGCCTGTGGCTGCTTTTTCTGGCTGCTTCTGGCCACCTTAGGGACTGTTTCTATTCCTAATTTTGATTGACTCGTCGATACGAGCATTTCGATATACAACACTTAATTTTTGGAGATCGTATGAGCATATTAGGATTTTTGTGATTTCGAACCGTTTGGTTTTCGATCCGTGTGGATTCGATTGTCTGATCGACTTGTAGCTTTGGCATATCCATCGTAGAAGTATTCTGGAGACTTTGATTGGTCTGGGATGAGGCTTCTCCTCGATTGGTGATACTTTTGGGGATTTTAGTTCAAACAGGGGTTTCAGACTTTAATCACTTGTGATTTGTGTACTAAGTTGAGACCGTATGTGATTAGGTACTAAGTTGAGATCGTATGTGATCTGTGTACTAAGTTGAGAACGTATGTGATCTGTGTACCAAGTTGAGACCGTATGTGATTAAGCAATATAGATTGATGGGTTTCATTCTATTGTTTTGAGGCTTGACTTTTCGGGAGACAATGTGTTAGGAATTGAGAATTTCTATTGTTTTGAAAAGAATCAAGATTTGGTGTGAGTTGCTTTAACGAGAGTTGAAATGTTTTGATTAGACGACCGGGGGTCTGAAGATCTGAGAGTCACGGGTTGTGATTTCTCCTTTTGAGTTGATTTAACATTTTGGTTCTAGAGTGACTTGCTTAATGTTTCAAATCTGGTGACCGGGGTCTGACGATTCAGAGGTCACGGTGTGACATCTTCTTTTGATTTGGTTTAACATTTTGGGTCCAGAGCGACTTGCTTAATATTTTGATCTGACGACTGGGGAAGTCTGATGATTGGGGTCACAAGTGGTGACATCTCCTTTGAGAGTTTAGTAACATTTGGTCATGAGTGACCGCTTTTAAATGTTTTGATCTGAAGGTCGAGGACCTAAGGATTCGAGGTCGCTGGGAGTGACCTCAAACATATATCGGGACTTCACACCTTTAGCCGGATGAGTGGATACGATCAGTTAGAGCTCTAGTCTGCTATCATTGTATTCATGGGGAGTAGCGGGGAGCTACTTGATGCTCATGAGTACGCGTTTTAAAGGGAGTTTCAGGGATTCTTTCTTTAAATGTCCAGGGTGGACTTGGTTAGCATATTTAATTGTCAGAGTTTCAATTAATATGATTTTATCACGGGGTGGCTTTTGTTGTTTCTTTGGGGAAAGACATATTTAATTGTCAGAGTTTCAATTAATATCTTTTGTCACGGGGTGACTTTTGATATTTTCTTTTGGGAAAAAAATATTGTTTTTGAGAAGCATGATATGTGTTCATTTTTCTCGAGTTGAAAGGTTTTCCTTGTTTTGGTGAGAGTTTGTTGGGTTATGTTTTGAGTTACTCATACGAGATTTCTTAAGCTTACCGGGTTTGTTGTGTGGCAACCCGATACACTATTCGATGGTGTAAGGGTTAATCTTGCAGGTCAGGATAATAGTAGCTGAAGTTGGTTCTAATAGTTGCAGTTTTACGGTAGGAAACCAATTTTGTGACTTTACCGTTGTTAAGATTTTCAGTTGTGGTAAGCTCTGAGCATAGTTAGTTAATACGCGTATAAAACTGCAGTATGCGTATAATTGAAAAAAAACTTCAGTACGGTGTATTGAAATTGTAGACTCGGTTTTTTTCGTGTATTATTGAGTTCGACCTTTTAAAACACATTTTATACAAGTATCCGTTTTATGCGGAGTAAAAATACTTGAAATTTGAAAGAAAGAAAAAATTAAAGCGCTAGTTAATTAAAACGCTTATAAACTTCAGTATGCGTACAATTGAAGAAAAACTTCTGTATAGCATGTTGTAATTCAAGCGCCCGATCATATTTTACTTGGGTGTCATATCCTTTTTTTTCATGTTTTATCACATATCATAAATGATATGAAATTAAAGCAAGAGTTTAGAGTAGATTATTAGTTTATTTCATACAAAAATAGTGTTTTATATATCCGTATTTTTGAACCTGTTTTTTCTACTACTTGACGAATTATACGAATTATACACGTATAATTCAAACTTATAAATTTGCCGTATCGCTTTTTTTTTACTGAATATTTGACCATATCGTTAGACCAGGTAAACCGAATAATACACATACGTTTCTTTGCCGAATTATACGTGTCCCGTTTTTTACTAACAATGGCTCTGAGGAGCATTTACTTATTATTTTGTTATGGTAATTTAATTTACAAACTTGTGTAATATATGACTCTGTGGAGCGAGTATATATTGACATTGTGAGTTCATGGCATTGATATGTACTTGGTTTAAAAAGAAAAAGTTTTCCAGGTATTTTTTATTGATGGCTGAACCATCACACATGTATAATTATGGAATTGTTGTAAATAATATTATCATAATTCGAATTCGATTTTGTAGTCTTGTCATAGTACTCATCGAGGCAATTTGGGTCGTGTTAACTATAACGGAATGAGTACATATGAGCTAGCTTAAGACTCATTGATTCCATAAGTGAGCTTCAGGCTCTTTCAACCATTCAGGGTCTTGCATTTTGAATCCTTCAAGGATTTGATAAGCAAAACACTTATAATGACACTTTACTTTTGAAAATTTTCTTTTAGCAATGTGTCTTTAAGATCTTCATAATATATGATGACAAAGTGTCATAAATCTCTCGTCAATATAACAGCTATATGTAACACTGTACTTATAGAAAATTGTCATTCATATAAGGGAAGATATTCATAATCTCATGTCTCTATACATAGACATTGTGTCATAGTGATTTATCTTCACTTTTGATAAATACCCTTTTGTACCATGTCGGGTTAAAGGTCTAAGTATTTCATTACATTTTAAATATTCAATTTCATTGGAATTGCCTCTTTCCAATTTGGCCAATATATACTTTGTCGACATTCATAATGAAATGTGGTATAGCATCGATACAGCCCTTAGTGATTTTTGGTAGCTACCGAATGTAAATTATCATTGATGATCATTAATCATAGATCCCACACATTCTTATATGCATGCATTAGCTATAATAAGCTTATTAATATTTGGTACTCATGCCACTTCTAGGGCATACATTGTCACTTCTAGGACAATCATCTCTCATAGATAAATCACGTAGAGAATGTGGATCTTTTTACTTATAATCTCATGTAGAGCATTATAGGGCTTGTATAATCTTCCTTGTTTGGGGAGCTTAGAACTTTAGACCTGGTGGATACAATCCACACAAATTCACGCCGTTATTCAAATGACAGTAGTCTTTCCTCCCCCTAATGGCGGGAATACTGTCTTATTTTGCCCAGGCTTGAAAAAAAAAAAAGGTCACAGCTTTGATCATATAATTCTGAGGAACTTCTGGCCCTCATTAGTTGTGTACTTTGATGTAAACCCTACTCTATTTAAAGGAGGCTAATGAGACTGAATGAGAACACTTCTACTTCCTCCTAACTATTCTCTCTTTATCTTCTTTCTACTTTATAACACGTTTTCAGCACGCTTGTTCTATTTTTTATAAACTCTATGATGATCCTAGAATTTTTGGTGTAACGTTGTTACTTCTGACCATAACATGATCTATGAGTTCATCCTACTTTTGGCGTTGCCTAGCTATATGCATATATACATGCTTATTGTCTCTTATATATAATCACTAGCGAATCAATATATTTGTTGTTCCTTATATCTTATAATGGCACATGTAATCTGATGATCATATATGTCTGCCATGATAATATCTCCTCTGTTTATAATGGTGGGTGCATGGAATTCTCCATACTATAGTATATCATTAATATTGTCTTACCATGGTTATATCTTCTCTTCATACCTATAAGTTATTCTGGCTTTTCGAGATCTTCAGTGACATTTTAACGGTGAGCAATTTCAACTACCAGTAAATAAGGTATATATGTTTTGAATTGAGTTTTCAATTTGATCCTTCTTTTTATCTATTTGATAAACTGGTACAACAAACTCACTTTTACATTTTTTTTTTTGCTGGAACTTTTACATATATATGGTTGTCAGTATTATAATCTCGTGGGCTATAACATATTTTAATAATCCAGTTACAGAATTATATGCATATATATGATCGGTGCATATTTTAGTCTTTCAATTGAAAGAATTTCAGGTATATATTTATTTGTTTTGAACATTTGATTCACCTTCTTCTTTCATTCAATTTGGAAAATTGATATGGTGGTGAACTATCTATTTTTTGTAATCAAAATAGATCGAGACCTGAAGTCTCTTGATTTGATTACAAAGGGCCTGAAGTTCCTCGAGAGTTACATGATCAAAGCTGTGACCTAATTATTTTTTTCAAAGCTTATACAATTAATGAGGGCCAGAAGTTCCTCAGAATTATACAATGATCAAAATCGCATGTTGCTTGATTCCTGATCGTATGGGGACCTGAAGTTCCTCTAATATCATGAAATGTAAATTGGAAAATTGTGACATGAAGCTCTTCAAAACTTATGCAATTACGAGGGCCAGAAGATCCTCAGAGCTATATAATCAAGTATATGAACTCAAATGTTTCTTAATCGCCAATTATAAGAGGGCCTGAAGTTCCTCCAATTATCTTTTGATGCTGGGCTTCCTTCCTCCTTATGACTATTTTTGAATTTGGAATTCAAACCACCTTTAGAACCTGCAGTTCAAAGTTGGACAATCAATCGAAGCTAGAAGCTTATGACTAGCATTTAGATCAGAGGACTTGGTTCTCCTATTGTCTTTTGTGAGATGAGATACAAGATTATCATATATTGTGAAGTTAACCAGACCAGAAGTTCTGTGCAATTTCTTCATTAATGGAACCAAAAGTTTCACAGTTAATTTTATTGCATAGTTTATCTATTTATTTTTCTTCCCTGCAATTTTTCTATTTTGTTATGTACTTTCGTTACAATACTTATCTTCTAAATTAATTTTTTTTTATTGTTACTCATACGGACCAGCAGTCCTATACCTCGAACATATGAATTTCGAATGTAATATTTTTGAACCAGAAGTTCAAAATTTCATAGTAGAACCTGAAGTTCTAACAGTAAAACTCAAACCCGAATCTTTGAGTATAAAAGTGAACTTGAAGCTTCACTTTAGTCACCTCGAGCCTGAAGTTTCGAAGACCAAATTTATTTGAACCTGAAGTTCAAATTACGAAATCTTAGAACTTGTAGTTCGTAGAAAAAAAATTCGAACCTGAAGCTTCGATTACACATATAATTCATTAATAGTTTATTTGACTTTATGTCAACTCAAATGGGAAGTTGAATTTTCTTATGTCGATTGATACATTTTTTTTTATGCTTACTTAAAGCATTCTTATTGGTTTCTTACATTAATTACTATACCATAAGTTCACTCCACCTTAGAACCTGAAGTTCTAATTGTGCAGACTCGAGCCTTAAGTTTCGAGCATATGGACAACTTCTCGAACAGCTTTAATCTAGGTCAACCTCAAACCTGAAGCTTTGAGGGGATTATTTTGACACCAATTTAAAAGTAAGCAGATATTTAACCGTTGGTTTATGACAAACGAGTATGAGTATACCCTAAATTTGTTATTGTGGATTTTGTAATTAAAAGAGATCATAACCTGTAGTTCCTTGATCCTTAATTACATGTGGACCTGAAGTTCCTCAATGATCATACTAACTAAATGACCATCTAAAGTCCTTCACTCATTATGGTCATGATGAAGTTTAAACTCCATATTTCAAGTATATTACTTTGATCAAAAGTTAAAAGTGCATTTCATGTTAATCTAAATCAAGCAACAATACAATAATTGAATGTCATGTTTTAACTGTATAACACGGACCAGAAGCTTCAAGTATATCCTATGAGATCTACCGTTCAATTCTTACAAATTTGATTTGTGTCATCTTCAAACTTATGTTTTGAGTGACTTTCAGGCAATGCAATTTTATGAGGCTAACATAACAATCATCTCAAATCTTACATATCTGATTGATGGCTCCAGAAGAGCACACATTATTGTCCCTTTGCATTATGTGCCCCTAATATTACTAGAGATGTATAATCTCCCTGTCTCATAGATCTCATTGTATAGTAAGAAAGCCGATTGACAGGGCTATACCATGAAATGCCACCAGAAGTGGATCATGGCAAGAGAGAAATCAGGAGTCGATGTAAATACTGCCCTAACATCCACACATGTGAGGAAATTATAAATTAGGCGTGTGTCGCCTATGGTACACTATATGGTGGATGATTATCAAGCCACTTTCGAAAGGGCACTGGTTAAATTAAATTGCATTGACTAATAAGAACATTGGGATTCATTTCACATGCCTGATGTCTTTTGCTTACAATAAGCAAATTGAAAGTATTATTGTGTTATTTCACAAATTTATTGTAACCTCTTGAGTTTTCCATTGAAACTAAATGTTTCTTAATCTGATTATCTTAGAATGTCATGTTCCTCAAGAAGTTGTTACAAAATGAAAAAAAAAAAAAAATCAAAATCTCAAGTTTCTTGGATCTCCAATTATATGAGGGCCTGAAGTCCCTCCCCTCTTTATGACTACACAAATATATACGTGACAGTAAACTTGAGGTTCTCCACGTGATAAAGTTACTCTTTTATTATGGATTGTAGTTTTCAACACAAAATTTCGAGTATATCATTTTGGACAGCAGTTCAAAATGAAGTTGGTCCATTCCAATTATCAATATTTCACAATTAATGATTACAGAAGCTAATGTAACACTCATATCAAGAGTTGTAGATCTTGATCTATGACTCCAAATGAGCAACTATCACGTTACCAAATTTGAAATATTGATGTACAAAGAACCTTAAATATGGTTGGAGAAGATTTTTTTTCTGCTATCTGATATAGACTATGTCAAATTTATACAGTAAATTTAGGCATATAATGTCATGAACCAGAAGTTCATTGAACCAAATACACTATTTTGGCTTGACCGGTTACGTCATCTTTGTTGACCATGTTGCATGGAATCACTTGCAAGTTTTGATGACTGCTAACCTTACTCACAAGCAAATTGTTTATTTACTCCATATTTGCGAGTTGTCACTTTAATGAGACAATCCTCCTGCAATGAGGGGGGAGAAATATTGTTCCTGAAGAACAATATGAATTTGTGTGAGATATTTATCCACCGTCTCATTTTGATTTTGAGAAATACCTAAGTTAGTGAATTGATAAAACAAAGTGACAAATTATATGCTTAATGCAAAGGCATATGCATGCTTGGTTAAAGTCCCTAAAACCAACCATATTAGCACAAACAATCTAGATCCCATTTGATTTGTGGGATGCATGTATATCCAAGTGACATGGTTCTCCAGAAGAGAATGTCATTAAACAATATCAAAGCTCCTAATATGGCTACACATACAAAGGGTGTAAGAACGCCATTAGGAAATGATGTCTTGGTGATACAATAATAAATTAATATGGTTGATGCTAATGAACAAAGCATGTTTTGACCTAAATCTTGGTTTGGGTTCACCACCAACCAATCCAAAGAAAGTGATAAATTTTTTAACTCATTTTTTTGAGCATGGTCAAAATAAGACAGTCTTCCCGCAGTTAGGGGGAGGAAAGACTACTGTCATTTGAATAACGGCGTGAATTTGTGTGGATTATATCCACCAGGTCTAAAGTTTTAACATCCAAAAAAAAGGGAAGATCATACAAGCCCTATAATGCTCTATATGAGATTATAAGTAAAAAGATCCACATTCACTACATAATTCATCTATGAGAGATGATTGTCCTAGAAGCGACAATGTATGCCCCAGAAGTGGCATGGGTACCCAATATCAATAAGCTTATTATAGCTAATGCATGCATATAAGAATGTGTGGGATCTATGATTATTGATCATCGATGATAATTTACATTTGGTAGCTACCAAAAATCTTTAAGGGCTGTATGGATGCTATACCACGTTTCACCATGAATGTCGACAAAGTATATTATTGGCCAAATTGGAAAGAGGTAATTCCAATAAAATTGAATAATTGAAATGTGATGAAATACTTGGACCTTTAACCCTACATGGTACAAAAGGTTATTTATCAAAACTGAAGATAATTCACTATGACACAATGTCTATTTATCGAGACATGAGGTTATGAATATATTCCCTTATAGGAATGACACTTTTCTATAAGTATAATGTTACATATAGCTGTTATATTGACGAGAAATTTATGGCACGTTGTCATCGTATATTATGAAGATCTTAAAGACACATTGCTAAAAGCAAAATCTCAAAAGTAAGGTGTCATTATAAGCGTATTGCTTATTAATCCTCAAGGGATTCAAATAAATAAATGATTCAAATACAAGTCCATGAAAGGTTGAAAGAGCCTAAAGCTCACTCATAGAATCAAAGAGTCTAAAGCTAGCTCATATGTACTCATTTCGTTCTAGTCAACGAGATCTAAATTGCCTTAATGAATACTATGACGAGACTACTATCGAATTCGAATTATGATTATTGTGTTGCAACATATTTTATGACAAGACCCGCCCCGGACGCCACCCTGGAATCCGAAGTGGCCCTGTGGGACACATTTTTAAAGGAGGTTTACCAAAAATTTCGGCATAACCTCCCTTAAAAATGGACAACCCAAAAACCTGTGGAAAACAAATTTCACTTCTAATAATCCAACCGCAAACTCCTGGAGCCACCCTGCTCCCATCATTCAACCAACTCCAACCCACAAATAATAATAGTGTATCAAGTACTTAAAGTCTAAGAAACTCCAAGATTTAAGATACTACAATTCACAATGTTAGGTCGTAGACCTCAAATATAATTCATTACAAGTCTGGGTCACAAATCCCATAGTAATCAGAGCAATTCTAGGAACGTAAATTAACATAGAGTACAGTAGGTTAAACATGTAACCTACGAAATATGATGACGGAAGTGGATGCGGTCACTATGGCTCACTCCTGAACGCCGAGCAGCAATATTGTCAACTGGGCATTTGAAACCGAAGGGCCCGGGGAAAAGTATTGAAAAACACGTTAGCGTGAGTGGACAAAAATAAACAATTTTAAGCAAAAGGAGTTTAATACCTTTCCCATTTATTTCTCTCAAAACTCCCGATGCATGCAATGTTTAAGGAAAACAAAACAAGAGAAGTTCTGTATAAGAAAAACCGACTAGCCCCTCTAGTCACAACTAAATGGAAAGATTAAAACTTCGGTACTCAAGAAAATAGGACCAGCCCGCTGGTTAACCGGAAATCGAACTAGCCCCTCTAGTCAAAAATAGTAAAGTGAGTAGGGGAAGAAGATAGCCATACGAGTGAGCCTCCCAGGCTCGGGTGATAGGCTAAAGTACTCCCATTACTCCCATAATATACCCTTACGCCACTAAGTGTAGCGATAGGATACTGGGCTTCAGAATTACTGTCACAGAGACAGTAACCAGCGCCACAAAGGCGGAGGGCTTCGGTGATCCCATCAACTCTCCATAAAGGCGGAAGATCAAAGCTAGCAATGATAATTCACCCAAAGTATGGCAAAAGAAAATCCGAAAACCACAGTAAAATCATAAATACATAAGGCTTCCCCAACTCTCGCAAAAGAATTTCCATGACGTGTCCCACACGCCAAGATAAACTCAGATTCAAAAATAAATAAGAGAAAATAAGCATAATCCAATGACGTGACCCCACACGCCATAAAATCTTCAAATAATCAAATATCCAAAACCATTTCCGAAAATAACCATATGCTCGAGAAAGTAATACGATAAATAAATTATCATCTCGGAAACAAATAAATAAATAAATAAATGCATGCATCATTCTTTGAAAATAAAAGTCCACTCACAGTATATGGTCCATCCTGACGTCGCTCGGTATTTTCCTCGTACGAAGATTCCTCTCGTCCTGTACGAATAGCACTCGTAAAAATATATTTACAGGACGGAAATTAACTTTACGATAATTAGAAATTGAAATTCATAACGTCCCCCTTCAAAATCCAACTCCTTAATTCACATTAAATCCATCCATAGTACTCCAATAATATTCATTCATCGGTATATAAATTCTAAAGTGAATTCGAAAGAATTTCGGCGATCGAATTCACGTAAATCGACAATTAACAATTTATGCTCAATTCGTAATTCCTCCAATTTCCACCAAACTTCATGTATAAACTTCTACAATCATTAAAGGATTTATGAAGCCAAAACAGTAAATAAAACGCAGCTCTACGCGCCACCACCCGCCATCCACAGTGGCCGCGCGTGGGGCCTACGCGCCACCGGCAACCACCACCAACGGCCACCAAATTTTGGCAGCACCACCTACTCAATAGACCCAACGTATTTCAAAACTACAACAAGTTCCAATTTTACCTGAAAGGGCTCCAATTTGGCCGTTGAACACAAACTCAGAAAACCCAAGAACCCTAGAATCGGGTTCTCCTTGATTCTCCTTCTACACTGTAAATCGAGGCTCAAGACTAGGGGCAAAACAATCATTGGCAAAAACCGCGCCTTCGACGGTGGTTTGGATGCCGGAAACGGCCGGAATCGCCAGAAATCGACGAAACCTCCGTTCGGCTACAGTAAACTTCACCGCTAATTTCCGAGCTCCTCCGGTCGAGCCACCGCAAAACACCACTCCAGGCATGACCAAGGAGAGAAGGCGAGCCTGCCGGTGCCCGGGTTCAGTCGTGGGTCGGCCGGAAACGGAAGAATTCGAAGGTGAACATAACCGGACCGAAGAGGAAGGAGTCGGAGGAGAGGAGAGAGAGAGTTACCGTGGGTTTCCGAAAATGGAAACCTACAGTGGTAACTTTCCATATATATATTTTTATTACCATGAATAGTAACTTCCACATTTTAAGTTATAACTTTCACATACGAACTCCGATTTAAGTGTACCACATGTCCACGGACTCAGTTTAACATCCCCTACAACTTACGTGAAGGAAATTTTCTCAAATTGTTAACCCATAAAAAGTCAACTTCTAGCCCCCCCCCCCCCCCAAAAGGTAAAACTATAACCGCGAATGGTAAAACATACAGTAATTCTTGTAACACAGTAAAAGGGGTAAATCGAATGTGGGGTGTAACATTTTAACTTCGCAAAGTTATGAATTACTTAGAGCTCTTGAAGAGCCTGTATGAGACATTCAGACATATCAATACACAAAGATATTGATGTGTAGCTAGGTATGCCATGATGATTTTTCAATGTTTTAAACTATACAAAGTTAAATGTGTCAATTTATTTATATTGTTTAGCTATTACTTTGTGTATGAATTTGAGCATATGAGATTGTTTCTAACCTTATCATATGAGGTAAGGCTTATTGAAAATCGTCTAGCTTTGTTAGTATTGCTGAACCTTTGCAGGTATGAAAATTTGTGATGAGCCCCTATATGCAAACTTGCAAAGCACACATGGTCTCACTTCAGTGATAGACACATCAAACCACTATACATGGTACATGTAGCTTATCGCATACATAATTAAGGCTTGCAACAATCAGGGGAATATTCTCATCAGAGGGAGCATCTAGAAGCATGCTACCTAGGACATATGTGCGTTATGCCCTTTTTGTCCTTCGACCATGGTTATTTTTGTCCCACTGGGTTTTTGTTACCTGGCAAGGTTTTTAACTAGGCAACAATAAACGCGTCCAATATCATCATCATTCATTAATGGACATGCAAGGGGGAGTGTTGTAAATATTATTATCTATATGGCTGTCCACGTAAATACTCATTAGTTGTATACTTTGATGTAAACTCTACCTCTATTTAAAGGAGGCTAATGAGACTGAATAAGAACACTTCTACTTCCTCCTAACTATTCTCTCTTCATCTTCTTTCTACTTTATAACAGGAATTATATATTGAATTTTAAGTGTGTTTAAAAATTGGGGCTTGATAGTTTTTCAAATTTGAAAATAACCTCAATTGTCATTAAATCTTTAATTATATTTCATTATAAATATCTCAATTAAGCATAAGTTAATATTCAATTTTAGAGTAAAATATTTTAAAAGTAAAATTAAAAACTTCTCATATGGTTGGTGGATCAAATTCATGTTGGTTTAAGGAGTTGCTACATGGCACTCAACAAGTTGCAAGGCTTATTCCACAGGTCAAATTTAGAAGAATTAGGAAACCACTTTTATGTGGGTCTTCAAAAATTGCGTGCTGGAAATAAATCACCCTTCAAATCAAGTGAAAACAAATCGAAGCAACTCATTATGTTTCTCTCTTCAAAAAAAAAAAAAACTCATTATGTTTCTAAATCAAGTTAAACTACTTGATGCGAAACTAATTGTTTTCTATAATTTTCAAGGTTTAAATGAGTGCATTGTATTTGTATTAGGAAGTATTGAAATATTTTCAAACATTTAGTTATAAATATTTTAGAATAGTGTTAGGTGAACCACCTTTTTGGGTACTCTGACATCCTCTTTAGCCACCATGTAATGTTTCAAAGACGAGATAAGATGTCTTTCTGATTCCAACATATTGCTATCGTAAATCAAGACCCAAATAATCAGCAATCCTAAAACAATATACAGAGCTGATTAGGAGTCCTTTGATGATTCAATCTCAATATAAGACTAAATTTAATATGCGATCCTAAGTTTGATTGTGAATAATGTTTTGCATATTTGATCCAATCCCATTAGGCTGGAATACACTATTTATGTTACCGCACTTATGTTCTTTAGGACTTGATATTTTCCAAAAATTCATTCATGAACATGAACCTCCTTAAAATTTTTATAGATAATATCTTCAGGCAACAAATATTTTTACTTACACATAAAATAACTCGACAAAAGTATGACGGAATATGCAATCATATATTCCCATGTCATTGGCTTTCTATACAAGGTGCTTTATGACCAAAAAATAGAAATACAAGGGGCTTCCTCCCATCGGGTCTCTTTTGGTTTGCGGAATGCAAAAGGCTGGGAAGGGCAACTTTATCCTTTCCTGTGTTTGGCACACCTAAGGAAATGAACAACTTTCCTGTATGAAGGGAAAATAGGGAGAAAATGGATCTTTTCACACTCATGAGATTCATTTTCCCTCATACTTTTCCGGCATTAATTGCATACTCTAAAGATTATTTTAATGGTTCCAAGAAACTTTTGAATCTTGAATTGTTTATGTTTTGATAATAAATATATTATTGAAAAATTGATGTTATCTACTTTCCTATTCATGTACAAACCAAACATCAGAAAGAAAAGTAAAATAAATTTTCCGATTACTTTCCCAGCGTTTCCAAACATTGGTGGGTAAATTAGTAGGAAATTTACATTCTCATGCTCATAGAAAAGACCAAGGAACCAATTTTCTTTTCAGCAACTAAACGAGGCTTCTCGGTGAGGGACCTCCAATGGAGCGCCACGGCAGTGGGACGATGCCAACGAATATAAAAGAAAAGGACACATACTATAGAAACAAACATTGTTTATGATCTGCACTCTCCTTTGTTTTCTACACTGTAAACCCAAATTTCACGTTCATTGGTGTGTTTACTCTTTACCAAGAAGTGTATAGAGAAGAACGGCTACTGTGCTGAGAGAAGAAAATCACTGAAGAGAATGCAACCTTGAAATAACATCATTTGCGCGCTGTGCTTTCAAGTCAATGTGGTTCGACGCGCCCTCTCCACATCCTTATCAGAAAAGGCAACCTCTAATTTCAGCATGAACTTCCGGTAGTGGCACTACTGGCATTGAATTTCTTCAAGTTCAGCAAACACCAATTTCATGCTGAGAACAACTTCGACGCATCTTTATGTACAAAGCTAGTTCCTATGAACTACCTCTAATCCACGTGCTCTTTCATTGCCTCTGTCACTGTCATTGACAAATCCAGCAACATTGGCCCCTTGGAAAATAAACCATGCATTGATCTACTTCTCGTTATAATAACTTTTTTTTTTTTTGTTACAGAAATGGTGGTCGGGTGGGACTACTACTCCGGGGCCGAGAGCAACATGGGTAAGACCCAGGGGCGGAGGCAGTTCAGGACGAGCGGGGGCCACTGCCCCCACTGAGATTTTGACATTTGGCTCCCGAGTATACATTTTGCCCCCATCAAGTGGCCATATATATTGTTTATATATATACATATATCATATATTGTGTTCAGTGTTCCCATATGCGGCACAATTCAAACTTGAAAGCCCACAAACCATCTAAGCATATCATGATATCAAGTTATCAACAGGCCCACAACACACAAGTGAAACAACTCCCAGTCTCCAACAAAGGCACAAACTGACGGAAAAAACAAGAAAAAAGGGAGCACGTAGCTTCTTGTGCAACCCCATTCACCTTATATATTCAAACTCAACTACCAAGTACCAATTACCAAAGCCAGCAATCTGCACTCAAAGTCAATAACCAAGTACCAACTAATATTGCTGGCTTTCTAGTTGCTGCGATGGCTTCTTTTCTCAAACCCCATATATCAATATCTCTTTGTTGATCAAACTCAACTACCAAAGCCAACACTCAGGTTGATTAATTTTTTTGTTTCTTTTTTACTGTTTTTCTTCTCCTCTGTGGCTCTGTTCTTGTGTAGACTTCACTACTAGCTATTTGGCCTATGGCCACAGCAGTATTGGGTACGACACACTTTCCGTGCCTTTTATAAGCTCAATAGGGACAGTCAGTAGTCTTTGGTAGCAAATATTATGTTGCCCACCAAAATTAGAGTACAACAGGACAACAGGGACACCCTCCGTCCCATAAGAGGGCCTGGGGAACAAAATAACCACGGACAAATTCGGAATCCGTCGCAAAGAGTCCCATTATCACTCGCGGGTCCACCCAAACTGAATTAAATATTTATTTTTAATATTTTTATAATTAAAATAAAAATCAACCCGTCCGTCGCCCACTGGTTTCGTATATTTGGGCATCAGTCGTTTCTCTTTCCTCGCTCCTTCTCCTCCCTGCACTGCCATCGTCAGTTCGTCACCCTCCGTCCAACGGCGAGTGTTAACTCATCCACCAAATGATGCAGCGGAAGAAGGTGAACAAAATCTCGACCACTAAGTCGTTGATTGTAGTTTCTCGCGGTTGCACAGCCATATTGGTTGTCGTCAGATCTGTTAGTCGGTGATCGTTGATCTCCGGGCAGTTCCCCTAGCCAGAATTCAACATCGGTTTCTGTCTCCGAGTCATGCATGACCTGTTCATTTGCTTAAGGTTTGTAACTTGTTAGATCTCGCCCTCTGTTGATATACATGTTTGGTATTCGGATCTGGATATCTTTTGAATTTCTGATTTGCGATTTGGATTTAGAAAAGGATGTGCTATTGTTTTTCTCTGTGGCTTTTATTCTACCACTGGATTATATTCTCCTCTTGCACAATTACATCTACGTCATCTGATATGATATAAAGATTCAGCTAGCTGATCTCTTAGAGTCTAGTTTATCATAGTCGTTTAGTTAGATTACAATTGTATCTGAAAGAGTCCAACAGACTAAGATTCTGCAAAGTAATAATTTCTCTGTGTTTAGGTACATTTAGTTCTTCACTAATCGAGTATCCTCAAGTAGCCTAAGATAGTAGAGCCCAATGACTTTGCGTATTGATTCTGATCGTTCTAACTTTGGATTGCGATTGATTGAGTTCATCAAACAACACTATTTATATGGAAGCATGTGATAGGCATCATGATTAGTTACCACCCAGGTTTCTTTCTGATTGTTACATGTGGATTTTCAGAATGCTCAGTAGTGGAGATTACAGATAAGCTGGAAGAAGAAGTGCACTCTTGCTCATCTACCAAGATTTCAAGTGCTCAAGATGACATAGAGATGGCTTCAGCAGTTACTGAAGCAACTAAGTTCACTAATTGCTCAAGTGCATCGCAAGATAATGAAGAAGATGAAGTTTTAGGAGGAGAAGCAGTGCTTTTAACCGAAAAGCATTCAGTTTCAGTTGAGGCATGGTTTCATTGTCAAATATTCACTTTGTCAGGCCAATTTGTCATATAGTTTCTGCTCAGGACCAAAATATAACTGAAATTTACAACATCTTTTTATCTTGCACCACTTCTTGCTGCAATGCCTTTTACTTTATTTTTCCGGGGGTGGGTGAGTGGGATGGAGCTTGGCAACCATTAAGCCTGAGTGACTGTTGTATAGATGCAAAATGAGTTTGTTTTAATGTCTTACAATAGGATTTTTCCATAATGCTTTTCATTACATGCCCCATTCTGTTCCGTATAATTTCTTACCATTTCACTTTTGACTTATTTTGGTGAGACACTTTCTGTTTATTTTTGTTGTCTCTTGCTTCTTTGGTATGCAGGTTGGGGCTTCTTTGCTTCGCTTTGTCAGAGGAAAAGGGTACGGAGTTCAGCATGTAAATGTTTTTTGAAATTATATTGCATGATTGTTTTCTCATATGTTGTAATTAGTGTTCTCTTTTGTTTTGGATGTCAGATGAGCTACTCAGAAAATGATTGAAGATGAGACAGGAGTGAAGATTAGAATCCCATTGTCAAAGAGGGAGGATTCCATTAGTAAGTCTTAAAGTTAACAAAAACATGACTTCATGATAAATAAAAAATAAAAAAAATTTATTTCAGGTCCCCACTGTGTCCAACTCTTTCATTATTGTGACAGGACATTATATTTGAATCTCATTCTGCAAAATGTGAACATGAGGATCAATGTTTATGGTTTAACTATTTTACCTGGTATTTGTTGCAGTTATTGAAGGCCCCTCAAGTGAAAGTGTATCTACAGCTTCATAGAAGATACAAGCTATAATTGATGAGGTCAGTTTCCTATAAATGTGGTTTTGAAGATGATCTGGAGTGGTTCCATATCATTTTATATTTCTATAAGTCGTTTAATTCCTTTAGAGCTTATTCTCATTGATTAGTATTTAGTATACAAAGTCTGAAGCTGTAGCTACATTTGGTCAGAGATTTAATACTCTCTTTTAGAAGCCCAAGACTAAACTCATTAGTCCTCTAAAATTAAAATCCAAAAGAAAAGTGCTTGTGATAGTTTGAGATGGTCGATTAGAAAATTTCATCAGATCAAGAGTTGACCTCAATGTAAAGTTTAATTAAGAGTACTTATTTGGGTCCAAGTAGAACAACCTAAAACTTTATTTTCCTAAATATCTACAGTTACCATAATTTGTAACATTCTGAAGCCTTCCATAACCATACTCATCACCGACCCTTGCATTGTCATGGATCACTGTTTGCTCTTTATCATTACTTATTGTTTTGAACGTCTCGATAACATTTTTTCTTCTGCTTAAATATGCAGGCAGTTAAACGCCCAAGTCTGAATTAGTGGATAAACTTGGCAACTTTCAGAACTCCAACCTGGAAATTACTGATTCTTCCCGGGGTGAGAATCTGGACAGTGGTTCGAATGAAGATGATTCCGATAATGAAGATGAAGATCAAAAGTTAAAGAAAGGATCTGATGTTGCTGTTGAACTTGAAGCTGAATCATCAAAGTCTTCTACCCTATCTGGTATGGAAATAATCCTTATGGATGAAAAAATAATCATTATGCGTAAATTTATTCAGTATCAGTTTTCCTTCCATGAAGCTAGTGAATGGGTGACTGAAGTTAGTTGTTTTCCACTTTACCCTATAAAGTGTTATCTCATCGATTGCTGAAACAAGTTTTGATGAGGATATCTATAAGGTTGTTGCTACCTCGCCTGCATTATTATCAGGTGTGAATATGTATGTTTTTAAGAAGTTATATATTGTTGTATGCTTGAGTACCCTGCCTCTGCATATTGACTTGGTGCAAGACTTCCCTGATTTTTTTCAAATACATTGTCAGATATTGCAGTGCAAGTTTTCTTCCTTAGTTTACTGAGCTTTCTAATACATTGTCCAATTTCTATACAGATTTCTTCTTTAATACTGAGCAGTTGGTTAGAGAAGCAACATAAACCAGGGCATTAGACATACTGTCGATGTCTTTGTTAATGTTAGCTTCCTACTAGTGTGATATGCATTTATTATCGCATGTCTGTTTTCAATCCAATGGTTTCTTATGTACCACCATACTTGTATTTTCTATGTAGTTAAGATCTTGGTGGTGACAAGGATCTATCTACTCATACAGGATCTGATATGATCACTTCTGGTCAGGTAATATTTTGTTTCCTTCTTTAAGGAGCCTTTGTAATGCATTTTTAGCTGTGTATAAGATGTCCATTATGCTTGCAGGGAGAGGAGCTTATATTGTTTGCATTGATTGAAATCTGAGAACCACAAATAATGAAAGGAAGACATTGAAGATCACCAGCTCTCCACTTGTTAATAGAGTTTCCAAAGTTAGTGATAGGTAAACAATTTTACCAGTTTTTGTCTTAGTGTTGACTCTCAGCTGCGAGAGACTGAGAGGAATTTATAATACTTGTTTCTTTTCCCCTTGGACGAATATGTTTCTCTGATTGCTGGGCACGTGAGGTTCCATTCGTATATTGTTGATACAATAATGTTATAACAATTCAGACAAAAAAAAAATATCCATTTTGCTAGGCTTGGATAATACTGTGCCGAGCCTGATGGATCGGAGCAAATTTTTTTTTGGTTGTGGAACCAATATGGGCACGGACAAGAATGAGAAATATTAAAATAGAGGTGGGTACACATTAGCCACCGAGTGCAAAAGTAATGGCTAATAGAAAGTAATAAAATAAGGTTTGAAACTGTTCAATGTCAGAATGAGGGTGAGAGCCGCGCGTGAATATTGGAGCCTCATGTGCGACGGACAGATTTTTCAGTGGCTAATTGGTAAAAACCCCAAATGGAGTTGGTACAATTAGAGTCGGACATGATATTTGTGCCTAAAGGCCAATACCCACTGAACTCAGTCCCCAATAGACCCAATGGCCACTAAAATCTGGTTGTGGCTATAGGCCGAATAGCTAGTAGTGATGACTGAACAAGCTTGTTGAGAACAATTAATGTGAATTGATGAATTGATGACTTTATGTTCTATCATCAATATCATGGATTCATGGATTCATGTTATGATGTTGATAATATAATTTGATTGCCCTGTAACTCTGTTTTTGTGTTGAAAGATTTTATTGCCATTGTTTTGATCTCTTATCTTTTTGCATGCCTGGAAGGATCGAAGTGTGGAACTCTATAAGCATATACTAATATTTTTGCTAATTACATATGATTTTGTTTACTATATTGATCGTTTCTTAGTTTTCAAATAATTTTACTTACACTTTAATCATCTAATGTAGTTGCTAATTACATATTGATTGTCTTTTGTGCTAGGAAATAGCTCAAGTCTTTTTTGTATAATGCGAATCATATTTGTGTATTATATGGTAGTTATATGCACTGATTGCAACCAAATACAGGGGATGTATTTTGCCATTTTGGTTCATCAATGGTCTTTTGATGTTTGGTTAAATTTTTTGGCCCCCATACATATATATTCCTCCCTCCGCCACTGGTAAGACCCCTCCCCATAGAGTATTTTTCACATGCGGATGATCGAACCAGTGACCTCCTTACTACCAGGAGTATCACTGTAGCGTTCGCCAACATGCAGACCAGCTTGCTACCACTGGACCAAACCCCATGGGTTCTCGTTATAATAACATACAATACAAGTTCAACTTTATCATTATGATACATTAATCAAATTAAAATCTGCACTCCTAAGCTACTGAGGTTTTGAAACGAGCTAGGTTCTTGTGACCGCAGAAATAGAATAAAATGAACAGTCTGACCTAACAAAACTCCTTATCTATGGGACACCTGAACCAACTTCACAACATGGAGGGGCACCAAACTTTACTCTGCCTCCCCAACAAACTTGTTGTCACCATCTGCATTATTGATTTTGGAAGAAATATGAACCTTCCAGATTCAAATTCACTTCCTTTGTCTTCTCCACCTTATTAAACGGGCTAGCTTGCAGCATATGGCAAGAGAAAAACCCCCCAAAAAATAAAAATTTGAATCGTCCGGTGAATTTTGTGAAAAAGAGATGGTCCGATTGACAGAGTATAGCGAGCCACAATGGATCAGGGCAGCACCGACCTGTTATCCTTCCACTGCAAGGAGCGGAAGGTTATCGCTGCTCTGTGAAACCAGCCTCACGCCGTGCCCTCCGCTTTAGGGACAATGTGACCTAGGCCTTCGCCCAAGCCACACAGCCCAACTCCTTGCTTGGAATGGGCAAGTCAGAAATGAGCTGCGCCTGACCCGACCCGCAAAGACGAAGCCAACGTTCCAACACCTTGATACCCCCACTCGGGTTATAAGCTCGCGTTACCAAGCTCGGCGATGCTAGATGCTTGCAATTAATATATAAAGCTAGTTGCTCATATTATTTCTTCGGTGTGGGAGAACTTCTCTTGTCAGCTAGCTTAACATGAAAGGTCTATTTTGAAGCTCAAATTTCATTCATTACAGATTGGATGAATCAATAGTTTGAAGCTTTTCATTGCTGGGTGTAATAAACAACTTAAAACAGGAGGTACTATGCAAAATGATTCATATGCTTCTCCTACTCCGAGCCTTGTTTTATATAAAGTAACACCTCATTTCCTTGGTTTCCTCAGGTTTCCTCAGGTTTCATGGACAATTTTGTACTCTAATCTCCTCGTAAGAAAAATTTTATTTATGATATTTCAATTGGTCAATGTGATGCCAATGATCTGAATCATTACAGGTTCTTGTGTCTATTTCCTTTAGGGAACAAATTAGTCTACTTTAAGAGACGAGTAAATAGAATAGCAATACTGAGCATGATCCAAAAATGAATGTGCAGCCTATCACTACATATCAGTGCTCCAAGCCATAGACTTCGTCAAGACTCTGCTGCACATCTCTGTATCTTGAGTTTAAGTATCAGCTGCAATAAGTGCTACATCGAGAATAGCTCGATCTCAGTGTCCAAAATGATCTAAATGCTCCTCTAATCCTTGGAGAACTGCTGTAAAGCTATGATTAGATTCTCCCGAGTCATTAAAGAATAGCTCTAGCTAGTAGAAAATGTATTGTATGTACCTTGTTCTCGTAGCATAGTTGCTCATTGTCTCGCTAGCTTTGCTTTGAGTTGTGTGGAGCTGCTATGGTGTAGGATGATGATGCTTCACATATAGGGTTATAGACTCTCCTCTTCAATCTCACTCTTTAATTTTCTTGAAGCTCAGGTTGGCCTATAATTTTTCAATTTAGATTATATCATTGATGCATTGTATGGAATCCATATTTTCCGCCTACTTTTCTTTTCTCTATTTTTTGTTTTCAGTTTTCTACTTTAAGTTACTGTATTTGTTTGCTTCCTTTAACTCTTGAGTACACATAACCATGAACCCGAACTAAAAACAGAGTCATTTTGGACATTAGAGATAATCGGATATCGTAACTCAACCATACTGGAATTTCATAACAAATGATGCTGAGCAGTATGGCAATACATGCCTTCTTATTCTTATTAGGGACTTTTGATGCCATCATCAAGGACCAAGGTACTGTAGTATAGATCATGAACATGAACTGGGCTAAGTAGGTCTGGCAACGTGCGGGTAAGGTGCGGGTTATTAACGGGCCGGGTTCTTAACGGGCCTACCTGGTAAAAACCCGTTAGCTTAACGGGTTTCGCGGGCCAAACCCGGCGGGTTTGCGGGTTTTCCGTTGGAACCCATAAACATTTTTTTTTTTTTTTTTACTTTTTATCAAAGCAACTAAAACCAATTAAAACTTATGTATATAACCCCTCATTTGCCATTTTCTTTGCATGAACTTTTTTTGTTTTCTATTTTTTATTTTTTATTTTCTATCTTTTTAGATTTTTTTTCCTTTCCTTTTTTGACAAAAAATAATTCACAAATCACAATTATATGACCATCCAACGGTCGGACCCTCACAGATCACCTAGAGGATCATCTTTACCGATTTATACGATGATCCAACGGTCGGATCCTCACGGATTGCCCTTAGGTTCATTCTCTCAAAATTATACGAAGATCCAACGGTCGGATCACCTAGAGGATCATCTTTACCGATTTATACAATGATCCAACGGTCAGATCCTCACGGATCACCTAGATGATCATCTTTACTGATTTATACGATGATCCAACGGTCAGATCCTCACGGATTTCCCTTAGGTTCATCCTCTCAAAATTATACGAAGATCCAACGGTTGGATCGTCCCGGATCGCCCTTAGAATCATCCTCACAAAATTATATGACGATCCAACGGTCGGATCCTCACGGATTGCCTTTTGAATCATCTTTGCACAATTATACGAAAATCCAACGGTTGGATCGTCTCAGATCGCCTTTAGAATCATCCTCACAAAATTATACGACGATCCAACGGTCGAATTCTCACGGATCTCCTTTTGAATCGTCTTTTCACAATTATACGAAGATCTAACTGTCGGATCCTCATGGGGAATAAGAAAAATTATAAAAATGCCCTGGCTGAAAAAAAAAAATGCGGAACCCGTATGGGTAATGGGAAATGGGTTTTTGGGAAGGATTTTGAGTTAAAGGGTTCCAACGGGTTCTAACGGGTTTAGCCAGCAAAACCCTTTAATTTGCGGGTTTTTTGAGTGAGGGCTTTTTTTAGTCTGGATTAATAAACGGGCGGGTTTGTGCAGGTTTTTAGTGTGCGGGTTTGCGGGTTACGGGTTTAAATGCCAGGCCTAATTCAGACACAGGAATAATGATCTTGCTCGACATTTTCAAATATCAAAGTAACACTACCCCAAATCACAAAACTCATTCTTAACGTTCGGTCATTCTATTTTTTTTTTTTTATCAAAATAGTTTTTTTTTTCCACCAATAATAATCTTGAGACTTGTAACTAATATTGAAATATGAATTGTCATATACGACGAGTCAAACTTGTTCTTCAAATCTGTAATTACATTCACACTTCATATATTTCTCGAATAAAAAGTAAAACAAAAAACAAAACAAAAAAACAAGTGCCTAGCAACATTGGAGGATTGAAATGTACAATGCAAAAGTAAAAAATAAACAAAAAAAACGAAGTTACGAAATTTTTCCTGGATGCAAAATTGAGAGTTGAAAACTTGAAGTTGGCATCCCCATCACAACTTATGGAACAAAAAGTAGGAAGATTTCAAAGCCTAACAAAACGAAAACAAAACGAAGTCATTCAGTATTGGCTGACTGGTCACGTTAATCAATTAAAGCAAAGTAAAGGTTGGGTCGGCGTTAACTATAAAGCAACGCCATATATTTGGAACCGAAGACGTGGACGTCTATGTAGTCCATGGAATCGAACTTTCTTCGCCCCCAGTGACACGTAACACCAAGAACCTCTTATATTCCCCAACACCCTAGTACCATGTAACCTCTCCTCTCTCTGTTGCACAGCCGCTGTTCCCATTTTGGGTCCCTAGTTCTTTCAAAGGGTTTATCAAATGGGTTTTGGGTTTCATGGAGCTTAGATTAGAGGTGAAGAGAGAAAAATGAGGGGTGCCGAGGGAAGAAGGCTGTGTGAGGAGTTCTCGCCTGCGTATTATGGGCTGTGCACTGCGGGTGGAATGCTCAGTGCTGGCGCTACCCATCTTGCAATCACGCCTCTCGATGTTCTGAAAGTTAATATGCAGGTGAGTTTTACTTATTTAGTTCACTGATCCTTGCTGGGTTTTCTTGTTAACATTTTTAGCTTGGGATTCTTTGGGTTTAAACAGGGGTTTTGCTACTGTGTCTGGGGCATAGCTGCAGTGACTCTGTTTTTTTTTTTTCTCTGTTGGGTAAAGCATTCATTTTTAGTTTACTTTACAGGAGTTTAGTATTAATTTCTTTCTAGTTTCTGTGTTTATGTTGATACACATTAGTTTAGTAAATGCCACTGGATGTCTGATCAATTGTGGTAATAGTGTTAAACTAGCTGCTGAGGGTTATGGACTAGATGTAGATCTTAGTGGTAGTTTTATGATGAAATGGTACTAAATGCAAAGATTGGAAGGAGAGAAGTTAGGTTAATGCTTGAGATGGTAAAGACACCCAACTTTGAAGTTTTCTTTTAGTGATCAAAACCTAGTCTTGAGTCATGTATTTGAGGAATAGGAGTTTTCAAAATGGGAAGGGGGAAATAGGAGAGTTGGTTCAAGTTTGCAAAAAGGGTGGAGTTTCTTGAAATAGTTAGTAATCAAAGGCACACAGGTCAGAGATTGAGACAATAAACTACATTGTTTTATCACTTTATGCACATAATTAGCTTTCTAAGAGTAACTTACCGGATATATGAATCTCTTTCTCTTCTGCCATTGACAGATTTCTAATTGCAATTGTTCTTGTATATCCATTGACAAATTTCCATTTCATTTCTAGTGAATGCAAATTGATGTTCTAAGGGTTACCAAGTTTTTATTTTCATGTTGTAAACTAGTATTTCTGGAGGTTTTGATAGCTCAAGAGTCAAGAGTCAGGACTAATTATATTTAGAAAGTCTCTAATAAGTTTTTCTCTTTACCTGTAGGTCAATCCAGTTAAATATAACAGGATGGCTTCAGGGTTTTCTATTCTCTGGAGAGAACAAGGCCCTTCTTCCCTTTGGAGAGGTTGGTCTGGAAAATTGTTTGGATATGGTGTTCAGGGTGGCTGCAGATTTGGTCTATACGAATACTTTAAGAAGCTTTACTCCGATGTATTGATAAATCAGAACAGGAGTACCATATTCTTTCTCGGCAGTGCCTCTGCTCAAGTATTTGCTGATATTGCTCTCTGTCCATTTGAAGCCGTCAAAGTTCGCGTTCAAACACAGCCCAGATTTGCAAAGGGCTTGGTTGATGGGTTTCCAAAACTATATTCAACTGAAGGGCTAGCTGGGTAAGTTACCCCAGAAAACTTGATTACTTTGACCTTTTTGTTTCTCAATTACCTTACCAGCTTATCTAATGACTGTAGCTTTTACAAAGGACTTTTACCACTTTGGGGTCGAAATCTGCCATGTAATGTCTCTATATCTCTTCCTCATCAAAGTTTAATATGCTTGTTTGGTAGGATCATATCTTATGAAGTAAAATAATCAATTTTTGTTGTTTGTGAGATTAGAATATCAAGGGTATTTATATGTAGCCTTGATACGTCCAGTAAGGCGGACAAGACAACACATTGTTGAGGGTCATGCTGTCTTATTACTTAAAGAAAAGGATTAATATCCCACTTTGTATCTGCACAATCAGCATCTCGTTGTGAAAGTATGGTGATTGCTGCTTGCTGGCTGTATGACATTAAGCATGCACTGTTATGGTAGATAGTAGAGTCATTTCTTAGTATGTCTGGTCGCTTCTTTTGGCTTATTACTTCCCATTCATTCTGATGATTGCATCTTCCTTTGTTAATTTCCTTTGAAACTTAAGGAAACTTAATACTGGGGATCTCTTTTTATTCCACCAAATAAAAAGGCACTTGACACCAATACTGGATTATTGTGAACACATTGCTTCTAATTGACTAGCTTTGTTTTTCCATATACAAAAAATCTCAAGGCAATGTTTTGGCCTTGACCAAACCTTCATGCTTGAGTTATTTGTGCAAATATGGTGATTGGAAATTTGAAAACAAGGGATGGAAATTTTGGGTGAATGTTGTCAGAACAGAGATCATGAGGGTTTTGGCACTGCTGATAAAAGGAATGCACTATGGACTTTCTCAGATTTATTGCTTTGTCAGAATTGTTATCTTTATCTGTTACTGTCATCAAGCATTCAATAGATGTTAGTATGTGTGACGTTGTCAATATGAAGGAAATATTATTAATTTGCCCAACGGGAATACTATTTTTACAGTCTCAATGATAATGTTCACGACATTTGAGCATTCGGTGGATCTGATTTATCACAACTTTATTCAAAAAAGAAAAGAAGATTGCTCAATTGCCCAACAGCTTGGTGTGACATGTTTAGCGGGCTATGCAGCAGGAGCAGTTGGTACCGTTGTCTCTAACCCTGCAGACAATATCGTCTCTGCTTTGTACAATAAAAAGGCCGACAGTGTGATGCAGGTAACACTTTGAATTAAGCTCTTCTTCAGCTTATTTCTTGTATTCGATGTTAAAAGCAGCAAATCATGGGATTTTCTTATCTTGTCTTCAGGCTGTGAGGAACATTGGCTTTGCTAACCTATTTACTAGAAGCCTTCCTGTTCGAATTACACTTGTTGGCCCTGTTGTTACTTTGCAGTGGTTTTTCTATGACACCATTAAAGTGCTAAGTGGATTGTAAGTGCAGTATACTTGATTCAAACACACACGAACACATAAATATATTTTTTTCCTCCTTTCATCTAATGAAATTTTATGGTTCAAAACTTAGGCCACCCAGTGGAGGGCTCAGCAGACGTCTCGAAGAAGCTAACCTATCGGCTTAAGATTATGGTAAAAATAAAGAGCAGTTCAATCGGATCAATCGCTTTGAGGGGCACATCTTTCATCAATCTCTATAGTTTCACTGGAATATGATACTACTCATTCCTCGGACGGCTAACACTATCAGAACTTTTCAACTCTGATTGTTCTTTGCACTATAGTAGCCCTATAAGTGTATTAGAACGAATTGTTTTATTTTTTTCCCAGGGGTTTTATCTGTATATTTCACAGATATACAGTCTAGTTTCAAGAATATATGATTTTGGGTACATAAGACTTCCATGCTCATGTTCAAGTGCAGCAGCAATTACAAAATGTTAGCTTCTAAGATATTCTGTATTCGTTGGAACTTTTTGGTTTCATAATGTCATAATTTCATAATAAATAGACAGAGGCATACATAGTGGCATGAAAGGAAAGGGCTCATGGGTGTAAGTAACTGTTGAACCTAATTTATTAGCTAAACTTTGTAAATATCAACTGCTCAATGATAATTGATCCTATAGTTTGATAGGTTTTAGTTTTGTTCCCGCTACGTTTAAGTAGAGCCAAGAATATCCTTGTGGTTTCTTGATGTTGCAAACAAAACTTCTACCCCAAGCACACGCAATGGAGCCGCAGACGGTCAAATGAAATTTAATCTACCATATAATTTGATCAATTAGGAGGGGGTTGGTTGTAGTGCATATCAAGGAGCTGCTCCTCTATGATGCGGCTGCGGAGTTCGCCAATTCGAAGACAACTCGAGGCCTTGTTTGGTTTGTGGAAACAAAATCAATTTTTGGCCTCTTTTATGTAAGTTTTCATTTCAGTTGTTTGGCAACGCCGAAAAAAATAACAAATATTCAATCATTAATGCAAGAACGTGAGTAATTAATGTAGAGAAATAGTGGTGGAAATGAATCTTTGGGGTATGGTAGGATTTACTCTCTCACTTTTTCCCTTTTTCTGAGAAACTTGTTTTTATTCTTGTGTCTACCAAATATAGAAAAAGAATAAATTTATTTTCTCAAACATTAAAATCTGTGAACCAAACGAAACAGTATCGTATATTTCTAATTATATTAAGAAAAAACTTTATCATTTTGAAGTGTTCACTCGGCCACACCACTATAAACCAAGGGAAAAATGGTTTTAAGTGATAGAGTGACACAAAATTGATCAAAATAACTAGAAAATAGACGATGACAATTGACACAAACTTGATTTGTGTTGCAAAACAACTAAAGACACCCTCATTTATCCCTTAATGTTGAGGGTGGGACTAGCCTGAGATGTATTTGGGTGGACATATGGTCCATGACCAATCAATTTCGGATCATGACTGCTACGGGAGTTGGTAATTATCAGGAATATGATCGGCGTTTTTTTATAGCGGCTTATGAATAAGGAGGTGCTCTTATTTGTTTGCTAGTAAGTGGCTTTCTGTTGGTACCGCAATTGCGCGCCTAGCCAATGAGGATGCTAGTCAATGATTTTGCCATAAAAGACACGGAGTTTCTTTGTTTATAAGTTCACTAATTTTAGCGAGGTTATCATCGACTTGTAATGAGTCTGTTTTGCTTAGAATAGGGTTTCCGGATTTTCTTGCCGGCTATCTTGTTGTAAGTACAGTTAGACTCTAGCCATTGACAGTTTGCCGGCTATTGATCTTAATGATATCAATTTCTATTCAAAAACTAAAGCCACCGGAGTCAAAGGTGAAACCTAGGGAATTAATTAATGTTACAAAATTGATCAGTTGGCCAAAAGCTAAGTGGTCAAGAACCTTTCTTAGGGCGTAGGGCACGTTCCATGTGCAATGTTGGTTGTGATAGCTTTAGGCTGGAAAAAATGGATGCTTTCTTAACCAAAAAACTGAAGCTTTTGCTTTGTATTTATAAAAAAGCGAAGCTTTTAAATGGGGGCAAAATAACTACCACTGCACATCTGCATTAGAAATGAGTAACATTCAATCTGCTGAATATGAATCTAAAGCTTGTCAGGGGACTCATGCATTACCCAACTCAAGTCAATGGCTCATATTTTTGTAGGCTTTGTCAACCTCAGATGAAGTGTGTGATTTGCCCTTGTACACATCTACATCCAAGTTTTGTTGGGTGTCCAGTGAGTTGACTCAAGAAATTTTCTACAATTTTAGATGGTTGAATACTTCAAGCTGATAGTGGACCACCCACTTGGTTTTGGAATCCTTAGCAATCAACAGAAATTGGAAGGAAAAAGAAAAAGTTAAAATAGCAATGGTTGGGGTATTACATTTTTCTTATTGTGGTCAGAGGATTGACCATTGCTGATCCTCAAACAAGTGGGGAAAGCCAACCATGGTGGTGGAAATCGAATCAAAAAAACAAACCATGGTGGTGGAAATTCACCAGTTTTTTTTTTCTCTCTTTTGATAATGAGTTAGAATTACAAAACAATTTCCATTGCATCGAACTTAGATCCTCATTTTGGAAAAATAATAACTTTGGTCACTCAACTTTTCTTGTTTGACACTTTAGTCATTTAACTTTGAAAAATATTAATTTAGTCACTCAAATTCGACACCAGCTATCATTTTGTTATTACCGTTAACTCCACCGTTAAAATTTTGTAAATATTATACATTTTGAAGATATTTTCGTCATATCATAGAAATATTTTTATAAACATAAATAAATATTAAAAGAATTATTATTTCCATACATAATTAACCTATATCTCTTAGAAACCAAGACAAAAAAAGAAGAAAAGATACTACGTACATCTCCCAGACCTTGCATTAGAGCATTACTGATCACAGATGCAATTATAACCCATAATTGTGTTCACAAAATTGCACACCAGAGGAGTTCATAAAAACATATAAGTAGAGCTTTATCAAAATATCATATCTTTGCAGCTAGCAAATTAAAAACATCTATCTCACTATAGAAGTGAACAACAAAACCCAGAAAAATAAAGAATGACAATTACCATTTCCATGAGTAGAGAAGCTTCCAAATTCAATTTAGCAAAAAATTATGAAGAATTACACAACTGAAACCTCCTAACCCAAAAAGATTCAATCTTTAATCTCCCTGCACAAATGGACTCAATCCCTAATCAACCCAGAAGAGGAAAATAAACTCGTCTTAGAAATAGCAGTAGGTTCTAGATGAAGAGTTGCTCCTTATCTTTGCACAGAGAAGCCAAGGCATTGATGGACTTGATAACTCTTTCTTAATCTTGAGGACTTGCTCCTAGTCTGCAATGAAGTTGAGAAGGTCTACTCTAAGTTTGGTTAATGATCTAATTATGAGTCTCTCTGTGAGAGAATAATGGTCTTTTACAAGGTTTTAGCTTTCAACTTGTAATGGATTAATAAGACTAGAGGGAGACTACTGTGTTTGGTCGTGGAGACTAACTGAAAACCTTCATTTATGCAATTGCAATTTGCAAGAAAATAAATTCAAGAAGGCTCAAATTAAGTTTAATTTTTTTCAGATTTATCTTTTAATGATTTGACTAAAACGTCCTCAAATTTAATGGTTTGTGAAGAAACATTTAACGGCAGTGACTAGAATATTAAACGGTGTTAAAGTTGAGTGATCAAAGTGATATTTTTTAAAAGTCAATGACCAAACTGTCAAACAGATCAAAATTGAATAACCAAAATGATATTTTTCCCCTCATTTATAAAAAAATTATTTACTAGATCAAATGCATAAGAAAAAAAAAATCTCCCCAATCAATATTTCCATGTATTTATTGAGTAAAATATAAGATTTTGGAAAAGTCTTTTTTGATAGTTGTCGGACTCTCTCTTCTCAAGTCTTCTTTACATGTCTTTTTCTATATGAAAGAAAAGAGTTTAACAATTTATATCCTGATTGTGAAACAATCTGAAATCTTAAACTGTTCTAGGTGCAATTTTACTTTTTGTTACTTTGGAGGGGGATCGAATACTTGATCAACTGATGTTGCGAAATCTTAACCATAATCTCTGCCCTCTTCACCAAATGGGCTAACTATAAGTCATCAAAAAAGTTAAAAGATACTGAATGATAAATTTTGACTTAAAAATAATGCATATTATTCTAAGAAAGAAAAAATCAATATTAGATAGAAAGAAGACGGTATAATGTGGCACTATTAATACGTTAATAATTGATCACACATGCAATAATAGACCAACTTTTTGCAGTGATTAATTACTTAGAGGATTAGTCTACCACCACAAGAAGCTAGTTACCTCTCCGGACGTTAATATAACATTAATATATTACTACAATGTTGTATCAAAGATTTTCATACTAAAAAAGAAAAAGAAAAATTAGAACTCGAAATGTCGTGCAAGCTCCGAAAAATCAAACCATTACATGCATAATCTATCTTGTTATCCAAAACCATGTTCATGCATCATTTAAAACTTTCATGTGTAATGTTGAATCGATCATGTATTCTCTAAATTTCAAAATCTTATAAGTCAATAACCACCAATTTTATATACGAAATTTGATCTCTTAGCAAAACCTAAAGAAATTCCATAACTTCAACTTCTTGCATGATGCTTGCATATGAAATGTTATGGAAATGATGTGTTTCAACTCTCAACAAATGGGGTGTTCTAAATTTTTCCCAGTCAAAACTCAAAACATATGGGATGTTTTAGAAGTTGCTCAAGAAAAAAAAATTGTTCATAAATACCAACTTTTCTATTTATTTATTTCTTGTATTTTTCCCCTGAAAAAAAGAAGTGGGAACATTCAATATTGGAGTCCATATCATAACAAGGTGTGTTCAGAGAATCAACCACCGCCAGTGACAAGAACAAAACCTGTCCAAATATAGCTGCTAGATTTTAGACTAGTCCCACAAAAACCAGCTGATATATTTTGACCCAACTAACCCCAACCTCTTTTCCCGCGCGTGCTCTCCACGCACCAATCCAAACCCCACAAAAAACAGAAACTTTACCTTTTTCACCGCGCATACACCGGCAGGTCAACGCGGTAACTTTGCCCTTTTCACCAATTCCCGTGGTAAAAATCGACATAAAGGCCGCCATTAAAAAACGCGAAGGATCTTATGGTTTTCGTTTTAATTAAAATTTTATCCCCAAAAAAAAAGAAAAGGAACTTATATTAGAAATTTGGAATAGCTGGTCAGCACTGACCTCCGATCTTTCTCAGCACCACCATCCCAAAATAACAAGTAACAAAATATACTAGTAGCTGTAAAGAAAAGATTTTTCCAATCAGAAATTCTCCTCCTTTTGATTTGATTTGTTTTCAGATCATAACTCACTAGTTCTTCATCTCCATATTCATTCACAATCCACTCGCTACGTTTTCCCAACTGGTAAAGGGCCCATCCATCTTTCTCTGTTTTTTTTTTTTGTTTCAGAAATGCATATGCTTTCTTGCTTTTTCTGGCTTTATCTTTATGTGGGTGTATCTGAATCTTAGTCTGTTTGTTCTCTGGCTTGATGGGTTACTTTCTTCTGATTCAAGATTCGAACTTTGGTCTTAGTTGGTGAGCTTTTCTGGGTTGGTGTTCTGATGGGTTTGTGTTTGTTTCCACGGAAAATGGAAAGGGTAATCTAATGAAGAAAGTAGAAAAAAATAAAAAGGTCTTGTTTTTTTTGGGTGAAATGGAATTCTGAATTTGAATGCTTTGCTTGCTTGCTTTCTTTCCTTGTTTACGGTTATGGATTCATAGTTGTGGACCCCATGTATAGGTCTGATCTGCACATAGTTTGGGTGCTTTAATCTGGGGTTTTGTTAGATATGCTTGTTGGTTATGTTTTGAGTTTGACTGTGCTTCTTATTTTGTTGGTTTGATTTGCAGTGTGAATTGATGAGAAACCAATTGGGTGAGGAAAAGTGTGTGGAGAAGTCTTGAGGGGAATTGTGATTGTTTCATGGGCAACACATGCCGTGGATCTTCCAGGGGCAAATTTTTCCTTGGCGCCAATCAGCCCGAAGAACAATCCACTGCTTCCAATACCAAGCGTAGCACCCCGACTGACCTTTCCATTTCCGATACCTCCTCAAAATCTCAAGAACTAACCAAAGGAAGCCCCAGCCCCAAACCCAAAGACAAGAGTAACAACAATAATCTACCCCTCAGTAGTCCTAGAAAAGACAACGCCATGAGGAGAGGCCACGAGAACCAAACTTACTATGTTTTGGGCCATAAGACTGCCAACATTCGTGATCTTTACACTTTGGGTCATAAGTTAGGACAGGGACAATTCGGGACTACTTATTTGTGCACCGAGATTTCAACCGGCTCTCAGTATGCGTGTAAGTCTATCTCCAAGAGGAAGTTGATCTCAAAGGAGGATGTGGATGACGTTAGGAGGGAGATTCAGATAATGCACCATTTGGCTGGTCACAAGAACATTGTGACTATCAAAGGTGCATATGAGGACCCGCTGTATGTTCATATTGTGATGGAGCTTTGCGCTGGGGGTGAGTTGTTTGACCGGATCATCCAGAGGGGACATTACA
Organism: Rosa lucieae; assembly: GCA_024704745.1. Taxonomy (NCBI): domain Eukaryota; kingdom Viridiplantae; phylum Streptophyta; class Magnoliopsida; order Rosales; family Rosaceae; genus Rosa; species Rosa lucieae. The sequence continues at coordinate 43,042,613 of CM045497.1, forward strand.
GTGAGAGGAAGGCAGCTGAGCTGACAAAGATTATTGTTGGGGTTGTTGAAGCTTGCCATTCACTTGGAGTTATGCATAGGGATCTGAAGCCCGAAAACTTCTTGCTGGTTAACAAGGATGATGATTTCTCACTCAAGGCCATTGATTTTGGGCTCTCAGTCTTCTTCAAACCAGGTAAAGAAAAGAAAAGGAATGTGTGCTCTATTTGGATTCAGTCTTGATCATTCTATAAATACAGTAACTACTCATTTATATTAATATCCAATTATCCATTAATTGTATAAATGCCACGTCTTATATTATTGAATATGGCTGTCTACGTCCTATTTAGGTGAAACGGTTTAATTCTGGTCAGAGGCATGTGAGTAACTAGACTTATTTGTGCATATATGGTAGTAATCGTTCATAATTCATGTTCAGAAATTATTCCTACTACCTCTAAATAGTAATTGAGGAGCTCAAAATCCATTTAGTCTCGCTAGCTTGAGTTTCATGTCTGTTTAACTCTACAAGTATGACTCAGGTCAAGTTTTCACTGATGTGGTTGGAAGCCCATACTACGTTGCTCCTGAAGTACTCCTCAAGCATTATGGACCAGAAGCGGATGTGTGGACTGCTGGCGTCATACTATATATTTTGCTAAGTGGCGTGCCGCCATTTTGGGCAGGTCAGGGTAGTTTTCTAGTGAGAGGAAAATATATCATCTTGTGCTATTACTGATTTTTCTGTGTGTTTTTGGTGTACAGAAACTCAGCAGGGAATCTTTGATGCGGTGTTGAAGGGATATATTGACTTCGAGTCAGATCCATGGCCCGTGATATCTGACAGTGCAAAAGACATTATACGGAAGATGTTATGTTCCCGGCCTAAAGACCGCTTGTCTGCTCATGAAGTTTTATGTATGTTCAAACCATCTTTCTGTTTTAAGCTAATTTCGGTGAATAATTTGCACAATGTGATGCGACTAGAATAGGAAGCTTCCCTTTATGTGGTGATGTTGGAAGGCCAAGATTATTACTAAGCAGCCAAGGCACCGAAACAGTGATGACCGAACCAGTGATGACTATCTTACCTTTTAAGCTTAGTTTTAAGGCGAACTTGGTGCAATCATTATTTAAAGACAATGAGCTATATTTCTCAAGCAAACTAAAAAAGAAAAAATTCAAAGTTTTGCATGTTTATGACAGCAAAATTATCACCTTCCTTGTTAATATGAGGCTTCCCAAATTGTAGGAAATTGAGAACCAGAAAGAATTTGGTGAAGTGGAATTAATCATAATTATAGTCTCCATTGTAGGTGGAGTTCCATTTTTCTTACCACAAGTTTTTAAGTGATATATCTTCATTTTCTAGGTCACCCTTGGATTTGTGAAAATGGTGTTGCTCCTGACAGAGCACTAGATCCAGCTGTACTTTCTCGTCTCAAACAGTTTTCTGCTATGAACAAGTTAAAGAAGATGGCTTTGCGGGTAAGTGCAGATTGGAGATTAAAACATTTTGTTAGACACTTCTGATATCTACTTTGCAGTTATTGGTTTTCAATTTGAAAAGGACATATGAACTTGAGGTTAACTTTTGGCATGCCCCTTAATGAGGCTTGAGCACTGGTAATATTGTGATGTTAAGGTCCATCCTTATGTTTCATCAGGTAATAGCTGAAAGCCTTTCTGAGGAAGAGATTGCTGGGCTGCGAGAGATGTTCAAGGCAATGGATACTGATAATAGTGGTGCAATCACGTTTGATGAACTCAAAGCGGGGTTGCGAAAATATGGCTCTACCATGAAGGATGCAGAGATCCGTGATCTTATGGATGCAGTAAGATTCTTCTTTCCAAACAGATTAGAATATGGTTGGCATTGTAGCTGTGTTACTTCTTAGTTGTTGTTTTTTGGGCTGCAAAAAATAATTAGGTTTTACATTGTTAATGCTTCAAAGAGCTGAGCTGATTTGGTTCTGTTCAGGCTGATGTTGACAACAGTGGGACTATTGATTATGGGGAATTTATAGCTGCTACAGTCCATCTCAACAAACTAGAACGTGAAGAACATCTTGTTGCTGCCTTCAGATACTTTGACAAGGATGGAAGTGGCTATATTACAGTTGATGAGCTCCAGCAAGCTTGTGCAGAGCATAATATGACTGACGTTCTTCTTGAAGATATTATCAAAGAAGTTGATCAAGATAATGTAAGTCATTAAAACTCTTAAGAGGGAGGTGCATTATTTTGCTTGATCAAATAGTTGACCAGAGTTTGGAGTTATTAAGATGTATATAAAATAGTCAAAGACAGAAAGAGGAAATAATGTGGACATAGAAACTAGAGATGGCAGATGATAACACTATACATGTGAGGTCCTCAATCTCAGTAATTTTTCTAACTTGATTTCCAAAATTTTAGATATCTTTCTATGTTAAAAATATTGTGATGTCATTGGTGTCTGGCTTGTTTGCAACTCAATATACTTATGATTCTTATGTTTGCACGTTAGACCTGGAAGATTTGATTTCCATTTAAATATTTCCCATGAAGGATGTGCTTATAGACATTCTGGATGACATATATTTATTTATACTGTGGGTGTGTATGTGGAGAATAAATGGTATACTATCTATGTCAACTTTAGGCCTCTCTGAGCGATGTTAACTCAGCCTTCAATTCTTTCCTGTATGTAGGATGGAAGAATTGACTACGGTGAATTTGTTGCCATGATGCAAAAAGGCAATGTGAAAGGCCATATAGCTATTGGAAGACGGACTATGAGGAACAGTTTGAATTTGAGCATGAGAGATGCACCAGGAGCCCTTTAGCTTCCAACTAAACACGTCAGCAGCATCATGTAAAGGTATCCATCTTCTGTATTTGATGCTGTTCCATTTAATAGTTCCAGACAACATCATTTGCATTTAGATCATGAACTGGATCATATGAACTTTTTGGGGTGATTGAAGATTGCATTTGATAATGTTTGTTTCTTTGGCTGAGTTTCTTTTCAGTATTCTGCATGTTAGAGAACAAGTTGGCAGTGTTTATTGTGGGTTGGACTATTTGAACCTCTGCATCCTATACTCATACCTTGGCCCATTGGCAGGTTGTACAGCAAAGCAAGAGGAGATTTGGTGGTAGAAGTTTAAGAAACATTTTGCATTCCTCAACTTCAGTTAGGTTGCTATAGGACTCCCAAGATTTGAGTTGGGGAGATTCAGAAGATTTGGGTTGTGGAAATTCTGCTATTTCTTATTCTAGATAGTGATGTTATTGTATTGCTGTATGACCACAGAACATTTGTAAGCTTTGTTGACTTCAGTGTGTGAAATGTTTACCACTATTGAAGATGCTAATTTTTTTTTTGGTGGTATTTTCATTTTAAAAGGTTTTATATTGCTCTTCCTATGATTGTTCTAAAGGTATCTACCACTTCAGGCTCACCATATTGATAATGCTGAATTCGGATGATATATGGTGAAAGGAAAATCAGCCTTGTAACATCTGAAAAATGTTTGTAAATCCTTTCTGATAAAGAAATTATGGTAATTGTGTCAATGGTAGAATTATTCTTTTTTTATCAACATTTGGAGGGTAGTTTCATCTTTGGTAATTTTTTTTTTGTTTAGTAAAAGACTGATGCGGTTGTCTTTAAGTCTTGATTAATGAAATTGTCGAATACGGGAGAAGGGGGGGGGGGGGGCATATTATAATAAGCATCTAGAGTATTTTTCAAAATATTATTAGAAATCTCTACGGCATATATGTATTCAAACGAGCATTAACTAGCAAAAAGTGCTTTACTGACTGCTTCATTCGCTTTGACACAGTGGTGCCAACAGAAAGACAACATTTAGAGGGTAGTTTCACGTTTGGTAATTAACATGCGCGAAATAGAGAATATGACCATTGAATGGTGGTGGCGGCTATTTGTCTCTTCTGGTCAAGTTTTTAGTGTCACTTACAAGATCCGTTATCACTCTCTGTCAGACCCAGATTCGATACCTTTTCAGCTTTCTATGGATTTTGTCTGTTCAAGTAATCTAGGCAAGAAGCCAAAGAACCCCTTGCTTTTTTGGGGAATGTTGTCGTCAGTACTTAACATGCAGCAATACCAATTCTAGTGTGTACATTCTGCTTCATAATTAATGAAGCCAGGTCAGAGAATAAGGTACAAATCACCAGCAGGCTGTTTTCTATTTATATAAATCTGGGAACCAGTAGCATTCATCCAGAGCATGTGCTGCAAGCTATGAATTTGAATCAAGTCGCAGACAAGTTTTGTAGTTACATGACGATAGGCCATGTGATGCAGATCTTATTGTGATCCATTTATTCGGGGGAAAAAAAAAAAACTTGGATAAATTGCTTACGAATCCAATGTGTTTAAACTTTGAAGTTGACTGCATCACAATTATGGTCCCATATTAAAGCTGATCCGAAATGTCATAAAAGGCCATCTGTCATTCAAGCTACAGTTTCAGAGGCTACTGAGATTTCCTGCAAGAGAAGATGAAATGATGTCAAAATAAGCATTACACTGCATTTTTCAGGAACACGAGAAGCTGTAAGACCTGATATATTCATCTAAATTAACATTTCTGAAACCGTCGATAGCAACACTATGATCAAGTCATATATGTTTGGACTGAATCCTTAGCCTGTTTGTTCTAGTCATTGGATGCTGAATCATTACTTAGAAATTAGAAGCCAAAAGTAAACTAGTTTATAAATGCAAACTTGCCTTCAGAGTTGCTGCGCTTGAGAAGGTGCATCTTGATGTGATGGCACGTCCTTCATCAAATAGCCATCCCACCTCGCTGTAAGTACTGCCATCTTTACCTTCTTTTACTGAACACCACAATTGCTTGGGAAGCAATATGAGACCACTTTCATCTCTTACTGAGTTCTGCTCACTGTCCCCTGAAAGTTGTTGAAAGTTCTGCATTTATCAAGTTTACATTAGTTACTAATTGGACCATGGAGTTGCAAGTTTTTGGACATGTATTGATGTGCAATCATGTTGATGCAAGTCATCAGTCAATAATATGCTCCAGGGGAGGTTTCATATTTATCTAATAAATCTAGATACAGTCATCGCTCTGAAAACTTCTGCTTCTGATTGGTTCTATTAAATTATACATCTATTGTTCCACAGATCCTTCTGAAACAAATCTTAATGCTATACCGTATTGCACAGAAAAGGGCATCAAAATGATATCTGAAAATCTAAAGAGTTTGAATAGAATGTAAAGATGCAAAGTTTGAATGTGATTCCCACATTTGTAAAAGGAATTAATGAAATGAACCACTTCCCTGAATAAAATTACAGACTTTCAACCAAATACAATAATTAATAAGTACTTGAACGTCTACAGCAAGCTTAATGAGCAAATAGCACCATATCATGCATGGATATAAGCAAAATAGCACCAAAGAAGAATTATGGCACACAAACATATTCAAGGATTTGAGTTTCATTTCAGCATAACATTAACATGCAGATCATACACACAAAACCAAAATAACTTGGATTTTGATAACTCACATTTTGAGAACCACTAAAATTGGCAACAGCACTGGAGCTCCGCCAAGTACCAACAACTTTTGAAGCTTCCAATGCAGGCGTAGAAGCAAAAGCAGAATCACGGATGGCACATCCACCTAATTGCTCCCCATTTCTGAATGGCCCGTACCACTGTTCACAAAGAACTCTAAGACTCTGCAATACCATCTTCATATTGTCTATGCGAATCACCTGAATTATCCTCACACGAGACTCCTTATCTTGAGGATTGATCAAGCAATACTCTACTTCCAACAACTTATTCAAACTCTTATCCTCCACTGGCAAAACAGACACATAACATCCACTAGCCTGATACGCAAAGGCAGAAACTTTGTTGTTCACACCACCCACATTCCTCTCAAGGATGCTGTACCGCGTAGCAGCATCGGCTTCACATCCAACTGTGGGAAGTAGCTCTATGGTCTTGTAGGCAAGAACTTGGTCTTCTGGGTCAGCAAGAGTGGGACATTGTGTCTGCCAGTCGAAAACCTTAACCTCCCACTCCCTGTAAGCATCAGGCACAACCCTTTCTGGGAGTTCAATTGGGTTCCCTTCGGTTGTGAAGTCTGCTCCATAGCCGTCCCATTCACCGGACACATTTCTGGCAAATTCGGACCACGCTTTGAACAAATAAAAGAGATTCGCAAAAGACAAATTGAATCATAATACGTCTTAATCACTTCAAGATTACATTCTACACTTCATTATTCAACAGGAAGATTAGAAATATTTAACCCTATTTTCTTTCTTTAGAAAATTGTACAGAGATTAAGCTTTTCTTTCCATTGTACAACTTACCTCTATACAATCAAATAGCTTCAACTGTTCTGCTTTGACTACTAAAACGAAAGATGAAATCTTTTGATGCTGGAGATAATAATCAGATGCTTTTATACAAACCCAGAAAATTATAGAAGCAAATAAGCAGAAGCATGAGTAAAATTTCTAGGTTTAGAATAAACTAACCAGAGGCAGAAGTGGAGGTGGGATTGAAGCTGTTACTGCGATCCTCCTCATGAAGTTGGTGTTCAAGGTCAGGGAGGGTGGTCTTGGTAGAGGAAGAGGCAGCGCTCTGGACAATTTGAGCAGCAGTGCGACGATGTTGTGGGTGTGGAAATTGAGGGCTTGAAGGCTTTTTATGAGGAGAAGAAGGCAAGGAAGTGCTCAAGCTTAAAGCTCTAGTGTGGGGGATTACACTGTTTAAAGCCATAGCCATGTGAATTTGGAAAGGTATGGCGGGTCTGAGTGGTCTTATCTATCCTCAGCAACCACTAATGGAGCTGAGAAAGAAAGACAGAGTTGTACCCTTGTTTATGAGCTTGGCTACACAAACAAGAAGAAGATGATGGAATATTCCTAGGTGGAGAATCGAAGAAGGGAAATTACTGGACTGGCCTTGATTTGAAACGGTGTCGTATCAGCTTATCCATTTCTTCCTATTTCATAGTTCAGTAAAAACCCGAACTTTGTTTGATCAGAAGATTTTACTGGGTTGGTGTTTGATAGTTCAGTGAAAACCCGAACTCTGTTTGATCAGAAGATTTTACTGGGTTGGTGTTTGGAGTGAGAAGCTGCAGTAAAAAGGTTATTTTTGCTGCTCTACCTCCCTCTACTCCATAATGGTTGCAATAATTGAGAGTAGGATGGTAAATTTTACGCCGATGGTGATAGTGGAACTTTGCCTCGGTGAATTTCAAAATTTTAAGATTATCTGAACTTTTGAATGCCCCACGTAAAATCAAATCATGTCGCCACTACGGACTCGTTTGGCTGTGCTCTCTCACTTTATGTTGTCTAGATTCTGCATTTCTGGATCTGATCTAGGGAAAAAATTCAGCAGAGAAAGGCAGAGGTACGTACGTCTTGCATGCAATTCAATTTTATTGATCTCACTTCCTTACGTTGCTTTCCACCGAGTCCTTCTGGTCTTTGGTATTGCTCTGCCTAGTGATCTGTATTCTCTAGTCAAGAAAAATTGGAAAAGAACGAGTAACAACTATTTCTTATGGCTTGAGATGACTTTGAGTTGATTCTTTCTTCCATTTTGCTGTGTTTGTGAATTGTGATTGCTTCATCTGTTCCCTGTGCATCTGTATTTATCCACAAAAAGAAAAAGAAAAAAAGAAAAAAAAAGGTGATTGTCTTCGTAGATTACTTTCATTCGCTTCCATGTTCGTCTGTAAATGATTTCATTAAAAGAAAAAAAAAAAACAGCATCCTTTCCTAGTTTTTTTTTTGTCCCTTACCATCGACTCTTCGAGATTGCAGTTGTTGTGTACACCTTTATTGCTTTCGTTAGTTGTTCCTCTCTCTTTCCTCCTCAGCTTCTTGTTATCATTCCTCTATTCAATTCCTCGTGTGTCGTTCCTTCCTTCCTCCCTCCCTTCTGATCTTTCTATTATTCGTTTGTTTCACTTCTGACCCTACACAAAAAAAAAAAAAAAAAGTTTGAAAGAAATGGCAGCTATCGTTTCATCAGTTCTTGGAAAACTAGCAGAGTACACAGTTGAACCGGTTCTGCGACAGTTTGGTTATCTGATTCACTATGAGAGTAACGTTGCTCGTCTCAACAACCAAGTTGAGAGGCTGAATGCCCAAAGACGCGACGTGGCAGAAAAAATTGAAGCAGCGACCAGGAATTCAGAGACTATTCTTCACCAAGTTGAGATCTGGTTGGACCAGGTGGATCGAACCTTACGAGACAAGGATACATGTTTTGAAAACGAGCGAATAGCAAAGGCGGAATGCTGCTCAAATGGCTGGTTCCCCAATTTGAAGATACGGCATTCCTTGAGTAGGAAAGCGAAGAAGATGACTCCGGATGTCGATAGCCTCATTGATAACAAGTTTGAGGTTGTAGGCTTCGCTGCCAGACATGAAGGGGCCAGCTCCTCCCAGGCATCCAACATTATGAATTTTGAATCAAGAAAATCAATCATTGAAGGTGTGATGGAAGCTCTGAAAGGGAATCAAGTCAATCTGATTGTCATATGCGGCATGGGCGGAATTGGCAAGACAACAATGGTGAAAGAAGTTGTTATCAGAGCAAAGAAGGAGGGTCTAGTTGATGAGCATGCAAAGGTAGTTGTTAATGACAAACCTGATATAAGTAAGATTCAATCTGATATTGCAGAATTGCTGGGCCTGAAACTTGAAGAACAGGTTTTAGAATCAAGAGCAGATAAGTTATTTAATAGATTATCTGCTAAGAGAGTTCTTGTAGTATTAGATAATGTTTGGGAAACGCTGGATTTGCGGGAAATAGGGATTCCCAGTGGTCTAAACAGTTGTAAAATCTTGGTAACATCACGAAACCAAGATATCTTCAATGATATGGAAGAAAATAGAAAGAAATTCCCCATTGGCGTTTTGCCCGAAAGTGATGCATGGAGTCTGTTTAAGAAGATGGCTGGAGATGACATTGAATCTGATCCCGAGCTGCGTTCTATAGCAGAACAGGTACTTGAGAAATGTGATGGATTACCAGTTGCAATTTCGACTCTGGGAAGCGCACTACGGCTGAAAAAGAAAGCGGTCTGGAATGATGCACTCAGACTATTACAAAAGCCTTTCGGGGGAGATATTCAAGGAATGAAGAAGAACGTGTATCAGTCAATCAGGTTGAGTTACGACTTTCTGGAAAGAGAGGAGGCCAAATCCTGTTTTCTGTTGTGTTGCATATTTCGAGAAAGCACTAATATATGTGTTGAAGATTTGGTGACGCATGGATTTGGTCTTGGGGTCTTACATAGAATTGATTCAGTTGAAGGGGGAAGGGATCGTGTAGAAGCCTTGGTTGACACACTCAAAAGTTGCTATTTATTGTTGGACAGTGACAAAGAAGAGTGTGTAAGAATGCACGACGTGGTGCGTGCCGTAGGCTTACATATAGCCTCTGCTGAGAGTGAAGGCACATTTCTTATAAGACACGGAGTGGCATCGGAGAATTGGACCCGGGGATTCATTTGTACATCAATGACCGCCAATAAAAGTACTCATGAGCTTTTGTTGTTGTCATGCACAGATGATGAAAAGAGGTCCGATGTGGACACACTAGGCACATTGTACGGAGTGGAAGATCTTAAGGTCTTGGACATCTCAGTTCCTTATAAGGGTCCTTATACATGGATAACGTTTGCTATTATGTCTAGAACAAGATTGGAATCACTTCCGGTACTTATGAGAAACATTCAAACACTGTGTCTAAGGGGTTTAGAACTCAGATTGGAAACAATTTCTATGATTGGGGACCTACGGACACTCACGATACTCCGCCTAGGTGGATCTTCCATACAACATGTACCTGAGGAGTTTAAAAACTTGTGCAATCTAAAGTTGCTAAATTTGGCGGATTGTTCGGAACTTCAAGAAATCTCACCAGGTGTCATATCAAGTTTAACCAAACTAGAAGAATTGTACTTGTGGGGTAGCTTCGAGGACTGGAATGATGTGCGGATTATTCAACTTTCATCGGAGCTACTGCAGTTGCCTTTGTTGACGAGTTTAGAAACCACTCTGTCTGTTGATATTCTGCAAAACAGCAGGCATCTATTTGCTAAGCTTAAAAGATTTAGGCTGTGTATACTAAAAAATAAAAGACGTGTACCCAAGTTTCTCCGCAGTATACCACTTTACAAATTGCCTGCAAATCCTCGTGACAACCTCTTGAGACTTGAAGATCTTGGCGCAGACTGCTCATTTCTGGAAGTCTCTGTGTTGCTAAAGACAACTCATTTTCTACACCTAGGAAATGAAACTTTGGCCCACCCTTTCAATGTAGTAGATGCAGAGTGCGGTGGAAACTTGAAGGGTCTTACGGTCACACACTGTGATGCTCTGGAATATCTCGTTGACTTGACACGTGCTGAAACTACTCCTGTAGTCTTTCCTGTCTTGGCTTCACTGAAGATCAATGGTGCACAGAGGCTGAAGGAGATTTTTCATGGATTACTGCCAGTGGGGTCGCTTAAATCACTACGACGTTTAATCATACACCGGGCGGATGAATTAAGGCATGTTTGGAAGACAGAAAGCCAGTTTGACCGCCTGGAAAGTCTAACATTAACCGATTGCCAATCGTTGCAAGTTATTGTTGCTTGGCGAGATTCGGGACATCATCATGAGGAAGAAGCCAAGGAGATCAACTTCCCTAATTTGACACAGTTGGAACTTGCAGAACTACCAAGCCTCGTTGGGATATGTAGCAAAAAAGTATGCAAGCTCAACTTCTCTAAATTGTTAGATTTACAACTCAGAACGCTTCCGCGATTCAGTGGTCAGTGGTTGAATGGTTTGGCTCCAACAAGTAACTCTAATGACGTCGATATACAACATCTATTCGACCCCAAGGTACTTTTTTTTTTTTTTCCTTTTCTTTTCCGGTAAAATTGCATTTCTGAAGAATGTTTAGAAAAGATGATACGTGTGTCTGGCACTTTTGTTTTTTTAATTTTTATATTCGGTCTGAATGTGGCACTTTAAACTAGTAAAACAAAAGATTATTACATGGAAGTAAATGTCTAAATGATATGTAACAATTACAGCCTGCAGGTACGTACATGATCACTGGTCACCATGTTTAGATGATGTTGGTATGGGCCCAATGTTTGTCGGCCGAAAAACAAAACAAAGAAAAGATCGATTTATAATGTTTATAATGTAACTTGATCAAGACAAATTACAGCTAAATGCCTGGCCTTTGGCCCCTATTTAATAGTACTAGCTTCGTATATGTGCAATGCCCAGGGTAATGGTAAAAAATTTGATACGTTTTGGTCTCAAATTTCAGTCAAAAAAGAGAACAAAAGTTAAGAAATTACATGCAGCAATTTATGAATTGAAATTGTGTTTCTAACCCACTTTTTTCTTCTTTTCTGATATTCTTTTATTTGATTATGATATTTTACCATAATGACATTTCATATGTGTTTTATATGAATTAAGGTTTATTTTATTCAAAATATGCCATCAAAATTTTGGTGAAAGCCTTTGACACCAAAAGAATGGCTTCCATTTATAGTAGTAGAGATAATCTTAGGGAGATGATTTTGTCATTTTGACATTTCAGTTTTACACTTGCACTTCACTTGTAAATATGCAATGCAAATAATAAATATATTGAAAAATGAAGTGTCAAAATCATTGCCATTATTTTACATTGACAATCTTAATTAGTATGGTGTAAAGCCTTGAATCAATCATACAGTATTTGTTACATCCATGAATTCGTTCAGTTTTTTAAGATGTCTATTACTAATGCAGCCTAAGAGGAAATTGATGTAGTGAAAAGTAATTACAGATTAGGTGGTATTTGCAGGTTGATTTTCCACTCTTGAGACTTCTGTATCTTGAACATATGCACAACTTTGAAGAGATATGGCACAGCCAACTCTCTCCCTACTCATTCTGCGAACTAAGAGAACTAAAGGTGGAAAGTTGTGACAAAACATCACATTTGGTACCAACATACATGCAAAACAGATTGCAGAAATTGGAGAAGATACATGTGTCCAAGTGTTCTTCGCTACAAGAGATTTTTGAATTGAGGAGGTCGAGGGTCAACGAAGATGAAGGATCAAGGGAAACACCGTCAAATATTTACCAACCTGATCAAGGAATACTACAAATAAATAATCAGATCATGGATTTCAAAATCTTTCAGCATCTAACAAATATATCCGTCTATAGATGTGAAAGCTTGAGAAAAGTGTGCTCGTCTTCCATTGCAAGAAGTCTTGTGAACCTCGAAAAACTAGAAATCAGTGAGTGCAACAGGTTGGAAGAAATAGTAGCAGCAGAAGAGGGTGAAGAAGCAGAGGATAACAACATGTTCCCTCATCTCAGACTTTTGACTCTTCAATGTCTACCAAATCTCGTAAGTTTTTCCAAAGAAAAATGTGCTTTAGATTGGCCATCCATGGAAGACATAACTATAAAGGACTGCCCCGAAATGAAGAAATTCTGTTCAGGATCGCTTACCACAGCAATGAAAATGAAAATGAAAATAAAAATAAGTGGTGAAGTTGATGAGAATATTCACAGGGAGCTTGACATGAGTAAGAGGAAAGCCTGATCAGAATTTTTAGATCCCTAACAGGTTCGTAATTGCAACTTTTTTGTTCAGTACTATCATCTGTAATTTTTACTACTTTTGCGCTGCTGTATCAATGTACGTGCCACTTAGAAAATGTCGTATGTGTCAAATTTTCAGATTTCGATAGAGAGTTGCATTTCAGCGCGTGCAGGAGTGAATCTGGAGCAGTTGTTTTTTTTCCTTTGGCAGAAGAGCTGTTTAGTTCACAATTTGGGGCCATTGAGAGATTGTTACATGTGTTTGCAAGAATTCCTGAATAAGCGAACTTACGCCCACCTCGTAGACAATAAGATTGATAGTTGTGTGATAAAAGAAAAAAAAAAAAGGTGTGTCATTTGTTTATTTTGTAAGATGAGAATTTTTTTTTTTTTTTTTTTTTTTTTTTTTTTTTTTTTTTTAAAGAAGACAAAAGCCAATATATTGATAAAAAAGTCAGAATGACCCTTACATACCCTTCCGCTGTCATAAGACAGACAAGAAGATGTGTTAGTATCCACAGTAGTACATAGAACTAGGTCACTCATTTGACATTGAATACATCGTAGACATAGCGGGATCCCCCTGTGGTACTACGCCGGCGGCGCTAGAAAATAGAAGAATCTGACCCTCCCAACCTAACTTTGAAACCAGTGAATTTAGTCGCCTAGAGACCTCAATTGGTGTACAACTAGAAACATTGAGACTTAAGTCGACAATACCAAGATCCAATACTAAACTAGATAGGAAAAAATCCACTAGATTGCCCCAGAAAAGGCCTACATAGAAATTAGACAAAAGCTAATAAATATAGGGTTGGACCAAGGGCCTAAAACCTAGCCCAAAATAATGGACTAGGTCAGAACCCAAGCCCAACCGCTCGTGGCCCAATAGGGCGATCCACTAAGGAATAGCACCAGGCCCATCAATCTGGTAAGGTCTAGTCCAACTTCTCCACCAAAGCCCCGTCGTGTATCATCGTCCGGCCAAGGTCCAGCCGACCCACATCACCCAACCTGTATCACCACGAGCCGCCCTGCCACGCCAGCATCTCGGCGATAGAAGTCGTTTCGTGCCCGGCCGCCGTGACATGCATCAGCCCAGAAACAATTCCTGATCCAGGCCTCGAAACCCACCACCATCGAACCATTGCACCGGCCATCCAAAACACCTAACAGTAGAGATCGTTTACCAAACCGTTAAGCACTAACACCGTCGTCGCTCCCAGCCGAACCATCTGACTAAGCCCGTGCATATTCCTCCGACCGACTCCTATGGACATGTAGATCTCCCATCCGGCAGCAAACCCCATGGCGGCAGAGAGGCCGGAGGCCAGCACCGATGCCCGGGCGCAGCCAGACGAGAAGGGATTCAAGCGGTTTCGGACCTTAGGGTTTCTCGAGGTGAGAGAGAAACTTTTGTTTGAAGATATGGGTGTCCCTATTTTATAAGATGAGATGTTTTTGTTATTTGTGCATGAACTTTTATTTCATTCAGAGGAATGACTTGATTGGCTTTGAATTGCATTAAATAAGGTTTTCATGGTTATATTTTGATTGTATCAAAAAAATTGCAGGCAGTGATGGCTTAGTATTCCTTTGGATTACAAGGTGATGGCCTACTCAATTTGTATCTTTGCCATTGGGCCTTTGTTTCAGTTTTGTCTTAGTTGGCCCAGGTGGGTCTTCTTTTGTAATTTGCACTGTTTCTTTTTAATACATGATAACTGTTATGCCAAGAAAAGAATCATTAGAATAATATTTTTAGTGTAAAATTTTCTTCCGAAAACTAAAGGACAATCCTCTCAATATATATCTTCAGTTCTGGGCGAGAAATTCATAGAAAGGGAGTAAACTTCTGAAGTCATTCTATGATTGACGTCTGAAGTCTTGATTGATTACATGCGAATACACCCCCACCCCTCGACTAACACACATTTTATGGCACAAGTTGTTAATACCAAAAAAATCAATATTCATGCCCAATAGATATTCAAGGCCCAATACAAAAATATAGATGACATTAATACGCAAAACTACAAATTATGGGCTTTAATAGCTTAAAACCCATTATGCTAGAAAAAACTCTCGATCTTGTAATTCTCTTTTGATTATGCCTTATTAAGTGTTATGCCATGCATGTGGCCCAAGCTACAACTACGCTCTTGGGGCTTACAGAAGTTGGTGTAATATGGAAGGTTACGGAAATATATAATGCTCGTCTATTGATTTAGCGTCGTTGGTGATCTCGGTTTTGGGCCCGAGATCTGTGGGCCCTGAAAATATTTAAGGTAGTAAAGTGAAATTATTCTAAACTGAATTTATAATCTTGGTAATTAGTAAGATGCTTGGGATAAATTATTGAAATTTTTCACAAGGTTACATCTTTAATTTAAGGGTCTGACATTGAAGTACACGATGTCAAGAGTCCGTCAGTATTTTTGGAAAATTTTTCAGACTCAGGAACTATTTATTATGAATTTCTAAAGTTGGAGAATTATAGAAATTCATTTTAAGTAAAAAAGAAAACTCATGGTGCAATCTGAGGCGTCCAAATTCCCACCTCTTCATCGTAGCCGTTGAAATTCAATTAAGGAGGCTATAAATAGTGCTTCCGCAAATGAGATCCGACGGAATCTCCTCCGTCTGGCCACCTCGCGACTGCGAAACGGCATCAATAGCTTCCTCTCGTCGTCGCCGACGTCTCTCTGTAGTCAGATTGTCTAGCCGGCGGCTCTGGGAAGAAAATCGAAGTCGGGAAGCTTCGTGTTTTCCGGCTGTTCTTCAACAAATTCTGGCGATGGAAAGATCTGCATGTGGTAGGAAAAATACTCCTCTCGTCGTCCTCTTCGTCGTACTATGATTTGTTTCTGAAATCGTTTAAGTTTTAAACGATTTGGTTTTGGGTGTTTACGGGTTCTGTCGAAACCACCGTGCACGGCAGATTTTCTAGGCTCCTTGCTTTAATTTCGACGTTGATAATGAACCTAGAGCAGGAACTCGGGCTTGGTCACGCTAAATTTCATCATTTGAGAAGTGGGAAGCAAACCCGAGCATGATCGAAGAGTAGCAAGACTATCGACCTTGAAATCAGAATGCTTTCTGCTTGGAGCCGTGATTAACCTGTGAGATTAAAATGTACATTATCATTTAGTTCAATCAAGTATTCAACAACTTGTCAATCTATTTTCAGAATAAGCAATGTAAATCTTGTGACTTAATTGTAGATTGCTTATTCATTGTGTGTCAAAATGGATATTGCAAGAAATCTGATAAAGACTTGGAAACCAAACCAAGTGATAATGTTGTACAACTAAAATTATGTGATTTAACATTGAATGGCTTCCTTTATGCATGGGAGGGAGCCAAACCTCAAATGAATCATATATAAACCAGTTCCCTGCACTCTCACTATCATCATCAACACACATACATGTTCCATAGAGAGTTTTAGTTAGTGAGCAGTGCAGAAGACTTGAGTTTGGGATCAATGGCCACATCAGGTTTGTTGATTCTCTGAAGAACTCCTAATTTGCTTATATACATGTTCTTGTGTGATATTTCATGATATGACCTTTCTTTTATATTTATGATCTTTTGTGTGTTAATTTACTTATCAGTATTATATGAGATAACATGTGGTATCAGAGCCACACACACAAAGGCTTAAATCAAATATGGGTTTTCAAGAGAGTTTACAGGATTTTCAATTCCAGAAAATTAAGTGAATAAATGAGGAAACTACTAAGTTTTTTTTGTCAAGGCCTATTTTACTCAATGACCATCACACAAGACACGGGGTCAACAAGCCCAAAAGTTGAAACAAAAGAATAACTTCTCTATAATATTGCGGATTAATTAAAAGCTGACGGTCTTCTTTTGCTGGGAAATTTTGGGGCTTAGGGTTCTTACATGTCCCAGAAAGGGGTTTTTTCGATTACTCTCCATTTGTGTTGAATAGGTATGTTTTCTAGGATCAGATTACTACAATTATATGCTGCTACATACTACTTGCTTCCTCTAACATGTTTTATGCAGCGCGGGATAGCGATCGTGTTAGTCGGGTCAACTTAGCTTCAGTTGACTGGGACTTCCCTTATTATAGGATTGTTTAAACGCATTGTTTTACTTTGTACTGCGCACCGTTTTGGGTAGCTTCGTTGAGAATCTAGCTAGCTATTATGCTATTTGTCTCTTGCCCAGTGTCGAGTTGACACGTGGTACTCATGAGGACGACCAGCCTATATGAGCTGCTTTAGCTTTGTACTTGATTTATCATCGCAGATAATACAATTTCTTTTGCTTCTTTTTCCTTCTCTGCATTTCAACTTTATCTCAATTCTAGTAGTTAGGGCCAAAACCCTAACAACCTGGTATCAGAGCCCTCGATTCGGGGGGATGGTGAAACTCAAAGGTGGTGGCGGTGCCGGAGGGCCGGCGCACACTTCCGGGGAGTTATCTCATGTGGAATTTGATCTTCAAGTCCACAAGGATGAAACCTCAGCTAAAATTGGGGCTATGCAAGCGTCAGTAGTAGGCTTGGAAGACTCTGTCGCGGCTCTGCGCTAAGAACTTTTAGAGGAAATGAAACTGATGAGGTTGGAGGCCACAAACCCTCAACCACAAAATGGGTCACCTCCGCTTAGCTTTGGTTCTCTACCAGCGTCAACCAGCAGTCCTTGCGTAAGCTCCGTTGCAGCCTCGGTTCCTCCCACGACGGCAACATCGACGGCGACATCAACTGGTTTACCTTGACAGATAAAGCTCCTGATAGATGGTACATGTTCAAACATGAATTTCCTCCTACTTGGCAAGGTTTGGCTGACCTGTTAATGCAAGAGTTCAGTGGGCACAATTTGGTCGATTATCAAGCTGCTTTAGCTAGAATGTCTCAGAATGGGAGTGTGGAACAATACGAGGAGGAGTTCACTAAACTTTCAAGGAGAGCACCAGGTTTTTCTCAACAATTGCTGCTGTCCTGCTTCTTGGGTGGATTAAAGAGTGAGATTCGAGCAGATGTGAAGGCTCAGAAGCCCTGGACGTTATATGAAGCTTGTGAACTTGCCAAAATTTATGAAGAAAAAGAGGCTAGCCACCGAAATGCAAACAGAAGTGGTTTGGGAGCTAAGTCTTTTTCACCCACCTCACTTAATGCGTCAGTCAGATCACCTCACACTTCAGTGCCAACTCATCCTACCAATATTCATGGACCACCCTTCTGAGCTACAAGTACGCCATAAACTCCTACATCACAACAAGGCCATATGGGCAGCAGGAGGCTTAGTCAAGCTGAATACCAAGAAAGAAGAGCAAAGAATCAATGTTTTTTCTGTGATGAGCTCTTTAAACCAGGGCATAATTGCAGGAAGGGACAAATCATGGTGATTGAGGTGATGCAGGAGGAAATTGCGTTGCCAGGGCAGGGTGCTAGTGATTTTAGTGAGGAACTCCAGTCTGAGGAATAGCACACAGAGGCTGAAATTCAGTTACAAGTTATGGGAGATCAAACTCATTCTGACACCATGCAATTAAAAGGAGTGTTTGGTAGTAAACAGGTTCATGTGTTAATAGACACTGGTGTTTCACACAACTTTATACATCCCTCAGTACTCAAAAGGTTTAAGGGACAGGTTGATAATATCCAACCCCTTAATGTGAGACTAGCAAGTGGAGCCCTGATGCAAACCAAAGGACAGGTAACGGTGGAGCTACAACTACAACAATACATATTCTCAACTGAATTTTTCAGGTTGTGAGATTGTACTGGGAGCTGCGTGGCTTAAAACCTTGGGTGACATCATTTGGAATTTTGAGACTATGAAAATGCAGTTTCATAGTGGGGATAGCCAATATTTGCTACAGGGGGAAACCAAGTTTGCCGTGGGTATGGTGAGTTGCAAATCCATGACAAGACTGTTGAGGAAAGAAAAAGAAGCTACCTTAGTTCAACTAAGACCAATGGCATCCCAAAACACTACAGTGACCACCAATCCTGGTATTCAGGACTTGTTGCAGCAGTATTCCGCGGTATTCCAGCCACCAAACTCTCTTCCACCTGCTCGAGATCATGATCACAGGATTGAACTATTACCTAACACTCCGGCTATCAATGTGAGACCATACCGATACCCTCACTTCCAAAAATCTGAGATAGAGAAAATTGTGCAAGAAATGCTTGCTAATGGTATCATCAGACCAAGTGTCTCCCCATTCTCCTCACCAGTAATTTTAGGGAAAAAGAAAGATGGGACTTGGAGGATGTGTGTAGATTATAGGTCTCTTAATGTTGCTACTGTGAAGGATAAGTACCCAATTCCTGTAGTGGATGAACTCATTGATGAAGTACATGGGGCCACCATTTATACCAAATTGGATTTGAGGTCGGGGTACCATCAAATACAGATGTTTGAAGGGGATATCAACAAAACAGCATTTCAGACTCACTCAGGCCACTATGAGTTTTTGGTGATGCCCTTTGGACTTACAAATGCTCCATCAACTTTTCAATCTGTTATGAATGATATTTGAGGGAGTATCTCAGAAAATTTGTTCTTGTGTTTTTTGATGACATCCTAATTTATAGCCCCTCTTTGGAAGAGCATTTGGTTCACCTGCAATTAGTCTTTGAGAAATTGAAACAGTATAAGTTAAGAGTGAGAGAAAGTAAATGCAATTTTTTGGTTTCTCAAGTTGAATACCTTGGCCACATTGTCAGTGCTAAGGGAGTGGCAGTTGATCCCTCCAAAATTGAGTGCATTAAGCAATGGGAGAAGCCAAAGACACTGAAAGCTCTAAGAGGGTTTCTTGGTCTAGCAGGGTATTACAGAAAATATGTGAAACATTTTGGGATCATTGCCAAACCACTGACTGATATGCTCAAAAAGGACAGTTTCAAGTGGACTTCAGAATCGGAGACTGCTTTTGAGTTGTTGAAGCAGGCCTTAATTACTACCCCAGTCCTAGCCATCCCAGACTTTACCAAGGAGTTTATAATTGAATGTGATGCATCTGACAAGGGAATAAGAGCTGTGCTTTCATAAGAAGGTCATCTTGTGACTTTTTTAAGCAAGGCCATAGCTCCCAAACACTCTACTTTGCCTGTTTATGATAAAGAAATGATGGCAGTTGTGTTTGCTGTGCAGCATTGGAGGCCCTACTTGCTGGGGCGTCACTTCAAAATTTACACAGATCACAGATCAATTGAGCGTTTCTTGAAACAAAGGATCACTACTCCAACACAGCAGAAATGGTTACTAAAGTTGATGGGATATGACTATTCCATTTTTTATAAGGCAGGAAAAAATAATGCTGCACCTGATGCTTTGTCAAGGCAAGTGTAATTGTCAACTCTCACTGGGACCTCACAGCCCATTCATAGTTTCATTGAAGAGATAAAGAAAGCTTGTTTGTTAGACACTGAGGCTGTTGCCATTGTGCTCGAACTACAGGTCAATAATGACGGCAAGAAGAACTGTGTTTTAAATAATTCTCAATTGTACTACAAGGGCCGTATCTATGTGCCTAAAGTGGATAATTGGAGACTAAAAATCATCCAGGAGTTTCATGAAGGACTGGTGGGTGGACACGCAGGAAGGACAAGGACCTACCAAAGGATAAAGAGGAGCTTTGCATGGCTCAGTATGCTAAGTGACATCAAGCACTTTATTGCAAGATGTCATATATGCCAGCTTCACCATTATGAATCAATGTCCCCTCCAGGCCTACTACAACCCAATTCCATCCCTGACAAGGCATGGTCCAACATCTCCATGGACTTTATAGATGGCCTACCTATGTCTGAAGGAAAAACAATCCTATGGGTGGTGGTTGATAGATTAACCAAATTCGCACACTTTGTGCCGATGTCACATCCCTACACAACAGCTTCAGTGGCTCATTTGTTTGTGAAGGAAATTTTTAGGTTGCATGGCATGCCTGAACACATTATATCTGATAGGGATCCAGTGTTACTCAGTTTATTCTGGGAATCTTTTTTTAAATTGCAGGGTACTAAACTTGACAAGTAATCTGCCTACCATCCCCAGAGAGATGGCCAAACAGAAAACCTCAATCGAACCTTGGAGCAGTATCTTAGGTGTGTTGCTGGGGAGAAACCACATTCGTGGGTACAAGCAATTCCTTGGGCAGAATGGTGGTATAACTCCGCATTCCATTCAGCCATCCAAATGAGTCCATTCCAAGCATTATATGGATACCAGCCTCCAGCCAACACCACCTATATGCCAGGGTCAACAGCTGTAGCTCAAGTGGACCAACAATTAAAAAGCAGAGATGAGCTATTGGCACTACTTAAGAGGAATTTGTAGGTGGCTCAGTTCAGAATGAAGACTGCTTATGACAAAAGACATACGGAGCGGGAGTTTGAAGTTGGGGACTATGTGTATCTGAAGTTACAAGCTTATAAGCAACATTCAGTTCATCCACAAGGGTAGCACAAGTTATCACCTCGGTATTATGGTCAATTTGAAATCTCAGAAAGAATTGGTAAAGTGGCATATAGACTCCAGCTGCCTCCCACTGCCAAGATACATAATGTGTTTCATGTTTCACTACTGAAAAGGAAAATTGGTGACTCGGTGACTCCTTCACCACTACTTCCTTATCTAGCCGACCCGGAAAACCCCAAATGGGAGCCTACCGCAGTCCTGCAATGAAGGATTTTCAAGAAGCACGGGGCTGCCGGTACATAATGGTTGGTTCAGTTTCATGGAACTACTCCTGAAGAAGCTACCTGGGAAGATGCCGAAATGATTTTGTTGAGGTTTCCCAATTTTCAACCTGCTGGAAACCAAACCAGTTCACCCCAGCAAATGTGAGCTGTTACTCGTGCTATACTTGAGGACAAGTAGTTTTTGAAGGAGGATGGAATGTTAGGCGGGTCAACTTAGCTTCGGTTGACTGGGACTTCCCTTATTATAGGATTGTTTAAACACATCGTTTTACTTTGTACTGCACACCGTTTTGGGTAGCTTCGTTGAGGAATCTAGCTAGCTGTTATGCTGTTTGTCTCTTGCCCAGTGTCGAGCTGACAAGTGGTACTCATGAGGACGACCAGCCTATATGAGCTGCTTTAGCTTTGTACTTGATTTATCATCGCAGATAATACAATTTCTTTTGCTTCTTTTTCCTTCTCTGCATTTCAACTTTATCTCAATTCTAGTAGTTAGGGCCAAAACCCTAACAGATCGGGTCAGTTTTCGAATTGCCCATAAAACTTTTATCTTTTATCAATTTACAGTACTTTGATCATAATTGTGCTTGATTACAGAATTATATATTTAATTCAAACTGATGTTTCGTTCATGTCTCATGAACTATGAAAACTCTATAATTGATCAATACTATTGATTGATTTATTGCTTGTGGTGATCATTATGTGATGCATATATAAAGATTATGTCTCCCAACTTGCATGAATGCATCCAGTTTGTGTATATATATATATATATATATATATATGTTCATCACAGGTACAGTTGGTAGTTCATCAAAATACTGATGAATATACAGAAAACCAACAACTGGTTTTGAGTCAATGAAGGTTTCAGGAGTACATATTGCACAAAGCAATCTATCTCTGGGATTTTCAGTGACCTTGTGGATACAAAAACCAGGGACAATTGTGTTTATACATCTTAGTACACAAATGTATCTTACAAATAAGGTTTAAACTTTTTGTGTTCTTAATTTGTGTAAATAGCACATCACAAAATAGATTTAAGTGCAGCAGGTTGCCTAGGTCTTTTCTTCTTGCCATTAAAGGTGCTGACTGATCTAAGCAAAAAGCATTTCCATCTGTTTTGGTTTTGTGATACGGAAAATAAGGAATGTTGTGTTATTTTGCCACTAAAGGTATTACATGACATTGATAAATATGGGACTTGATATGAAGTGTGTGTCTAGAAATTGACTGTTTTTGTTTTTCTGCGAATTGCTTGTTTTTGATTGCTTTTGACATAAGTGTATAGGTCTTAAGCAAAACAGAAAGACTTAGCACAATTTCTTATATTTTCTTTTCAGCTTTGGGAACATCAAGCATTAGCCTAGCTACCATTGAACCCTTGACTAGTTCAAATTTTAAGAAGTGGAAGGCAGATATTGAAATCTACCTTGGCTTGCTAAATATTGATGTGTGTTTAACTGAGGACGAACCTGAGCCCATTACTAACAGTACCCCAAATCTTGTCAAGGTTAAAGCACAGGAATGGATAAGAGCTAATAGAATGACTACGCTCATTATCAAGAGGACCATGAGTGAGATTGTGAGAGGAAGTGTCCCAGATGAAGGCACAGCCAGAGAATACCTGAACAACATCTCTGAGATGTATCAGGAAAGTGAGAAAGCTGAAACTGGTCATCTTTTGGATTCCTTACTCACTATGCAGTATAATGATTCCACAGGAGTGAGGGAGCACATCATGAAGATGATAGAGACTGCCTCAAAGCTGAGGGATTTGCATATCTCGATTGATGACCAGTTTATAGTACACATGGCACTAAACTCCCTAACACCAAAATTTAGCCAACTGAAAACTGCTTACCACACTCAAAAGGACAAGTGGTCCTTGAATGAGCTTATTGCTATATGTGTCCAGGAGGAAGAGTTTCACAGGAAGGAGGTGGCTGTGAACCTTGTAGGGAAGAACAAGGGTAAGTCATGGAGGTTTAAAGGGAAGAAGGCTACTACCACTAGTGATCAATCTAAACCTAGTACCTCAGTCACCAAACCAATTGTAGCTTTCAAACCTAAAAAGGGTAGTGTCTTTAAATGCTATTTTTGTAAAAAGGAGGGCCACATGAAGAGGGATTGCTCTAAGTATAGGGACTGGCTTAAGAAGAGAGGTAAACTCATAGTCTTATATATTGAAATTAATCTAATAAATGTTTCACCAAATTCTTGGTGGCTTGATAATGGTTCACCAATACACGTTTCCAATTCTTGCAGGGATTTCTAAAGTGGAGGGAACCAAAAAGGAGTGAGCAGTGTGTCTGCATTGGGAATGGTCAGAGAGTCACTGTGAAAGCAGTGGGAGTAGTTTGTCTAGAATTAGAATCAGGACAGTTTTTTATTTTGAATAATTTTTTTTATATTCCTTCCTTGAAAAGGAATCTTATTTCAGTTAGTCTTTTGTTAAAAACTGGTTATTGTTTTTGGCTTAGTGAATCTGAAATAAAAATCTCTCTACATTCCAATTATATTGGCTCTTGTTCTCTTATTGGTGATTACATTCAATTGTGTTGCTCTTATCCTTCAAACAAATCTGTCTTACTCTTAGAGTCTACTGAAAATGTTGACAAAACAATTGGAATAGAAAATTTTCTGAAAACTCTTCTTTTCTATGGCACAAGAGACTTGGCCATATTTCTGTTGAAAGAATGAAAATTTTGGAAAAACAAAATCTTTTGCCTCAGTTAGATTACCCTGAATTTCAAACATGTGTTGAATGTGTAAAGGGAAAATTGACTTCAAACAGAAAGAAAACCTCCACTAGAAGCTCAAATTTGTTAGAAGTCATTCATACAGACATTAGTGGACCATTCAGAGATCAAACTATCTGTGGAAATAAATACTTCATAACATTTATAGATGATTTCAGTAGATACTGCTATGTGTACCTCATAAGTGACAAACTCCAGTCCCTAGAAAAGTTTAAGATTTTTAGAGCAGAGGTTGAGAAGCAGTTGGATAAGGTGATTAAGATAGTAAGAACTGACAGAGGGGGAGAATATTTTGGCAAGTATGATGAGTCTGGGCAGCATATGGGACCTTTTGCAAAGTATTTGCAAGAAAATGGGATTATAGCCCAGTATACCACACCTGGAACACCCCAACAAAATGGAGTGGCTGAAAGAAGGAATAGAACCTACCAAAATATGATTAGAAGCATGATGAGCGCTTCTGGTCTTCCAAAATATTTGTGGGGTGAAGCATTGAAAACGGCCAATTATCTCACAAATAGAACACCAAGCAAAGCCATAGCCAGCACCCCATTTGAGCTTTGGTGCTGCAGAAAACCAAGTTTTCATCACCTACATGTGTGGGGTTGTAAAACAGAAGCCACGGTGTATAATCCACAGTTGGGGAAGCTTGACAGCAGAACAGTAAGTAGTTTACTTATTGGATACCCTGAAAAGTCCAAGGGCTTTAAGGTTTATTGCCCTTCACATAGCACCAGGATTATTGAAACTAATAGAGCCATTTTCTATGATGAGATGCTTGATAACAAATCTGCAGAAGAATACTCATTTGAATATGAAGAAGTTTCGAATGATGATGGGACACAAAGCACACCAAATATCATACCAGACACCATTCTACCCTTGACAAAGTTACCAGCCCCAACTATAACTGAACCTGTTTTGCAAGAAGACAACTTGAATTCTGAAAATGACAATGTGCAAGAACAAAGTGTTGAGCCTAAACCTGAACCCCAAGCTGATCTATTTCCACAAGCTCAAGCAGAGATTCAACCTCAGCCTGCTTCATAACCACAGCAACTAAGAAGATCTGAAAGAGAAAGAAAGAGTGCAATAAACACAAATGACTTTGTTGTTTATTTGCAAGAAGCTAAAACAGATTTTGAGGAAGATGATGATCCAATGAGTTATAAACAAGCTACAGAAAGTGAGAATGCACAGAGATGGAAAGAAGCAATGGAAGCTGAACTGAAATCAATGAAAGAAAATAATGTGTGGGAGCTAGTTGAACCTACTGGAAAGCACAAGGCAATTGGCTGCAAGTGGGTATTCAAAACCAAGAGATGTGCAGATGGTACAGTTGAGAGATACAAGGCAAGATTAGTTGCCAAAGGTTTCACACAGAAGGAGGGAGTTGACTTTAATGAGACTTTCTCACCTGTGTCAACCAAGGATGCCTTTAGACTGATTATGGCCCTTGTTTCCCATTTTGACATGGAGCTGCACCAAATGGATGTCAAGACTGCTTTTCTAAATGGTGACTTGGAAGAGGAGATTTACATGAAGCAGCCTGATTGTATTATTGCAACTGGAATTGAACATCTAGTGTGCAAATTGAATAAGTCCATTTATGGATTAAAACAGGCTTCAAGGCAGTGGTACTTGAAATTTGACTCTGTCATCAGCTCATTTGGTTTTGTTGAAAACATGGTTGATGAGTGTGTGTACATGAAGATCAGTGGGAGCCAATTTATTTTTCTTGTGTTGTATGTTGATAACATATTGCTTGCAAGCAGCAATTTTGCCCTATTGAATGAGACCAAGAAGTTTTTGTCAATGAATTTTGACATGAAAGATCTTGGTGAAGCTTCTTATGTACTGGGAATAGAAATAAAGAGGGATAGAAAGAAACATCTACTTGGTTTATCTCAACAGAGCTATATCACCAAAGTTTTGAGGAGATTTGAGATGCAAAACTGTTCTGGAAATGATGTACCAATGGCAAAAGGTGACAAGCTCACTAAACTGGAAACTCCAATGACTGAATTAGAAAGAGAAGAGATGAGGAACAAGCCTTATTCTAGGCTTGTTGGCAGCCTGATGTATGCACAATTGTGCACCAGGCCTGACCTTGCTTTTGCGGTTGGTATGCTAGCAAGATTTCAATCAAATCCAGCAAATGCTCACTGGATAGCTGGTAAGAAGGTTCTGAGATACCTATAAAAGACCAAAAACCACATGCTTGTTTATAGAAGAGTTGAAAATCTAGAAGTTACAGGATACATAGATTCTGACTTTGCTGGGAATTTCCCATCTTCAAAGAAATCTACTTCGGGCAATGTTTTTGTTCTTGCAGGTGGAGCAGTGGCTTGGAAGAGTGAAGCAAACCATCACAGCAACATCAACCATGCAGGCTGAATTCATTGCCATTTATGAATGAGTGTGTCAAGGTCTTTGGCTGAAGAATTTTCTCTTGCAGACCAAAGTGGTTGACTCCATTATTTCTAAGCCATTAAATTTTTTTTGTGATAATACAGCTGCTGTGTATTTCACCAAAAATAACAAGAGGTCTACAAACTCCAAACACATTGACTTGAAGTATTATAGTGTGAGGGAAAGAGTGAAACACAGAGAGCTAGAGGTTGCAAATGTTGGCACCCTATCTCAGCTAGCAGACCCCTTCACCAAAACCTTGCCAATTGTTGCTTTTCAGAAACACATTAAGGGCATTGGAGTTTTAGCAAATTTTGATTGTTGAAAATAGTGGGAGCTTATATTAGTTTTTTTTTTGTTGCTTTCTTGTACGTCTCGATTTTGAACATTCCTACTTGTAAATGAAGCCTTGAGCTTCATCAGTCCTAGTCATGATGCCCAGTTTGTTCAAGAATAAATTTCAAATTCAGTCTCAGATTGTGTTTTGCATTGCTGCAGTTTTACTATACTCATTTGAATTGTCATTGGATTGTTCATTTGAGTGATATGTTAAATGAATATATGTGATATGCAAACATATGAAATAGCTATTTGTCAAATTGTTGTTGAGGTTGTCAAAACAACATAAAGTATTCTTTTGTTTACAAATGTTAAGAAACACATCCAGACTGCATATCTATTAAAGAAAATTGTGTTTCTTGTGGACCACAGCATTAGAAACTATATTGATACATTCTGGAATTCTAATGCAATTATAGGTACATCATTGTTGGTAATTCATGTAGTTTGTGATTATTCCATCAGTAGTTATGCAAGTCTTCAATTCCGTTGAACTTGAAGCTCTTTCATAGCTCAATGTTACAGTTGCAAATTGACAGGATTTTGAATCAGATTATTGAGCACTTGATTTCAAAATGTGCACTAAGGAACTTATTGCTATATCTGGTCATCTTGGCATTCTTGTTGAATGAACTTCATGATATGTCCAAGTGGGAGAATGTGAGATTAAAATAGACATTATCATTTAGTTCAATCAAGCATTCAACAACTTGTCAATTTATTTTCAGAATAAGCAATGGAAATCTTGTGACTTAATTGCAGATTGCTTATTCATTGTGTGTCAAAATGGATAATGCAAGAAATCTGATAAAGACTTGGAAACCAAACCAAGTGATAATGTTGTACAACTAAAATTATGTGATTCAACATTGAATGGTTTCCTTTATGGGAGGGAGCCAAACCTCAAATGAATCATATATAAACCAGGTCCCTGCACTCTCACTATCATCATCAACACACATACTTGTCCCATAGAGAGTTTTAGTTAGTGAGCAGTGCAGAAGACTTGAGTTTGGGATCAATGGCCACATCAGGTTTGTTGATTATCTGAAGAACTCCTAATCTGCTTATATACATGTTCTTGTGTGATATTTCATGATATGACCTTTGTTTTGTATTTATGATCTTTTGTGTGTTAATTTACTTATTAGTATTATATGAGATAACATTAACCTAGTTAAGGTAAACCATTCTCGTTACTTCCTTGTTGAATTCGAGGTTGGTTTGTTAATCTTGGAAGCTAACCGGCTTGTTGGTAATTGAATGGTTAAGTTGGAAGAATTCCTCCGGTTGCTGTGTTCTCCGTCGGAGGAGCTATTATGCTGAAATTGGGTTCTGCTTTCATCGAGTTGATACCAAGGTTAATTATGATTTCTTTGGGGATTATGAGAATCAAATTGTGCGACTTGGTTGTTTTGTCCAGAATATAGTTTTGAATGGTGTACTTGATATCCGATGATTTCCTGTGAGTTTGATGGTCATGAATTTCGAATTTGGAGTGGATATGTACTGGATGATGGTTGTGTTAAGCAGTTATTAACTTCAATGCTTGGTTTTGAATAATCATATAAATGGTGATGCTGCTTGAGAACAGTTGGAGTTTGAGAATCAAATCATTGTTTAAAGGTTCTCGACTATGTGTGGTTGATGGAAATTTTGGATATGTGTGGTTGAATTGCACGTCGTAGTTCCCTTTTTGTTATTGAAAATTAACAAAGACATGTTATGATATATTGGATAGAGGTGAAATCGACTTGGCAATTTGGCATAATCATGGTTTATTTATCTTGGCTTGTCTGCATGTTGAACGCTACACTATGAGACTCTGTTATCTAAATAGAAAGTTCGTCATGGTATGTTAAAATATTGGGTGCCCTTAGTAAATTGGGCGCAATGAGTATGAAAGTGAAACAATTTCATTTAAGACATGATTCGTTGTAAGTGGTTGATATTCTAGTTCTAAGGAAAATGTTCCATAATTTAGATAGTTATCGAACTTGTCACGATTGGTCAACTATGGGTCAATGTTGGTCATATCCTGGTCAAACAAGAAAAAGTTGGCCGGATGACTATTTTAATTGTCGAGACTTTAAATATTTCATTCGGCGAGTTTGTCATTTCTTTAAGTAAAATGGTTTGATTATGTTTTCATATTGGTGCACTTCTAAAGTTAAAAGTTTTCAAACCTAACCGGGTGAAGCCCCTACTGAGCAGCGAGGACGAACGCTCGCCCCTACAACAATGTGGTTGCAGGTACCTTGCATTGGTAACGGGATCGTAGCGGATGGAGCTGGATGTGCAGAATTCAATAACTCCTTCTAACGGAAGCCAGGTTCCAAATGTCAATCTCGATCTTGTTCCTTGCCATTTGTTATGGTCACTGTGTTGTTAAGTCTATTATTCCTCGACTATTCAAAAATGACAAAGTTCTAGACAAACAAATTGAATTTTGTAATTTCAAAAAGTTTTCACCTCAAAAGTATTTCAAATCTTCGCTGTGCGTTTTACGAAAAATTTATCAAACAAAAATGCCTTGCGGTTCTCTAGAATGTAAATTGGGTATTCGGTTTATGTTTTAGAGACTCGCGGCACTGTGACGTGCTCAACCTGGTGAGGTGCAGTTTGGGTTGTTACAAGATCCAAGCCTAATGACTTAAATCGATAGCGAAATTGTGAATATGAGATTTGGGCCAACCTTTTTCTTTAAAACTCAAAGCCCAACTTTCTTCCTCTTCATTGTAATCTTGCCTTCTTCCCAGCAGCAATTGTATACACACAGATCGAACTAAGAATCCTCAAGAACAATCGATCCTTCTGCTAGGTAGTGAAAGGCAAACCTTCTGACCAGTTATAGAACATTCTTCTTCTTCCTTAAACCATGAGGGCAAAATTCTCAACTTTCCTCATTTACCTCTTTCTAGGTTTACGGTTGCCTCTGTTACAGCGATTGTCGACCGCTGTAGTAACTTTTGCTTTCTCCCAAATCCTCATCTCTCAAGTAAGCACATCTTTCCCCAATTTTAGGACATAAATTGTGTCTAGGTTGAAGAAGAAATGTTTTATCCAGAAATCATGTGTTCCTAATGAAGCTTATATAAATGGAGATTTGGGACTGGAATTGGCATCAAGCATAATCGAGCAAAACCCAGAAAACTTAGAAGCACCAAAGCAATCAAGCCTTCAAATATAAACCCAACTCTTAGCCATTTTCTCCCCAAACCTTCTTCAAATCCACTTTTCCAGAGTCCCCATATCTAAAAACCCTCAAATTCTCTCACAACAATGTATTTCTAGCTCCCACACCACGCTTTACGCCTTCAAGCTCTGTTCATTATCTGAATCACACACAAAATTTTCCCATTAATCAATTATTGGGTTGATTTTGGCATAGTCAATGCTTAATTCTAAAAGAACCCTCACATTTTGGTGATCACGGTGGGACTAAGTTGTGATTCAGATAATTTGTTCGTCCTGCAACTCTTCAATTCAAGCGTGCTTGTGTTATTCACAATTATTGTTGGATGCAACTAGCAAAGGCTTCCTTGTTAATATTGTTTACTCAGTACAGTTTCATATTCAGTTGCAGACTTGGGACTTCAACTATGAAAGTTGGAGACAAGAATTTATAGTGGTGGCAAAGCACTGCAGCAAGTAGTATTTCATTTCCATAGTTAAGTAGATGCAGCCATGCTTGACATCATGCTTTATGCAATTAACAAGGCCACTTGTTAATCTGCTACTCAATACAGACAAGCAAACATCCTTGTGGTCAATGGATACATGCATTTTCTTAATGAATCTAGATGGAGGTTCAATTTTTTATCACCACAACCATCAAATTATGTTCATGCTAGAATGAAATTTTCTTCTATTTATGGTCACCACATTCAAGCTCTCTTTAAAAGTGTCACGCCCCTGATTTTTAACATAAATAAAAATCGATATACAATCTCATAATTATACATGCGTGATCGTTCAGTTATCAATACAAAATACCTGGAAATTATTTTCCCCTTTAAACCAAGTATATACTGATGCCCTAAACCCACTACGTCAATATACACTAGCTCCACAGAGTTATATATTACACAGCTTACGAATTAAATTGTTAACAACAAAATAAAACGTAAATGCTCCTCAGAGCTTACTACAACGGAAGTCCAAATAACTGTAAAGTCATAAAATTGGCTTCCTACCATTAAGCTACATGTATGTTACCCCAACTTCAGCCACGATTATCCTGACCTGCAGGATTAACCCCTACACCATTGAATAGTGCACCGGGTTGTCACACAACAAACTCAGTAAACTTGTGAAAGCTCGTATGAGTAACTCAAAACAATCAACACAACTCACACTGGAAATAAGGAAAACAACTCACACTTTGATTCCCTAAAAACAAGTAACATAGAAAGCAACTCACTCTTTGGTTTCTATCAAAATGTAACATAGAAAGCAACTCACTCCTTGATTTATATCACATCGTTAATAAGGAAAACAACTTGCACCTTGTCCCCCTTAAAAACCGTTAATAAGGAAGCAACTCACACCTTGTTCCCTAAAAACACGTAATCTCATGAGTTAGATATAACTTTTCCCCGTTACCCCATGAATCACAATTGGCAGACAGACTAGAGCTCTAACTGAATTCGTAACCACTCATCCGGCCAAAGATGTGATTACCTGATATGCTGGCCAAGGTCGCTCATAGACCTTCATTCCTCGGATTTCTTAGTGCCTCGGAATAAAACATTAAAGAAGTCGCACATGACTCAAAATGTTACACAAATCTCAACGCTTTTCAAAACAAATCGAATCAACAATTCCACAATCATTTGTTTTCCGAAAAGCCACAACACAAAACAATAAAAAGCATCATTCATGCATATTGTTTTCATAAATAAACAAAATCCAACAACACATATATATATTCATGTCAATATATATATATATATATATACGTAGTCATCCGCTCAGGAATGCCTACCAGTACTAACTATAGTTTGTAGTTATATAAATAACTCTCGAAATGATAAAGGTAATTCCGTTTGTAAAAGAACCTTGTGAGATTACTCACCATGAAATTCCTGCTGCGTCTTCACACCACTAGACTGCTTACAGAACGCTCTTTGACAAGCACCTAAGGAAGTACAACCTTGATTTAGTCAACGAATCACAATTAAATAAAGTTCGAATCCTCAAATCGAACTAAAATTTCAAAGTAACGCCAATTGAGGCGAAACCACTTCCGAGACTTCCCAAAGTCTCCGGAATCCTTCCACAATCGATATGTCCAAACCACATGTCAATCGGACGCTCGGATCCTCATGGATTGAATAAATCAAACGGTCCGAAACCGTAAAAATCATAACAAATTCATACGAACTTCAAAAATTGCATATTATATATTGAAACGCTCGTATCGACGAGTAGAAGATATATAATACCAGAAACAGTCCCTTAAATAGCCAGAAAGCTGCTAGAAAGCCACCACAAGCGGTGGCGCACCTCTGCCGGCCAAAACTCACTATTTCACAAAACTCCCAACATCAAAGATCTTCATCTCAACATGCTTATCAACTTTCATAACTAGCCTCAAGTCAGAATCTAAGCAAAAAGGGTCGATAACTACCTCACAAACAGTGAATCACTATTTAATATAAGTTGAACCAATTTCCACGTAAATCGATCCAAACAACCACCACAGATCGATCAGGGAGTCTTCTACGAACTCACAACAGGAAGCATGAAGCCACGACGTCGCCGGAACTGCGTTTTCCGACAGGGTCCGAATGCACCAAATTTCGCCGCCTTGCTGCACCGTCGCCACTGAGAATCGAGGTTAGAGGATGCCACAGGGAGGAGTGCACGGAGGAGACGAGCTGATCTGGAAAGTTTCACCGTTGGAGACTGCCTGAGCTCGCCGAAAAAGTCAGGTTGGAACACCAGGTCAGGGTCAGATTAGTCGCGGGTGAGGAGAGAGAATGGAGAGTTTTCTGATTTCCGGAAATGGAAAGTGAGAAAATTAAAATAGTAAGTTTCTGAAAATGGAAACCCCTATTTATAGAACTTTCCCAAAACTTCCGCAGACCATAACTTTCTCATACGAACTCCGATTGATGCGTTCCGCATGTCCACAAACTCGTATTGATGTGCTCTACAACTTTCGTGAAGGAAGTTTTCTGAGAATCCTAATGTATAAAAAGTCAAACTTCACACGACTCCCAAACCGTGAAATTCGAATAATTATACGTACAAAAACCATTCCACTTCACATACAACTTACGAATAAAGCACAATAACAAATATTTGTACAACTGGTCCATTATTAATTACTATAATTAAATAACGAAAATCTAGGTCATCACAAGAAGAAGCATTCAAAACCATAGTCAGAGCTAAAGCAACCATCTACTCACACTCATATTCAAGCCCTCCTTTAATGCAGTTAACAGAAAATGTCCACTGCAAGCATTGCTAAAAATTCTACCGTAGTAACCATACTTCATTCCAGTTAAGACCATTTACTCCAAGATTTCTTCAAACCAATGTATATTTCTAGAGAAAAAGGTTGTCATCTTAGCCAAATAAGGTTATGCAATACCAAAACCATTGTTGCAAGTGTTTCACAAACTAAAAAATTCATTATAGAGCCAAGGTTTCCACTGCAATATTTAAGATCTTATTTGCAGCCATCATAATATTCAGCCTTATAGCCAGAGTTAGCCTGATGTCGAAATAAAATAGTTCTTGATGCAAGTCTCTTTTCCAAGTTGTACCCTTCCTTGCCAAAGCATGAGTCTTCAAAGAATTAACCAAAATTTTCACTACCATATTCGAAAATGTTTCAAACCAAAAATCTTTATTACAAGCTTGTCTTAGATCTAAAACTTTCAATGCCTACCCAAAGTTTTATCCTCTTAGCCAAATCTCCTATTGCAATAAAAACTAGTATACCAAATTCTAGACAAAACCTCTGCTGTTATAACACACACTTGATGAATCTTGAAAATTGTACTTTTACTATAGTATCATTGCACTACAGTGGATTGTATTTCAAAATGAAGGAGATGCAAACAAGATTAACACTCAAGCGATGTGTAATTAACAAGATCCTCTTGTTAGTTAATCCATTATACTCAGTGCAGATCAACAAGCAATTATTGTTTCCCTAAAAAAAATGCTTGTGCTCAATCAATCTCAGAAGAGAAGCATTGCTGCCCCGCAGCTATAGTTCACCACAGCAACTCAAGCCTCACCAACAAGCTTGATTAGAAGTTGCAGTTCTATGTGATCTACATTGTGAATATGACATTGTTTTGTTGTGGGAACCTTGGTAATTTGTTATTATCTGTCTGCCTATCTTTTGGTGTGTGTTACTTATTGTGAACTTGAAATCTTCGCCTTGGACTCGTGACTTTTGTGGAATGTAATTAAAGTACTCTTTTGTTGTAAATCCTTATGCTTTCGAATCATACTATCAAACTCAATTGTAAATGTTTATTTCACCACAATTCTAAAAGGCCTTGCAAGCTTTTGTGGCATAGGTTTGTGGCATAAGCTGTAGACTCGTGTTCAGATGCTTGCAGCGCTGTAACATAATCCTTCAGGGGCGTTACATTTATTCTTCAAGATATGAACCAAAAGAAAAGGAGTTCTTGAGGGAAAGGTTCTCGTACTGATGCAGCACTATATTCAATGGGAAAAAGGAAAAGATTGCAAAGGATAAAGAAATAGTCAAACCATTCATGGTTTTTCCCAAAGCTTACTGGCTCGACCATACTGATTTTACATACTAAACACATTTCTAAGAAAACGATTAAAGCATGAAAACAATATTTAGTCAAATCAATCAACTCCATTATGATATGTAAAAAATACTTAATCAAGCAGCAAATAATACTCAATCAAGTCAAAACCATTAGAGAAAGCAATCAATAATCAATCAAGCAAATTCTAAGCAAAAGGTAGTGTTCATCATCACACTCAAAAATAATCAGTATCTTAGAATAATATGCTATAACACTTGGGAGCTGACTGATGGCAATCTTGTTCAGGGTTACTGTGAAGTTTTAGTCCCTAATATACTCATGCGATCATCCTATATTGTATTTCAAGCATGTATCTTCAAAATGCTCCTCTTTTGCATGTTATACTTAATATCAACAAACCTATATCTTTCTCAAGATTTTGTGTTAGCCGGAATCATGGATATGCCATAGTCAATATTTTCCACCATGGTCATGTGATCCTAATGTCAAGATGATATTTGTATTCCAACTCTTTCTCCAAGCCAAATAACCAATTCTAGTCTACAACCATACATGTATTTCCAAGACTCATCTAATACTATGATTTGTATTTTGAATTATTCTATCTCTCTGCAGCTCCCAATCATGTCTCAGACTTTCATTACCACAATAGAAAGCTTCTTGCCATAGCCAAAACTTTCACTGCAGTAACTATTCTACTCAAGAACCTAAACCTCAACATTGATCACAACACTCAACTCTATACCAAACCAGGACTGATGTCAAACCAAAATCATTATCGCAAGTCTTTCTCAAACCAATATAATTAGTACTATATCCAAACTTTTTACTACTGCAACAAGCAAAACTTCCTATGTAGTAATCACAAATTCTATATTACATTGTAGTCTTATCCTTGTAGTCGTGCTAGTACACTTACCAATAGTCCAACACATGCATGGCTTTTGACATTTTCAGTAGCTTGCCTCCTCTACCATGGAGGAGTCACAACTTCAAGCAATAAAAATCAATTTCAAAAAAAAAAAAAAAAATTTGATTTCCCCAAACTCAATCCTTTACCCACCAAATTTCCAGTAGCAAACTCTATCAACTCAAGCCCAAAATTGACATTTAAACTTCTTCTTGAAACAAGACTTGTATCATGATTACCGCGATGGTGAGCACACACATTTATCATCATAATTCAACTTCATAACTTAACTTTTCCAAAATCTATGTCCAAACTCCAGAGTTTAAGAGCTTTAACTCTATCTCATATCCTTTTTCTGTAGCTTTCCACAACTATTACCCTAAACCTATGTTTTGTAGTCAACTACTGCCCACAGCAAAATTAGATATTGTCATCACTCTTGAGCCAAGTGTCTATGCAATAGATTAGTCAGGCAAGGATCTATGCTCAAATGCTAAACATCAAGCAAAACACTTCTTCATGCTCAAAGCATTCAATTATGCACTCGTAGAATTCACTAGTCTCCAAGTCACTGTTGGAACTACATATTATTGCAAAGAACATGGTTCTTGCAATCAAGTCATGAGTAGAATGAAGTTAAGCAACTAGTCACAAACCAGCTCATGCATGGAGAGATATTGACACCACCTCATGAGTCATGCCATATGCAATTAACAAAATGAATCCCTATATTTGTTCAATGCAATTGAGAGATACAAACAAGTATACTTACAGAGGCTATTTAGGAGCTGTACCACCACGATGAATCTCAGACAAGGGATTGACTTGAAACACCAAAGCATAGTCTGACCTTGTGTTCCAATTGCTCCTCAATTTTGTCTATACATGTGGGGGTTATGCGATCAAGGCCCAATTCATGATCAATTGTTGTGGTTGTCACCGCAGTAAGTGACGATCCACGCCTACACTGAAGCTGTTTGCTCATCAATTGAAAATTTTAGGGCATAATTAGGCTCATAATTGAATCAAGCTTTATGAATGTAAATTCATATACAATCCTAAAACAAAATCCAATAGAAAGTCACAAATATGAGCACTCTGTTCAAAATTCTATGATGCAACAAGCAATTATTCAAAATTCAAGCCCTCATTTTTCATGAGTTCATAAATCAAGTCTAACCACCCTAGATATCAAGTTCTACTTAACATTTTTCAAAACTTTGAAGATTACCCATTCAAAAGGCAAAGAAAAAATTTCCACTACAATACTCATATCTTGGAGCTTATCTCACCTCTTGAAGCTTGGCCTATGAAGTAGAATTTTCTCCCATTTATTAGCTTTGATACTGAATTAGAAAAGCATATATTCCTGACACGCTAAAAGTAGCACGCAATTTAACCCTGTAAAATGTCATCGTTAGTATATGGTAAATAGAGATCGTTCTATCCGAGGATTGAGGGTACACCTGTAATTGTGTAAACAAATAAAGAAATTAAACAATAAGAAGTATTATTTACAAAAATAAAACAAAGAAAAGAAATATATACGCGTAAACACAAATAAGGTTTACGATTATAAGATTGAAACTTAAAATAAATAAAATAAAGAAAATGTAAAAACACATATACAAGGGTGGAATGCAAGGAACAAAGATTAAAACTACATCCATATGCAAGAAATCCGGTTACAATTCTAATAGTTGATTATCTATGATATGAGAATATATCAACCAAGAAACAAAGATCAAAGCAACCAATGTCCCTTATTTTACTTCCCTTTACACAATTGATCAAGCAAAGCACCTAACCAATATATTTTGAAAACAGGTTTCACACAATCAAAGCAACCATGCAAACTCAAGTTTCAAATCATTAAGAGCAAGTGAAAGTATGGTCAATAATTGTATTAATCCTAGTACACAAAGCATGTCTATTCAATAAGACAAACAAAATGATTTTGACTTTTGTCCAAAGCCTTTACTACTTATTCGAATTAGGTTCACAAAGCATGAACCAAATTACTAGCTCCAATTATATGCAATCATTCTAAGTTGCGCACCAAATAACAAAAACATATAAAAGTTTTCCATAAAACAAAATTAATTGATCATCTCACATAAGCAACATAGAAAACAACCATAAAGAAATCGTAACTTTTATTCAAACATAGAGACGGGCTTAAACTTTGCCCTTAACTTTATTTGTTAACTAGAATTCATAGTCTTACAAAATCAAACAAAGAAAACAAGAGAAAGGATATAATACACCTTGAAAGATGAATGATAAAGCCTTGAGGCGAAGAACTTGAAGATCCTTGAAAGCAAGCAATATTCTAGGGACGACATAAGGGTGGATGGCGGCCAGGAAATTGATGTATTGCATGGCTTCTCTTTCTCCTGGCTTGAAAATGGAGAACAAGAAAACTAGAGAATGGAGAGGAAAATGGAGAGGAAATGGAGAGACAAAGAAGATGAAATGGATGAAGGAATGTATTTGAGAGTGAGAGGAGAAGGTGTTTATATAGGGAAGAAAAAGAAGAGTGAAATGATGAGTGGAAGAAAAATAATGAAAGTGGAGTATGAAAGTGGTTTGTAAAATATGGAAAAGATGGAGTAATGATGAAATGAAAGCAAAGCATGAAGGTGCAGAAATATGGAAGTGATGATGATCTATTAAATAGATTGGAGTAGAAAAATATATTAAAGGAAAGAGAGAAAAGTATCTAGCTTTCTTTATGTGGGTGGGAAACATGAACATGATGAATGTTGAGCTGATTTTAGGTCACTTTTGCCCCTTTATTCCTTCAATTAATTATCCACCAAGACTTCAGAATGGGCCTCTGATTCTCTGATTTCTTCATATCAAATGTTCCTTTATGAGTGTAGATCATCCTGGTAAAAATTCAGAGTTAAATTCACTATTGTTGGTCCGTCAATGCTTCTGAAATACGTACAGGTCAGGTTTTCCAGTTTTTGTCTTTCAGAACATTGGATTGACGATTTGAAGGCTCTCCACTCAAAATTAGTTCTGGCACTCTTCATAAGAAATGATCCTTGGGATGTTTAGAATGAAACTGCAAAGTTTCAACTCATTCGGAGTTCGTTTGGTCAGGCAGCTACCCCTCCTTTCTTGTCTAGCTCACTTTCTCTTAGCTGGAGTAGGAAAATGTACTAGGGTTGATTTATTTGTGCATTTCCATGCTTCTCCATTATTTCCTTAGTCATTTCTGAACTTTGAGACTCCATTTAGCTCTTAAAGTATCATCACAAACACAATGTATCTATAAAACACCTAATAAGTTAAATTGATCAAGTTAAAGGAAATAACTTAGCGAAATATATGGTTTTAATATTATAAATGTCGCATTTTATGCTCCTATCAAATTCCCCCACACTTAGCTTTTGCTTGTCCCTTAGCAAAATCAACATAACATAACAAAACTAAAACCACAGAAAACAACTAAGTATAGAAAACACAAAACACGAAACACGAAACACAAAACACAAAACACAAAGGCAAATCGTAAAACACAAAGAAGACTAAAGAGAACATGCAAATGTTGAAGACAGCAAGACTTAAAAAAAAGTCAACTCACAAAAAGACTACTACACCCTTTAGTATATTTTCTCAGAAATACGTACTTTCAAGGCACAAAGATTAGCACTCAACCAAGAATCAAGATATTCAAGAGCTAATTCAAACATATAATCAACATATACATAAGCAGGACCTGGTTGTAACAATGATGATGGGATGGAGCTCAGCATGTTTTAGACAAGTATGATTCATACTCTCAAAAAGTATATCCATTCTTTCTTCTCTCAGATCAAGGCAATGCTTAAAAGCTTATAATCCCTCAATTATATGTGAGAGAAAATATTTTGAGGCAATCAAATAGCTCACATATATAAGAAACGAAAGCACTTTGTGAATATAATTTTTTTCTTTTAAAAGATCTCATGAAAGATATCAACTACTTGCACAAATAGACCTAAGCCATAGGTTCAACTCTTATAACTCATCTCCACAGATCAAAGGCTGTCCCATCTTAAGGATCAAAAAGGTCTTTTAAAGGGTTGAAATGGGGTCAAGGCTCAAGGTTTTAAGAAACGAAGGGTAAAGAATTTTAACAAAGTATCCTAAAAACCTAGTAGAGCTCATGTTGATGTAGAGAGACTTCTAGAAATCTTCCAAAGCATACAACACGTCATAACCCATTGAGGCAAAATAAAAGGGCTTAATGTCTTCATGTCGGGCCAGACTTCATTCTAAACTTCCCTTGAACTCTTTGTGAATTTGACAAAGACCAAACTTTTCGATAATGGGCCTTCAATTCAAAACAAACTCCAAATCCACAAAGTATGGGGAACTAAAATCCACAATTTTTTTTTCTTTGATCAATACATACATATTTTTCTTTTTCATGAACAAGTCTACCCCCACACTTGAACTTTCACCTCTTCTCAATCTCCATCCTTGTCGCCATCATGTAGCAAGTCTCAAAAGATAGCTCCACTAAGTTTTTAGAACAAAGGGTAGGATTGTAACTATACTAAGGTTCAGGGTTAAAGATTTGATAGGAGCATAAAATGCGACAAATATAATGTGAAACCTTCACACTTTCCTTAGCTATTTTCTTTAAAAAGTCAGTTTTAACTTTGTTTTCTTTTTAG
Organism: Rosa lucieae; assembly: GCA_024704745.1. Classification (NCBI taxonomy): domain Eukaryota; kingdom Viridiplantae; phylum Streptophyta; class Magnoliopsida; order Rosales; family Rosaceae; genus Rosa; species Rosa lucieae. The sequence continues at coordinate 43,082,800 of CM045497.1, forward strand.
GTAGTTCATGGAGTGATTCAAGAGAAATAAGAGCTTAAAGGGAGCAACGGATCCATGGATCCTGAAGTACTGATGTAGAGGACTAAGTGTGATCAACCTTTTGGCCAGAAATTACAAGGGAAGTCCACGGAAATCATTGTACAAAACAGTTGCTGCAAAGCAGAAAACTGCAGTTTCAGAATCAGCTTTCTGGGAACGGTTTTGAGGAGAAATTCTTGCATTCTTCAGCTGTAACTTTGAAGAAAGGGCTAGCGATCCTTCAAGACATGATGTTATAATTTAATAAGAGCCAAAGAACTGGTCAGAAGTGTCAACGAGGAAGTAGGAAATCAAAGTCGAAGTAGGCTTCCCGATAAGGCAGAAACTGTTAGCTTTTCACGAAGCTTTTTGGGAGATTTTTTCGGACGACTTTCTTGGAGTTTTTCCAGACGGTTATTGATTTTTATAGAATATGTGATGTCATATAACACGTAGGAGTCAAGAACCATCCAGAAAAGTGGCGAGAGAAAGGCGTTCCTTGTCCAAGAAGGAAGCTTCAGAGACAAAAATTGAATCCCAGTCAAAACAGGGCATTTGGCCGAGACTCTTCTTTGGACGGATTTCTAAGGAATTTTTGGAAGGTTATTGATGCTGAAAATACTAAGGAGACTCCCACAATAATTCCTCAAGATTTTGGGAAGATTACGAAGGCTTGAAAATCATTTAATTGTGCACAAATTAGAAGAAATCCTCAAGCAACTAGGGAAGGTTTTTAAAGCAGAATTGGAAAAGGAAACTTAGGCTGTGTTCCTCAAACATATAGAGCATCTGCAAACGTGAAAAAGAAACCCATCTACAGTGCCATCTTCTGTCTAAAAACCCTAGTTCACAAAGTCTAAAATTCCTAAACTTCAAGAAGAAAAAACCGTGCACACCATCATCCATCTTCATCAAGCTTTGCCGTGTACCATCTTGAAGGGGAGTTCTTGCGTCCAAGGCTGCCTAAAAGTGTATTCGTGGCTCTCATCTTCTTCCCTTTACGGTTTTTGCTTTCTTGTAAATCAAACTCATATGTGTTTAGTTGTGAATTTTAAGACAATGTGTGGCTAATTCACTTTTGTTAGGGGCAAGGTTGAAGCCCCTAAAATATGTTTTTGACAACATTTTGATTCCTAGTTTGGTGATTGCTTTGTTGTGAAATTGTTTATTTGGTTTTGATTTACAGATAACTCTTGCATGTTTATGTTTTATGAATGTGCACATAAAATATTATGATCATGTGAGTGAGGCTAGAAATAGGTATTTTAATCACCTAAACGGTTAATAATGCTTGTTTCAATGGTAGTAAAACTTATAGGACAATAGGTGAAACCAAATAAAAAGGATTGCATGCTAGGTAGGCGTTCCACACTAGTTTTTCATACTTGTTCAATCAAACTTCCACATGAGATTAATGCTTAGAATAAATTGTTGATAGGATAGTGTTCTATACCTTGATTGTTTATTCTAAAGGCTTAGTAATGGTGCGTTCATCTTGCTTAAGTAATCTAGGGAAGTAATAAGAACTTATGCATGCCTTCATGGTTTGTTCTTGATTGAAACCTTTTTCACGACTTAGTAATTGAAACTAGGATGATAAATTTGTCTCAAGCATGTTTTGGTGGTGGATTTCCGAGTTCCTAACATCTTCATCATTATCTTTCAAAACCCTAAATTCAAAATCGTGTTCTTTTCTTTGTTTTCTGTTTATGTTTGTTAAAAACCCAAAAACCCCAAATCAGTTTCTTTTTCAGGATTGCAACGCCCTCTTCAATCCTCTTCTCTAACCCTCCATCTTTCTTTCTTCTTTTCTAGTGTTTGACGTTTTCTTTGGTTTAGTTCAGATTTTGTTATTCTTTTTTATGTGTTAGTTTAGTTTAGTTTAGTTTTCTTTTGTGTGATTAATATAGTTACCCTTAATCTCTGGCATCGAATGATCCTTGCTTATCCTTTACTACTGACGACTACACCATTGCAGGGTTAAATTGAGCGTCTATTTTGGGGGTATCAGGATTCTTAGGGTGATGAAAGAAAATGCTTAATGTAGGCTCAAAGGGGTTTATCTAGGGTGTGCACATCTTGTGTACACAATTGGGGCACAAGCTTATTTGGCAATGGTAGTAATTCTTAGGGTGCCTCTATCCTTTCCAGAATCAAGGACATGTATTGATAAAAGTCTCAACAAGCACAAGAGTGAATGCTAGCATTCTCTAGTCTGTTAAACTTAATCTATGGCTAGCAATCAATCAACTGAAAGAATAATGAGATCATCAAAACATCGCCAAGAAAATTAGAATATATTTTTTCATTCATCACTCTAAGAAAAAGGGACATGGCTCAAATATCTCACATGAGATTTTATGAATCAAAACTCATCTCAACATGCTCATATTCTGTACCAAGGTTACAAAATCCATATCCACTTCACATGCATATGCATTTCAAATATCTCAATTAACCAATGAATAACATTTAAAATCATCTCAATATTGTGATCTACTTTTAGCCATAATTTCAGATATATAAATTCATCCTAGACAGTTGAAAGGGCATCCTATGACTCAAAAACAAAAATAAATTTATTTTTTATTTTTTTCTTTTTTTAATTATTTTTTTTCATTTTTTAATTATTTTTTATTTTATTTTATTTATTTATTTTTCTTTATATGACTACAAAAACTAACTACTAAAAACACAATAAAGCAATAATCCTTCCCCCATACTTAATTCATGCATTGTCCTCAATGTATAAACAAATATAAAGCATGCAAAGCATAAATCAAGCATAGAAGAGAAAGTTAACGCAACGAAACCTAAAACAAATTAAAATTCATGAAAATAAAAGAGAAGGAAGAGTTCAAGAAAGCAAATATGCGTTGATGGCTCCTCCACAGCTACGGTTGAAATGGGTTGCCTCCCATGTAGCGCCTAATGTTTATAGTCCTTCAGCCTGGACTCTTCTCCTTGTTCACACATCTTGGGCTTACTCCTGGAAGGGTATCTCTTCCAATGTGTGCGCCACCAAGGATTCATAGTAGGGCTTGAGACGATGCCCATTAACCTTGAACTCCTTCCCTGTCTTCTCACTCTTGATCTCCACAGCACCATGAGCAAACACATTAGTAACTATAAATGGGCCAACCTAACGAGAACGAAGTTTACCTGGGAATAGCTTGAGTCTGGAATGGAATAACAGAACTTTCTGGTCCACTTGAAATCTTTTTCCGCGGATCATTTTGTCATGGTAGGCCTTTGTCTTCTCCTTGTAGATCCATGAAGCATCATAGGCCTCATTCCTTATCTCCTCAAGCTCATTTAGCTGTAGCTTCCTATGTAGGCTCGTTTCATCATAATCCATGTTGAACTTCTGGACAGCCCACCAAGCCTTGTGCTCTAGCTCCACTGGAAGGTGGCGTGCCTTTCCGTAGGCCAACCTAAAGGGAGACATCCCAATAGGCATCTTGTAGGCCGTTCTGTAGGCCCACAACGCATCATCCAATCTCTGGCTCCAATCCTTCCTTGTTAGGCTCACTGTCTTCTCGAGTAGCCTCTTGATCTCCTTGTTGGACACCTCTGCTTGGCCACTGGTCTGAGGGTGGTAGGGCGTGGACACCTTATGGGTTACCCCATACTTCTTCAGCAAAGTCTCGATTGTACGGGTGCAAAAATGAGAACCTCCATCACTGATAAACACACATGGCTCTCCAAACCTGAAAAATATGTTAGTTCTCAAGAAACCTGCAGCCACTTTTGAATCGTTAGTCCTGGTAGCTTTTGCTTCTACCCACTTTGCTACATAGTCCACAGCCAATAGTATAAATAGCCATTAGACGAAGGAAATGGGCCCATAAAGTCAATGCCCCATACATCGAAAATTTCTACATTTATTATTGGGCTCATAGGCATTTGATCTTTTTGGCCAAGATTACCAGTCTGATGGCATCTATCACAAGAAATACAAAACAAGTTTGCATCCTTGAAGATAGTGGGCCAATAAAATCCACAGTCTAAGACCTTCAAGGCCGTTCTACGAGGCCCAAAGTGGCCTCCACATGCCATGACTTGTCTTTTCCGGGATTTAGGGTAATTTAATCTGCTTTCGGCTCCCTTGTCTGCCACACCTCCTCAAAAACCGTTCGGTTCCCCCACACGCCAATAATCTCTTCTTTTCCTAGATTTAGGGAAATTTAATATGCTTTTCTGACACTTAGTTTGACTCTTCGACTGTCCATCCAAGGGTGGAGATTTGCATGCCCTGTTCCTATAGATAGGGGCATTGTGGGGATGTGAACGTTCATGCAAAAAAAAAAAACTTCCTCTGAGTTTCAGATACTCCAATATTTCTAACAACAATCTTTCTTAATTACTCATCATCACCGTTCTTCAATTCTCGCATTCTCTCAACCCATCACCAATGGAACCACAAACCCAACAACCAACCAAGGATGGAGGAAGCAACAAAGCAGCCGGAGTAGTGCTAACATGCATTGCAGGAGGAATAGTACCAGGTAGGTGTTGGATCATAATTCATATACATATCTGTGCCATAAAACATGGAAATTACTTGTTCTAAAGTCTAAATTTAATGTTGACTAATCCAATTTCATTATTTCCCTAATCTTGTACTTTTGCTTAACCTTTGTGTTTATTTATATATATTTATTATATTTTCCTTATCATGCTAGGAAATGATGGAGAAGAATGGAAATGCACTAAAAAGTCAACCTTAGAACATTTTCTTACTCCGGCTAGGAGAAAGTGAGCTAGACAAGAAAGGAGGGGTAGCCGCCTGACCAAATGAACTCCGAATGAGTTGAAACCTTTCAGTTTCATCCTAGACATCCCAAGGATCATTTGTTATGAAGAGTTCCAGAGCTAGTTTTGAGTAGAAAGCCTTCAAACAGTCAGTCCAATTTTCTGCAGAAGCAAAACTGGAAAACTGGACCTGTAAGGAGTCCAGCAGCGTTTCTGACCCAACCACTATTCCAAAAGCTCTGAAATTGGACCAGGATGATCTGCACTCATAGAGGAACATTTGATATGAAAAAATCGGAGGCCCATATGAAGACTTGGTGGAGAAATAATTGAAGTAATAAAGGGGCAGAAACTGACCTAAAACCAGCTCAACATTCATCATGTTCATGTTTCCTACCCACATGAAGAAAGCTAGATGCTCTTCTCTTTCTTTGTTTCTTTAGCTATATATTTTTACTCTACTCTCTTTAATCATCACCTCCATACTTCCACTATCATACTCCACCTCATTCATTCTACTTTCAGCATTATTTCCACTATCATACTCCTCTTTCTCTTCTCTATATAAGCATCCATTACACTCTTGAGACATCACCAATTCCTGAATCCATAACATCTTTTTTCTCTCTTCATCTCCTTCATAAAACCTCCATTTCCACCACCACAACCTTCATCATCTTTTCCATCTACCCATTCCATTTCATAGACAAAAAGCTTCCCTACTCCACCATTTCTCCACTTGATCATCTCTACATCTCATATTCCATCATCAACCTTTGAAGAAGAAGGAGAGGAGTTTAGCATCACTTGAGGAATCATCATCACCATCACCATCACCATTTTCACCACGTCAATGCCTTCATGAGTTCATCTACACCATCCTCAACTTGATTATCACTAGTCCATTCTCTATCCCTACTTTTTAGTTTGATGTTCATAAACATGCTGAAGCTTATGTATTTGATTATGAATGAGTAATTAATTTGTTGGGGTTAGGGTTGAAAGCCCTAGCCAAACTTGTAATGAATTGATATTTAAGTCTTATTTGATGCATTTTTCCATGATCATCTTCACATGCTAATTCAAGAAGTGAATGTTTGTATTTGAATCTAGCTAATTTGAATACTTTTCATTTGTCATTACATGAACAATGTTTAGAGAATAGCTAGCTTTGGACATTGAAAGCATGATAGCACACTAGGTGTGTATGTGAGGGTAGTGAGTTAAAATCACCTAGATCTAGGATTGGTTTGCTTGCTTGATTATCTAAACTCAAATCTTTATGCATCTAGGAGTAAGGAATTGATACTTATCCTGGGTAGTTAGTTTCGCACTTATCCAGTGGAAATTGATAAAATAAAAGGAGTTTAGGCCTTAGTGGTCTTATCCGGATGCTAAGAGGGTAATTGGATATTTGAGATTGCATTACTTATAGTTTGAACATCAATGCATGCAAGGGATGATATGGTGAACAACCTAAAGCTCTAACTTCCATCCAATCTTTCACATCTAGTTTAGCATAGCCTAGTTTACATTTCAAGTTTTTTATTGTGTGTTAATTTGAGTTTACACCATCTCCAAAGTCAAAAATCAAACCACTACACCATCTTGCATATATTCACCATGAACTTTGGTTCACTTGTGAGCCCTTGTTTATGATTTGTACATTTGCATATTCATCTAGCACCCTTTAGGTTTTCCTTAGCTAGAGTGGATTTTCCAATCCCTTGGGTACGATATCCCCTACTCATAATCCCTACACTATAACTTGGCCCTTATACTTGAGGGTGACTATTTGGCTAACAATGGGCTCCTACTACAGATCAGATAAGAATCCTCAAGGAGGTTTACTACGACAAGGGAGTTAAGTCCCTAATTGCAGAGCAGATTTAGAGGATCTGTCTCCAGCTGAAACAGTACGGAAACATTGAGGGCAAGAACGTCTTTTATTAGTTCCAGAACCTCAAGGCTCGGGAGAGGCAGAAGAAGAGGTTCACTTCGGATGTTCATGTGCCCATTGGAACTAGTTCTACTGATGTTGGTGGATCCATTAATCTCAATTTTGGGTCAACTAGTTCTACTGGTGCCAGTGGATCCATTGATCTCAATTTTGGGTCAACTAGTTCTACTGGTGCTGGTGGATCCATTGATCTCAGTTTTGGGTCATGGGTCGACTGTAGTGTTGATCCATATTCCTCCTCATCCTTCACTACTAGTACTAGTCCTACTTTCTTTGACATGAATGAAGAACAAACTCTCATGGAACAACGAGGAGAAGATCACCAGGAGATAGAAACCCTTCCACTGTTCCCCATGCACGGTGAGGACATCTTTGGCAACATGAAGACTTCTTCTGAGGGAGGTAGTGGCTATGGCTACTACTCTGGTGGCTGGGGCGGCTACAACGGTGGCTCTCGCATTTCCCTTGAGCTCAGCTTCAACTCCTCTAGAGCTGCTGACTTGGCTTAGTATAGTGTAGTTTTTTTTTTTTTTTTTTTTTTTTTTTTTTTTTTTTTTAAATTTCCATATTTTTTTTTAATTTTTCAATATATAGGACTCAAAATGAAAGACAAAAATATAAATCCCTTCCCCCAAATTAAATATTGCATTGTCCTCAATGTAATCAATTAAAAGCATGCAATGAAACAAGTAAGCATAGATAGAAGACATTTATGAAAACAAATCCTAAAATAAAAACAAAAGAGAAAAATTGAAAAATAAAAAGAAATAGGGAAAGAGAAAGCAAATCTGTGTTTGTAGACTCCTTTACAGCTACTTCTGAATTGGGTGGCCTCTCAAGTAGCGCTTGAATTTAACGTCTTTCAGCCAGACGGTACCCCCATTAAATAAAGTTAGTAACTATAATTAAGAAAGAAATACAAAATATATAAACAAGTAACTATGAATTACGAAATACAAGTATAATTAACAAGTATATTGTACATAAGACACAAGTTAAGTACTCAAGTGAGTACAACACATGAAAAGTATTTTTACAAGTGTAAATTTTTTTAATTTTTTTTTGGTCAAGAGTTCAATTTATTTCCAACACTTAGGTACGGGAACAAGGAGTCTCGACGTGCAATGGGACTGAAACAGCTACCCTTTTTCAGGACTATATTTTATCCAATATACCTTAGTGTATCACAACATTTTCTTTTGTCATAAATATCATTGATATCGAATCTAATTCCAAGCAGTAAATCAAGTTGACATGCAGCCCAAGTATAGTCGCTTAGACACAAATTCCCTTTAGCATCCTTTGGGCAACCTTACTGAAATGGCCAGGTGGGGGAGGACGAACACGAGAGGAAAAATCCATTTTGGCATGAGCTACTCCCACATAGTGGTTTAGGCCCATTTGGAAGCACTTCTTGATTCAAAAACCCGTCATGAACGTTGTCCCCTTCCTAGACACCATTCCACATAGGCTATACTTACTAAGATGAAAAAGGTAATAAGTGTGAAGACAGTTCAACAAGTGTTAATAAAGGTCGCCCTCAACCTTAAGGGACCTGAACTAGGTACCAATAAGGGGTTTAGGCCAATATTAACAAAAGAGACTTCACCTATTCCATTCAATTTACAACTTACAATTAAAACTCATGTTCAACAATATAAAAAAACAACCTAGTTAGTTTACACTAAGTTTCAAATAGTTTATTTACAACAATTATAAAAAAAAACAAGTGCTTTTTCAATCCCCGGCAACGGCGCTAAAAATTGACAAGCTATAAGTAACACACAATTTAACCCTGTAAAATGTCATCGTTAATATATGGTAAATAGTACTACTACAAAAAGTTAATCACACAACACTAATCACACAACGGAACAGAAATCTTCTGTTGTGTGTTTAAGTAAAATCTATTGTACAACGGTATTAGTAACGTTCCATTGTGTGAATGTCAACAAAGTGATAACTTTTTTCTCAGAACTACATTGCACAACACAATTAAGTATTGTCCGTTGTCTGAGTCTAAACAATTTAGCGGCGGATTTCTCTCCACTCTCGAATCATGGTTGCCTCTTGAAATCTGAAATTTGGGGTACTTAGGACAACGGTGCTTGACATTTTCTGTTGTGTGATTGAAAACTAAACGCCAAATTTTGAGGAAGCTTGCTTGGATATCTTGCACTAGGTAAACCTTGTGCAAGTTGTAGAAATCAGACAACAGAAATTATACTTTTCATTTGTGTGAAGTGGGAACATAGGCGGCAATATTTTGAGCCAAAATGCAGCAGGCGGCAGATTTCCCTCCATGTTTTGACATTTTGATTTTATGTCACACACTCTTACGACAGTGTGTTGTATTTCTGTTGTGGGATCGACTTGAGAAGTAATATTTCAAGTCACTAAGACTTCTTTTCCTTTCATTCTCCCTCTTCCGCACTTGAGTCAAAATAAGACTTCTTCGACCCGAATCTTTCCGTTCTTCCATCAAACCCTAAAAACCCAATTTTTCATCTTCAATCCTTCCCAAGAACCCCAGTTCCCAAATCACTCCATTTCAACCTCAAGCTAGCCATTTCTTCCCTGAGCACCCCAAGCCCCGCGATGACTATCGCAAAGCCATCAAACAATCAAGTCCTTCATTCTCTCATATCTCTTTCTCCTGTCATCTCTCTCTCTCTCTCTCTCTCTCTCTCTCTCTCTCTCTCTCTCTCTCGTAGTTTTGAAACCCCAAAATTCTCTAGAAATTTCATGAATCACATTGAAATCTCAAACCACCCAAACATCCAAAACGCTTTCTTAAAACCTTCGCTGCTTCTTCCTCCTCCCCTACACTCTCTCGACATATCGACTCTCTCGTTCCACCAATACCACGACCCCCTGCACACGCCGCGCTCCATTAATCTCAACGACTCGTCGACGCCGTTTCTGTTCCTGAGCTTCTCCAGTATCAACGTCCCGCCGGCGGCCGAAGAAAACGACAAGCTTCTTTTCGGCGAAGGAAGAGTTTCGGCCGAGAAATTAACCTTTTTGGCGATATTCGAATCAGTCTTTCGGACGCTGAGGTCCGGAAATCGGCATATGAAGAGACTGTTCCTCTTGATTTCGCTCAACGTGGCTTATTCTACTGCCGAGTTGTGTATTGGACTCTTCACCGGACGTGTAGGTCGGTAACAATTTGTGATTCGTTACCTATTCTTCCATGTAATTTTGTGATATGATTTACATTTGGATTGCTTCTGTGGTGCGTTTTCAGGTTTGGTGTCAGATGCATTTCATTTAACTTTTGGGAGTGGCTTGTTGAAGTTTTCGCTCTTCGCAATGGCGGCTTCTCGAAAGAAGCCTGATGGAATTTACACTTATGGGTGAGATTGTTATGTCCTCTTATCACTGGAAATGGTGAATTATTTTTTTTTTTTGTTGATAAGATTTCGGGATGTTTTGGACTTGAGAATCATGTGTGTGTTGTGTTTTCCATTTGTTCTGTAAAAACAGGTACAAGAGGCTTGAAGTTTTATCAGCTTTTACCAATGCTGTAAGTATTTCACATTTCCTTTCTCTTGCCCCCAACTTTTCTTATAATTCTGGAAACTTTGTTTTTGCATGGTAAGCTATGTAGTTTCTCTAGTATAGGTAATGACGCTTCTCTTATTAGTATATGGATAATATGGTTAGATTAGTTTTACTCCTGCCTTACTACGCCTGTTGTCCTTTATTTAATTCTTCCGGTACGTGATACCAATTTATGGCAATTCTTGATACACTTTTTTTTTCCTTCATACTTGTGGATATTGCATATCTTCCTCTTACCGCTGTTTAATTTTGTAAGCACTCGTTTTCTAGGCATTGTCTCATTTTTAAAAGTCCATAGTACGATCTCTTAACAACCAATAATTAGTAAAATTTCATAATTTGCAATGCAATGTCATTATTTGAACTTGATTAAGATGGTTTTCTGGTCACATTTAGATGGAAGCTTTTTCTTTGATCTACATTTGTTTTCACTTTTGAGCTCTTAAAGATCTTATCTTGTTGTATTGGAAGAGATTCTCCTCTTTTTCTCTTTTGGTTGTAAGTATTGAATAACTTGGCTTCCATGCATCCTCGGCTAATATGTGGACTTTGTTTTGATTCTGCTACACATGTAGATAACTGTTTCTTTTGTTTATGTCATTCTCCTTGGCTGTAGAAGCGCTTCACGCATTCATACATGATGAATCTGAGCACAAGTAAGTTGGTCATGCTTACTATAATGATCTGATATATTTTGCATCTAAATGTACTTGTTCCACTGATAAAACTGTACTTGTTCCAAGTTTTGTGCGAATTGGACTAAATTCTTCTCGCAGTTGTTGTATTTCTTTATATACACTTCATATTTCTTGGGTCACCATTTCATATGCTTTCAGTTTTGTTCTGAAATTTGCATTTCATGAGACTTCAGATGCCCCTACTCTGATTTACTCTACTGTGTCACAACTTGATAAGCACACAATCCTTGAATCTAATGCAGATAGGACTTTGCCCAGAAGCTGCAAATCACTTGCAAGAAATGAAGGACATGCTAATTGCCATATCAAATGAACTGCTTGATGATGTCAATGAACTCAGTCCAAAGCAAATAGAGAAGCTTCGCCAAGATAGGTTTGCATACCAATCCCTTCATTTGTGTAAAAAAATATAAGTAGAGTAAAAGGAAAGGCGGTATGGCTCTTAAAGCTTTAGAATCTGGTTTTTTGTTATTGTTCCGTTTACATTCCTTATTGTCTTTTTTATACTTTAAGAAAAGATATAGAATAAAAGACATGTATTTTGGTCGGTAGGTTGCAGCTCAATAAGCAGATTCAGCCACTTGAGAGTTATCTCTGTTCCAACTCATTGGATGAGGAAAGACGGAAGTCAAATTTTTCTGCATCCACAACAACTCCCAGGCATTTCCAACATGAAACACCTCAAGTAGCTGCATTCAGGAATGACCCTGTGAGATTTGATTCAGAGGTTCATCTACATAATGAGGCAGGAGGATATGCAGAGTGGAATTCACCATCAGTTTCATCCTCTTTTACGGATAAGTTTGGTTTCTCTTCTTTTCCTGTTGAGAGAGAACCTTACATCCCAAAGTTTGTTGAAGTTAACTATACTGAAGGTTCAAATGACAAGAAGTGGAGGGATGGTCCTTTCCCGTGGACTAAAGAACTGGAAGTGAATCTTTTTCTCACGACTCTTTTGACTTGTTCCTTTAGGCTTACCATAGAAACTGTTCCGTAGTTTGCTAATTCAGTTTCTCGGCCGTCAGCTCTGTAACTGTTGTCTGATTTTGTCAATCAACAATACTTGGGCAAAGTAACTTGCATCTCCATTGTCAGTTTCTTCTAGAGTTCCCTCTTTTATAGGATTTAGACATTCACCACTTTGTACTAAAGTGTGTCTACTTTGGTTTCTGTATCTTGCAGCTCCCTGCTGTAGTTTGCCTAGGCTTAACTTTGGTAATCTCTCCCCTTGTATCTCTTATTCAAGATCAAATAATGCATTTGTTTCAGGTAATGTTTTTCTTCCAGACTTTATTTTCATTTGGATTTTACCTTTTCTTCTATTGAACAATATACAATGATGTTCCTTCCTCCTTTGTCTTCTCATATCTGCTAGGCAAATATTCCTGCTGCTTACCTAAGTGCCAATATGGAGTGGAGTGAACAACAGGAGATTCTTAGAGCACTGAGTTCTGAATATTGTAAATACAAGCTGTTATATGTCACCCCTGAAAAAGTTGCCAAGTGAGTGTTTGTTCCCTACAATAGTTGTATCCTAGCAAACATATTCATTTATGTGCCCTTTGTTACATCAACAGCAGCACTTTATTAGTAGTGTAATACTATATGCCCATAAAAGAGCTTGGATCATTAAGTGTGTTATTCCTAATTGAGTATATGGCTTGAGAGATGCAGTATATATTGTGAGCCAAAAGGTGAAAGTGAAATACCATACATGGTACATTGGCAATCAGTTGTGAGCCAAACGTGATAGTGAAAACATGATAAATATCTTATTCATGAAAATAAGTTCTCTGTTGTTTGCTAGTTACTGGCAGTCAGAAGCAGCCTTTGTTTTCATGGTACTAAACTGCTGGACTATCGATATATTTATATATTAGGATTTATGGTAATCTAGAATTGGTCTGTGAACCTTCTGGTGGTGTTTTTAATGACCGTGTTGACTGCACTGCTAAACAGGTGAAATTTGTGGGTCCATACTATACGAAAGGTTGTAGCCTGTGAGCCTATAATTAAATCAATGGGTAGGTTAGAACCCATCCTGATGGTGTGTTGTTTAGGTCCATTATCTATTTATTTTATAGGTGCCTCTGAATGATTGTTTATGTGTGGAGTTTTACATTTTCAGTCATGTTACAAATAAATGAAGGGGATGGTGCATTTCACAGACCAAAGATAGATACCAATGTATCTGATGCATTGAACATGAAGTTTTAGTGTGCAACATTACAGGTATGTTGTTATCACTTTCTCTGTTCAACGATCTCTTGTTCTTTTGTTTTCTCATTATGTAAATGTAACTGTCTTAGGGAAAAATACTTTTGTTGCAGCTTGATTTTCAGCTACCTGCTCGCTTTAAGCTGTATTACTCAGCAGAGGGTGAAGAAGGCAAGAAGGAGGCACCTGTTATGATACACATAGCCATTTTGGGTTCTATTGAGCGTATGTTTGCTATACTGTTGGAACACTACAAGGGGAAATATTTGCTTCCATTTGTTATATGAGTGGTGGCTTATCATTGATTTGGCTAGAAGTTAGACCTTTTTTTTATCCTTCAGTTCCAAGATGGAAAGATAGGCAGTAATATTTGCACTTATGCTTTGTTCTTTGCTATTTGGTTTAATGTCAGTGGGTAATTTTCTTATGAATAGGTTCTCTAGCAATAACAGTGGCAAATCCAACTGATCTTGTAAAAGTTAGACTTCGAGCTGAGAGAAAATTACCACCAGGCGCACCAAGGTTCTATTCTGGCACATTGAATGCGTCTTCCACCATCTTGAGACAAGTTGTGATTGATGGCTTAAGAGATCGAAAGATTGCTTATCATCTTTGCCTACAAGAGAGCTTATGCAAGATCAAATGAAGGTGCATTAAAGGAAAGCAGTAGTAATCTATGTAGTTTAGGTCTTCCTAGCTAGAACATTTTACAAGTACAGACTCAATCTCTGTTGTCCTTGCTTGAATTATAAGGATTGTAGTACTGTTTCTATGGTCATATATTGAGCATTATTTTTGAAAAAACGTTTATATGGATATTCTTCTTGTTGTCCAAGTTTCATTCATACAACACAATACAAAACAATGTGTTGTATGACTGTAAAAGAAAACAAAATTGTTGTGTGAACTAACAACCAACAACAAAAGAAAACAAAATTCTGTTGTGTGAGATTCATAACACACAACAAAATAAATCATCTCTGTTGTCTGAGTGATCAACAGACAAAGGAGATAATTTCACTTTGGTTGTGTGTTACATATCTCAGACAACAAACAATGAGTTATATCTGTTGTGTGTTATTAATCTCAGACGACAAAGAATGAGTAAAATCTGTTGTGTGAGATTCATAACACACAACAGAAATAAATCATCTCTGTTGTCTGAGTGATCAACAGACAAAGGAGATAATTTCACTTTGGTTGTGTGTTACATATCTCAGACAACAAACAATGAGTTATATCTGTTATGTGTTATTAATCTCAGACGACAAAGAATGAGTAAAATCTGTTGTGTGTTATATATCTCAGACAACAAAGAATGAGTAAAATCTATTGTGTGTTATGAACCTCAGACAACAGCAAAATTTCTTTCGGTTGTCTGAATGTGCAAAGGCATCCTTGCGCATGCCATGCCAGGCACATGCCTGCGCAAAATTCACACAACGGAAATATGTTTTCTGTTGAGCAAACTGTTATCACACAACGGTAGAATCACCGTTGTCTGATTTTCCAATCACACAACACTCACTTAGACCACGGTCAGCTTGGTCATCAGACAACAGAAATCCACCGTCGTCTGATGACCTTTTTGTAGTAGTGTAGAGATCGTTCTATCCGGGGATTGAGGGTACACCTATAATTGTGCAAACAAATAAAGAAATTAAACAATAAGAAGTATTATTTACAAAAATAAAACAAATGTATTTACAAAATGGAACAAAATCTATCGAGTTTGAGTAATGACGCACAACAAGAACAATTAGAACACAGGAATTGCTGACGCAATGTAAACCTCTCCACTAAGGAAACTTCACTGCGTGGCTTTTGACGTAGCCAACACGAATAATCAATCCAGTATGAAACAATGAAGTTTACAGTATACAAGTAATGTTGTTCATAACAAACACTTTCACTTAGCAACAAATGCTAACTTGTTTTACTACTGTCCTAACTTCTAACTAGATCCAAATAGAATTCTAGCCAATCTATCTTCCACTTCCTAACACTCAATCGTCTCACAGATCTTGAGAATGAGTTATGAACGTGATTGATTATGCAAGGAAATTCATGAAACAAACAGTGAGAGTTTTCAAAGATCAAGTTGAACAAGAACACAAGTGGTTCAAGAAAAAAACAATTTTTTGCAAATGAAAACCCTAACTACGAAAATGGTTTCAAAACCTTTTTATAGGGAAGCAAGACTCCCCCTCAATCAAATCTTATCTTAATCACCGAATAAGATAAACATAGAAAGGTTTTTAAACTGTTTTGAACAAGTAATCGGATATGCATCCAAAAAGAGATTTTGAGATCAATTAAAATCAATGCATATCAATTTAGAATCATGCAAAGATGATATGTATTAAAGACACCTCTATCTCAAGATCAGTGGATTAACTACCTTGAATCTCTCTTCATGATTTGATTCTGCGATCTTCTTTTGCTTGCTTTAAGTCTCCGAACAAGTAGGAGAGATACTCTCCTAATGCTTTGCACTGTCTGTTATCCTTGAGGTCTTGGGAAAGTCATGTGTTGAAAAAGGAATAGTCCAAGTACTTACAATCTCCCCCTTTTGGGCAATCCCATTCAACACATGACAATTTTCATCTTGGTAATCCTGCATGTTAGATTTTAACAGACATACACATATT
Organism: Rosa lucieae; assembly: GCA_024704745.1. Taxonomy (NCBI): domain Eukaryota; kingdom Viridiplantae; phylum Streptophyta; class Magnoliopsida; order Rosales; family Rosaceae; genus Rosa; species Rosa lucieae. Next base: position 43,098,666 of record CM045497.1, read on the forward strand.
GTGAACAAAAAGTGCTACTTGGATGAAGGAATCAGTTTCCATCCTTTTCCAAATCCAAGCAGCTAGCAAAACAATATTATCTAATAACAACAAGCATCCAACAAATAGTCTGTGCTTATGCACTTACAACACAAAAACTAAAAGAGATATTGTCCAACAAAAATAAAGTACAGAAAGAAAACAAAGGTTGAAAATTTAATTACTTTTCCCCCTTTGAATGGGAAGGCAGGTCAAATTCTTCCAGCATCTTGGTGACGGTGTCCTGATGCTCCTCACTGTCCATGGAAGTAAAGTTGTCCTCCTAGGTGGCCTCCTCAACGATGGCGGTGGACGGACCAGGAGCGTCGAACCCTGGGGGGTGGCGCTGCATGTTCCTGATCTCCCTGGTGAGATTTGTCAGAGCGTGATTAGTGCGGACCAGAAGGGAGTGCATGTTGTCCATGTCGTTAGTGAGGTAAGCAATTCTCCAGTCAGCCACCAGAATAGAGTCATAAAGACTATCGAGAGAAACAGGAGGAGGAGGATGAGATGGCAGACGAGAGGGAGGTGGAGGACTGCGGCTCCGGTCGTGATGCATCCCAAGATGAAGTGCAGCACTTCTGGTAGCGGCCTGGTGGCCCTCCTCGGGAGGAGGGAGACGTCGGTGTCCTCCTATGCGTGTAGTGATTTTTGAATGAACCATGATGAGAGAAGAAAGAAAAAAAAAACTGCACACTAAGACAAACAAGAGTGAAATCCGAGAGAGATAAAAGAGGATATATAGAGATCAAAACAGTAGGTTAGGGAAACTGAAGAGATAGCCCAGTTGGAGAAGACATGTTCAAGGAGGATAGTAATTATGAAAAATTATGGTTCCGAGAAACACGCATGCAATGAACTTCTCCCCCTTAATTGATACTTAACCAATAAGGAAAAGAATTTCAACCAGATGTCACGCAAGGAGAGAGAGAGAGAGAAAAAAAATCTTCAAAATCTGCAATTAAAACACACAATCAATTGTCCTGCTAAGTATCAAAGCAATGAATGAATTTGTCATATCGAGGGAGAAAAATATAGCATAGTTCAAGCACAGAGAGCATAAATCGCATAGGGAAGGAACTATATTTCAGAGTATCAATCATGATGTATTCTATCAACAAATAGGATTGGTACTCATGCGTAGATCTTAAAGATTAAACCTATGATGAAGTGCGTAGAAGCAAGATGTGGGGCTTAGAGACAGGTTTAGTGAAAGAGAGGAGTATTGAACGAGACATTGGGACTGTGCTCAGGAGATCTCCTAAGAGAGATAGGAAACATTGTTCCCAAAAGATTGAGCTCTTTGAGTCATAGACTTCTTTATTTTGTAAAGACACATACTCATGTAACAAGACCCGTCTCAGTAGCTCCCAGACCAGATGATCTTAGGGTACTAAGCATAACAAGGATGCTTCATGGAGAGAGTCTTGAGTTCTTGGTCATATTTTCACAAATTACATACATAGATCATCCACCAACTCGTTTCTTGCAAACCCTAGAAAGTTCACCACAACTAGGGTCTGGTTACTTTGAGAAGAGAGAAATATTTTATCCATTCTCGTTTCTTACAAATCCTAGAAAGTTCACCACAACTAGGACCTGATTACTTTGAGAAGAGGGAATGAGTCATCTGAGCAGTTGAAACAGTGCTTCTGTGTTACTGAGACTCTCTTTACAATAAACAAGAAACATGCCACCACATAAAGCTAGAAGTGAAGTGCAGAACAAGGTTGCCTGGATAAGTTATGACTCATGAGCACACAATTATTTGTCCAGAATAAGACATGATAAGAATAGACACTTTAACTAATGATAGTTTAATTCACTAAGGACAATGGTCACGGTACACTAAGATCACAATATTCTCTAACGACATAGGACAAACATTCTTGTGTTTCAATACTTGGAACATATCCCCAGTGCATTCCGCAAGAATTCAAACCTTGCAGTGTCTAGAGGTTTTGTGAATAGATTAGCAAGTTGACTATCAGTGGACACAAAACTTAATGCAAGAATGTTCTGCTCAACCAAATCCCTAATAAAGTGATATCGAAGATCAATGTGCTTTGTTCTAGATTGTTGGACAGGATTCTTTGTGATGTTAATAGCACTTGTATTATCACAGAAGATAGACAACTTACCTTGAGCGATGCCATAATCATGAAGCATTTGCTTCATCCATAGCATTTGTGTGCAACAACTCCCAGCTGCAACATACTCAGCCTCTGCAGTAGATAGAGAAATGCAATTTTGATTCTTGCTGTGCCAAGCCACAAGATTGTTTCCAATAAAGAAACATCCTCCAGAGGTGCTTTTTCGATCCTTTAGTTTTCCTCCCCAGTCAGCACCAGAATATCCTGCAATTTCCACTTTAGTGTCGAAAGTATAGAAAATACCATAGTTAACTGTACCTGAAATATATCAGATGATTCTTTTGATAGCTTCCAAGTGGGATTCTTTGGGATTTTCTTGAAATCGAGCACACACTCCCACACTATAGGAAATATCAGGTCGATTGGCAGTGAGATACATCAAACTTCCAATCATGCTTCTCTAGAGAGTGGAATCTATGGATTTTCCATGCGGATCTTCGCTCAGCTTAGTAGTGGTGCTCATGGGATTGTTAACCACTTTCTTGGATTCAAGGCCAAATTTCTTGATGAGATTCTCAGCATATTTGGTTTGAGAGAGAAATATACCTGCATCAAGTTGCTTTACTTGTAGTCCAAGGAAAAAGGTTAGCTCACCACACATACTCATTTCAAATTCACTTTCCATGACAGATTGAAATTCATTGACAAGATATTTAGATGTAGAACCAAAAACAATGTCATTAACATACACCTGAGCAATGATAAGATCATTTTTCATTTGTTTTACAAATAACGTTTTATCAATTGATCCTCTTGAGTACCCTTTTCCCACAAGATGAGTGGAAAGCCTTTCATACCAAGCTTGTGGAGCCTGCTTGAGTCCATATAAAGCTTTCTTGAGTCGGTAAATGACAGGACCCGACCCAGGAATCACCCCAATTACCTGGATACGAGCCTGCGGGGCCCACGTTAAGCGAAATCCTACCGAAAATTCGGCAGAACCTCCCCTAAATATGGGCTACCCAAAAATTTCACAAACCTGGATATGATTACAACTTTAACTTCTACTCAACCTACTATATCATATTTACAATCCAAGCACATATATTACATCCGGAAGTTCAAATCCCAACATAACCTCCGTAACAACAACAAACCGAACAACAACATCCATCAAATTCAAAAGAAAAGGCTTATCAGAGCAACACTAAAACTAAGCCGATATCATACAAGGTAGGTTAAGTAATGACCTACGGACAAAAACGGAAGCACTGATTTCCAAAGTCCTTGAGCCTGGACGCAATCTCGGCTAATCTGAAATCTGGGCATTTGAAAACGAAGGGCCCAGGGGAAAACATATAAAATCCATTAGAGTGAGTGGACAAAACCGAAACGAGAATCAAAACAATTTATGGTATGCTTCCCTATTTCTCTTTTTAACAAAACCATCATGCAGCGAGACTTCATGAAAATTTCCAACTCAATCTTTTTCCAAGAAACTCATTTGATTACTAGGAAGGACTGCTTCCTAGGCATCTCATGCCATCGGGGAGGGACTGCCACCCAATGACGCATCGGAAGGGACTGCCAACCGGATAGGAGGCGGTGATTAGTTGGGACTGCCAACTAGCCACATGTAGTAGACGGGACTGCCGACTAACTACCTCAAGTCATCTGGAAGGGACTGCCAACCAGATGACACTTCGGATGGGACTGCCAACCGAGCTGTAGTCTGGACGAGACTGCCGACCAGACTATTACCTAGAAGGGACTGCCAACTAGGTAAGATACGCATGCGCCAAAAATGGCCTCCTTGTCAACTGTTTCCTTTTTAATCCTTTTCTTTCCACAAAATCACATTTACTCAAATAACAATCCATTTCAAAACTTAATACCATGCTGCATGCATTATTTAAATAAAATAAAGGTCCACTCACAAGTGAGTCCCGCAGCTAACCCTGCTGCCTGCCTGTGTCCTCCTCGCTTGAGGGCTCAGTACGTCCTGTCACAATTGCATAGGATATAATTAACCATAATAAGGAAATACTCTCAAAAACAACTCATTTCCCTCGGAATAAGCATCCGTTATTCACCAATTGTTATAAAACTCCCACACTTTAATTTGGGATTAATTCTATAATTCCTTACAATCTCAATGCCCTCCAACTCATAACAACTCAACCGATTTTTAAATCGATTCCTCAACCATTCAATGACCTCGCTTAATCTAAACCTTCACAAGGACCGTTCGATAACTTAATCAATTTTAATTTCACTTCCTTCAACACAATTTACCACCAATTTATAATATAAATCCTTTTCCAAAATTTCCACATTCTTTCTTAACTTTCCCTATTTCCATTCACAAATCCAACTCTAAATCTCAATTCCTCTCTAAACTTTCTTTTCCAAACCACAATCTCAACACCAAATTCCTCAACAAAATAGACCAATCCCACAATAACATTGATAGTAAATTATCAAGAGATTAAGTCAAAAGATTCATCAACTAAAACATTTAAAACATCCAAAAATTCCAAATTTCTCTTTGACATTCAAAACCCAATATACTTCTCCAACCTCTCAACACTCTCAACTCAACACTAAAAACATGACAACAACTTCTCAACCCAAGATAATAATCTTAACCACCTTAGAACCACAACCAACATCAAACTCCAAGGAAACTCATTAACCAACAACCTTAAATCTAACACAACAATTCATAGACTACAACTAACAGTTCCTATACCTGCAACAACAACCAAATTCAAGTAGAAATATCCAGAAAAATCAAACAAGAACCCAAGAATTCGAGAGTTACTGTTCACAGTCTCAAACACCTTCAAATCTTCCTCCACCGATCAAAACGAGCTGCAAAAAGGTTAGGAACACGTTCAGCACTTCCCCAACAACCAAAACCCCCAAAGAATCCGGCCGGAAATCGCCGGAAACCGGACATCAAAGCAAAAATCCATTTTTTCCCATTTCTGCAATTCTATTCGAATCTCTAAAACCGAAGCTACCCAAGGTGAAATACTTACATGGCTAGAAGGAGAAGGAAGAGAGGATCACGCCGTGCCCAACCTTTCGTCCTGGGGTGGCTGGACGGCGACGGAATCGCCGGAGAGAGAGAGAGCAACGGCGAAAAAGAAAAAGGGGGGGGGGGGAGACTCGGGTTCGTCCCGTGCTCTCTCTTCCTTTTTCTTTTTTTTTTTATTCTTTTTACTTTCTCTCTCTTCCCATCTGATTTTAACCCCTTTTTACCACAAATAGTAGCTCACAAAAAAGAAAAATCATGCCAAACATAGAAATTTCTATTTTTGGTCATAACTTTTCCGATATAAATCCAATTTAAACAAACTACGTGTCCACGAACTCGATTTTTCGTATTCTACGACAATCTCAAAGAAATTTCCTAATTGGCTGGACTAAAGAAAAAGTCACTCCTCGGTCAATGATGGTAAAAACGTACTTCATAAAAAAAATAAGGTACGGGGCATTACAGTAAACGTGGTCTAGATTATGTGGATCTTTGAAACCTTGAGGTTGTTCCACATAAACTTCTTCTTGTAAGATGCCATTGAGAAAAGCAGTTTTGACATCCATTTTGAACAGTGTTAATGTTAGTGATCCGTGGGATCTCTAGTTAGCTTTAGAGAGAGAGAGAGAAAGAGAGAGTGACACGAGATGTATAGTGGTTCGCCTCCCGCCTTAGCGGGAGACTACGTCCACTTGAATGTTTAACTAGTGTGTCGAGCCTTGCGGCCCAAAGGAGGATTACAAAGTGTGTAATGAGATTGCTTTGAAGTGGGAGGAGGCATTCCTTTTATAGGTGAAGGAAGCCCCCTCATTTACATTTTCTTAGATGTGGGACTCAAAGTTGCTATTCTAGTCTAAAGAAGCATATTGTGGAGGCAACTTGGCAAGGCCTGGAAGGTGGCTTCCCGGCGACGAATTTACGACTTCCGGATACCGTAGTGTAGCTTGAACATAGGGCTACAAGATGGATGTCACGGTTGGGCCTTGCCATGTACTGTGGATGTCCTAAAGTGGGTGTTACTTATGCTTGGTGATGTAGAGAACTAGCTTGCTAATGTAGGTATAAACAAGTCCCCGAAGTCCCCGAGTAAGAGTAGCTTCTTAGTTGGGGAGTTCAAACCATGAAGTCATCAAGCATAAGTAACCGGGGGACACGGAGCCCCTACAAGTCCCCGAACTCCGTAAGCAAGAAGGGACTCGTTTAACCTGCAAAACAAAGACAAAAAACCGGCATATGTAGGATGCTCGTTGCATTGGGCAACAAATGTGAGTTGCACTTATATGCGTTGGCATATATGAACGTACGGGATGCGTGATACATGTTGATGTATACACGCGAATGGCACCGAGTACGATCGATTATGGCGTACAAACTCGAAAGCGCGTATGGTCGTGTGAGCAGATGGATTGCATATGAGAAATGTAAGTTGTATGAGCGCTGCGAAGGTAAGCGTTTGCAATTTCGTGAATGATGAATACGTGAACGCTTGTGTTTGTTTGGTTGTCGCTCGCATTAATGGAACGCGAAAAGAATTCAATTTGTCGCAAGCGACAAATGGTAGAAGAATTCAATGTTCCATTAACGTGTGGTGTGTCGAGTAGACATGAGTGTAAAGCTCGAGGATTGCCTGGAAGGCATGAGCGGTAATCTCGGGGGTGTCGGGAAGGTATGAGCGGGAGCTCATGAGCAGAAGCTAGAGGGTTGCCGGGAAAGCATGAGCGGTAAGGTCGGGGATGCCGGGAAGGCATGAGCGGAAGCTCGGGGTTGCCGGGAAGGCATGAGCGGTAAGCTCGGGGGTGCCGGGAAGGCATGATCGGTAAGCTCGGGGGTGCCGGGAAGGCATGAGCGTAAGCTCGGGGGTGCCGAGAAGGCATGAACGGTAAGCTCGGGGGTGCCGGGAAGGCATGAGAGGGAAGCTCGGGGGTGCCGGGAAGGCATGAGCGGGAGCTCGGGGGTGCCGGGAAGGCATGAGCGGAAGCGGATGCCGGGAAGGCATGAGCGGAAGCTCGGGGGTGCCGGGAAGGCATGAGCGGTAAGCTCGGGGGTGCCGGGAAGGCATGATCGGTAAGCTCGGGGGTGCCGGGAAGGCATGAGCGTAAGCTCGGGGGTGCCGAGAAGGCATGAACGGTAAGCTCGGGGGTGCCGGGAAGGCATGAGCGGGAGCTCGGGGATGCCGGGAAGGCATGAGCGGGAGCTCGGGGGTGCCCGGGAAGGCATGAGCGGAAGCTCGGGGGTGCCGGGAAGGCATGAGCGGGAAGCTCGGGGATGCCGGGAAGGCATGAGGGGGAGCTCGGGGGTGCCGGGAAGGCATGAACAGAAGCTCGGGGGTGCCGGGAAGGCATGAGCGGAAGCTCGAGGGTGCCGGGAAGGCATCAGAGGGAGCTCGGGGCTGCCGGGAAGGCATGAGCGGGAGCTCGGGGGTTCCGGGAAGGCATGAGCGGAAGCTCGGGGGTGCCGCGAAGGCATGAGCGGGAAGCTCGGGGGTGCCGCGAAGGCGGCCGAGAGCATGACATCTCGGCGGTACCTGTGCGGAGAGAGCGTGAGAGCTCGAGGATGCCGCTGAGCCAAGATCATGACAGCTCGGCGGTACCGCTGCAGCGAGAGCGTAAGAGCTCGTGGATGCCGCTGAGGCTTTAACAGGTAGCTCGAAGGTGATGCCCTGAGGCATGAGCGTGACCGTTGCTAATTATGCTGGGCTGTATGTACAAGTCCCCGAAGTCCCTAGTCAAGGAGGGTGTTCTCACGGGTTGATACCAAAGCATAGATTTGTGCCGTATATCAAGCATAATTAGTGCGAGTGCGTCGTCCATCTAGAATTGGTTGTAGCGAACGCTTTTGCCCTTTCGGGTGGGCCCCTGCTAGGCCCTCTAGGGAGTCCCCCACTCCCTAGCCACGACGGACCTCCGGATGGTCTGTAAATTGTTTGTTGAGGGGGAGCTGCAAGGAGCAGAGGGTGTTGGGTAGCGAGCCCAATCTTTAGTACTCAAGCGTCGGGGTTAACTGCCGGATCAATGGCTGTCGTGGGTTGTGTTAACTAGTCCCTTTACTATTTCTCGGAGGAGAAACTTGACTGCAATGCCGCGTAGCGGTCATTGTCATTATGAGGCGTTGCCTTATCGCTTAGCGGTTGGTCTGAATGACAAATGATAAACACATAGAGCAAGTAATAATATTTTGTTCGAGTGTCCCATGTTTATTTAATTTTGCAATTAAAATAGAAGCATGACATATGTGTATAGCATGTACTTGTAATGTGGATGCTAATATCATTTTTGCAGTTTTGTATATATGCCTAAGGATCATTTAGACATATGAACGCATATCAAGTGTGATATATTGTAGGCATGCTTAGAAGTAGTAAAAGCATGGCATATGTATGGCACTAGCTCTAATCGCAAGAGCGTAAAAGAGAATGTATAATTGCTTATCTTATGCCGATTTGGAGGCTAGCGGAGTTTGACCGAGCGTGCCGGTCCATTGCTTTGGCGGAGCGCAATAGTAGAAGGCTAGTGATTTCGTTGATTGCAACGGTGCGTGTGCAGACGAAGTATAGTTGTGTCAAAGCATGCATGAGTACTTGCTGCAAGAATGCTAGTTCGTAAATATAATCATATTAGTCAAAATTGTGAGTAACTGTCAATAACCATAAACTCATAGTAATGTAGAATTTGATAGGGATATTGATTGAGACATTTGAATATTTGAAGAGAGCATTTAATTGATGTCATGCTGAATAGTAACTTCGGTACACATGTTTGGAGAATTATATGCATGGCACATGCATAATTTTAAACTAGCATAGTAATTGAAACATGTTGACTATGCCAACGCCGCCTGGGCTTAGCAAGCATCACGTGGTGGTAGCCATACCTTAATTCGGACCGGTGTACTGCACATGTGAGCTACTGAGATAATCTTTGGCATTATTTCATTTAGAGCATGCATATAATCATCTCAACTATATATAATTATATGTGCCATAAGTGTATGATGCTATTGAGCAGATCATGGTTATGTTCACAAGGAAGCACGTGGTGTGCATCTGTGTATATCAGTAAAGAGAGGATAAAGATAGAGTGACGGAAGACTCAGCTATTTCCCTATTCCGACCATCCCAGGTGCTCGAAGCGTAAAGCCATGATGGAAGGGAGTTGCACAGAAGAGCGCCTAGCGGGAAAGCCTCAGGAGCTAGAGGTTGCTGTTCCGCTGATGCTAGCGGTGGCAAGTAGCTAGCGGTGGAAAGTAGCTGGCGGAAATCTTGCCGGAGCTAGGCTGGCGGGGATTGGTCGTTTAGCTGAAGTGGAAGTGCCGCGGTCGCTGAAGAATGGCTGGTGAGTGGGGTGAGAACTCCGGGCAGCGGAGTTTGTTGTTGGCTGTGGCTAGCGGTGCCATGAACTCACTGTTGGATGATGACAACGACGCTGTGGTAGCGGGGGAAGCTTGGCGAGCGGAAGTGTGACTCAGCGGAGGAATTTTGGCCAGCGGAGCAGAGGCCGGTTAGCAGAGATGGCCAGTGGTGAAGTTCGGCGGTGACCAGTCCAGCGGGAGAGAAGATTGGGCGGCGAAGTTCTTGGCCAGCGGTAGCCTTGGGACATCAGCAGAGCCGTGCCCAGCGGTGATGCTACCCAGCGGTGGTGCTGTCCAGAGGAGGATGCCAGCGACGTTGCCCAGCGGTGCTCTTGGTCACCAGAGCCCATCCGTGAAGTTTTGGTCAGCGGAGGTTTAGCCGCTGGCTGTGGTCGGCGGTGAGGCTTGGCTAGCGTCTGATTTGTGTGCAAAAATAGGAGAGCGAACTCTGGGTGTAGAGAGTAAATTTGCTTGCTAGCTGGGTGTCGAAAAAGGAGGTGACTGCTGATCCCATGCCCAGATCCGCTGCAGGTTTGATGGTTTGTTGTTGGCGGTGTACAGGTTTGAAGGGTGAGCTGGAGTGGCTAGCGGTGGCTTGGAGGAGCAGTGAAGCCTTGTCTAGAGGAGCTCGCGCGGCGGTAGGCCTGCTGGCGGTGCCTAGCGGTTTCTCCTACCGACGTTGTGGCTGGCGGAGCGGAGATATGCTTGGTGCTCGGCGGAGCTGGCTAGCGGGTTGTCCGGCGGAGCGGAGCATGGTGCTCGGCGGGTTGAGACCATTGTTGGCATGCCGGCGTTTTGCCCCTGGTTGGTGTTGTCGTTGACGTTAGTGCTTGACATCATGTGTTAGCAACTTGATGGAGTGCCGCTGATTAAAGTTTGTGTCGGCGGTGGTGGCCAACGGAGGAAGCCAGCAAGTATGGCCAGCGGTAATGCTCGGCGGAGGTTTGCCGCTGATGATCATTGAAGTATGGCCATGGGTGCCCAGAGAAGTCTTCTGGGTGTCCATAGTAAATTGGCAACAAAAAAGTTTTTTTTTTTTTTTTTTTTTTTTTTTTTTTTTTTTTAAGATGGTCGTTGACCATTTGAGATGGGCGTTGACCAGCCCTATAACCTGTTGACTAGTATTTGATCGAAGTTGACCAAGCTTGGGTTGATGTTGAACGAGCGTTGACTCTAATCCTCCGGGTCAAAGCTCATGGTAGGTGACGAAGCCTTTGTGTTGGCTTCCCACAGAGGGCGCCAGTGTTAACGTTAGTGATCCGTGGGATCTCTAGTTAGCTTTAGAGAGAGAGAGAGAAAGAGAGAGTGACAAGAGATGTATAGTGGTTCGCCTCCCGCCTTAGCGGGAGACTACGTCCACTTGAATGTTTAACTAGTGTGTCGAGCCTTGCGGCCCAAAGGAGGATTACAAAGTGTGTAATGGGATTGCTTTGAAGTGGGAGGAGGCATTCCTTTTATAGGTGAAGGAAGCCCCCCTCATTTACATTTTCTTAGATGTGGGACTCAAAGTTACTATTCTAGTCTAAAGAAGCATATTGTGGAGGCAACTTGGCAAGGCCGGGAAGGTGGCTTCCCGGCGACGGATTTGCGACTTCCGGATACCGTAGCGTAGCTTGAACATAGGGCTACAAGATGGATGTCGCGGTTGGGCCTTGCCATGTACTGTGGATGTCCTAAAGTGGGTGTTACTTATGCTTGGTGATGTAGAGAACTAGCTTGCTAATGTAGGTATAAACAAACAGTTTGAACCTAAGATGACAAGCCACAGACAAAAGTAATCTCACAGATTCTAGGCGTGCAACAGGAGCAAAAGTTTCATCAAAATCAAGTCCCTCGACCTGTGAATATCCTTGTGCAACAAGCCTAGCTTTGTTTCTGATGACATTCCCTTTTTCATCACTTTTATTTCTGAAAATCCATTTAGTGCCTATGAAATTTCAATTACTAGGTCTTGGTACTAAGTACCACACATCATTCCTAGCAAACTGATTTAATTCTTCTTGCATAGCACTAATCCATTCATCATCCAATAAGGCTTCCCTAGCATTTTTTGGTTCAACTAATGACACAAAACCAAACTGGGATATGACATTTATGTTCATCAGATTTTTAGAGGTAAAACACAGCAATGCATTGTCATGGTTTACCTGATCTTGACTTACCTGTGTGGTAGCTTGACTTCTTGTCCTTAGGCCATCTGAAACTCTCCTAATGATATCTTGTTCAGAATGGTCCTTTCGAACTTGTTTGAAACCTTGCCTCACTGTCGAAGTAGATTTAAAGATACAATCAGAGTCTTCCTCTTCATCATTCTGAATGTCATTGGTAGGAATTGAGGTAGAGGTGGATGATGTATCTGCAAAAGATTCTTCTTGTTTCATACATTGATCATCAATAGAGACATTAATGGATTCCATAACAACTCGCGTTCTTTTGTTATACACCTTATAAGCTCTACTATTTATAGAATATCCCAAGAAAACACCGTCATCACTTCGAGCATCAAACTTACCAAGGACTTCCAAAGACATGAAAGTATCCTACATTAGGCTTTTTACCTTTCCATAGCTCATAAGCTGTTTGATCTGTACCTGGTCTGAAAAAGACTCTATTGATTGCATAACATGCAGTACTAATAGCCTCAGCCCAAAAGTTTGTACTTAAACCTGCAGCATGTAGCATAACTCTATCCATGTCCAGCAATACTCTATTTTTCCTTTCCACAATTCCATTCTGTTGTGGAGTGATTGGAGCTGAGAACTCATGTGACACACCAAGCTCATGAAAATAGTTAGAAAAGGCAACATTTTTGAATTCAGTACCATTATCTGACCTTACTCTAACTATGCTAGTTTTGGATGACTGCTTTTCAATGATTAACTTTTGACTCAAGTTTTTAAAAGACTCAAATGTTTCAGTCTTATCTTTTAAGAAATTGACCCATGTATATCTTGAGAAATCATCCACAACAACAAGTATATATTTCTTACCTCCAATACTTTCAGATTGAGCTGGTCCCATGAGATCTATGTGTAACAGCTCCAATACCTTTGTGGTTGTTGCAGAATTCACCACCTTGTGAGGTGCCTTGGTTTGTTTTCCTATCTTGCAATCACCACATATCTTGTCAGTTTTGCCTTTTAAGTTGGGTAGACCTCTGACACATTGCTTGGAAGATAGCTCTAGCAAGTCCTGATAATTCACATGTCCCATTCTTCTTTGCCAAAGTTCAAAAGTTTCCTCTATGGATCTTACAGACAGACAGGACTGCAAGCTAAAAGATTCATTAGCTTGAATATGGTAGCAGTTATCAAAAGATCTCTTACCTCCTATGATACCTTCTCCTTTCTGATTTAAAACCAAACATCTCTGTTTGTTAAACCAAACATCTTCATAGTCATCAGCCAAATGGCTGACACTGATTAGATTGGCAGTTGAACCTTCCACAAATAATACATTTTTGAGATTTGGTATACCTGGAGTGTTAACAGTACCTCGAGCTAGTATATTTGCTTTTCTTCCATCTCAAAGGTAACAGACCCAGTTGTGTGTTCATCTTCAAAGGAAGCGAACCCAGTTGTCTCCAGTTGTCTCCAGTCATGTGTCTAGAGCAGCCACTGTCAACATACCAAAAATCTTGTCGCTTTTCAGCTAAGGCAGTCAAGGCTACCGAACATGTTGCCTTAATATGAGATGTATGAGCACAAGCGAAAAGACATGTAGCATCAAATTCATTCGTATTAGTCAGAAGACATTTACTTTCATTTTTCTTGGTCCAGACATCTTTTCTTCTTTTAGTTTGAAAATCTTTCTTAGAGAACATTTCAGCTAGTTTATTAATGAGTTCCTTTTGTTCTCTAAGCTCATACCTTAGGGATTCAACAGTACACTTTTCTTGAGAAACCTGTGAGCTTGACAATCTTTCATTACATCTAGGTCTGATATGGCCTATCTTACCACAATGATGACAAGTAGGAATAAAAGTTTTAGAGTTCGTGTACCTGTTTCGACCAGTGGGGGACTCTTGGTCAAGCATTACCTGATAACTTGGTGTTGGTTGGTCTTCCCTTTGTTTCTTCATAACTGTGACATGATCATCCATGGAGGCTTCTTTCTTTTCTACAGATGATCTCGATGCTCTTACAAACTTAGTTCTCTTGGAGCTTTCTCCAGTGTACCCTAATCCACAAGTGTCATGAGGAGCTTTTCCTGATCCAAGCAATTTAGACATGGAACTGGAGCTGACATCGAACTTGGCGAATCTTTCTTGAGTTAATTGTAACTCTTCTTGCAGGGACTCATTTTTAGCCAACAATTCCAAGTTCAATACTTGTTGTCCTTTAACATCCAGTTCTAGCATTTTGATTCTGTTGAGATACTCAGTCTTTTCAGTCTTCCATGTTGAAGACTTCTGGGTACCTTGCAGATCTGCTAATTGACTCACATGTTTGTTTCTTTCCAGTTCCCATGTAGATTGTGATGTTTCCAAAATCTGCTCTAATTTTTGTTTTTCAGTTCTCAGGAATTCAACTTCTTTTTCCAAACTCAAGTTTCTAATCAGAGTTGCCTTTGAAGCTTTGTAGAGTTGTCTTCAGCGGATATTTGTTTCATCGTCAGAGAAGGCTTCGTCACCATCAGAGTCAGGTAGAAGTGATGATACAAAAGCAACATTTTCCACTTCCTGAGACTCATCATCACTCCAGGTTGAGAGAAGAGATTTATTATTGCCGTTTCCATGCTTCCTATTTCCACAATCAGTATAAATATGATCATAGCCACCGTACTCATAACACTTAGTTTTTCCTGAATGAGTTCCCTTGAAGCTTGCTTTCCCACTCTTGCTGTTGTAATCACTACTCCTATTTCCATTGTAGGAGTTTTTCCTAGGGGTATTGGGATTTCTGGATGAGTTCTTATTTTTGAGAAATTTTTTAAATTCCTTTGTCAGTAAAGCAAGATCCAGTGTCTCCTCTTCCTCTTCTGCTCCTGTGGTGACCCGAGAGAGGGGTCCCACAATGCCGCGACCCCGAGCCAATGAGAAACCGACATGTCACAAATAACATCCCGATAACTTATCAACCTGAAATCGCAAGGCCTTTTGGGTACAAACTATTGGTTTACAAAACACTTTCTTGGACAAGTCGTTCTAGCAACCAAGCAACACATTTTCAAAAGCGGAATTTGAAATGGGCTAAGAGTTTTGGGCTTGCAATCGGAGCCCAATTTGGAAAATAAAACAAATCACTAAGTAACTACAAGCATGGGAGATGCGCCCCAGGGTTACGGGTCTCCCGAAATTTTTGTAAGCAAGTAGGAAATAAATAAATAAATTAGTAAGAAAGTAAATAAATAAGTTACGTTGAAATCCGATAATGGACCCAAAACCGTACTTTAGTAAAGACAAAGAGGAATACGCTAAGCCGGGCCATGTGCCTCTCCTATACGCTTCCTGACCACATGCTCAAAACCTGCACACTGTTGTAGGGGTGAGCTTTCGTCCTCGCATGCCCAGTAGGGGCCGACCCAACTATGCTAGGTTTGAAAATAATCATATACTTGAAAATATTTACTACATAATATTGTGCATGTTTAACGAAAATACTTTATAAAGAGGCAACCACAAACATTTATCTCTTTGATAAAACATATGCAGTATGTTTCACACAACTTAGAGCTCCGAGATACTTACCTGCCGGCTAAAATAAAACAAATCGGTGACCGACCTAGTTCGTCATCCTTCGAGAACCGGCCAACTACTCTGTAGTCCCCGTGACTACAAGTAGCGAAAGTGTCCATTTCCTGGCCCTGAGTCTCCTATGACTGGTTCACTGTCTGTACTCACTTTTCCTCGACAAACATAGGAGCACGGCCCCCTCCGGAGGTTCACGGTTATCGACACCGTGGGATCCCTAGGAATCTACGAGTCTAGGTTCCATTCACTTTCAGGTCACAAGTTTAAACATACAAGGGTACAGTATCTCAACATGCAAGTCTAGCCTCGGTTATCAGTTCTGAAAACACATGTATCACGAGGCATCAACTAATGAACAACCAAAAACGTATTTACAGGCAACATACTATTTTACTAGTGCATTCCACACATAGAAAAGCCTCTAACAAGGAAGGGACAACTCACCCTACCTGGATATGGAGTGCTCGCCCAAACTTAGCTTCATTTTCGACTTTGGATACTTCGTCCAATTCCATGTGCACATGCTCGAGTCCTTTATAATAAAATTAAACCAATAAGTAACTTGACTTCATTATAACTCAACTAACCGAGCAACCAAACCATTTACTTAATTTCCTTATAGTCCATCGAATTATCCTTTAATTGAACAATGATCTAGAACTTGTGTTTGTAGGATTTTCCTTTAGTTGATAAATTCTATTATCCATTCCCAAACAATCTAAATCCAAATGATATAGCATTTGAATCATTTAGGATATGGTGATTATACTTAGCACTTTCACCTTCATTTGTTTAACATTTCTACTTTAAGGAAACAAACGATAATCATCATTCCCAAATAACTTCGTCACTTTAAGTCATTCCGGGATATGATAAGATTAGGATTGTTTCAATTGTAACTTGTCTAATTAATTTTTAACTTGAACAAATACAATCCTCCATTCTCAAACGCCAATTTCTTTAAGTATTTGGCCAAACCACCGATTTCATCCTCAAGTGACACTTCAACATTCTGTACCAAATTCATCTTTTTAATTTACAAAATCACTTCTTGTTTTCACTATAACCACAACCTCAATCAGTACAAACAACATATGCCAAAAACAGATCCAAATACCCAAACCCTTACCATTCTTCTTTCCCAGCTTGGAAATTAATTCGTCGCTGCTGCAATCCATCGTTCACCACTGTTTTAACACCTATCGGGCATAACAAAATTAACAACCCATCTCTTCACCAATACTTCTATTCAAAACAGAACCTATGAGTACTCCTTACCCTTTTTCAGTCTCAATGAAAACTGACGCATTAGCTTCTTCCTTTCCAAAATTCCAGAAATGCAGAAATCCACAAACCTCAATTCCAAATCAGAGAGCAGTGAATTAGGGTTTTCAATCCACATCGAAATTGGATGTTTAATCGAAAAGAGGGGTACGACAATTACCTAATCGTGACGGTACGAAGATCTGACGTTCATGAGTGGCGGAGCTACAGTGGTCGATGGGCCAACGGCGGCGCGTGTAGCGCGTGAGGCAGCTCTGGTCGGCGTCGGAGGTTGAGGTCTCGGGAATAGGTGAGTAGTGAGGTGTGGGTTCCGTTTATGGATGTGATTTAGCTCATTTCGGAAGGGAGATTGGAGAACAGAGGCATGCAGAGCCTCGAGCTCCGTCGATTCTCGTGCGTCGTCGATCGGTGATGGGATGTTCAGGGCTTGATGGTCGGTGCTCTCCAAGCATCGTTGGTGGGTTGAAGTGACGGCAAGAAGTCAGTGAGCGTAGACGTCGTAGTGTCTTCGTTTTCCAGGCGTGCATGCCGCGACTGTTCTGGGTTCTTGATCGGTGGCGAAAATGGCTGGGCTTTAATCGGATTTGGATGTTGGTTCGAAGGGTGGAGACTGTGTGGTGAGATGGTGGCCGGAACTGGAGTCTCCGGTGGCGGCAGAGAGAAGGACAGCGGAAGAGAGAGGTTGGGGTCGATGCCGGGCTTCGAGGGGTTTTGGTCGGATTTTAGCACTGAGTTGATTTGGTGGAGGTACTGTGGTGTGAGGGTGGCCGGAAATGGTGTTTTCCGGTGATGACAGAGAGAGAACGAGAGAGAGAGAGGTCGGGGAGAGAGAAAGAGAAACGCGGTCGAGTGGGAGAGAGTGAGGGCTCTAGGGTGTTCCCTTGCCAACTTTCTATTTATACTAGTGCGTGAGAAATGTCGAATTTGCCCTCACGTCAAATTACGTAATACTCCTTGCTAATCGCTTTCGGGTTTTCGGGCTCATAACTTTTATTCGTTTTTCACCAACGATTTCTCTAACCGACTCAATATTCAAATTCGCTACAACCTAATTCGTATCCTATTCCAATTAACTTCGACAATTTGTCTCGATAAATTCTAGCAACAATTTTGGCCCAAATAAAAGCACATGGCCCAAATTAAAGAATCCCGTCACCAAAGAAATCTTCGAACTCAACTCCTTCACTTGAGCGACCTTGTGTAAAATCTTATTAGCAAAAAATTTAACTTCAAAAATTAAACAAAAATTTTTCAGGGGCTCACAGCTCCTTTGACTGCCTTGAAAGCTACACCCTTATTTTTCTTCTCAGGCTTCAATCTCATCTCATAAGTTTTAAGATTTCCGATGAGTTCATCGAGAGGATACTCATCAATATCAAATGAGTCCTCTATACTAGTGACTTTTGAATGAAACTTTTCTGGCAGGGCTCTGAGTATCTTTTTGACTATCTTGTCTTCATCGAAGGGTGCCCCCAGACTACAACATTGACCGGAAATTTTAAGGATTCTACCATGAAAATTATCCACGATTTCATCATCTCCCATGGTCATAGTTTCGAACTCATAGATCAATGCTTGTAATTTCTGTGCACGTACCTTTTCATTTCCCTCGTATGTAGTCTGTAGAAGATCCCATGCCTGCTTGGTAGTATCACAATGACTGATCCTCAGTTTTTCCCGTTCAGATAGGGCTGTGAAGATGTTGTTCTTAGCTTTGAAGTCTGCTTGCAGATCACGAACTTCTTCCTCAGTCCAGTCATTCCTTGGTTTGGGGGTGGCAGTGGAAGAGCTTTCTTCTTTTGTTTTTATCATAGAAACAGTCCAGCCATTTTCTACAATGTTCCACACATGTTCATCTTGAGCGTAGAGATATGATTTCATGTATATCTTCCACTGAGTATATTTTTCACATCCACCATCGAACCATGGAGGACTATTGACAAATCCACCAGCAGCCCTATCACGTGAATGTTCCATCCTTCCCGGGATTACTAGAAGATTCTAGAACCCGCTCTGATGCCAATTGTATTTACAAAATGGAACAAAATCTATCGAGTTTGAGTAATGACGCACAACAAGAACAATAAGAACACAGGAATTGCTGACGAAATGTAAACCTCTCCACTGAGGAAACTTCACTGCGTGGCTTTTGAAGTAGCCAACATGAATAATCAATCCAGTACGAAACAATGAAGTTTACAGTATACAAGTAGTGTTGTTCATAACAAACACTTTCACTTAGCAACAAATGCTAACTTTTTTTACTATTGTCCTAACTTCTAACTAGATCCAAATAGAATTCTAGCCAATCTATCTTCCACTTCCTAACACTCAATCGTCTCACAGATCTTGAGAATGAGTTATGAACGTGATTGATTATGCAAGGAAATTCATGAAACAAACAGTGAGAGTTTTCAAAGATCAAGTTGAACAAGAACACAAGTGGTTCAGGAAAAAAACAATTTTTTGCAAGTGAAAACTCTAACTACGAAAATGGTTTCAAAACTTTTTTATGGGGAAGCAAGACTCCCCCTCAATCAAATCTTATCTTAATCACCGTATAAGATAAACATAGAAAGGTTTTTAAACTGTTTTGAGCAAGTAATCGGATATGCATCCAAAAAGAGATTTTGCGATCAATTAAAATCAATGCATATCAATTTAGAATCATGCAAAGATGATATGTATTAAAGACACCTCTATCTCAAGATCAGTGGATTAACTACCTTGAATCTCTCTTCATGATTTGATTATGCGATCTTCTTTTGCTTGCTTTAAGTCTCCGAACAAGTAGGAGAGATACTCTCCTAATGCTTTGCACTGTCTATTGTCCTTGAGGTCTTGGGAAAGTCATGTGTTGAAAAAGGAATAGTCCAAGTACTTACAATAAAGAAAAGAAATATATACAAGTAAACACAAATAAAGGGGTTTTATGATTATAAGATTGAAAATTAAAATAAAGAAAATGTAAAAACACATATACAAGGGTGAAACGTAAGGAACAAAGATCAAAACTACATCCATATGCAAGAAATCCGGTTACAATTCTAATAGTTGGTTATCTATGATACGAGAATATATCAACCAAGAAACAAAGATCAAAGCAACCAATGTCCCTTATTTTACTTCCCTTTACACAATTGATCAAGCAAAGTACCTAACCAATTAATATATTTCGAAAACAGGTTTCACACAATCAAAGCAACCATGCAAACTCAAGTTTCAAATCATTAAGAGCAAGTGAAAGTTTGGTCAATAATTGTATTAATCCTAGTACACAAAGCATGTCTATTCAATAACACAAACCAATTGATTTCAACTTTTGTCCAAAGCCTTTACTACTTATTCGAATTAGGTCACAAAGCATGAACCTAATTATTAGCTCCAATTATATGCAATCATTCTAAGCTGTGCACCAAAGAACAAAAACATATAAAAGTTTTCCATAAAACAAAATCAATTGATCATCTCACATAAGCAACATAGAAAACAACCATAAAGAAATTGCAACTTTTATTCAAACATAGAGATATTAGCCAAATACTCACCCTCAAGTATAAGGGGTACAAGTAATAGTATAGGGATTTAAGAAAGGTTGTCGAACCCACGAGGATTGGATTCCTTTCACTAGCTAGGGTGTTAACCTAAGGAGAGCTAGAATATGCAAATGTACAATCCCAAACCTAAATTCACAAGAAATCTAGGCTCATGGTGAGTATGTGCATTGTGGTGGTAGTGAGATTGTTTGTTGGATAGAGTGGTGAATCAAATTAAATTAAATGCTCAAATGTAAACTAAACTACTCTAAACTAAACTAGTAATATAATGGATGAAGTTAGGGGTTGGATTGTCTACCACTAACCTCTTTTGCAAGTATTAAAGTTCAAATACAAGTGATGCTATTCTAATTTCCCAATTACCTTCTTTGCATCTGGATAAGACTACAAAGGCTTAAACTCCTTTAATGTTATTAATTCCAACCGGATAAGTCTAGAATTAACTACCTAAGAACAATTCCTATTACCGGTTAAGTCTCAATTCGTTATTCCTAGATGCATAAAGCTTTGAGTTTAGATAATCATGCAAGTAAACCAATCCTAGATCTAGGTGATTTTAACTCACAACCTTCATATGCACATAGAGGATGCTATCATGCTATCAATGCTCAAGGTTAACTACTCCCTAAACATTTTTTCATGAGATGACAAACACAGCACATTCAAAGTAGTTAAGTTTGAATGAATGCATTCACTTCTTGAATTAACATATGAAGATGAAAATCACAAATAACATCAAATATAAATTAAAACATCAATTCATACAAGTTTGACTATGGATTTCAACCCTAGCCCCAACACACTCATAGTCATACAAATTGGCATCAAATCTATAAAGTAAATCAAAGTAAATTAAATAGTTAAGGAAAGAATGAACTAGTTGAAGCTTGACAAATTGATGACTAGCTCCTCCATGGTTTTCCTCTTTCAATGCCCTTAGATCCCCCTTGATGGTGGAATGAATGGATTATGAACTTGTTGATGTTGATGGTGAATGAAATGATGATGAAGATATGATGCTCATTTGGCTAACGTTGAGTGGTGGTGATGAAGTTTATGGTGGTGGAAGATGGTAGTTGTGGTGGTGGTGATGGAGGAGATGGAGTAGATTGGGTGTTGTGGGTTTGGATTTTGGGAGGTGGATATGGAGGTTTTATGAAGGAGATGAAGAGAGAAAGAAGATGTTATGGATCAAGGAAATGGTGGTCATAGAGATTGATTGAAGAAATTGTGTTCTCTTGTTACTTGTTGTAGCCTCTATATATAGGCTACCAAGCCATATTGGTTGGCCTTAAACAAATCATGATGGGTTAGGTTTGAGGACTTGAACACTAATGGAATTGTTAGGTTTAAACACTTAAACACTAATGGAATTGTTAGGTTTGAGCACTTTTTGCTCATTTATTCCTTCAATTATATCTCCACCAATAATTCAGAATGGGCCTTCGACTTCTTCATATCAAATGTTACTCCATGAGTTTAGATCATCTTGGTAAAATTTCAGAGTTAAATTCACTGTGGTTCGGCCATAAATGCTTCTGAAATACTTACAGGTCAGGTTTTCCAGTTTTTGTCTTTCAGAAAATTAGATTGACTGTTTGAAGGCTTTCCACTCAAAACTAGCTCTGGTACTCTTCATAACAAATTATCCTTGAGATGTCTAGGATGAAACTGGAAAGTTTTAACTCATTCGGAGTTCTTTTGGTCAGGCGGCTACCCCTCCTTTCTTGACTAGCTCACTTTCTCCTATCTGGAGTAAGAAAATGTTCTAAGGCTAACTGTTTAGTGCATTTTCATTCTTCTCCATCATTTCCTATCATGATAAGGAAAACATAATAAATATATATAAATAAACACAAAGGTTAAGCAAAAGTACAAGATTAGGGAAATAATAAAATTGGATTAGTCAACAGTAAATTTGGACTTTAATTAGAACAAGTAATTTCCATGTTTTAGGGGACAAATATGTATATGAATTATGATCCAACAAGAGATGGGCTTTAAACTTTGCCCTTAACATTATTTGTTAACTAGAATTCATAGTCTTACAAAATCAAACAAAGAAAACAAGAGAAAGGATATAATACACCTTGAAAGATGAATGATAAACCCTTGAGACGAAGAACTTGAAGATCCTTGAAAGCAAGCAATCTTCTAGGAAGACACAAGGGTGGATGGAGGCTAGGAAATTGATGTATTGTATGGCTTCTCTTTCTCCTGGCTTGAAAATGCAGAACAAGAAGACTAGAGAATGGAAAGGAAAATGGAGAGGAAATAGAGAGACAAAAAAGATGAAATGGATGAAGGAAGATGTTTGAGAGTGAGAGGAGAAGGTGTTTATATAGGGAAGAGAAAGAAGAGTGAAATGATGAATGGAAGAAAAATAATGAAAGTGGAGTATGGAAGTGGTTTGTAAAATATGGAAAAAATGGAGTAATGATGAAATGAAAGCAAAGCATGAAGGTGTAGAAACATGGAAATGATGATGATTTATTAAAGAGATTGGAGTAAAAAAATATATCCAAGGAAAAAGAGAAAAACATCTAGCTTTCTTTATGTGGGTGGGAAACATGAACATGATGAATGTTGAGCTGATTTTAGGTCACTTTCTGCCCCTTTATTCTTTCAATTAATTCTCCACCAAGACTTCAGAATGGGCCTCCAATTTCATCATATCAAATGTTACTCTATGAGTGTAGATCACCCTGGTAAAAGTTTAGAGTTAAATTCACTGTGGTTGGCCCATAAATGCTTCTGAAATACGTACAGGTCAGGTTTTCCAGTTTTCGTCTTTCATAACATTGGACTGACTGTTTGAAGGCTTTC
The DNA here is from genome assembly GCA_024704745.1 of Rosa lucieae. NCBI lineage: Eukaryota > Viridiplantae > Streptophyta > Magnoliopsida > Rosales > Rosaceae > Rosa > Rosa lucieae. Next base: position 43,121,526 of record CM045497.1, read on the forward strand.
CACTCAAAACTAGCTTTGGTACGCTGCATAAGAAATGATCCTTGGTATGTCTAGAATGAAAATGAAAAGTTTCAACTCATTCGGAGTTCGTTTGGTCAGGCAGCTACCCGTCCTTTCTTTTCTAGCTCACTTTCTCTTTGCCGGAGTAGGAAAATGTACTAAGGTTGATTTGTTTGTGCATTTCCATGCTTCTCCATTATTTCCTTAGTCATTTCTGAACTTTGAGACTCCATTTAGCTCTTAAAGTATCATCACGAACACAATGTACCTATAAAACACCTAATAAGTCAAATTGATCAAGTTAAAGGAAATAACTTAGCGAAATATAGGGTTTTAATATTATAAATGTCACATTTTATGCTCCTATCAATTCCTCAGAGCATTTCTTGGCCTTTAAACCTATGAGTTGGGAATTTGGACTTACCTCCTCATTTACCTTGCAGCGACATGAGAAAAGAACATATTCTTATTGAAAAATTCAAGTCAAGGGTATTTACCCGTTAGCCTCATTTGTTTAAATAAATAAGGTAGTCCATAAACAAAGGCCTGGGATAACTTTCTCACAAGCCCATGCCAATGCCCTCTCTCTTAATTGTTCAAAATATTTAAGAGAACTCTAATCATTCATTTTTCTTTTTCATGCATGTCACCAATTCATATGCTAAATCGTATATGCAACAAGCTAATCCACATTCTAGCCCGCCCCAAGCTAAACACTATGCCAAGCGGATTCATGACCAAAAGAGGTATGTTGAGCCTTATACAAGCTCATGTTAAGCGCTTACTAGCTAACAAACAATGCCAACCTCCTCTTTGTCAAGGTCGTGCATATATCTGAGACCATATGTTGGCATATATCCGAGACCTAAGCTTAAGCATGTACATTTCAAATTCCATGCACTCTCCCTTGGTCCGTCAAATGATTAAGGCAACCTCAAGATGAAACCATCAATGCACATGCCTAACACATGCCTCAGCATGGTTGCCACAAGCTCAAGCGAATTTAAGTCGTGCACAAACAAACTCTCATTCTGCACATGCCAAACACATAATCAAGCATATATATAAGCCAAATGCAAATGCCAATTCTATCTATTAAATACTTTATATGCTCTCTATGTTCACCTTACACACCTTATTTTACTCTAACCACGTATCATATTTCACACATATATTTACCTTTTTCATTTTAGCTTTCTTTTCATTTGCCAATTATTTTGCAAATACTCTTGTCATTATGCTCTTTGTCATCAACTTTAAAGACAAAGAACGGTTCTATTATTCTTTAGTTTATTTTTCTTTCCACTCGCCAAATTACTCGTTCATCTACTATCCTCATGTTATTTCCTAAATTTTGTGATTATCCTCACTTGCTCATTGCTTACTTGTTTTCCACAAACTATGCTCAATGCTTCACGCATTTTCATTACATTTAAAATTTTTCGTTTTCTTGTATTCATAATTATTCGACAAGCTTTTACCATATTGTTCTCACTCTTCGGTCGATCACACACGTGCTTTACTTTCAAACTCGCTCTTATTTTACTTGAATTCATTATCATCTTTACTTTTACTTAAGTCATTTTCATTATCTTATGGTTACTTATTTTCTTCGTTGTCCTCGTAAAAACATGCACTCTTCCTTAAAGCTAATCACGCAAATATTCAAGTTCTCGACTAACTCTTTCAAATTCCATGCTTCTATACACTTGGTTTTCATGCTTACCTCGGGTTACTTTCTTATTGATTATGTAGCCTAGCTATTTCATCGTCATTGCATAGCCTACATAATTAAGAGGGCTAATGTTGATACCGAAAAAATCAATATTCATATCCAATAGATATTCAAGGCCCAATACAAATATATATATATATATATATACATATGACAGTGAAACGGAGCATCCTGATGTACCATCACATCCTTCATCAAATAGCCATCCCACCTCGCTGTAAGTAATGCCATCTTTACCTTCTTTTACTGAACACCACAATTGCTTGGGAAGCAATATGAGACCACTTTCATCTCTTACTGAGTTCTGCTCAGTGTCACCTGAAAGTTCTGCATTTATCAAGTTCGCATTAGTTACTAATTGGACTATGGGGTTGCAAGTTTTTGGACATCCATGTATTGATGTGCAAATATGTTGATGCCAGTCATAAGTCAATAATATGCTCCAGTGGATCGAAATAAGGGTTTTTTTTTTTTTAATTTTTTAATTTTTATTTTTTTATACTCATATTCATCTAAATAAACCTAGATACAGTCATCACTCTGAAAACTTCTGCTTCTTATTGGTTCTACTAAATTACAATATCTATCGGTCCATAGATCATTTTGAAATAATGCTATTACCGTATTACACAGAAAAGGCATCAAAATGATATCTGAAAATGATATCCGAAACAGAAAATGTGACTGCCGAACAAAGTGTTGTGAATTCCGAGACAGAAGAGATGACTTTTCTGGATAGTTTGAATCAAAATCAAGATGTTTTTGAAGCTCACACACAAGATATTCCCCCTTCTGCATCACCAACTAAAGATCCCCGCTAGAATGATCCTCCTCAGGTACCCTTAAACTTTAATGAATCTTCTGGGTTAGAAAGTGTCGAACCTAGGAAATCACAAAGGGTTACCAAGGGAATTCCTAAGAAACAATATGAACCAAATATCAAAGCCAAAGCTAAATACCTTATGGCTTATTTTAGGTCTAACCATAGGATTTCTGGGTCACATGCACTTGTTGTTGATCAATTATCTACTGTATCTATTCCTAGTAACGTGAAGGATGCATTGACAGATCCAAAATAGACAAAGGCGATGAATGAAGAATTGGAAGCTCTTCAAAAGAATGCAACATGGGAGCTAGTATCTATGCCGGTTGGAAAGAAGACTGTAGGATGTCGTTGGGTATTTACTGTGAAGCTTAATGCAAATGGAACTATTAATAGATACAATGCGAGGTTGGTTGCCAAAGGATATACACAACGCTATGGAATTGATTATGAGGAGACTTTTGCACCTGTGGCAAAGATTAATATTGTCTGCATTCTAATCTCACTTGCAGCAAACAAAGGTTGGCCCTTGCACCAGTTTGATGTGAAGAATGAGTTTCTTAATGGGAATTTGGAGGAAGAAGCGTACATGGATGTGCCCCCAGGTGTTAAGAATTACCCAAGTGACATTGGCAAGGTGTGTAAATTGAAGAAGTCTTTGTATAGCCTGAAGCAATCTCCAAGAGCTTGGTTTGGAAGATTTTCAAAGTCCATTAAAGCCTTTGGGTACAGACAGAGCAATTCTGACCATACCTTGTTTATCAAACGCAAGAATGGTAAGATTACAGCTCTTATTGTGTATGTTGATGAGATTGTTACAGTGGATGATCCGAAAGAGATGAATGAATTGCAAAAGTATCTGTCAAAGGAGTTTGAAATGAAGGATCTGGGACAACTGAAGTATTTTCTGGGTATTGAAGTTGCAAGGTCTAAGAAAGGGATTTTGCTTTCACAAAGGAAGTATGTCCTTGATTTATCACTATGCCAAAAATTGCATCAGACTACGCTTTTTAGACAACGAAAAAAAAAATTCCGTTGTGTGTTGATTGAAAATGCTTCATACAACAGATTTAGTGAGATTTTGTTGTATAAGGACGCCAGAAATCAGAAATCTGTTGGTGCATGATTATTGTACAACACTTATAAGAATTTGTCTGTTGTCTGAATGAAAAGAAATTTCCCTCCCACCTTCCTCAAATTTGGGTCGAAATTTTGACTCACGTTGTACAACAGTATAGCTGTATATGTTGTATGAGCAAAATATCATACAACACATTTTGGTTTGCGTTGTGCAAGTTTGGAAGAAAATTAGATGTTCCCAAAATGAGAGTCTTTAGCGCCAAAATGGTTAATTTTTGGGTGAAATGCGGGTACATGATTGTAAGATCCTACAACGGAATTACCTATTTTTGTTGTGTGAATGTGCCTAGGCGGGAGAAATGAGTTTGTGATTTGCACTAGGCGGGAGATTTGCTTGTTGGATCCCTGGGATGAAGTTTCAATGTAAACTATCAGACAACAAAATTTCATTTATGTGTTGTCTGAATTGATTATACAAGTTAAAAAAAGGCGGAGAAAACGAAGTTAAAAATTTCGACACGGGGGAAACAAAATTTTCGTTTCCCACACTTCGTTAGTTTTCCCACTCGCTCTGGCAGCTCATTTTCACCTCACTCACTTATCCCTGAAAGAACTAGCACGCGACCCCTCTCTGGCTCTTCCCCGAAACCCTAGCCCTCTCCTCCTTCCTCTCCCGCTCTCTTTTAAGTGAACGAGATAGAGGACGACCCTTTATCGATGAGATGGACATTCTGGGCGGCTCTGAAGATGGGGACGGATTGGACCTTGAGGGCCAGTTGGTCACGGTCTGTCTGGGAAGCAAAGAGATCGAGGTGGAGGAGGTATTGGTTTCTGGGGTGGTAGGTGGCATCGAGGAGGCGTAGGATCTGACCCAAGTCGCCTTTAGACCAGGAGAGGAGGTGGGCCAAGGAAGGAGGGGTCGGATCGGAGGAGTTGTTGTCGTGGTAGACGACGCGGTGGATCTGTTGGGTCGGGAGAGAAACTGGTCGGGTGGGATATGGGGGTTGGGGGACGAAGGTGGGGGAGGAGGAAGAAGAGGGTGGGGAGAGTGTGGCGTAGGTAAGGGAGGCGGAGGAGGAGGCGAGGGTCAGGAAGACGAGAAGGGTGAAGAGGTAAAAGGCAAAGAGTGCGGGAGGAGTGCGGAGGAGAGGGAGGCGGTGGTGGCCGTGCTCCACGGCGCGTCAATTATGCTCCGGTTGTCAACCAATTAGGACTGGTTCGTCAGTCTCACTGTTGATGACTACCCTTTTCTCAAACAAGACGGTACTGCTTGGATTTTAGTTCATTGTTTCTGGGTTGCTGGTGATTTTTGTGTTTTTGATATGCTTTTTTGTTTGTGGCTTGTCATTTCGATCTACCTAAAGATCAGAACTTTGTGAACCATTCATTGGCTGGAAAGAGTAAGGTGCATTTGTTTTTTTTTTGTATTTGTTGTTTTCGAGTTTTGTGTTATTGTTGTTTTGAATGTTGTGGTGGATGCTGAAGCATGTGAGTTGTGGTAAGGTCCGTTCTTTGTAAACTCTAGACTTTTGTTGTCTAGTGTTTTCTTACTGGTGATTCTAGAAAACTGTAGTTAGTAGTTATTTTTTTCATATGGGGTTGCATCAACTCAATCATTTAATATATTTTGTATGTCTCCTTTAGGAGTTGTTTCCACTGCAAATAACGGTGGGTTTACAAGCATCAGAACAAAGGTAAACAGGGATGCTTTCTCTTGATTGTTAGAACTTTTTACCCAGTCATGAATGTTTTTGACATCTGAAGTTACTAAGTCCTTGTCAAGTGTAATATTAAGTTTGGCAGTCAAGATACAAGATATTCTAAATTTCTTGCTTTCCTTAATTTACTTGTGGCTTGTTTTTAGAATCTATCAACACCTGAGGATCTCTCTGCATATGATGGTTTAGAGCTACGCCTTAAAGGTGATGGTCGTCGTTATAAACTAATTGTTCGGACAAGTGGTGATTGGGATACTGTTGGTTACACAGCAGGCTTTGACACTGTAAAAGACCAGTGGCAGACAGTGAGTATCACAATGGTCCTCTCAATTTTTGGGTTTTTAAGACTTCTCTTTTAATCATTGTAACAAAATGTTCTCTTCGCAAACAATTCCAAGTTGATGCCGCAGAACAAATTGGCTTTCAAAACCTGATATGTATGTTCTAATGAAATTGCATTATGAAAAGTGGGTTGATATATGAGTCCAGATTTGTTTGTCAAAATCTGTTTTAGGACATTTTTTCATGAATTGAATCATGTTTGAAAACTCAATTTCTCCAACACTTCAACCTGCATTAAAGTTAGAAATTGTTTCAGATTACAAGATTATCAAAATCAAATATTGCAAATGTAATAAAATCTCAAACTCTTTATCATTTTTTTCAGGTACGGCTTCCATTTTCTTCTTTGAGGCCTATTTTTCGTGCAAAAACTGTATCAGATGCGCCACCATTTGACCCGAGCAATATTGTGTCACTGCAGGCAATTTTCTACTGCCACTTTTTCTCACTCATTCTTTCACTTTAAGATTTTATTCCATGTTTATCAATGAGAAATTCAAAAAAAAATTTGCAGCTTATGTTCAGCAAGTTTGAATATGATGGAAAACTCAATCCTACTTTTGTGGAAGGGGAATTTAAGCTCCCAGTTTCAAGCATAAGGGCATATCTGAAAGATCCTATAACTCCCAGGTTTGACACTCTTTTTCTTAGTGTTGAACTACTTTCTTATGGCTGAACATAATCAGCTTGGTTCTGCTTCTTTCTTTACATCATTTCCTTTGTTCACATGTAGGTTTGTACACGTAGGCTCTGCAGGAGTTACTCGGCCTGAGAGACCTGGACTTGATCTAAGTAAACAACCTCCTGCTGTGCGGTTGAACAAGGAATTGGATTTTATCCTGACTTTCAAATTGAAGGTTTATCCTAAACTAATGCGAACTATTTGTTTACTGCATCTTAGTACTCTACTGCTGTTTACATGTCACAAACTGACTCTTGCAATTAAATAAAAAGAAAAGTTTCAGATTTTGTTTCTCTCCATTTTCTTACATCTGTCAGTAACAGGGGGAGGATTTAATTCGGGAAAGTGGAATTCCATATACAATTGTGAGGCCTTGTGCATTAACTGAGGAGCCTGCTGGAGCAGATCTCATTTTTGACCAAGGAGACAATATAACGGTAAATGGAGGACTTATGTTCCTGATTGCTTGTATACTTGGTGAACATTCATAGCAACTTGATTTTTCATGTTGAAAATATCCAATGGAACTGTGCTTCAAAAGACTGGAATTTCTCTGGTTCGTGGACAGAAAATAATTGTTAATGCTCTGTTGGTAATGAAATGGCATATATGTGTTATATATATGCACTAATGCACGTAAGATATCAAGGGAATAACATGTTTTATCCATGGAAGTGTTTTAAAAGACTCTGGAATGCTCTCTTAGCCAGAATATAATTGTTAATACTCTGCTTTCCTTAATGTTATGATAATATGTGTTATATTATATGCAGGGTAAGATATCAAGAGAAGAGGTTGCTCAAATTTGTGTTGCTGCATTAGAAAGCCCATACGCTACTGGCAAGACATTTGAGGTTACACTCTTGACTTGTATCCCGTACTTTGTCTGTTAATTTGCTTTTGGAGTTCGATCAATCACCAGTTTCTTTCTTTTTAGTCGCAAACTTCTAGAGTCTGGACAATGTCATGTGTGTATAACTACTCCTTTTGCAGGTTAAAAGTGTTATGCCATTTAGCGAGCCATTTACAGTAGACCCTGAAAATCCACCCCCTGAGAAGGACTGCGATGTTTACTTTAAAACTTTGAAGGATGGAATTACAGGAAAAGAAGTCTTAGAACAAAATCCTGTACCAGTATAATGCTTATGCAATATGCATAGAGCTATGTTCAACATTAACCTGTAAGTATTATGGAGCTAAATATGACTAAACATGTTTATTCTATAAGATAGTAGTTCTGTCAGCAATGAGAAGAAAATCTAACAGATATTTAATATTTTTCTCATGTGTACTGTCAAATAAAGCCTTAAATTAGTTTTAGGATTTAGATACTTATCAATCAAAGTACAGACATATAATTTCCTTGTAATACCAGCAAGTTAGTTCTTGAGTTTATTTTAACTGCTCTCCCTACCCTTATCTCTGATTGCAGGTGTATATATACCCCTACAGGAGTAAAAGGAAGAGGTTTCTAGAGGAACATATAACCGAAGAAGTTTAATTATGTTCCAAGCAGTTTAATTTAAATAGCTTCAATGATTATGACTTATGTTGTGGTATACATGTCTAGTGGGCGGCAAAGAGTCGGAACTCATATACCCAAGAGCAACTTGATGAGGTGCGCATTGAAGTGGCTGACTACTTGCAGAGTTTGCTATAGCTAGATCTTGACAAGCAATATGATTTTGAGTAAGGCTAGATTTTGCTGATATGTAGTGATATCAGGATGAATTGTGAACAAATTATGCTGCATGTAGTTATTGCAGTAGCGGTATATTCTACACTAGCCTTAATTACGCGCGCGCTTGATGCTGGTCCATTTTTGCTAAGGAAAACATCTTTTTTGTGCTTCTCTGCTAGTACATTGTCATGCACCATGTGTTGCATGTTTTGGAACAATAGATATATATGTATCAGCTTTTTGATGTCCCAAGTAGATGGGCATGCACTAGAATGCTTCTCTTGTTTAAAATGTTGGGTTCAATGATTAGTGGTTTGCAATGTTTATATTTGGTATGTAAATGGATCAAATGCACAATTTAATTCAGGAATGGGATATGTTCAAAATAATCAGACAACAAAATAGACAAAATGATAATTACCCGTTGTTTGAATGACCAAAAATAGGGACAAATCACACTGCAATCATTCATATCATACATCGGTTTTTAACAAATCACTGTCTTCTAATCTATACTCACACAACAGAAGCAATTAAACTCTGTTGTCCGAGAGTTAATCAGACAACAGTTATAGTCCAAGAACTGAAGTTTGAATATCAATCAGACAACACACAAAATAAAAGTCTGTTGTCTGAGAAGCTCAACATACAACATCTTCAAAACTAGCACTGTTGTCTGAAGGCAGCGCCGCAACTGCAGCGCAGCTGCGCCTGGCATCTACCGAGCCACCTGCCGAGCCATCTGCCGAGTATCACACAACACGTTTAACACATACCTGTTGTCTGTATGTTTCTCAGACAACTGTGTTCCACCGTTGTCTGATTTTTCATCAGACAACGGTCACCTCTACAACGGTGGCACTCCAAATCAGACAACAGTTTCTGTCTGTCGTCTGATACCACTTTTGGCATAGTGTTACTTGCTGAAACGGGGATGTTGGACTGTAGACCAATGGAGACACCCATTGAGATGAATCACAAACTTGCTATTTATGCTAATCAAGTTCCAACTGATAAAGGGAGGTATCAACGTCTTGTAGGAAGGTTGATTTATCTTTCATATACTAGACCTGATATTGCTTATGTTGTGAGTGTTGTTAGTCAATTTATGCATTGTCCTAGTGAAGAGCATATAGATGCAATCTTTCATATTTTGAGGTACTTAAAGATGGCGCTAGGTAAAGGGTTACTGTTTCAGAAAAAAGATAAATTGGAAGTTGTTGGGTACACAGATGCAGATTGGGCTGGTGATAAAATTGACAGACGTTCTACATCTGGGTACTTCACTTTTGTTGGAGGGAACCTTGTCACTTGGCGTAGCAAAAAGCAGAAAGTTGTTGCCAGATCAAGTGTAGAAGCTGAGTTCCGAGGTATGGCACACGAAGTCTGTGAAATGTTGTGGATTCGTAATGTCTTGAAAGACCTGGGTTACAAGCTTAAAAATCCTATGGATTTGCATTGTGATAATATAGCTGCCATTGAGATTGCACATAATCCAGTTCAGCATGATAGAACAAAGCATGTGGAGGTTGACCGTCATTTTATTAAAGAAAATCTTGACAGAAAGGTTATTCGCTTTCCATTTGTAAACTCAGAGGAGCAATTAGTTGATGTTCTTACTAAAGGAGTGTCCAGGAAGGTATTTGACAGCTCAGTTGACAAGTTGGGCATGATAGACATCTATGCACCAACTTGAGGGAGAGTGTAGAATCGCTGTAAATCTGTATGTAATTAGAATTTTATTTAATTATTCAATCCTGTAATTATGGAAAGTTTGTTTCCTATTAGAGTTAGACTACTCCTTTGTACTTGTATATATACCCTTATTGTGGGATGAATAGGATTATTGAGTTAGCCCTGAATTTAAGTATTCTTTTCTACTTTGAATACTAAAACAAAAGATGAAATCTTTTGATGCTGGAAATAGTACTCAGATGCTTTTATACAAACCCAGAAAAATATAGAAGCAAATAAGCAGAAGCATGAGTAAAATTTTTGGGTTCAGAACAAACTAACCAGAGGCAGAAGTGGAGGTGGGATTGAAGCTGTTACTGCGGTCATCCTCATGAAGTTGGTGTTCAAGGTTAGAGAGGCTGGTCTTGGTAGAGGAAGAGGCAGCGCTCTGGACAATTTGAGCAGCCGTGCGACGATTTTATGGGTGTGGAAATTGAGGGCTTCAAGGCTTTTTATGAGGAGAAGAAGGAAAGGAAGTGCTTAAGCTTAAAGCTCTAGTGTGGGGGATTACACTGTTTAAAGCCATAGCCATGTGAATTTGGTGGGTTTTGAATTTGGAAAGGTATGGCGGGTTTGAGTGGTCTTATCTATCCTCAGCAACCACCAATGGAGCTAAGAAAGAAAGAGTTGTAGCCTTGTTTATATTAGGCACCTTAGGTAATTGAAAGGAAATACAATTAAAAGAAAGACATTTTCATTCCTGGATGCCCATAATTGAGCCATTGGTACAATATAAGAGATCTCTACAATTGGGATCTGTCACAATAACAGGGCCTACTGAGAAGGAAGACAAAAGTATCACAACATTACTAAAGACAAAAGGTGGCAGTTGACTCAATCATAAGTCTGATCAACATCAATGCCTAGAGATCTACAATGTTTGAAAGGTACTAGGTAGGAGATACTCATGTGATTGGGCCTGGGCCTGTGATTAAGAAGAGAAGAGGATTGGGTATTAGCCTAACAAGTCCCGCCCCCTTGGTAGAAGGCCTGTCCTCAGGCCTTGAAATCCAGAAAATGGTTCATGATGGTCTGGGCCTCCTCCCAGGTAGCATCTTTAAGAGGCAGGCCGACCCACTGAATCAACCATTTGGTGATTGATTTGTTACGACGTCGTTCCACACTCATGTCCAGCACCTTGGAAGGAATCCAAGAAAGAGCGTCGTCGTCCTCCAAGGGAGGTAGGGTGGGCGAGACCGAGATCCGATCACCAAGTTTCTTCTTCTGGAGAGATACATGGAAAACCGGGTGAATCTTGGAACTGGGAGGGAGTTTGAGGCGGTATGCGACCTTGCCGAATCGAGCAATGACCTGAAAGGGGTCGTAGAATCTTGAGGCCAGCTTGTGGGAGGCACGGCAAACCAAAGATTGTTGCCAGTAAGGGTGGAGTTTGAGGAAGACCCAGTCCCCTTCATTGAATTCCCTTTCTGTATGGTTCCTGTCAGCCTGCTATTTCATGTGGATCTGTGCCAACTCCATGTTCGACTTGAGTAAGGTGAGGAGACTATCTCGATTATGGAGAGTGACATCCACGGAGTGGACGGCGGTGCTACCCGGTAAGTACTTTGTGATTGATGGGGGTGGTGTGCCATAAAGAGCTTGGAAAGGGGACATTTGAATGGTGCTATGGTAGCTTGAATTGTACCAGAATTCAGCCCAATGAAGCAGATTAGACCAAGAGGAAGGTTTGTCAGCTACAAAGCAACGAAGGTAATGTTCGAAAGACCGGTTGAGCACCTCAGTCTAGCCATCTGATTGGGGGTGGAAGGCGGAGCTCCGACATAGTTTTGTGCCTTGCAATTTGAAGAAATTCTCCCAGAATTGGCTGACGAAGATTAGGTCTCTGTCCGTGACAATGCTGCGAGGCATGCCATAGAGACGAAAAACTTCTTTGATGAAGAGAACGGGTATGGAGGCTGCAGTGTACGGGTGGGAGACCGGGATGAAATGACCATACTTGGAGAGACGGTCAACCACCACAAAAATGGTAGTTTTGCCTTGAGAAGGTGGTAAGTCGTCAATGAAGTCCATGGACACATCAAAGAAGACATTCTCTGGGATTGGAAGGGGTTGAAGGAGTCCCGGGGGTTTGATGGTCTCATACGATTGTCGTTGGCATTGGTGGCATTGGGCCACAAAGGTTTTAAGATCACGTCGCAGACCTAACCAAGCGAAGCTTCGAGAGATGCGCACGAAGGTGTGAAGGAAGCCGGAATGTCCTACTAAAAGAGAAGAATGGAATTCGAATAGTAGCTTGGAACGCCAATCAGATGTGGCAGGTACGAATACTCGATCCTTGTAATACAATCGGTCTTGGATTAAAGAGAATCCTTTCTTAGTGGGAATGCCGTGAGAAATGGCGGCCTTGATGTCTTTAGCTTCCGGATCCATCTCGTAGGCGCGGTCGATGTGGATAAGGCAATTGAAGATCGGAGTGGTGAAGGCTTCGATAGGACAGACTTCATGGCAGCGCGACAAGGCGTTTGGGACGGTATTGAGGTGACCCACGCGATATTCGATCTTAGAGCAAATGCACCCATGAACCAAGGGCAATTGCTGATTTGCCAATAAAATTGGTACTACCAATCCACTATTCATCTCAAATTAGCAATTGCCTCCAGCTTATACAATGCACCAGTGAAAGGCAATTTGCCTGCCAATCCACTATTCACACTTCAAATTTGAATAATTCATTAAATTAATAATTTAATTAACTAATTAAATTAATCATCCAATGTTAATGTAATAAAAAATTAATGAATAAATTTAAAAACAAATAAAATTGTATATCTAGTATAAATATCTATGACAATTGATAAGATTACCGACCAATCTTCATTTTCCATGTGTCGACTTTAGATACATTTATCTTACAAAAAATGTATATAATTTCTGATAAGATAATCGCCCAATCATCATTGGACACGTGTCAACGTTATCTTCTGAAAATATATTTAGGATATGTGATAATATTTTCAACCTATATATACGTGACACGTGTACTTATCCTAACTTTTTATCTTTCAATATTGTTAATAAATAAGCTTCAGACTCCATTCTCTGCTCACACATTCCTCTCATTCTACACCTACATCTCTTTCCAAATCTGTCATACATCTCTTTTCTTCTCTTTCCAATGGAAGAATTGAACAAATGGTTGTTAGAAAGGGAACGTGAAAATATGGAAGAGCTCGAGAGGATTCAAGCAACAAACTCTGAAGCGGCTGCGATCGTGGTGCAATATCAATTGCAGGATGCACCTAGAGGGAGTGGTTCATGACCTGGCCGTGCCCCAAATGTCGAAAGACATAGAGAAGTTTGAGGTCATTTTCTCCTGGAGGATTACTTTGTCAAACGTCCAGTGTACGACGAAGCAGATTTTCGAAGGCGGTACAGAATGCAGAAACATGTCTTCCAACGGATAATGGAGGACCTATGCAACTTCGATAGTTTTTGGGGGCAAAAAGCAGATGCCATGGGAAAAATGGGATTGCTTCCGGAACAAAAAATGACAGGTGCCCTGAGAATGCTTGCGTACGGTGCAGCTGCAGATCAATGTGATGAGATCACTAGGATGGGGGCTTCTACAGCGCTGGAATGTCTCAAGAAATTTTGTAGACAAGTCGAGTTTCTTTGTGGTGGGTGGTTTCTTCGTCCTCCAAATCCCGCTGATCTATATAGGCTTCTCAACAGAGGACAACGCCGTGGGTTTCCAGGCATGATTGGGAGCATCGACTGCATGCATTGGGAGTGGAAGAATTGTCCAACTGGTTGGGCTGGAGCTTTCTCGGGTCGAAAAGGTAGACCAACTATTATTCTTGAAGCAGTGGCGTCTTACGACACGCGTATATGGCACGCCTTCTTTGGAATTCCTGGAGCTCAAAATGACCTAAATGTTCTGAGTGCGTCTAATGTGTTCGAGCGTGTCATAGGTGGAACTGCTCCTCTGGTTGAGTTTGAAGTCAATAACAAAAGGTACACCAATGGTTACTATCTTGCTGATGGAATATATCCCAGGAGGTCCACTTTTGTCAAAACAATATCAAACCCTAGAACAGATGAGGAGAAACACTTTTGTAAAAAACAAGAGGCTTATCTCAAAGATGTGGAGAGGTGCTTTGGTATCCTTCAATCTCGATGGGCCATACTGCGTCACGGTGCTAGGTTGTTTAAACTGGAGGATCTTCGAGCCATCATGATAAGTTGTATCATTCTTCATAACATGATTGTGGATGATGAGTTTGTTGAGGAAGAATTTGTGGATTCTCAAGAAGCTGATCTAATGAATCCAGCAATGGCAACCGTCTATGACCGGCCTGTGCATCCCGATACTGGAGCACCTATTCCTTTAGAACCGGTAGGGAGAGATGGACAGAATCTTCCTGCATTCATGGATCGTGAATTTCAGGTGGAGTCAGCCTACCTCCACAAGTGCCTGCAAGATGATTTGGTGATGCACAATTGGAACATGGATGGTAACTGAGTATGAAGCACCACAATTTGGGATTTAGATTTGAATAAATGGTGGTTTGTAATTTTAATCAATGTTTTCTATGTCTGTGTGCTTTCCTGATATGTTTGGGTTTATTTGTATTTTTAATCGATGTTTATGTATGTTTGAGAATAAAATTTGTTTAACATTAATAAAACTATTGTCATTTGGAGTTACATACTTCTTATTATTGTTATTGTTGTTGTTATGTTCATTCATCAATTTATTCAAAGCATGAAAATTTTATTTCATAAAATTAAAATTACATAAGTGAAATTAAGATTACATAAAAAAAATTAAAAAATAAAACTTGATTTCCTAGACAACATTTTTGTATCGAATAATAAAATGTTGCTTACATAATAAAATTAATCGAATTGAGGTATGTAGCAACCGCTGCTACCACCATCGGACATTGTTTTTCTACGATATCACCCTTTTTCTTTTTCCACCAAGCCTTTGATTGTGGTGTCATGGAATTAGTATCCATGGCCATAATTCTTGCATCTTCTTTCGCCTCTTCAAATTCAAATGCCTTCTTTGTGTGAGCAGCCATTTCTTCATTTCTTTTCTTCACTAGCTCAACAGAAGCTTGAGTTGATTCTGCCATGGCTTGTATAGCAAGAGCCATACTTTTTGCTGCATCTTGCGCCTTCTTTCCCTTCTTCTTTGCTTCCTTGGCTCTCTTTTGTCCCATTGGTCTCGGCATGGAGGTTGATAGTGTCTCCAAAACTATTTCATCATCCAAGTCAATTGGAGACTCGCTTTCGGAGACACTAGTTGTCGAATATGATGCCGGTGGTTGAGAATTAGATGGTGGATCCACAAAATAAGGGTGATACTTAACTTTCTCCCAACATTCAAATTTATCAAACTTCTTGGGATGTTTTTTCAGGAAGATATCGTGAGTTTGATTTTCCTAAACAAGAAGAATGAAGCAATAAAAATCAACCAAAAAATCAATATAACATTTGTATGGGGCAAATTTAACTTAAAAACATAAATAATAATAATAATAATAATAATAATATACCAAAATAGGATCGGGAGAAAAATGAATACCTCATCCATTTTATTGGTTCCGCTCATTATACAATAACGAGAAGTCATTTGTGCATTGTGCCAATCTTTGAGAATTCTTTTCAATGTTCGAAACAGAGATTGGAGAGCTTGAGGAGTTCGGCTTGTTGGTGGACCTTGCCAATTTTGCACATAATCAGCATGAACTTTTTCCCATAACTTTGAGGAAGTTATTTGTTTGCCCGTGATCGGACATACTGTCTTACGCGCCCATGAATCGCACAATTGAATTTGCTCCTCGACTTGCCAATTAGTACCCGAATCTCCCATTGTTGGATGGTAATTGAAGAAAATGAAGAGAAAATTGATGGAGAAAGAAGATAGAGAGGTATAAGTTTTGAAAATTTTGGTGTGAGAAATTAAGGTGAGAGAGTAGGTATTTATAGAATTAAAAAAAAAAAACATTTATGATTTTTTTTTACCTTCCAGATTATTTTTAAAAGTGAAAAAATAAGTTACCGTTGTCAATTAATTGCAGCCATTGGATCGAATGATCCAACAGCTACAATTAATTGACCGTTGCAAAAGAGGATCAGTTAAAAAAAAAAAAGATAGAGCCGTTGGCAGCAGGCCATGTGAGTGGGGAGCCCACCACCAACGGTCGGGCTATTCGCTTGCTGAGAATCAGTCACCCAATTGCCTGGGCAGCTGGGGACCTCCAATTGCCCGAGCAATCCACTCCCGCTGCATCACCTCATTTCACGTTTCTATCCAATTGGTCAACCAATTGGTACTTGGCTGCATATGCTCTTATTGTTATAGCCCAGCAACTTGGAAAGCCATTGATGCTGTGCCGGTGTGGTAATCCTCTGATCAAGCAAGTGTTTAAGGGTCTTGTGATCAATGAGGATGGTGAATGGCTGACCCAAGATATAATGCCTCTACTTTTCAACCGCGAACAAAATGGCCAACATTTCTTTCTCATACACGGAGAGACCCTGGTTGCGAGGAGAGAGGGCCTTGCTGAGGTAGGCTATGGGGTGGTGGTTTTGTTGGAGCACCGCGCCGATATTCGTGCATCCGTTTCAATGAAGAATGGAATAGAGAAGTCCGGGAGGGCAAGCACGGGAGTTGAGGACAAGGCATGTTTGAGCTTGTGAAAGGCTTCCTCAGCTTGTGGGGACCAATGGAAGTTATTGGACTTCAACATGTCAGACAATGGTTGTGCAATGAGGCCATAGTGATGCACAAACTTGAAATAGTATCCGGTTAAGCGCAAGAACCCTCGCAAGGCCTTGGTGGATTGAGGCTTCGGCCATTCCATGATGCATTGGACTTTAGATGGGTCAACTGCAACCCCTTGGGCTGAAATGATATGACCCAAATAGGCAACACTCAGTTGAACAAAGGAGCATTTAGAGAGCTTGACTTTCAAGCTATGATCATGTAAAACTTGAAAAACTTCATGTATGTGTTTAATGTGAGAGGTTAAATCTTTGCTATAAATGAGTATATCATCGAAGAAACCAAGCACAAACTTACATAGCATAGGTTTGAAGATGTGATTCATGAGTGCTTGGAATGTGGATGGGGCGTTGGATAGCCCAAAAGGCAACACCACGAACTCATAGTGCCAATCATAAGTGCGGAAGGCCGTCTTATGAATATCCTCCTCAAGCATCCGGATTTGGTGCTAACTGGAGCGTAGATAGAGTTCAGTGAAGTGAGTGGCTTTATGGAACTCATCGAGGAGCTTATCCACCACGGGAATGGGGAATCGATCTTTGATTGTCACCGCATTGAGTGAGCGGTAATCAACACAAAAACGCCAAGTTCCCTCCTTTTTGCCACCAACAAAACGGGAGAGCAGAATGGGCTGCTGCTGGGCCTAATGATGCCTTGGGTCAGCATTTCTTGGACTTAGGCTTCGAGCTCTTCTTTTTTAGAGTGGGCATATCTGTAGGGCCTAACATTTACAGGGCCTGTGTTTGGCAATAACGATATTTTGTGATCCACAAAACATAGGGGAGGAAGCCCAGTGGGGGGTTCGAAAAGTGTGGAGAATTGGTGGAAGAGGTCTGATAATTCGGGTACGATGGTGGTGTCGGGGGTCAAAGTGGGGAAGGGAAGGATTTGGGTCACAATGTCTAGATGGTCTTTGGGTAAGAGGCGTAATAGGTCAGCCTCATCAAGGGTTTGATGTTTAGAGGATAAACCTCTCAGTATGTGTCGTTTGCCATGGGCGACGAACATTATAGTTTTCTCCAAGAAATGCCACCCGATATAGCCCAAGGAGTCGAGCCACGGTACACCTAAGACTAAGTCACAGCCGGCCACGGGAAGTAGGAGGAATGAGTTGATGTATTGGTAGCCCTGCATTTCGACGGTGACGTCGTGGACTAAGCCCGCCGGGGATAGGCAATGGCCGGAGGCCATCGTGAACTTTTGTGGTGGAGGAGGGCAGATGGGTAGGCCGAGCTTGATAGCGATGACGGGGTTGAGAAAGCTGGTGGCCGCTCCACAATCGATGAAAACATCAACAGTCAAGCCCAAAATTGAACCTTTTAGTTGCATCATCTCACTGAGTTAGGAATTACTGATGGTATGAATAGGTAAAAGTGGGTCTGACTTCGCAGTCAATTCCTCCAGGTCAACGGGGCAGTCATGGAAGTCCTGGGAGTCGTCCGCAGGGATGGTGGCTTCCAAAATTGTCATGATGAGGTTCTTGCAGATGTGGTTCTTGGAATATTGCTCATCGCAATTGAAACACAAGTTCTTAGCTCGACGCTCTCGCTGTTCAAATAATGAGAGGATGCGAGAAGGTCGATTGGATGATTGAGAGGTGTTTGGGTTAGAGTGAGAGCTAGAAGCGGGTTGGGTGCGAAAAGATGAGGGAGATGGGCCTGAAATGGTATTGGAGGTGTGGGTAGGGTTGATTCTGGTAGTGGAAGGCCAGTTGGTGGAACGGTGGAAGCGAGAGAAGCGTGAGTCTTGGTTTTTGGACTCAAATCTCCGCACGAGCGTTGGGCTTGAGTAAGGGAACTGGGTTCCAAGGCCATCACATCATGTCAGACCTCTGGTTTAAGTCCTCCACAGAAAATGTGAAGAAGTTGAGCGTCTGACCATCCAGGAACCCGACAAGAGAGTCGAGTAAAGTGATGGATGAAATCGTCCACTGACGAGTGTTATTGGAGGTGAGACAGTTGGGCCATGATGTCAGCAGTAGAGCTCGAGCCAAAGTGATGAAGCATGGCAGAAACAAATTGCTCCCCTGTAATGACCGGGTTCCTCTGTTCAAAGGAATTCATCCAAACGGAGGCGTCGGGGCCGAAGTAGGACGATGCGGTAAACACCTTTTCATGGTACAGTATGAGTTGGACACGGAGGTGGCGTTCCGCCATGGCCAACCAACAGACCAAGTCCTCGCCTTTGAAGCGGGTGAGGTCGGAGCGAGGGGGTCTATTGGAGTGGAAATCTGGGTGAGGTGGTAAGGGAGGAATGTTATGGTTAGGAGGTGAGGTGAGCGGTGTTGGGTGGGTTGTAGCCGGTCCCTGTGATGGTTGTGGAGGGTTGGGAGCAGAGGTGGAGAGTGGTGGGGGTGGTGGTAGGTGGTGTGTAGAAACCACCGTAGAAAATATGGAGCTTGCAGTTGCTAATGAAGGACCAGAGTGAGCTGGTGTGGGGTGGAGTATGGGGAGAGGTGGGTTGGACATGCCAAGTCTGGACTGGACAGAGCCAAATGTGATTTGAGGGAAAGTGCTTGGAGTAGCTATGTGGGAAGTGGGTGGGGAGGATGGTGATGGTGGGGATGAGGGCCAAAAGGAAAAGGCCAATGGAAGGCGGAGCATGGCGTCCGTGATGGTTTGTTGAAGTTGCTGGAGTTGAGTGGTGATGGTTGTTTGGAAAGTATCCATGGAGAGGTGTAGTTCATCATTTTGGGCCTGGAGATGAGCCACTGTTTGGTGCAGCGGATGATGCCGGAGTACCGGGGAAGGGCGGTGAAGCCATGGGAAGGGTGGGAGGGAACAAGGACGTTGATGGTGGAGCTTGGTGCAGGACCCTCATGCAAGGGCTCTGATACCAGATATTAGGCACCTTAGGTAATTGAAAGGAAATACAATTAAAAGAATGACATTTTCATTCCTGGATGCCCATAATTGAGCCGTAGGTACAATATAAGAGATCTCTACAATTGGGATCTGTCACAATGACAGGGACTACTGAGAAGGAAGACAAAATTAGTATCCCAACACTACTAAAGACAAAAGGTGGCAGGTTGACTCAGTCCTAAGTCTGATCAACATCCATGCCTGGAGATCTACAACGTTTAAAAGGTACCAGGTAGGAGATGCTCATGTGATTAGGCCTGGGCCTATGATTAAGGAGAGGGATTGGCTATTGGCCTAACAGTTTATGAGCTTGGCTACACAAACAAGAAGAAGATGATGGAATATTCTTAGGTGGAGAATCAAAGAAGGGAAATTACTGGACTAGCCTTGATTTGAAACAGTGTCGTTTCAGCTTATACATTTCTTCCTATTTCATAGTTTAGTAAAAACCCGAACTTTGTTTGATCAGAAGATAACATAGGGTTTTTACTGCATTGGTGTTTGCACTTTGCAGTGAGAGCATAGGAAGGAGAAGGAGTAAAGAAGCTACAGTAAAAAGGTTATTTTTGCTGCTCTACCTCCCTCTACTCTACTCTATACTGGTTGCAATTTGAGTAGGATGGTAAATTTTACACCGACACTGATAGAGGTACTTTGCCTTGGTGAATTTCAAAATTCTAAGATACTAGAAAGCGTGTCCGCGCTTTGCTGCGGGAATACAGTTGTTCAAGAAACGATAGAAGAATAATCCAACCCATTCACACTACAACAAATTTCCCCATTAGCACCCTTTTTTTAGCCACTAAAAAGTCATCAGTCCCAAAATGAATAGTTTAACACTGATATAAAACATTCACTACTACAAAAATTGAATCAGATGACGGCTAAAAACTGTCGTCTGATACGGAGCTGACTGTCGTATATCTCGCTGCTGTCTGATGAAACATGATTTAGAGAACTGTCGTCTGAAGAACGCGGCATCCATGTCGACAACATGTCGACAGGCTGTCGATAGCTTGTCGACATCATTAACTGTCGTGTGAACGTCACTCAGACGATGGGCAACTTAAGAACCCGTTGTGTGATTGTGATTCAGAAGTCATTTTTTTTTATAACTGTTGTGTGACTCTTATTCACACAACTAAAACATTGAAAGCATCCGTGATCTGTATTACTCTCACACAACAATTTTTATTGTATGGCTGTTGTGAACATTGTGTACGTACAACAGAAAATGAAATCAAATATCACCAAATGAACAGTAATTACCAATATATATATATATATATATAACTAGCATGGATGCCCTCAGCAACATATATCATGTTTTACTGAAATTCAGTGTTCAAAAACAGATTACAGTTGCTGTCGAAATAGCTTGCCAAAAATAAGTTGTTGTACTTATAAGCTAACTTGATTACAGAAAATGCCTGATCTGGTTGCCAAAAATAAGTGATGATGTCGATTGCTAATCATGCATGCTGAGAAGTTGTTAGCCTAGTGGTGATCTATAGTGGAGGTTGTCCAAAAAGTTGCTTCCTCCAAGTCTATTTACATAAAAAGTGCTGCGACACTTTAGTCCATTTTTTCTTTGCTGTTGATATCTGTCGATGATGTTGCTGATTCAACACAGGTTTCCCTGTGTTATAAAAGAGATAGTAAAGGTCAGTAATTATAAAAGATGTAAGTTTCTTATCTCAAATAGCAATAGTGTGAAGCAATAGATATGTCTAATACTGTAATGTGCCAAAAAGAAGTTGGATACTGGAATTGTAAGTTCCTTCAAACCAGAATAAATTCAAATTTCAATCAACCATCTATTCAATCACTAGTGGTATATGTATGCCACGTAGATCAGAAGTTACCTTAAAGAGACATCTAAAACTGCCTTCTATTCAACCTTTTTGTGGCTCAAATAGTTGTTTGGATAGATAATATTAGCAGCCAAGTCAAAAACAATGGTAATTCCAGATCTTCCTTCTTGCTCTGCCCCAATTTTCCTGCAAAGCAGTGAAAGGATTAGGCATCTCAGGTGAGCTGATCTTCCTTTACAAATTACTATAAAGTGAAGTAAAGACCAATAACGGTATTATATTTCTAAGAGAAAAGAGCAAAGAGCAACATGCAAACATATAAAGCCACTGTGTGTTATTGACTTATTAATACCAGGCAATGGTTTCTAGAGGAACCCATGATATTGCACACATTCAGTATATTTAGAACAACATTACACAATAGAATAACCTTTTTCTTTCACCTACAGCTTCATAATTAAACACTCATATGGAAGAAAATAGTAATAATCCTTAACATCATACCAGGATATCCTAGTTCAAAAAAAATGCCTATGTATATTTTCTTCATCGTTCAGTCATAGCACTTATCTATCATTATTCATTAAAAACATAGTATACTTGCTTACTGCATGCCATGCAAAATGAAGACATTCTAAACCATTTGCCACTTCTGTTTGCAGTACCAACTTTTATGCACTATAGTAAATTGAAAAGACATACTAATATCAAAAAGCAATGTTTATGTGCTCTGAACTTTACATGAAACAGATATTTATGCTCTTTGAATTTGATAACAAATTAAGAGAAAAAAAAGAAAAGCAATGTTTTTTAGTAAGCATAAAACTGAAGTGTTTTCGGCAACAACGGAAAGCACACACTGATTTTTACAAATGAAATAGAAATATTGTAAAATATGAATGATTTCTATACCATGAAAATAACGACGTTACATTTGCTCTAATTTTGATATGTACCTCTTTCAAAAGAAACACAAACTGATTCACCCTCCTCTCTTTCTCACTATAAAAGGAAACCCCATAAAACAATTACATCAGACGCTACTAATCAGATAGATTAAAAAAAAATCCTCCAACTTCCAAGCAATTACAGAAACAATTCCAACTACTAATTCCCATGCTCACTCATAATATTCTAGCAAAATTGCACAAATCATATATCTGCCCTCTACTAAATCAACCTTAGATCTTAATCACCACCCAAAAAAAATACACACACACACACACAAAGAAGGCCCAATTTATTGCACATTGAGAAAATGGAAGCAAAAGTAGCAGACCAATAATACATACCAAAAGAGAAGACACAGACCTTACATGGAAGTAGATAGTTTAGAAACAAACACAACACAGCGACTTTGACGGTTGCTACTATATACAAGAAAATTATGAACAAGTCCCTTACCAAATAAGTCCAAGGCGAGGCCTAGACTACGACAGACGTGGATGACATAGTCTAGTGCAGAACTCTGTTCTGATGACCTTAAAAAGGTTAATGATGTGACCGTAATGCAAACCAACCACGCAGGTAATTAACAATGACCATCAATAATAGATATGTCACAGTTATCATCAATGCCATAACCCTGAGAAAGAGGTCACATACATTCAAAATTGAGCATATTGATATGATAAGAAATGAAGCAGAAAACTAAAAGAACGAAAAGGTGATTACTACTTACAACTGAAGTTTATACTTCCTGAGCAGAGATGATCCTGAACTAACAGTACCATCATCCTTTAGCCAAATCTCGCACAAGGCAGCTACTAAATATCCTATTGCAATTCTCTGTGGGAGACAGCTAGCATTTTAAAGGTTTTATGGACACCAGAATATAAAGAACTTAGAAAAGTAACACTAATAATACAGCAATACAACATACACACCTGTAGAATGCCCATCCATCTCATCTTTGCAATATCGACCCCGAAAGTTAGTTCCTTGATGCCATGGAAAAATCCACCCTGAAGAAACAGGCCTAATGCTAGAAGCTTCAACCCCCTCAATAATGCTTTTTTAGTTGCAATGGCCCTGCATGACAATATCTATACACAAATATTGATAGGAGCATTTTAATGCGATGTTTTAATAGTTATTTCCTCATATTTTACGTAGTTATTTCCTTAAATAAATAAATTTTAATTTAGTTTTTATTTTCTAGGTACAAGGGAGAAAATGGAGAAGAAATGAGTTGAAATGAATACACATGGCAAAAAGGGAGGAGTCCTGATGGAACTAGGAAACCACATGGCTTGAAGATGACGTTGGAGATATTATTGGGGAATTAAATCTGATTTTAACATGGGAAATTATGGAGTTAATGTGAAAATCAAGAGAAAATCAAGGGGAGGACATTAAGGATAAAGCCATGGAGAGATTTAAGGGAGAAAAGGTCCAAAATGAGTCCGGATATATTGTCTAGGTTCATGCCTAGATATTTGGCAGAAAATTGTGAATAAAATCAGATTAAATCATGGGAAATTTGGCAACAATATATTAGGGATTGATTTTGGAGCTTTTTGATTGGTTGAGTGACATGGCAGAGCTGACGTGGAATTAATTCATTGGTTGGAGCTGTGTGGTGCAACCAGAAAATTCTTTGGAAATTAAATTCATGAAACCTTGCCTTCCCCTATATATACCCTCCTCTCTAGACGTTTTGAACAACACATCACACCACAACACACAACACATCTCTCCATTAGAAAATAAACATTAGAAAAATTCTCTCCATTCTCTAGTCTTCAGAAGCTCTGCGTCTCAACCAAGGAGGAGAAGAAGTCATGCAATACATCAAGATCCTATATGCCATCCACCTTTGTGTCGTCCCTAGAAGATTGCTTGCTTTCAAGGATCTTTGAGTTCTTCGTCTCAAGGCCATGTCATCCATCTTTCACTGTGTATTTCATACTTTCTTTTGTTTTCCTTTGTTTGATTCATAAAGTTATGAATTCTAGTTAACATGACGTTAAGGGAAAAGTTTAAAGCCCATTTATATGTTTTGAAATAAAATTGTAATTTTTATATGTTGATTTATATGTTGCTTATGTGAGATTGCTTGATTAATTTTGGATTACAGAAAACTTTTGCATGTTTGTGTTCTTTGGTGGCCAACTTAGGATATATGCATGTAATTGGAGCAAGATTTAAATAGTAAAGGCTTTAGACAAAAGTCGAAATCAATTAAGGAGGATTGCAAATAGGTGAACTTATTCATAACTAGGTTGTGCACTTTGGTTGACATCCTTTCTCTATGCTTCATGCGTTGAATGTGTTCTTGATTAGCTAGCTTTCTAGACTATGATTGCATGTTCAATATGATTGATTTAGGTGCTTTCACTTGGATTAATTATTGAAGGAAAGTAAAAAATGGGAAATCGTTTTATTTCTAACGTTTCACATGGTCAACTTTTTTCTCATGACATAGAAAATCAACTATAGGAATTGTGATTGGATTTCTTGCATATGATTGTGGTTTTGATCTTTATTCCTTACGTTCCACCAGTGTATAGATGTTTTTACATTTTCTTTATTTTATTTATTTAATTTTTAATTTAATAATCCTAAAACCCCCTTGTGTTTGTTTTATTTTTGTAAATAATACTTTATACTTATTTTAATTCTTTATTTGTTGTACAATGACAGGTGTACCCTCAATCTCCGGTTAGAACGATCCCTATTTACCGTATACTAACGATGACATTTTCAGGGTTAAATTGCGTGCTTACTTTGAGGGGATCAAATATTTTCATGAATGATAGACATTAGTATTTTGAACATTGTACAAGCAGGTAGATCTGGAGCAGGCCTAACCCATGACAATTACCGAGAAAATCAATGAATTTGAGAAGCTTCTAGCACCAGAGCCTCTGGAAGTCCTCTGATAAAGGCTCGAACACCAAGTCCTTCCTGACCAGAGCTACTCCGCTGCTCCTGACCAGAGCTACTCCGCTGCTCCCGACCAAAGCAGATTCCACCTCTGCCGTCAACCAGAGCTTCGATTCTGATCTTCAGACCCTCCACTTTGAGCCTGATGACCTCCCTCTTGGTCCTCTTACTACAACAAAGAAAACAATCGCATCATAAATCAAAATCCCCAAAATTCAAAAAAAATAAAATAATTAGGTCGAAATTGAAAAGAAGAGAAATTGGATACCCGTCGGTGCTGGAAAGTGAAGGCTCGATCTGAGCCAAGCTAGTTTGGCCGCCTGTGACGATGTCATCTTTGAGGCCGGAGAGGCTCCTCGCAGATTAGGTTGATGTGGAAACTAGTTTGGTTGTCGGAGAGATAAATTTGGGGTATAGGTGTAGCCGTGTAGAAGATAAGAGGGAGAGAGGAGAGAGGTCTAGGTTTTGGATCTGATGGATTTGGTGTCGGCGTAGAACAGAGGTCTTGGATCCGATGGATTTGAAGTGTAGGCGGTGATGGTTGTAGGTTTTGGTTTTGGGGAGACGTCGTAGGGAGTGTGAGGAGATTTTGGTTTTGGTCCTGGTTTTGGCCTTTAATTTGAATCTGTGTCGAGAGAGAGTGAGGAGGTTTGAGTTTTTTGTTATTTTTTTGGCTCTAGTGTTACGGTTTCAAGCCTAGCCTATATCAATTTTGGAATTCAATATGGGGTTTGGCACCACTAACATGGTGGGAAACTTGGCGCTCAATTTTTTTTAGCGTCACACAACAGTTTTTATCTTAAACGTGTTCTGAACTAGTTCCTAAGTCTTTATCAGACGACAGCTCTTAACAAAATGACATCTGAAAAAAAAAAATCATTCACACGACAGATAATTGCATAGCGTCGTCTGAGAGGTGTCGTCTGATTCAATTTTTGTAGTAGTGATTGGTCGGAGATTTTTCCCTCTCACTGATCATCAGTGTGTATAGTACACAGTAAATGCAAAGTATTAGTTGTTTAATCCGTATGACACTTTTAATGGGATCAAAACTGTAAAATATGTATCTAGAGGACTGACACACATGCTTTTAATCCTTTTTATCAGCTATGTCCATCTATGATAGCCGTCGGATTAGTGAAAAGCTGATCGAACGCTCAATTGACACAAGGCCCCTTTCCTTCCAATCTCTATTGAGACTTGAGCTGAACTCGAAAACCAGATCTAGTTTTTCTTCCCCTTCTGTTTTTCTCTTTCTCCCCTTCAGAGTTCAAACCTGAACAAGATCTAGTTTTTTCTTCCCTCACATTAGTTCGATTCCTGATCTCTCTCCTCTCTAGTATTTTCTCTTCTGGGTGACTGGTTGCGCGTTTGAACTCGGTGAGACACGCGAATGGCTGCGGACTATCTTCTCTCATCCCAATAAAGGTATATGAAGACTTAGGGTCGAGTGGTGGATCTGTTGTAGTGTTCTCTGACGACGACGGCGGTTTGGATCTACAAGGCATCGAAGGCATTCGATGGGGCAGGGGAGTGAGCCTGAGCCTAGAGCTTGGGTGTTCGCAGTAACGTTCTTGTTTCTCTTCTCTGATGTTTTTAAAGTTTCAATCTTTAGGCTTGCATGTTGTAGATCTTGACTGTTTATGTCTGATGGAATTTTGTTTATGTGGGTAAATGAGATATCAGGATAATCTACAAGCCCTCTCTCTCTCTCTCTCTCTCTCTCTCTCTCTTCGGATTCTCTCTACCTAATTCTCTTCAAGCTCTCACCAAAGGTACTCTCTCTATTCCTCTCTCTCAAACCCTAACAATTACAATTAGAATCATATAATATTCGGGTTTTGATTTCTGATTTTCCTTACCTTCTTTTTTATGCCGAATTTGAATTGAACCAATAGATAATCCAAACTTGAAAATCTTCCGCTGAATTGGTGCTATTTACTTTTCTGGATAACAATTAGAACCCAAATTATGTGATTCTTCTGATTGATTGAGAATGCTTATTGAAATTGGAATCCCGAGTTGTAGAGATTGATGGATATACTTTGCTTCTCAATTCTCATTCGTTTCTGGGCAGTGATCTAGGGTTGTTGAGTTGTGTAGTCAAATCAAGTTTTTTTTTTTTTGTTGCATGATCAAGTATAGGAATTAAAGAAGGGTTGGTAATTGGTTTCGCTTGAGAGATGAGTAAAGATGTTTCCTTTTTTTTTGTTGATCATTTGGAAATTATATGAATCTGGGATTTTGTTTTAGTTGGGATTATTTTGAGTGTGTGAGGCTTGATTGTGATTGAAAGTTTTGACATTGCTTTCCAATTGTGTGAAAAATAATGGTATCTGGATGCAATGACTAAAATATCGAGTTTCGAGGAAATATCGATGCTCCCGAAAACGGAAATTTCGAGGATATATTGATTTCGATAAAAATCAAGAAAAATGATGGAAATTTTAAGTGAAACTTTTGGATATGCTTGTTTTATCAGTTGTCTACCATATATGAAAAGAAAACCTTGAATAAACATTGTTATATAGTAATTTGTTATAATTTAACATAAAACGGTCATTGCTGAATCGTCGACAACTCTGAAATTTTTTGAAATAAACATTTAATTTTTTTTTTATGGCTGGAAACCCAATGGGAGGCTAGGCCATCACGCCTTATATACATTCTTTATACATATCATACATTACACCTTGAATTACATGAGTAACTTAGAACCACGTAGAAGACCTATGAGGTACAAAATCTTCATTATCTTCATCATCTCTATATGTAGAGTCTTGAGTGTATTGTGAAGAATAGTCATTAAATGATACCTCCCCTCTGTAGTTTTGCATGTATTGACTTACATGCCAACCATATGGGTCTGGGGGGATTGGCTGCGGGTTTTGGTGCTGGTAGTTATAGTAGGGATCATGCATTGCTCGACTTTGGCCATAACCATAATCATTTGAAGATTGTCCTTCAGATTGTGTCCATGAGTTGTCACTTGATTGCATCCCATAAGGCGTCATGTATGCTGGGTAAGGCATTGCCAAGTTTTGCCCATAAGAGTAAGGCCATAATTGCTTCCTCCCACACCAAATGAGTCAAAAGTGGGAGATAAAGAATCATCTTCATGCCTTGACATGCTTCCTTGACCTCTTTCCCTTGGTGTATAGTGTTTTCCTATAGCACCAATACCCGATCCTGCTCTCCTACTCCCATGATATTCATCTTGTGTTTCATGTATGAAGTTTGGCTCACCAGTAAATGGGCTCATGTGACCAATTTGACTTCCATTATAACCTCCAACTCTATCATCACCTCCACCTCCGCTGTAACTTCCACTATCTCCACCTCTGATGCTTGATGAGCCTCCTGATCTTGTGCTTGAGCTATCATTTGTCCTTGAAGGAATATGTGAGCCATGAGACTCCCTGTGAGAGGATCGAGGTAAAAGATTAGATCGGCCCACTAAAGCTTCAATAGATTCTCTATCAGGTCCTATAACCTTTTCTGGAATTACTTGCTCTACATTTATTCCTTCTGCACGTGCTTCTTCAGCAACTCTGGGAGATGGATTGTGTTCATCGTCATCCAAATGAAGTGGCCTGATCCATTCATAAAGTTGATCACTCTCGTCGTCATCAAACTCAGTACCAATATCAAAGACATCCAATGGAACTTTTTGTTCCATCTGAGAATGCACAGCTTCTCTGTCTCGAATTTTAAGCCTCATGTTATAATAGCAGAATACCAATTTCTGTAGCCTACCATATCCCAACTTGTTTCTTTGCTTAGTATGAATTAGTGCAAATGTGCTCCAATTCCTTTCACAGGCAGATGCCGATGCTGTTTGTGATAATACTTTAATAGCTAACTTTCTCACAGTAGGTGCACTACTTCCATACATTACCCACCAATCGGCTATCATAAAAATTCATTTGCATAAGTTAGACATCTTAGCATAGTAATTATGTGGACCCATATGAAAAAATGAAATATTTTAATATATACTCACTAGGAGACATCTCTGTTCTGGCTGCAATTGTTGTTGGCGTGCCAAAATTTAGTTTTGCATCTTTAAAATAGGTAAGCTGAACATCACACACAAAAAAAAAAAAATTATCATAATCAATGGAGCTTAAATAGAGCAATAAAGGCAGCAAACATGAAGTATAAATGCAATTTTTTTGGACTTAGGTTATTCTCATCTCCTTTAGGTAACACCTTTCGGATACGACTAGGTTAGGAGAGGAGAGATTTTGGTGGAGCTAGGCTCACTTGTAAACACTTCTCGCATCCAAACCAATCCTAGACATCGTATCATACTAAGATGAGCCTATTGAAAGATAAGTTTTCACCCAAAACAATTTTGACTCTTAAAACAAACTAACAAGTAACAACCTAAATAATAACAGAATTGTAAATATCTTTAGACGGTGGGAATCAAACCTCTTTTCCGAATTGACCTATTGTTGGAGAGTTAGGGTCCAATTTAGAAAAAACTTTATGCACAGCTTCAATAAGCATACAATCGTCTCCGACGCCTGGTCTATAATTGTATCGAGGATTCAAGTAATAACCTATATTAAAGAAATGTATATAACAATTAGTAAATTACATCTACATTTAATAATCATAGTTTGCTAAATAATAGGTGTAGTACATACCTACTGAATGCAAATCATGCCATAATGTTTTGCACCACCGATCATTGATAATATTTACTACCCATTTTGCTCCATGCTTTCTTTCTAACTCTTGCTTCACTACACGCATCAGCTCATAAACAGCAGCCATGGTTGGATAGACTTCTGTGTCGACAACGCGTAATACTTTATAAAGCGGCTCAGATATTTGACACACATTTTCTGCTTGATTCCAAAATACTTGATCAAATATAATATCTTCAACAATGCGACCATGATCAGTGCGACTAAAATTACTGTTGGTCCACCAATCACTTGAAAACAATTGCTTCAATCCTGACTTCTCAAGCTTTCCAATAAAATGAAGTTGGTTGCGAATCGAGTTGGTGCGGCATGAATAATTTCTCCTTTACAAAAATCCGGCATCTTGCTCAACAACAAATTATGATTGTAAATGTATTTTGAAATAATTTTACCTTTGTCAATCACCTTTGCAATTTGTTCTTTCTTCCCCATTTCTTCGAACATGAGATCAATGCAGTGAGCTGCACAAGAAGTCCAATAAATATTATGGTGTTTCATCAACTTCTTACCAGCTTTAACATAATTAATAGCATTGTCAGTCACCACTTGAACCACATTGTGCTCTCCAACCTCTCGGACAACTTCCTTCAAGAGTTTGTATATATAGTGATGCTCTTTTTTCTCACCAGAAGAATCAACTGACTTGAGAAAAACAGTGGTACCTTTGGAGTAGACCATGAAATTTATGATGGACAATCTACTTGGCCCTGACCATCCATTGCATGATCGTGCATCCATAAGTCTCCCATGTTGCCCTCAAGGTGTTGACATATTCAGAAATGTCGTTGAACTCCATATCCAAATACTTGTTCCTTATCTCATAAGGTGTGGGGGGTTGAACTCCTTCTCCTGCTCTTTGGATTCCGATCACCATATTTTGATAATGAGGACATGCTGCTTTCTCTGCAGGAATATTACCATGGATGAAAAACTTTGCAATCAAACGACCCATTACCTCCTTTACAGAACCTTTTGAAAAGAGATTTTTAATACTCTTTTGGCGGGCTTGGAATGATTTGCTAAGATTTGGTGCCAACGGTTGCATTGGTCGTGATTCTCTGGAACTTGATGCCTCTACTAGACCCAGAAGATTGTCCTCTGTTAGGAACTTTGTGGAGGTGTTCCCTTTCCCATTGTGCTTGTCTGGAGTTACGAATTGCTTGTCAGAAGGCTGCTCGTTCCTTAGGACCCATGTCATCATCATCATACACCTCATCGTCGTTATCATCTTGTGAGCCAATTATGACTCCACGAAGCTCTGCTCAAATCTCTTCCATTGTATGTGCTTTTTGTGTTTTATTTTTTTGTTTATTCATCAATAAGGTTTTGATGAAATTCTTTACTTCTGTTGGAACGGCCTCACATCGTTGCACATTGTTTCCTGGATCAAGTCCACTGAGATGGTATTTAAGACGTGTCACTCCACCACTTTTCATCGTAACCCCACAATATTTGCATATGCTGCCATTTTTGTTATCAGGGATTTGTTCTCCGTGCTCCCATGCAGGATCACGTCTACTTCCGCCACTAGCCATTGTATTTTCTTATCAAAATTCCTGCACGTAAATTAAGTAAAGTTAAACCCTAAACCCAAATAAGGTATGCAATTAAGTATTGATAATTTGATATGCAATATGGTATGCAAATATCGGATATATCCCTAAACCCAATTAAGTAAATTAAGGAATGTATTAAGATACCAAATATTAAAAGTAGTAAATGTCAATTAATTAGAACAATAAAATAAACAATAAGAACTAAATTGTTAGGTTAATAATATTAACTTATTACTTACCAAAATTATAGAGTGAAGAAGTAGTAAAAGAAAGAAGAAAGAAAAAAGAAGAAAGAAGAAAGAAGAAAGAAACTTTGTTCTTTCGGTGCAAGGAATGGTGGAACCCTTTACAAGGATTTATAGAAGTTCAAAATTGAAATGTTGTTGTAAATTTTTTGAAAATTTGGTAAATAAAATTTGACTATATGTTAGTTATTGATTGGACATGTACCTAAATTTTCAGATTCATAGGCTAATTGAATATATATTAGAATGGGCCAAAAATAGCATAAGTGTATGTACAGCAGAGTTGGCCAAGGCTCTCAAAGAACAATGAAGTGACCAAGGTTCGAGCCTTGGTGACTTAGTGGAGTTTTTTGATTTGAAATTCAGCCAAATGCAAGCTTTTTTGAGCCAACTGATTGTCCCACCATGGGCCATCAGTTTGAACTTTGAAAGTAAAGTGGTGGACTGTGGACGTGCATGTGAGTGACCCTATGGCAGAATGGTAGGTCAAAGTTCACCTTCCATGTGAGAGAATAAGAGAAATCATGCAAGAATGAAGAGAAATCCTGAGAAATTTCAGAAGTTTCAGAAATATCCAAAATTTCGGCGATATATCGGATATATCGGAAAATTTCCAAAATTTCGTTCGAAAGTTGCTTGGTATGTTACGGATATATCGGACCCTAAAAAAATGAAATTTTCTACGAAATTTCGCTGAAATTTTCGATTTTTCAGTCCTTGTCTGGATGTGATTATAGTCTTTATTTTGGTGCCCAAAGGAGTTATGGTGTGACATAGTTAATGCACTTTTTTGCGTTTGTTCAAAGTTTTCAGCATCTTTGCTGAAATAAGAGGATAATATTATTGTGTGTCCCTTGGATTTTAGATGTTAATTGTGAGTTCTGGAGGATTTGCAGTAGGACAGAATGTTATCTTGGCGATAACAGTACAAGGAGAGGACAGATAGATAAAATTTATTGGTTGTGAAACTGTCAGATGTACCAAAGTCTAGATAGTAGTTTTTCGCCCACCAAGTCTGACTCGAAAAACTGATTGGAGAAGTTGAGAAGATGCAGGGCTGAAGGATTGTCAAACATAATCCGATACATTGCTAGTCCAAAACTGCGTTTCATACCTATTGTAAAGATTCTAGGTCTAATACCTATTGATCAGTTAATGACTTGTGCCAGGAACTCAGTGGTGAATAACTTCTTCACATTCGACACTTCAAACATAAAGTAAATTTGAGGTTTCAGTCAGGATTTTTTTTTTTTACAATTATATTTTCATTGGCAAGAGAGGTACTTTTCTGTAGTCCTAATATGCACGTGAAGCAAAGTGATTCATATTCCATTTCTGTAGTTTGATATATGGATTCTCTCATTATATGTTTCTATGGATAAGTAACAATGGTTCATTGTGCTTGCAGTCTTACAGTCCAGCAAAGTCTTACGGTCTTGCATTGCTCACGTCAGTTGACTTTCTACATGTATTTTAATTTCTATACATGTTTCACTTGAGGACTTTATGATTTGGACGGTGTTTTACTGAATCCTTGTATTGTTTAGATATTGAAATTGTACTATGATTTGCTCAAGTATACCTGTTGTTTGACTTGTCTTGTTTTGGTCTAATTTCAGTTCAGTGGGATCATAAGTGAAATTTTTCATTGTTATTCTGATTGTTTATGATTTGGTTGACACCAAAAACCTGCATGGTACTAGACTAGATTATGTCGTGCACTTGTAGTAGGACTTGGTATTAGAGATGACCTTTTCTGTTCAATGGTCATTGCCATTTTTGTGATTCTGACAAAGTATGCTAAATCATCAAGATTAAGGGAGTTGAGCAAAAATATATATTTCTAAATAACTAAACATACTTGTTCCTTTTCTGACCGTTTTATGTTTGCATTATAATGTAGCTGCAGCTGCTACTAACAATAGATGACTGATATAGTATAAGATTTATGTACTGCCATGAGCCTCCTACTAGAGGTACTTGAACAACAAAGGTACTTTCATCATTTGGTATGCATCTATACTGCATGTGGTTAATGCTCGTCTTCTTTGCTACCATAATGAATATTATGAGCATTAATGTTATATCACTTTTCTATATAATTATTAGAATAAGAACTAATTACAAATTTTAACTTGCAGGTTATTTGTAAGGAAAGGTTGCAGCCTTGGCGAGGAAGTGTCTTGATTTGTTTAATTTTGATGGTTGTAATTCTTAGTTTGTGTAGTTTGTGTTAAAGGAAAAACACATTATGTGCCTTCGTCAAAGAAACAGACGAAGAGGGAATCAAGCAATTACAAATCACAGCTCAATCAGCATTTAGTATCATAAATGTAATTGATATTTCCGTTGTAATCCTATCCCTATATAAAGGGGTGACTTGGTTCATAAACTCTTCGCAAGCGTACGAATTGTTGTCAAGTAAGGGAAATATTAAAACCTTGATTATCGTACCTCGGGGATTAGGTGTTGGACCTAACCGAGGTAATTGGCACTAGAATAACTTAAAAGCATACAATGAAAAATAAAAATAAATAAAATAAAATAAAATAATATTCACAAGGCACCAAGCCTCGGCAATGCTCGGCTTAGCTCACACTAAGCCTAATCAAGCCACTAACTTGTAATCCAAATGAGTTATTGTTGAGACGTAAAAAAAAAAAAAAAAAAAAAAATGCATACATGTTCTGCCAGCTTTGACTATTCAATTGTTGGTTAAGTGCTTGACCAATTCAAATGTGAAGATAACAGCTGGAGATAAACTTATCATTCAAATTCAAAATACAAAGTTGGAAAGGGTTATCAGCTACCCAACTACACTTATCCAACTACTGCTATTTAAAGGTGGCAACGTGAAAAGAAATACACACATAGAAGGGAGAGGGAAAGAAATATTCAGCAAGCCAAAAGCTAAAGCTCTGCCAAAACAGAGAGTGAAATCAAAGCAGATCCGCCAAAACAGAGCACGGTGAAGCTCAGGTATACAACGCATCCATGCTATTCTCGTCTTCTTTGGCAGGGAAATATACCATCCAGATTGCTTGCTGTCAACAAAAGATAGGCTGTTCATGAACAACCTATCCTTCTTTTGTTGAAGTTCTCTCAAGCTATTGAGAAATACATGGTCGTTCATGAACGGCCAACCTTCACGGTGATCTGCTCCTGCGTTAAGACATATATGGTTGTTCATGAACGGCCCGAGTCTTAACACACTTGGCTGCTGCGGTTTTCAAGCGTTGGAACATATGGTTGTTCATGAACAGTCGAGTTCCAATGGTAAAATCTGCACAAGACGCCACATTCACTCTCTTACAAAATCGACAATATCAGCCACCACCAAAGAGCTTTCCAGCCTTCTGTCTTTCTATTCACCATGATAATAAAATGGTCTCACCCTATTTCTAAACAAGCCATACAAAACCCAAAGAAAAACACACCAAGCTAAATATCAACCAAAATGATGTCTTGGCGGTGAAAAGCTTGGTGGAGGAACAATTAAGGCCTGCATAGAAATACAAAAGCAATTGTCAGAGTGGTGGATGCAAGTTAATTAGAAGGCAAGGCTCAGATGCTCAGAAGAAAAACAAAGAATGATTGAAGTAATGCTTTGTTAAAGCGGTGGTGAGCGGTACTGACAATTAAAACAAAACTTGGAGCAGTCGTTTCTGAAGTCAAACTTTAGTTGTTGTTATACATGGTCAGCAAAGCTCTCCTTGAAACGGTGGAGACCAAACATAATGGAGGCCATATTAATTGTCTAAACAACTAGAAGACAAATGATGGCAAGGTTTAATTATATGGTTTCTTTAAAACCGTGGATGCAAGCTGGGAACACATATAAACTCAATTATTTTTTTTGTTGTTTCTGGAATCATGCTAACAAGAAGACAAGGAAAATGTTCAACCTGGAGCTTGCCCAAGTCAAACGGTGGCTAGCAAGCAAAAAAATGGTTAATTAATTGAGCTTTTGAAGTACTGATGCCAACAACAAGACATGAGTGCAGCAGCAAGGTTTAATTAAACAAATTGCCATGGCAAAGGAAAAAACGTGCTGCAAGTCATGTTTTGCTGTGAGTTCCTTTCATAAGCAAAAGACAAAGCCTCTAGAATATTGGGTATTATTCAAAGCATGAAAGCTGCTTTACTTTTGATGGCAAGAATCTTCAATCACATGTGTAATTGTGTGTGAATATATATATATATATATATATATATATAGCAAACGGTGGTGGATGGTGGCAACAACAAAAACAAGGTGCAGCAACAAGTTTAATTAAATAATTACTTTGCAAAGGACAAAAGTGTTCTGCAGAAATAATTGCTTTGCAAAGGACAAAAATATTCTGCAGATTACAGCTTTAGCAAAGAAGATGCTCCAGCTTTGGGTTTCAACTAAACCCAGACAATCGACAATCAAAAAATGAAGCAATTGATTATGGGTGCACAGAAGTGGTCATACCTGTAGATTGAAGAGTCACCCCAGCTTTCGCTCTTGCATGCGAATCAAAATCACTCAATAGCTGGGACAAGCTTTGAACCTACAGCAGCCAAAAACATTGGGATTTTGTCAGTATTCAGAACGATGAAAGCCCAGTGGAGACGAGATGAGAAAGAGAAGCTTTTACCCAATTTCTTTCTCTACACAGGTGAGAGGCCACAAATTCTTCTACTAGGAGAACAGACGCTGAATCAGATGACAGAGACCTCCCTTTATGCGGAGTACAAGAGGATGTCTCCGTTTCCAAGTTGAATTGAAATCCATGCCAGTCTTCGACTCGACCTCTAACTCGAGCTGATGATCTAAAACTCTCTCAACCTTATGGAGACTCCAAGAACGTGATATTGTGTAGACGGAAGCTTTCCTTTGGTTATACGGGTTGGGCTTCCTTTATTGGGCTTAGAGGTTCAGATTTGTGCAAGACATTTATTGGGCTTAAAATTGGGTGTAGATGGAGATGATGGGTGAACAGTAGACCAACCACCTACATATGTCAAAGCCCACTTCAAGACAGCCCATTCACACAGCCCAGTTCAAGATTCAACACATCGGGTGCCCAAATTAAATTTCGGCGTCTGCAGAAGAAATACATTTGACGGATTCAAAAATAATATATGTACATCCGTCGACACAAAAAATTATTCCAAGACCAAGAAATACAAATTTTATATGAACTACGGTTGGTTTGATCCCACAATGGGTACGTAGGCAATCTAGCAACACCCACTAGATGCAACCACAAGTCCAAACAGAATCCCTGACTCCACCAGTCAAAATTTAGCCAGTCCTAAATTGAATCATTGACTCCAGTCAAATTCTTCCAACACCAGAAATACAAGCCCCTGGACTACAATGGTTTGATCCCTCCTCGAGGGTATGTAGGCAATCTAGCGACCCACTAGATGCAACCGCAAGTCCAAACAAAATCCCTGACTCCCTGGTTCATCCAATTCGAATCCCTGACCTCATCAGTCAAATTCTGTCAAACACCAGGAAACGTCTCAGCCTTTCTAAATAAAATCCATGACTCCCTGGTTCATCCAATCTAAATCACTGACCTCATCAGTCAAATTCCGCCAAACACCAGGAAACGTCACAACCTTTCCAAACAAATCCAAAACACATCGAATCCCTGGTTCACTTACACCAAATTCGTCCAAACACTATTCACATTCCAAAAGCCATACCCTCCAAGGGGTCATTCACCCAT
Organism: Rosa lucieae; assembly: GCA_024704745.1. Classification (NCBI taxonomy): domain Eukaryota; kingdom Viridiplantae; phylum Streptophyta; class Magnoliopsida; order Rosales; family Rosaceae; genus Rosa; species Rosa lucieae. The sequence goes on from CM045497.1 coordinate 43,158,871, forward strand.
TGGAATTCTTGAACTACGAGTGGCTTGATCCCTCTCCCAGGGTACGTAGGCAACCCATTCAGACATTCGGGTGCAGCCGCAAAAACAAATAGACAAACACACATCCACAATTGGTTTCTTCATAAATGGAATCAAAGGGTGTTTCCCTGTAACAAGGGAATATAATTAAGTGACACATTCTGTCTTGAATGGGTCGAACCCGAACTAATTAAAACTCTATTCTTTTAATGAATACGAGTGAAATTATGTTGGGTGACATTTACGCTCACTGTGTGCAGATTTTCTCTCAACAGTTATGCACAATGGAAGGTAGAATTTTGTTTGGGAGTTTTGAATTGGGAATTAACTAAATTAAATGCAAACTAAAATAAAAGCAAACAACTAATTATCAAGTAAGAAATTAAAATTCGGATTTCAAATTAATGGGAACATGGGAGTGTCGGGTGATTCACACAAACTCTCTTGCAAATATCGATGTTAATTTCATAAATGCATGCATTTCCTATATGTGTTAAGTCCCATATTTAGTACCGGTCAAGGCTACTAAACCAATTATCCTTTCGGTGTATCGATTATGCCGGTTAGGGCCACAATCAACTCTCTAACTTAGGCATTACGCCGGTTAAGGCCGCAATATCTAAAATTAGAGGCCTAGAGTGCAAGATAATAGAGACCCAAGCAAGCTTAGCTACAATTAAGCTAGCTAATGGTTACCACACTTAAATCCTAGATGCAACAAGACCAATAAGTTGCCAATTTATCAATCTATTCATCACAATTGCCCACAACATAATTTCAAAGGGTGACAAAGCCTAGAAACATGCTTCTAAGGACCAATAAATTCGGATTTAAAGCATACACAATGGAAATTGCATTTATTAAAATTAAAGCATCAATATCTATACAAGATGAGTTAGGGCTTCACAACCCTAACTCCCAAAATTTAACTACACACAACCCATACAAGAATCCATCAACAAAAGTATACAAAAATTATGAAATAGATAATAAGGAAGAGAGGGGGGAGTTAGCTTGGTCACTTCTAGCTATGAGCTAGTGTGAATCAAGCAATTTCTTCACCCAACTACCCAAATTAAGGTGTAGTACTCTTGGTGATGATTCTCTTGAGGCCTTGAGTGTCTAATCCCCAAAATATTGAAATTAGAGAAAAGAAGAGAAGAGGAGAGGATGTGAGGTGATGGGTGAGAGAAAATGGGAAGGAATGATAAATGGAGGTGGGTGGTGGTGTGTGCTGTGGCACTGTTGGAGAAAGGGGATCTGGGGTTTAGTGGAGTGTGTGGCTGTTGAGAAGAAGGCTTCCTCGTTCTCGAGGGTTAGTTCAATATATATGAAGTCGTGGCCTGTGGTCAAAGAAAGAGGAAATGGGAATGCATTAGGTCCGTTAGTTGAGAGAGAATGAGGGAATTAATGGTGATGGATGTGGTCTGTTGCGCAAGAGAGAAGAAGAGAAATGGAATAGGATGGCACGTGGTGGCTGGGAGGGAAAGGATAGAAGAAAATATCTTTCTTTTCTGGCCACGTGTCAGATTTTAATTTGCTCAAGCTAATTAAACAATCATTGTTTAATTGTTGAACGTGATAGCTGTGGGCTGTGGCCGTACTTAATCAAGCAAATGGTTTGATCAATTAATCAAACTAATGATTAACTAACACCATTTCTTTTTCTTTTCTCATTTTTCTTCTCGTTCTTCTCTTCTATTTTTCTTTCTTTCCCACCTCAAAGCACACATCTGCATAAACTTGGAGGCAATCGGATTCCGCTCCCTTGATATCATCGATGATGATTGACTTAGCCTTGACTTTTTGTCTTTTTGTCGGAAACTCTAATTTGCTTCAATTTCGCACAATTTTCTCTCGATTTCCGCAACTCCGCGTATTTTCTACAAAATAAATAAAAGTGGATTAATTACATAATAATTAACTTAAGGATTAATTTATTTATAGTGTTTTAGATATAATTACATGCATAAAAATGCATGTAATTACACCCCCACAGTTGAACTTTGCTTGTCCTCAAGCAATCAAAATGAAATCTAATCCAAAAATCTACTAACTCACAAATATGAAGGAAATGTAGTATTAGTTTTTCCAACCATAACCCTCGGAGAACTAATTATGTAAATGGTCATGAGGTCGACAAAGCATAACATAGGAATTATGAATTTGTAAGGCAATTAAGATGCACATTTGAGAAATGCTCAAGTATATGCATGTGTTAACCATGTGTCAAATCAATCCACCACAATCAAATAGGCATATAGAAGACCCGACATAACCCACTAAACTCACATATGTTCACTAAATATTACCGCTCAAGTGTTTAGGGGTTATATGTGTATCACTCAAAAGCAATTTCACAACACGTGCCCCCATATGCTTGCTTTTTGATCTCATCTCCGCTAGGTAACCCACTTCATTCAAGATCAAGAGGTCTTTTATTTGGTTGTACTGGGGCTAAGGGCAAGTGGCAATAAGAAATAAAGGATAGGGAAAGACAAAGTCCATGAAAATCGGTGAAGCAACTCTCTCTTGTAGAGATTTAAGACTTTGCTTACAAGTGCTAACTCACTCACTCTAATCCCAATGTACAACCCACGCTATACTACGTAATACATTTTTTTTTTTTTCACCACAACTTACTTACTTTTTTTTTCTTTTCTTTTCCTTGAACTTTCTTTCTATTTTCACAAACTTTCTTCTCTTCTTCTTCTTTTTTTTTTTTTTTTTTTTTTTTTGTTTTGAGAATTTCCTTTTCTATACAAATCACTCACCCCCACACTTATTCTTTTGTAACCTCACACTTTTGACTTTTCTTTTCTTTTGAAGCACTCAAACATAAAGTCATTCTCTCGAATCGCTTCACCAACTACCACGGAAGGGTAGGATAAAAGTGTTTAGGCTAGGTAGGGATTTGTGGTGGTAATGAACAAAAAGGCTAAAATAGATACATAGGCTCAAAGTGGCAATCTAGTGGTAAATATCTTTGGGCACATGCTTCTTTGGCCATGGTGGTATATAGTCCTAATGCCTCCATCCTTTCTATCATGTCGCAAGCTAAAAGTAGCCTCGAGAGGTCTCAAGCAAGTTCTAGATACGCATTGTCATGAAATTGTACACACATGAAAGAAAAAGTGAATGAACAATGCATACACTATGGATATTAGGCTCAAAAGCTCACAAATAAGGCATGCAAGTTAATCGAATAATCTATATGCTTCTCTAACTATGATGAACGAACCTAACATAGGCTATATGCACACATATAGTCAAGCATAGATCACATATGCACTCAATTACAAAACAAATTCAAAGTCCTAGATCATGCTTAATCTATCCACAATCATAACAAGTTAAGTCCATGTTTCGTCATTGGGGTTGGAAAGGGCATTAACCACTAAAATATAATTACATAAAGCTAACTAAAAAGGAAATCTTTTTTTTTTTTTTGGCACCCGAGCCCTCACCCCTACACTTAAAACCAACATTGTCCTCAATGTTGTAAAGTGAGCTCGAAAGCTAAAATCCGTGTCGGATTTAGGCATGAGAGTGAAGCCCAGGCAAAGGCACACAAATTAACTATGAAAATAAAAATCTAAATGCAGAGAAAAGTTACGGAAAACCCCCTTTGTCGACCCTCAATTGCTCACGACCTTCGGAGAAGACCAATATGAGACACCACTTCAAGGCACAAGGCCTTGATTTCCTTAACATATGCTCCATAATCGCTCTAGGTGCTCATGAAAAGATCAACTCCATTGAGAAATGTGTAGTGTCTAAGAGCAATGCATCACAAATAGCCCACTAAGGAATAAAGACAAGGGTCCTCCATTAAGCTCGTGGTCTTCATCCCATCAACTCAGAACCCAAAATTGTCCTCCATGACCTCCATATAAGAATTGTAGCTCAAAATATCTCCGTATTATCCACACCTCAAGCACCTCCCAACCTCCCAAAAAAAACGATAAGAATGAAACTACAACAAACTACCACAAACAAAGGAAACATCACAAGTATTGCTAGGGTTGCCTCCCTAGCGAGCGCTTTGTTTAAGGACTTCATTGCCGGTCCATAGAGTATTTCATTATTCAAGAAGCATCATCGAGGTAAGTCACCTCATGATGAGAATCAAAAGTGGAGTCATGATATGGTTTAAGCCGGTGCCCATTTACCTTGAAAATTCTCCCATCATTCAAATTTCTTACTTCAATAGCACCATGAGGGAACACTTCCACTACTTCATAGGGTCCACTCCGTCTTGATTTCAATTTTCCGGGAAAGAGACGAAGTTTAGAGTTGTATAGGAGAACCTTTTGTTTGGGCTCAAAGGCCTTCTTCACCAATTTGCGATCATGTAGCTCCTTTGTCTTCTCCTTAAACAATTTGGCACTTTCATATGCCTCCTCCCGTATTTCCTCTAACTCACAAAGGTCAAGTTTCCGCTTGTCACCACTAGCTTCCAAGTCAAAATTCAAAATTTGATAGCCCACCAAGCTTTGTACTCAAGCTCAACCGGAAGATGACAATTCTTTCCATAGCATAAGCGAAAGGGAGACATGCCAATAGGAGTCTTATATGCGGTCCGATAGGCCCATAAAGCATCATCAAGCTTAATAGCCCAATCCTTTCTAGAAGAGTTGACCGTCTTTTCTAAAATCCTCTTAATCTCCCTATTTGACACCTCTACTTGACCGGAAGTTTGAGGGTGGTAAGGTGTGCCAACCTTATGCTTGACCCCATAATTCCTCAACAAAGCATCAAAAGTTCGGTTGATAAAATGTGTACCACCATCACTAATAATAATCCTAGGAGTCCCGAATTGAGAGAAAATATGCTCTTTCAAGAACTTGGTGACTACCTTAGAATCATTCTTCCTTGTGGCCTTGGCTTCAACCCACTTCGAAACATAATCAACCGCAACTATGATATACTCATTCCCATGAGAGTTTGGAAACGGTCCCATAAAGTCTATGTAACATCCCGTATCTTCACTTACCCGTTTACTAGTCATTTGGACGGTAAACGGCCTTTACTTCCACTTTTACTATCGTTTAAGTACTTTTAGTGGCCCTAAAAGTTGACTTTTTGATCGGGCCAAAATTTGAGAAAACTTCCTTCATGAAAGTTGTAGAGGACGTTAAATCGAGCGCGTGCATATGTGGTACGCTAAAATCGGAGTTCGTACGTGAAAGTTATAAGCGAAAGATTAAAGTTACTGTTCATGGTTACTGTTTACGGTAACTTTCTATAAATAGCAGAGTTATTGTGGTAGATTTCCATTTTCGGAAATCTACCGAATTTTCTCTCTCCTCTTTCCCGATTTTCCTTCCACTTCTGCCGTTTTCTTCCACCGGCGAATTCTTCCTTTTCCGGCCACCCCATGACCAAATCTGGGCATCGGCAAGCTCGCCTCCTCCTCCTTGTCATGCCTGGGGTGGTGTTTTGCGGTGGCTCGGCCGGAGGAGCTCGGATTTGAGCCAAGAAGTCAACTGTAGCCAAACGGAGGTTTCATCGATTTCCGGCGATTCCGGCCGTCTCCGGCCACCAAATTGGAGTCGAAGGTTCGGTTTTTGACATAGATCATTTCCCCTAAGTTCTTTCATTTCAATTTACAGTGTAGAGGTCGAATTGACGATTTGCAATTTCTAGGGTTCTTGGAGTTTTCTGGAAAAATTTCACCGCCCAATTTGGAGCCCTTCAAGGTAAAATTGGGACTTGTTGCAGTTGAGAAATTTGTTGGGTTTGTTGTTTTGCAGCTACTGTCAATTTTTGGTGGCCATCGGAGGTGGTGGCCGCCGGCGCGTGGGACTCACGCGCAGCCACTGTGGGTGGCGCGTGGAGGCGTGTTGGGCTGTGTTTTAATTCCAGTTTTTAGCCCATTAAATCCTATAAATATTGTAGAGCTTGTATATGAAATTTGGTGAATTTTGGAGAAGCTTGGAATTAATTATGAATTTTTGAAGTTTAGGGTTTTGATTATCGAATTACGAGAATCCGACCGTCGGATATCTCTCGGTTCTGCCTTGGAACCTTTAAATTAACAAATTGGTATTAGTGGTATTTTGGGTTGCATCTGAGGAGAAGTGGAGATGTAATTATGAGGAATTGATTTTAGGAATCGTACTAAATTGTTGAATAATTATTCACGGAATATAATCGTGTACAGGATGTCGTACCGAGCTCTGTCTCGATAAAGGAACTCGTATACGTGATCGTCGGAATAGTACAGTGAGTAGACTTTTATTTTTCTAAGAATGATGCATGCATTTATTTAATAAGTTCCGAGATTATAAGTTTTTTTATCAATTTACTTTCTCAAGCATATGGTCATTTCGGAAACGGTTTTGGTTAATTGATTTACTTGAAGATTTTATGGCGTGCGGGGTCACGTCATTGGATTACGCTTATCTTCTCTTATTTATTTATTTCCGATATGATTTCCGGATTTATACTATTTATATTATACTTATATTCGGCGATTTGAGATTTCCTTGAGATTCGATGAAGTTAATCTTTATACTTATTTATATCCTATTTATTTTGATGATGAGATTATCTTGGCGTGTGGGACACGTCGTTGGAAATTCATTTACGAGAATTGGGGAAGTTTTATGGATTTATACGGTTTTCGGATTTCCTTTTGCCATACTTTGGGTGACTTATCATTGCTAGCATTGATCTTCCGCCTTTGTGGCGAGGTGATGGGATCACCGAAGCCCTCCGCCTTTGTGGCACTGGTTACTGTCTCTGTGACAGTAATTCTGAAGCCCAGTATCCTATCGCTACACATAGTGGCGTAAGGGTATATTACAGGAGTAATGGGAGTACTTTAGCCTGGGAGGCTATCACCCGAGCCTGGATGGCTCACTCGTATGGCTATCGCCTTCCCCTACTTACTTTACTACTTAAGCTAGCGGGGCTAGCTCGATTTTCGTTTAACCAGCGGGGCTGGTCTTATTTTCCTTGAGTATCAGAGTTCCAACTTTTTCTTTTAAATCATATGTGACTAGCGGGGCTAGTCAGTTTTTATGAGTGGAACTCCTCTTGTTTTATTTTCGTTAATCCTTGCATGCATCGGGATTTTTTTTTAAGAAATAAATGTGGGAAAGTATAAAATCCATTTGGTTTAAATTTGTTTATTTTTGTCCACTCACGCTAACGTTTTTATGTACTTTCCCCTGGGCCCTTAGGTTTCAAATGCCCAGTTTGCAGGCGAATTGGTTGAGGTCGGGCGTACACGGAGTCGAGGCATAGTCAACAGCATGGCTTCCACATCTGTCTTTGAATTAGGTTTCCTCTTATACCTTTCTGTTAGAATTGCTCTAACTACCTATGGGATTTATGCCATCCGAGTTGAGATATGTGTTTTGTGAATTGGAGTATGTTGTGATTTGGGGAGCAGGGTGGCTCCAGGAGCATAAGGATGAATTGATTGAGAAGTGTAAACGTTTTCTACAGGTTTGGGTAGCCCATTTTAGGGGAAGTTCCGCCAAATTTTTGGTAGAATTTCTTCTAAGGTGGGCCCCGCAGGGCCACCACGGATTTTAGGGTGAAATCTGGGTTGGGTCCTGTCAGTCTATGCCCCAACAATCAAAAATCTCAACCTCCATAATGTTAGTGAGAGGCATTTGGTCCTTGGAGGATATATTCCCGGTTCTCTGGCATCTATCACACTGAAGCACAAAAGAATGACAATCTCGAAACAAAGTAGGCCAAAAGAAACCGGATTGAAGGATCTTGAAAGCTGTCCTCTTTCCACCAAAATGTCCTCCACATTGAGATGAGTGACACAATGAAATAATTTCAGGGGCCTCCCATTGAGGAATACATCGTCTAATCACCTGGTCCTTACCCACTTTCCACAAGTACGGGTCATCCCAAATATATGACCGAGCATCTCTAAGAAACTTCTTCCTGGCCTATGCATCATAGTTATCTGGAATGAAAGTACAATTGCTAGCCCAATAGTTCACAAAGTCTACAAACCAAGGCATCTCAGTGTCAACATGAAATAAGTACTCATCGGGGAAATGCTCAGTCAATGGAATATCAGAAGAGTCTCTGCCAAACTCAAGTCTAGACAAATGATCTGCAACAAGGTTCTCTCGACCCCGCTTATCCTTGATCTCTATATCAAACTCCTGGAGTAATAGCACCCAACGAATCAAACGGGGTTTTGCATCCTTCTTACTCAGTAAATATCTCAATGCCGCATGATCCGTGTGGACAATCACCTTACTCCCAAGAAGATAACTCTGAAATTTCTCCAATGCAAAAATAATAGCAAGAAGCTCCTTCTCGGTCGTAGTGTAGTGGACTTGAGCATCATTCAAAGTCCGGGAAGCATAATATATCACATGGAGTGCTCGCTCAATCCTTTGACCCAAAACAGCCCCTATAGCAAAATCTGAAGCATCGCACATCAATTCAAATGGTCTAGTCCAATTAGGTGCAATCATGATAGGAGCGTGAGTCAACTTCTCCTTAAGTAGCTCAAAAGCCTGTAAACACTCCGAAGTGAAATCATATGGCACATCCTTGCCTAGCAAGTCACACAATGGCTTGGTGATCTTAGAGAAATCTGGAATAAAGCGTCTATAAAAGCCAGCATGCCCAAGGAAACTCCTAACTCCTTTCACATTCTTCGGTGGTGGTAAACTAGAAATCAACTCAATCTTCACCTTATCCACCTCAATGCCACGTGATGATACTACATGCCCTAACACAATACCCTCTTCCACCATAAAGTGGCACTTCTCCCAATTGAGGACCAAGTTGGTCTCCTCACACCTTTTTAGAACAAGGGTTAAGTGTCGAAGACAATCATCAAAAGTATCTCCATGAATCGAGAAATCATCCATAAAGATCTCCATAAAGAGCTCAGTCATGTCATGGAACAATGCCATCATACACCTCTGAAAAGTAGCAGGTGCATTGCAAAGTCCGAAATGCATCCTACTATATGCAAAAGTACCAAATGGGCATGTGAAAGTAGTCTTCTCCTGATCTTCCTTAGCAATAGCAATCTGATTATACCCCAAATAGCCATCTAAGAAGCAATAGTGGTTATGACCTGCTAGTCTCTCTAACATATGATCAATGAAAGGTAGTGGAAAATGATCCTTCCTTGTAGCTCCATTAAGCTTCCTATAATCAATACAAACCCTCCATCCATTCTGAACTCGCTGTGGCACATCTTCACCATTTTCATTCTGCACTACTGTAATTCCTCCCTTTTTGGGGACAACCTGAACTGGTGAAACCCATGGCGAATCAGAAATCGGGAAAATAACTCCAACATCCAGAAGCTTAATAATCTCCTTCTTCACTACCTCCATCATAGGAGGATTTAACCTCCTTTGAGCCTCTCGTGTGGGCTTACACCCCTCCTCCAAATAAATGTGATGCTGACACTTGGATGGACTAATGCCTTTGATATCGGCAATGGTCCAACCAATAGCTCTCTTATGCTCACGTAACACCCTCAGAAGCTTATCTTCCTCAACTTTACTCAACTTCGATGAGATAATCACAGGTAATGTACTCATCTCTCCTAGAAATGCATATCTCAATGTCGAAGGTAAACTCTTCAGCTCCAAATCTGGTGGTGTCTCATATGAAGGAATAGGTGGTGTATTAGAGGGAGGTAAACGTAAAACTGGTGTAACACGTCTAGGAACATATGGTCTCAAAGCCTCCAAATGTGCAATAGCCTCAATGTGTTCCTCACCCTCAAATTTAGTACCACCTTGAGCAATGCAAGTCTCCATGTAATCAGTCGATGAATGCTCAATGAAGTTCTTCCTAACAATATCATCCATAACATCAATCCGAAAGCACTCATCAAGATGGTATAACGGACTCCTCATAGCATCAAAAATACGAAATCCAATGGTAGTGTCAAAGACTGTCATGGTGAGTAGACCCTTTTGAACATCAATCTTCACTTCGGCGGTCGCCATAAAAGCTCTACCAAAAATGATGGGTAACTCATCATCATCATCATCATCACAAGAAGGAGAGTCCATATCAAGTACTACAAAATCAGTCAGCACATAAAGCTCATCTACCTTGACAAGAACATCCTCCACCACTCCACGAGGGTACTTAATTCTCCTATCCGCCATCTTAAGCTTAATTTTCAAAGGCTTAATTGGCTCTAATGACAAAGTCTTGTACAAATCATATGGCATAAGGTTGATACTAGCCCCCAAGTCCAATAATGCTCGATCAAAATTTCGTGACCCAATGGTGCATGGAATAGTAAAAGATCCGGGGTCACTAAGCTTAGGAGGCAACCTCCTTTGAAGAACGGCCGACACTTGCTCACTTAAGTATATATCTTCATTCTCCACAAACTTTCTCTTATTAGTGCACATGTCCTTCAAGCATTTTGCATAGGCCGGTACTTGCTTGAGGGCATCAAGTAATGAGATATTGATGTTAACGGACTTGAATAGCTCAATGAACTCTTGCTTTTGTGTCTTCTTCCGCTTCTTTTAATCTTGGGCCCTCTTAACTTGTGGATTGGGAAGTCTAGGCTCCGATGAGTTCAAATCAAGAGGTGGAGAAAAAGTGAGACTCCCCCTTGAACCCCTAAGGGTGGTAACCGTCCCACTAGGGTTCTTAGCCCTCAAGGCCTCGCCTAGTGTAGCATGGATCGGTCCACTCCTATCCCTAGAATCCAAAGGTACATGAGAATAGTCTTCCTCCTTATTACTTCCCCCTTGATGTTGTTCCCGATGCTCACTAGATGACGAAATAGGCGGTGAACCATTAGAACTCAAACCCGAGGATGAACCTGTTTGCCTCAAAATCGTTTCGGCCGAAATGAGAGCCGAGAGACTTGTGGTTGAATCGTCCTTCTGAAATTGCGCGGGCGTGCCAACTCGCGGCCGAATGGCCAAGCGAGGTTTCTGATTTGAATGGTGCGTGATCTGACTTCTTTCAAATGATTGTAGGCCGAGGAAGGAACCCTCTCGGCCTTTAGGTTCTGAATGCCTCTGTTGCAAGGACTTCGGTTAGGCGTCAATCCTGACCGGGGTCTTCTATCACACTCACTTCTTGGGTAAACTCAAAGGTTCGGGTGACGAGCGAGAGATCTATTGGGTGAAGGTACTCGCAAATCACGGTAAAGACGAAGGTGAAGTGGATTCGGTTGTCAAAACGTTGTGAGATGATATGTGTGTGAATGGCGAATCGCATCAATCCAATCCGGACTGGCCGAAAGAGATCAAAGGATGATAATTCTATGTTACGAACTACTCCTAAGTGCGAAAAGTAAAGTACATATAAAATAAAGAACAAGAAAGTAAAATGCTTGAATGTAACGACTGAAATAAAAGTAAGAAACTAAAAATGAAAACAAGTTATGAAGGTTGAATAGAAGGCAAAGTACCTATGAAAGAGTAAGAGAAAGGTTTGAGTAAAAGTTGTATATTGATTTGTTTGTGTGGTGCAGGACCTTTTTACAATGATTTACAATGTGCTATATATACAAGTCAAAAACTCTAGCTAACTTGTCCTCCAAGACGTGGAATTGAAGTAGGATTCTCCTTCCTTCTAGGATTGATTCGTCTCTTAAAACTCTGACTTTTCTGATATTCGAGATCTTCACAATTAAGAGCATAGTTTGACTTGAACTCCTTCCTTGTGAAGACTCTTCATCCGATATTATTGCCTAAACTTGGCCGAACATTAATTTTCATTTCGGCCCACATGAGTAACGACCCTTTTGAACTTGGATTAAACCAAACATATGGCCGCATGGTCCAACTTGTTGATTTTTGGGTCATCCGTTACTAAAACCTCAAACCAAGCTGGGTGACCGACCGACACTTTTTCCTCGGTCGTCCGTCCCTAAAACCTCAAATCAAGCTGGGTAACCAACCGACACTTTTCCCTCGGTTGTATGACTTCACTTTTCCCTCGGTCGTCCGTTCCTAAAAACCTCAAATCAAGCTGGGTGACCAACCGACACTTTTCCCTCGGTCGTATGACTTCACGAACTATTTATCTTGAATGGGTGCCAACTCAGTCCCATTTCTTCTCAACATGATCGTACACGAGAGTAGCTAAATTCAGGTCCAAACATTGCCCCCCGAGTCTCATAAGCATTAGCTCTTAAGCCAAATGGTGGTGAGACTTGAATAAAAATGGAATATCTCAAAACATACCCGGTCGTGATATTTCGACTTGGTTGTACCACTTGAACCTTCAAAACTCGGCCTTTGACATGCAAAACTTGAAAGACTTGGCCGAATACTCCCCAGGTTTGACACCTCGGTCATGTTGTCTTGGAGAAGAAAAACAATTTTGGGTCAGGACTTATTACCCGGTCGAAGCTACTACTCGGCCAAGGCATACAACTCGGTCGAGACTTTCAAAGAGGAAAACTGGGCTGAGATGTCTAATTTAAAGACTTGGTCATGGTCGGCCAGTACTAGAGGCTGGAATTTAGTCATGGTTGTCAAAGCAATTATATATAATTATATATATGTACAACCACGAGCAGATGCTTGGCCATGCAAATTAATATACAATTGTATATATGTTATAACCACGAGCAGATGCATGGCCATGCAAATTAATCATATATAACTATATATATGCATAACCACGTGCATGAGCATAATTATATATGTATATATATATATATATATAGCCATGTGCATGCTTGAACATATATGAATATAATCATCAAATATATATGGAGGGTCATAATGTCATCCTTTCTTTCTTGTCGTCCTTGATGTTTGGGGGGGGCCACAAGAGAGACAAACAGGCCAAGTTGCCTAAATTGAAGACTCTTTCACACTTAGTCTCAATCAGCCAAAGTAAAAAGGCTGGTATGTATAACCATGAGCAAGTGCACGTGAACTCTGACCCCTGCACACATATAATTATATAACAATGGTATTGCGTGTGTCAGTAGATGAATTGAATTGTGCAGTCGTTCTCTGTGGGAAGCTCTATTAAAAAAAAAAAAAAAAAAACATGACAACAGAACCAAGATCCCTCTTCCGTAAAACCCATCCACGTTTTCGAGTCCAGACTTTTTGAGCTATTCCATAAATTCAAAGCTTCTTCTGGTCTGGGTGTTCAACTCAGATCTACAACTGACTGACGCCGGTAAATTGTGAGTGAAATCGATCTGGAACCCAGCTGATCAGTTTGACGACGGTGAGTTTCGGGGCGGGTTACCGGTCTGAATTCGGCGCCGGTGGGCTGCAAAGTGGGTCGCCGTGGTCTGGTTCAATACCAGCGATTTGCAAGATGGCTGTGGTTTGGGTTCTATTCTTCCAGCAATCTCAAGAGTGCGTCTGATGATGTTGAGCAACTAACCAGGTTGATTAAGCGAGGACGAGCTATGCTGGACTGGGATTTCTTGGGTAAGTAAGTTGCCTAAATTTTTTCACTCTTAACTATGTGTGAGTAAGCTGAGAATTAGCATCATTTCCGCCTTATGAGATTTGAAATGCATTCATGTTTCCCCTGCTTCTCATTTGACAAAACTCTGGGTGAACCATAATTCTTGCTTAATTTGTCTTGATGAAATCTGGGAGATTGACATAAGATGCTTGTACTTGATGAATAATTTGCCCCCTGAAGGTTACGCACTTTGAATCTGGCATTTAATCCAGATTACCGCCCATCCTTGATTAATCAAGAGTTTGAAAAGTCAGAACTCTGTTAATTATGGTGAGCACTTGCTGGCAACTTCCCAAAACTTGGAATGCTTTCTGTCATCTTCTTTGCAATATTGATTGCTGTGTTGATATGTCACTGAAGGTGCAACCCTTAATTGAACTTTCCAAATACCTCTTGGATTGTTGTATTGCTTCTGCTTTTCTATTGACAATAAAAATCTATATCCACCAGATTAGTGCTTTCTGATGATAGGATAGAAGCATAGATCCTTGAGTCTTGATTTGAATTGACTGGCCAATGGTCTTGGGCTCGAAGGGGTGAACTTCAAATTTCAAAATCTGAATTGTGAACAAACTTGTAGATTCTTGGTTTCTGTATTGAACATAGATCGAAATCTGCCATACGCTGATTCTGTGATTTATTTGCAGGTTTGAATAAACTCCACTGTTGCTAAACAAAACATTCCATGGCCGATGATATATCAGAAACTGAGACGGGGTTAGAGGACAGCGAAACAACAAAAGCACAATTGGCTGAATTCTCAACCAAGTTTGAAGCTGCTTTTAGTGCTTCTGTGGACAAACTCCAAAGCTCTGTGATATGTCGGTTGACGAAGAACAAGGAGCCGCGAAGAGAGTGCATATTAGGACCACATTACAGCTTGGGTATGCCGCCGGCCATCAACGAGGTTCTAGAAAACTCACTGGTGGATACATCTTGCTTGACCGGCGGAGCTAGCTGGTCTAGTTGGAACACAATTTCTAAACAACCAGGGAGTTGGCCGAAATCGACACCCGAATGGAAGAAATGGGTGCCACGGATGGAGCACTTTTTCGGTCGCTCATGGAAAAAATTTGGTATTTATGATAGCATTAAAATGTCCGAACAAGAAATCTACATGGATCGGCCTCTTCTTGCTGCTGCCTTGTGTTTTTGGTCATCTGCTACTAACACCATGAACCTGCCACTCGGGCCAATGAGTCCAACCTTGCTAGATATGGCCGCAATATTTGGTTTTCGGCCGAATGGAGAGGAGATATGTGCCTTAGCTAACCTTCCTTCCTCTTTTCACGCTAGCCTGAGACCCAAAGTGAACAAGGACGACAAGAAAGCCAAACAAAAAGCTGACGCCACAGCGAGGAAATTGCTTAACTATAGCACTTTCTACGCCGAACATGCAATTGCCGAGGATGTGTCCACGGTCGAGAGGCACGAACCAACACAACATGAGCACGCCGCTTTCCTCCTTTATTGGTTATGCAAATACGTGTTTTGCACGAAGTCGAACAAGTGCTTGTTCGAGTTTGCTGGTATTGCGGAGGCCCTTAGCTTGGGTAAACCTTTAGCCCTTGGTCCGTTTGTCCTTGCCTATCTTTACCGTACTTTGCGTAATGTGGTGACCAACAATATGACACTGGATGTTGGAGGGCCATTATGGATGTTCCAGGTATGGGTGCAGACTTACTTTCATCAGCTTCGACCAAGTCATCCTTTTGATTCCACTGTGATTCTCGGCCGCCAGATCATCTCTCTTGGTCCTCATTCACATTCGGTAGCAGAATGCTTTGCTTTCTTCCTTTCGAAAAAGAGCATGACCAAGGAAGAGTTTGCCATATGTTATAGCCGAGACTATCCTTCTTGTCTTGCATTAAACATAACGAAACCATGGGAGAGGTCTTTGGACTTGTCAGTACTTCTACCTTGGGGGAGCATTCTCATTTCTCGAGACATAAACTATGGTCTCAAGGGTACACTGGGTCGGCCAGGGGTTGAGGTTTATCTTCCAAACTTTGTTGCGCGTCAGCTTGGCTTCATACAAAGTTGTCCAGCCTTCTTTCTAATGTCCCGGAATCGTTTTTCTTCATGGAGAGATAGGTTTACAGACACCGCGCATTGTTCGGCCGTTACTCTTTATTATCAGACTCAGTTTGGAAACTTTGAGAGATCCGGCCTGAGCGCCCGTGAACCTGATCATAGAGCAACTCCTACTTTCCAAACTTGGTGGTCAACATTTATCAAGAAGAAACTTGGAGAGGACTTGCGAACAACCGAGCGTATTGCCTTGTATGGATTCCCGAGCTTGTTCACCAACAAAGGTGAGTAATCTCAACCAGACAACTTCCTTTGATCTCAAATACATTTCTAACGTTATGCTTTGTGTTCTAGGCAATGACAAGAAGAAGGCACTGGTTGCCAAGTCGAAATCCAAAGAAAAGTCCAAGGAAGGTAAACCCCAACTCATTGTCCGACAATCTCTAATTTCTTTAATTGCTAATTTTTTTTTTTTTTTTTTTTTTTAATCTTTCAGAGCAAACCTCAAAGAAACGAGAATCAAAGTCGGGAAGAGCTCTGCCTATCAAGAAGGTAAAGAAGTCACCTGACGCGGTGGAGAGTTCGGTCACGAATCCGGCTGATATTATGGTTAGTGAAGACATAATTTTCGAGGGTGATATGGATAATATCCAAAATGTTCTAGCTGAAAATCACATCATGTCTGGAGCTGAGGATGTGGCCGAAACTAGTAATGCCTCAAACAATAACACGGGCTCGGCCGACAGCGGAGGTTCGCCTGATGAAGCACAGTCAGAAAACTTTGAGCACGAGGTAGGTTCATGATTTAAAGTCGTGTGTTTCTCTCCTCTTGGTTATATGAATTGTGCCTGGCTAATTGACTCTCTTTATCTTGGTAGAGAGATGACCGCATTGATCATTCTTCGCATCCTCCTGAAAGCAACATGGTTGAAATTGACATGGATGTAAGTTTCTCATATTCCCTTCTTCGATTGTATTTTTTGCTTGTCTGTGATTATTGACTCCCCTCTTTTGCAGGACTTGGGTGAGAACCAGCTTCTTAATATCGACCAACCACTCGCAAACTCACATAACCTTGCTAAGGATTCGGAAGACATCGGCGTACTTGGCCGAGAGGCATTGCTTAACCACCAAACACTTGTCCCGGTAAGATATTTCAATCCGGCTTGGTATGCATCGCTCCCATATTCTAGAAACAACTTGAACCTTTACTTTTTTTTTTTTTTTTTGCAGGTACGAGGAACTCAAAGCAGTTCAACCTTGGAGTTGGTTCTTCTCAATCCAACTGAACCAAATCCTTCTATGTCCGGAATGCTTACCACCTCTCTTACTGAAGGGATGCCTCGAAATGATCAAGCTATCATTTGCGCCCCATCGTCGGCTGAGCCTGTGGTGAGTGACTCAACAACTTCAAGATTTGTTCGTCCTAGCTGACTCAACAACTTCTCACCGGGCTCGTTGTTTTTTTTTTTTTTTTTTTTTAGGATCAAACAACAGGCGATCTTGGTCTGGAGCTACTTCAATTTCTCGACACACTAGATAACAACACGAGCCCGGTGGAGGAAAAGCTTGAAACAACCGAAACCAAGAAGGCACTAGAATCGGTCAGACAATTTTTGGGTTATGATACGAGAGCAGTAACCGAGGCTAGTTTTCTTGCTTTCAAGGAGGCGGTTGAAGTACTTATTTCAGCCAACCATTTATCTCAAGTAGAAGCTTATGAAGTTCATGCCCTTTTGTCCCGCGCAAATTTTAGTCTCTCTCCCTGCCTAGAAGCCCAAAAAGAGTTTGAAACCGGCGAGAAATTGATGAGTGAGTATAAAGACATTCTCCAGTCTACCGATCTTGGCCAACTTCATAAGTTGAAGACTTCTTTGGATGAGGGAAGGCAAAAAGTGCGTGATTTGAAAAAGCAATTGGTCGAAGCTGAAGAGCAAGTCAAAATCACTTCGGCCTCCATCCGAACCTTTGTTCCTCAACAAGATCTCACTAGGTATAGCTTGATTTTGTCATCGGTCAAGTCGTACAACAAGAAGAAATGCATTTTGAAGCGAAAGGTCGACCAAGGTATGGAAGACTTGGAAAAGGTTAAGGAAGTTCTTCGATCTCTTCTACCCTCTGACTAGTAATTATAGTGGGATTTGGTATCCATCTCGGCCTTATATTTTGTACATGGTCCTAGGACCATAACTCAACCGGTTGCCTTAATTTTGTAAAGTCTAACCGACCTTATTTGTAGGACTCACATTATATGACCGGTTGATCATTCGGCCGCTATTTTGCCAATGGATTTAACTTCTTTTGACCTCATATCTCTCGGCCAACCAGGTTCTAATACTTGTTTTGTTTTGCACCTTATTTTGAGCTTGGTTAAACCAACATCTTCAGCTTGGCTGACCCTTGGCTGACCCTCCCATTCACCTTGGCTAAAATTACCTTAGTGGATTCGGCCGACATATTTAACTCGGCCAAATGAATTACTTGATTATGGACAATACAAATTTGGTTGATTCAGCCAACACTTCATGTTTAACTTTGACCGACCAAATAAAAGTAAATTCCAACATCGTAAATGAATGGATGTCAAGAGACACGTTGTTCATGCAAAAACATACAACAAAACATAGGCGGCCGAGTTTACAAGTCTGATACTCGGCCGGTGTTCCCTAGGTGGTACACTATAAATCTTGCTCCATCATCTCCCAAGTAGTGGGGTAATATTTCTTGAGGAATTGCCCGTTGATAGGCATTGCATGGAGCTCTCCATCTTGATCTTTCAGTTGATATGCACCTTTTCCTAATACTTGATCGATGATAAACGGGCCTTCCCACCTTGGCGACCATTTTCCGAAACGTTTATCTTTAGTTCCGATAGGCAAAACGGCTTTCCAAACTAAATCTTCCTCAGCAAATGACTTAGACTTAACTCGTTTGTTATACGCACGGGCCACAGCCCTTTTCTGTGCTTCCATTCGGTTGTAAGCGTCCATTCGTTCTTGGTCAAGTTCTTCAAGTTCCTGAATCATTGCCTGAGTGTAGTCGTCAGCTACCATTTCATTTTGAGTAGCGAATCTAAGTGATTTCAATTTCACCTCAACAGGTAACATAGCATCATGCCCATACGTTAGCGCAAAAGGCGTTGTCCCTGTGGCTGTACGTTTGGACGTTCGAAAAGCCCACAAGGTCTCTGATAGCAGATTGTGCCAATCTCTGGGATTCTCTTGAACCATCTTCTTGAGTATATTTATAATGCCTTTGTTACTGGCTTCGGCCTGACCATTTGCTTGGGCATAGTAAGGTGTCGAGTGAGTCAACTTGATACCCAGACTATCTGTGAGTTCATGCATTGCTCCGGCTATGAAAACCGAACCCCTGTCAGCTGTTATGGTTTCAGGTATCCCAAACCTGTGTATAATGTTTTCCTCCACAAATTTGATTACTGTCTGACTAGAAATAGTAACGTATGGTTTTGCCTCTACCCATTTAGTGAAATAATCAGTGGCAACCAAAATCCATACGTGTTGTTTTGATGATGGTGGTCTAATACTCCCTATAATATCCATGGCCCAACCCCGAAACGGCCATGGCTTAACAATTGGATGGAGGACGTTGGCTGGAACTCTTTGCACAGGCGCATGAATTTGACATTTCTTGCAGCTCTTTGCGAATTCAATGCAATCCTTTAAAATTGTTGGCCAGTAGAAGCCGTGCCTTCGAATTAACCACCTCATTTTGATTCCGGCCTGATGTGCACCACATATCCCCTCGTGGACATCTTTCATGACTTCCAAAGTTTCTTGCCCCCCTATACAAAGAAGGAGTAGATCATCGGAGCTTTTGCGGTACACTGCTTCTTTGTATATAACGAAATGTCCAGCCAAGTACCGAGTCTTCCGGTCATGATTACCTTGAGGATTTTTGTGGAACTTGATAATGGGGAGTCTCCAATCATCTGGCTCGATGTCGATAACAAAAACATCCTCTGAGACTCCTCTCTCTTCTAAAGCCGGGAGGGTACGTTTGGCAATCTTAATGACTCGGGAGTCGTCTCCTTCGGGGATCCGTAACCCTGAGGCTAATTGGGCTCATTGGCCTCCATTTCTGTCCCCTTGGGAGGTGGGCGAAAGAGATTCGATCGAACGTGTTTGGCGAGCTGGTCAGCTAAAGCATGATAGGATAAAAGTCCCCAACTTGTGCATTTGAATTCCTTATTCATTTGGTTAATGACCAATTGAGAATCCCCGAACACCAGAACTCGTCGTGCTCCCATCTCTTGGAGAATCTCCAGACCAACACAAAGAGCCTCATATTCTGCCTGATTGTTTGTGCATGTAAAGTCTAGTTGGAAAGCGAACTGGAACTTTTGTCCCTCAGGCGTTTCAATGACAACACCAGCTCCGGCGGAAAATTCAGTACTAGACCATCAAAATACATGGTCCAGTGGTTATTGGTCATGGAAGCCACATATGATCCCAATATCAACCTCCTCAGCTCCCTCAACTCGGTCGAAGGGTGATGAGCAAGAAAGTCAGCCAATGCTTGACCCTTGACTGACTTTTGAGACACATATTGAAACGTGAACTCAGACAACGCCATGGTCCATTTTCCAATTCGGCCTCGTAAGATGGGCCGAGTCAGCATGTACTTTACTAAATCGGTCTTGGATATGACTTGGACGACCGAGGGTAACATGTAGTGCCGAAGCCTGATGGCTGAAAGAATAATGCAAGACAAAGCCTCTCAATAGGCGTGTACCGAGTTTCCACATCAGTGAGGATCCGACTCAAGTAATGAACAGCACATTCCTTGCCATTGTCGTTATCTTGCGCTAGTAGGCTTCCGATTGATTTATCCGATGCCGATATGTATAACTTCAAAGCCTTCCCCGCACTCGGGGGTACCAAGACAGGTGGGTTTGATAAGTATTGCTTAAGTAGGTCGAATGCCGCTTGGTGTTCTGTTTTCCAAACAAACTCATCTTCGGCCTTGATTCTCAAAAGTGAAGAAAATGGCTGAATTTTGCCAGCCGAGTTAGAGATGAAGCGCCTTAGAAAATTTACTTTTCCCAGGAATGATTGAAGTTCCTTCTTCGTGCTAGGAGCAGGTGCATCCATAATTGCCTTGGCTTTATTTTTGTCGATTTTTCAATTCCTTTTTTATGAACTACAAAACCAAGGAACATACCGGTCGAAACTCCAAAAAGACATTTGTCAGGATTCTTTTTAGTTGTGAGCTCGCATCCGTACGAATGTCTGTCGAAGGTCAGCCAAATGATTTTGCTTCTTGGCCGACTTTACCACAATGTCATCAATGTATACTTCAACTTGTGACCAATTAGGTCATGAAAGATATTCATGGCCCTTTGATAGGTTGCTCCAGCGTTTTTGAGTCCAAATGGCATAACTAGCCACTCAAATGTTCCTATTGCGCCTGGGCATCTAAACGCCGTTTTGTGAACATCCTCCTCAGCTATAAAAATTGGTTGTAGCCAGCGTGCCCGTCCATGAAAGAAAGAATTTCATGTTTGGCCGCTCCATCCACAAGCAAGTCGGCCACGGGCATTGGGTACTCATCCTTGGGTGTGGCCAAGTTTAGATTTCTAAAATCAACACATATGCGCATTTTGCCATTCTTTTTCTTACTGGCACAATATTGGATAACCATTCAAACATACCTGGCCGTCGAATAAAACCGGCCTTTAATAAACGTTCCATTTCGTCTTTAATTTCAGGCAAAACCTCGGCGGCACATCGCCGAGGAGGTTGCTTGTAGGCTTACAATTGGACTGTATAGGCAACCTGTTCTACTATATTTCTATCTAAACCTGGCATTTCATGGTAACTCCATGCAAAACAATCTTGAAACTCAGTCAGCAAAGCCTTCAAATCTTCCTTCATCTTGGGTGGCAGGAGTTTGCTGATTCGGACTATCCGAGGTTCTTCGGTGGTCCCTAAATTTAGTTCTTCTAGTGGGTCTTGAGTTTCAGTAAGGTCGTCTTCCAACTCGTCCGGTGCTGGGCCGATGTCTTCTGGCTTCAGTTCATTCTGGTGCTCCTTCTGTGATAAATTCTAGCAAATTCATAGCCGAATCACTCTGAAGAGAGTTTTCGGCCCAATGGGCCAGCAGTTTCCTCATTGTTGATTCAACCGCGGCCAATGGTGCCTCATTCTCTAGGCCACTATCCATGGATTATGGGATCAAACAGGTCCGCCAATGCTGGCCGCTCCGAGTCCTCGTGGACGTTCTCGGCGCCTAGGGCCAGTGCTCTTCGCATGGTGATCCTTGTAATTCGGCCAGTACCATCTTCCCTCTGAATTTCTGAGCACCCAATTTCCTCCTCGTAGTATTGGGCATCAATTGCATTGGCCGAAGCTTTCAATGGTTGAGAGTCAGC